>VBSM01000529.1:47378941-47423298 GCA_008086735.1 Cheirogaleus medius | reverse complement strand
TAACAGGATTCTTGATGAAGACAGGCCAAGATGATAAAACATCACCTGGGGGATGGTGAAGGATAAGGAACCTGATCAGATATCAATCAGTTATCAAGGATGGGGAGGTTCTTGCTAAGATGACTCAGCAGAGTTCTCTGCTAAAACTGGATTTTACAAGAAAGTACACAGATGGGTCTAGCAAACGATTCGGAAGACTGACTAAAGTTTGGCCAAGCAAAGAATCTTTCTGTTGCTAGATTTAGAAAAAGATTCAAATACAGTTCAGCAATAAAAAAAAGAAAAGGAGGAAATGTAAAATCAGTGGTCTGCAGGTGAAAAAAATTATAATTATGAATTCAAGTTTCTGTAACTAGTCTTCCTGGAGCCATATATATGCACTTATAAGCATCTAATATAATATTGAATTATAATTTATTATGCTCTATAAGGAGCATGCACATTTAATATGCAGAGGGTAATTTCTGTAAGACTTAAGAGGATCTTTAGTTGCTTCTCAACTTTTCATTTTATTTACTAAAATATACTTACTTCTCTTATAATTGTAGAATTCTCTGAATATTTCACTTGATATTGAAGTGGAAATGGTACCAATGGGGGGCTGGACCAAGAAATTTTTAAATTACCATCATCTGTAATTTCCATATGCAAACCTATTGGTGGATCAGGCTTCACTTAAGGAAAAAAAAGAATACTTTTAAGTAAAGTAACTTTCATGACAATCATATCTGAGTTAAATAAAATCAGATAATTTTCAGTAATATTCTGCCTTTCAAATACTTAAAAGGTGACTTTACCCAAGGACTAATTACTGAACCAGAACAAATCTAGAATATTGGGTCTACTTCTTATAGTTTATCATGGCAATCCATGTGTCTTCAGTTCCTTCTCTCTAAGTGGTAAAGACTATAAATCAGTAAACGAGATTATTTTGCTAAATGTGATTTTGCACTGTAAAAATCTGGTTAACTTTATTTAACCTAGCATTTCTCAAACTCATCTGAAGTCTCCTCACCACCCTACCCACACCACTTGTTTTAGTGGGTAACAAGGAAAGCATTCTACAGAACACTATTTGGAAAATCCATAGAACTATCCAAAATTCCACATATATATTAATTTTAAATCACAATAATCCAGACACACTTACTCAAATAACCCAGAGCATGAATATTCCCATGCAATAAATATAGCATCAGCAGGCCCTGGCTTGTCACCAGAAGTCAGGATGGAGTTTCTTAGCTTAATGGGGAGTTTAACTTGGTAAATGACTTCTGAGTTCAAATGTATGTGTGCACATTTATGTACATATATGTGTATTTGTGTATACAAGTATGTAACTATATATGTATATGTATAGTTTTAAACACATAACAAAACCTTTAAAATATTTAAGTATCCCTTGAACCAGTTAAGGTTCATACCATAATAGGAATCTATAAAGCCACTTAAAATGATATTGCTGGATATCCCATCTCTACAAAAAAAAAAATATGTAGGCGTGGTGGCACACACTTGTAGTCCCAGTTACTCAGGCACGAGGTTGCAGTGAGCTAGGATGACGCTACTGCACTCTAGCCTGGGCAACAGAGCAAGACTCTGTCTCAAAAAAAAAAAAATAGATGATGCATTTTCTTCTTTGTATATCTCTATATTTGCCAGGTTTTCACAATTAAGAATTATACATGTACATAGAAATTACCATTACATTGAAACATTTACTGATTTGAATTTTATTTTCAGTAAATAAAATGACAAGATATTTTTCAGATTCCATATCTTCAGGAATTTGAACATAGTTTTCCTCTTTTCCTTTAGTTGAAATTGATGAAGTTTTACTTTCTATGACATATTACAAATTTCAGTTATTTTAAAGTAGGGACAACTAAATATTAAAGTCTGAGAAACAACAGGTGAAATTTACTGTGTTCCCATGACCAAAAAGAAAAGAAAACAAAATAAATACCCCAGGGAGAAGTGAAATCATAAAATTACAAACTATTGTACATTTCCTATTTGCATAGTGTGAAAGTTGTGAGTATCAAAATGGAGTCACTAATGTAACGCTAACAAAATGGAGCCGGAGGCCATAAAGCAAGGGCTCTCAGGCACATATGCCTGTGATAGGAACAATGTAAGGAATTCCACAAAACCACAGTATTCCACAAAAGCCGCTTGACGCTTGCCTAATAATGGCTGTCTTCTCCAATGAGCTAACACCAACTCCTGCAACAAGCCCCTGCAATCAGTGCTCTTGTTTCCAAACGGCTTATGATGCAGATATCTCCTTTTTGTCTTTAGAAGCTTCCTCTCTGTCCCAACTCCCTTGGATGCTCCCATGGCCACATGTATCCTGGATTGCAATCCCCTGCTATTCCTGAATAGACTTTTTGCTTTGGAGAGTCGGTCTCTATAACTCATTTTAGGTTGACAATACTAATATGCATTAATATTAGAAATCTAAAAATACACCCTGGACCCCTATATACCCAGTCCCAGGTATACCTCTGCCTACCTGCTTCTTTCAGAGCAACGTTCCTCAGAAGGGTGGGCATTACTCACTCTCCACATTGCATCCCATTTCCTAACCAACCTACCCTGGTCAGATCTTCCTCCTCATCAGCCCACTGAAACGTTCTTACTAAGATCACTACCCTTTACCAAATCCAGTGTCGACTTCCAATTCATCTCACTCTGCCTTTCAGCAGCATTCCTCACAGCTGTTCATTCCCTCCTTCTTGGAATACTTCTTTCACTTGGTTTCTAGGACAATGCTTTCTTGTACTCCTTCATTCTTACTGTTCACCTTTCGGTTTTTCTCTTCCTGAACTCTAATGGGTTATCTTATACGATCCCATAAGCCTCTATATGCTAACAACTCACAAATATATACTTCTTTAGACCCATTGGTCCAACTGCCTACTAAACATCTCTTGGGTTTCTAATAGGCATCTCAAATACAATGTGTCCGAAGTAGAGATCTTGATTTCTGCACACACACCTATCCTCCCTGAGTTTCGCTACCTCAGTAACTGGTATTACCATTCGCCCAGATGGTCAGGTCCAAGTCAAAGAGTTATCCTTGATTTTTCTCTGTCCTTCACAGCCTAAAACTCAATCCACTATAGGCCAGTTAGCACCATTTCCCAAATAGATCTAAATCTAATCAATTTTTTACTGCTCCACCGGTATAATCCTAAACCAACTGAACTATACCAATAGCTTCCTATCTGGACTGCTCCTTTCATACCTCCAACTATCCTTCACTCCCTTCCCTAACAATTTCATTCTCCACAATGCAGGGTAAATTTTAAACACACACACACATGCATCTGATCATATCACTTCCCTGATCCAAAAGTTTCCGTTGCAATTATTAACAGAATAAAAGCCAAACTCTGCAACCCTGGCCTATGATATACTCTGGATCCAGATAACTCTGACCTCATCTCCTAATATTCTCATACTTCATTTTCTCCTAGCACAAGGGCTTTCTCTTTTGTTTCTCAAACTACCAAGTTTATTGCATCTCACAGATTTTGTGAATGCTGTGCTTCCTGCTTGGAGCACCTTTTGCTCTGGATTTTTGCACAGATATCTCTCCTTCATTCAGCTCAAATGCTATGTCCTAAAAGAGGTCTTCTTTGAGCTATATCGCAGAAATCACAGCCCCCACTCCTGACACTCTATCATACCACCTGTTTTATTTCTTTCATGGAATTTACAATTTTGGATATTATTATTTTTATTCAATATAAGGAAAGACTTTTTCCCAAAATTATCTCTGTATAAAGACAAAATTAAGAAGGTTTTCAAGTTCTTATAAATTCTATCATAGCACTTTCCCTTAACTACTTCATTTTGAAAAACAATGCAATGCTGGCTCTAAATGCTACTAAAAATCACCAGATAGAATTGGTTCTGAAAAGAGAAGATATTTAATAAAGATATTATAATTTTTTTCATGTGTTATAACTTCATGATTGAATTGCTTGGATGCCATTATAATTATATTGTAGAGATCACAAATATATCCCTAGATGACAAATTATTTGAAAGTTCTAATATTAAAATGTGACATCATACACAGATTCAAAAAGTGTTACATCTTAAGTAGGTTAGAAAGAAATGGAGTTGTATGGAAAATTGTGTCAGATACTTGGAAAAGTGGCTCTAGTGACACCAAAATCAATGATGTGAAGAGTTGCATGTACTTATTTCAGGAAATATAAGTGGAAAATAATAACACTGCTAAATTATAATTTGACATATGTATACAAAACTAAATCAATAAATTAAACACTTTAAGTTAACATTTATCTATATTATTCACATTTATAATTGTATATTTAAGTTGATCGAAAGAGATTTTGGGGATCTTTGCACCCAAAAAATGGGGCATTGCCTATTATTTGAGGTTTCCTTATAATCAGTTTTGTACAGTAAATTACTTGTTTATTTTTTTTATCATTTGTCTCTACCCACTATTGTTTGTTCCTGCTCTATGAGGCAGGAACTTTGCCTCATTTCCCACTGTTTCTCCTGCTCCTAGAACAGTCCCTGACACACATGAACCTCTAAGAAATAGTTATTGAAGGAATAAATTCAGGTAAGAAACATGTTTCGAATTATTTTCACAGTTAGTTATCTGAGATGCAAAAAAGTGATAACCAAACAATACATGTCCATGAGATAGATACAGGATTTAAAGAAACCAAACTGTTTTTAAAAAAGAATTTAAGTGGCAATTGCAGAGATAAATATTACTGCTAAATCATTCTAGACTGTTCTTAATACCCCCTAGTATTATATTTACTATCATTACAGCATTGGTCAAAGTGAAATGAGCTAGTGAAAATTTTTGTTAGTAATTTTTAACCTGTTCTCATGGCTGATGTTGAGATCTATTATTATTTTAATGCACAACTTACCGACATTTATGGGACGAACTGACATTAGAGGTGACTGAAAAATTATTCCACCAGATGAGATTTTCAAATACATAAGAAGAGTGTTGTTGAGTTTGGTTGTTGGCACAGGCACAAGACATTCACAGCATTCATGAACACTGCAGTTGCACTGAACAATCTGAAAACTGCCCTGCTGGGGGACCAGAGGTGAGTCTACTTCAGGCCTATAGTAAAAAATAAGAGCTAAATATTAATATAGATATGAAAGCACTGGATAGGCTTTTAAAGCAGAATACTAAATACAAATTGAGGTAAACTATTCTGGATATCCAGGTAAAAGGGTATCTGAAAAAAAAAGATACTTTATATTAGAAAAACAAAGATAAAGATTATAGCAGGTTAATCATCAGAAATAATGTAAGAAGATAGTGAAGTACTAAAAGGAAATAAAAACTGCAATCCTAAAATCCTACACCTAGCAAAAATATCTTTCAAAATAAAGATGAAATAAAGGCTTTTTGGGGGCATACCAAAACAAAGAATTCATAACCACCAGACCTATACTATAAAAAGTGCTAAAGGAAGTTCTTCAGGAAAAACAATCTGATTTCACATAAAGAAATGAAATTTAACTAAAAGGATACATATTTATTGACTACTTAAAGCAAAAACAATGTGGGGTTTATAACACTGGTAGAATTACAATGCATGACATTAGTAATAAGCTTGGCAGGGGTGAAATTTGTAATGGTCTTACACTATATGTGAAGTGGTATATCACTTAGAGGTATAATATCACTTGAACTATGATAAGTTAAAGACACATAAAGCCTAAAGGAACTACTGAAATAATAAAACAAAAATATATACCTAATAAGCAGCAAAGGATATTAAATGGAATCATGAAAATACTCAATCCAAAAGAAGGGATAAAAGGAGGAAAAAGGTAACAAAAAACAAATGAAACAAGAAAAGAAATAAAAAGATAGATTTAAACCTAAACATATCAATAATCACATTAAATGCAAATGACCTAAACATCCCATTTAAAAGGCAGAGAATATCAGATTAGATAAAAAAGCAACACCCAATTATAAATTGTCTACAAGAAACCAATTTTAACTATAAAACACAAATAGGTAAAAGGAAATGAGCAAAACAAAAAAGATATACCACCATAAGATGAGTTAAAAGAAAGTTGAAATGGCTATATTAATATAAGATAAAGTAGATTTCAAAGCAATGACTATTACCAGGGATAAAAAGATCATTTCATAATGAAAAAGGAGTCTATTCACCAATAGGACACACCAATCCAAAACATTTATGCACCTAATAACAGAGCCAAAGACTGATAAAGCCTCAAAGACAAATAGACTAATTCACAATTATTGACGGAGATTTCACTCCCCTTCTCCCAAAAATTGGTAAAACAAGTAGACAGTGTTTAGTAAGGATAAAGACTTGAACAATGCTATCAACCAACTTGATCTAATAGACATTTCAAGAACACTCCATTCAACAATAGCATAATACACATTCTTTTCAAGAGCATGCATAATATTTACCAAGGCAGACCATATTCTGGGCCACAAAACAAGTCTCAATAAATTTAAAAGAATTCAAGGCACATAAAAATAGAATTAATAACAGAAATCAATAACAAAAAGATGTCTGGAAAGGCCCTAAATAGTTGGAAACTTAGTAATACACTTATAAGTAACGGATAGGTCAAAAAAGAAATCAAAAGATATTAGAAGGATTTTTAAGTAAATTAAAATGCAAACATAACATATAAAAAATTATAGGATGTTATTTAAAGCAATAAAACAGAACTAAATATAGAAACTAAATGCCTATATGAGAAAAAAAAGAAAGGTCTCAAATCAACGACCTCAGCTTCCAACTCAACAAACTAGAGGGGAAAAAAGCAAATTAGGCCAAAGTAAACAAAGATAGGAAATAAATAAATATCAGATAAGAATATAATGAAACAGAAAACAGAAAACTAATAGACAAAGATCAAGAAAACCAAAAGCTGATTAAGAAAATCAATAAAACTAATGAATCATTAGCCAGGAAAAACTATAAAAGTCACAAATTAACAATATGAAAAATGATAGAGGTGACATTGCTGAATATTTTACAGATATTGAAAGAATAATAAGGGAATATTATGAACAATTTTGTGCCATTAAATTTATATTTGACAACTGATGAAATAGAAATTATTTTAAAATATCATTTACAGTAACATCAAAAATAGAAATACTTTAGGGATATATCTGACAAAAGATGTTTAGGATCTGTGTACTGAAAACTACAAAACATTGTTGACAAAAATTATTAAGAAGACCTAACTAAAATGAGGGTTAAACTGTGCTCATGAGTCAAAAGACTCAATATTGTTAATATGTGAACTCTCCTTAAATTTATCTGTAGATTCAGTGCAATGTCATTCAAAATCTCAGCAGGTAATTTTATACAAATTGACAAGATGAATATATAAATTCATATGGAATTGCAAAGGATCTAGAATAGTCACAACAACTGTGAAAATGAAGAACATGTTTTGAAGAATAACAATACCTGACTTCAAAACTTATTATAAAGTTACAAAATCAGGCCAATGAGGTATTAGTGTAAAAATAGAAAAACGGATTAGTGAAACAGAACAGAGTCCAGAAATAGACTAACATATATATGGACAACTGATTTTCTACAAAGCTACAAAAGCAATTGTGTAGAGAAAGGATAGTCTTTCCAATAAATTGTGCTGGAATAGGGGATATTTACATGCAAAAAAATAATAGAACTTCAAACCATACCTCACATCAGATTCAAAACTTAATTCCAAATGGATCATAAACCTAAATGTAAAACCTAAAGCTATGAAACTTCTAGAGGAAAACATGGAGAAAAAAACTTTTTTTTTTTTGAAACAGAGTCTCACTCTGTTGCCCAGGCTAGAATGCCATGGTTTCAGCCTAGCTCACGGCAACCTCAAACTCCTGGGCTCAACTCTCCTGCCTCAGCCTCCCAAGTAGCTGGAACTATAGGTGTGCACCACCACACCTGGCTAATTTTTTCTATTTTTAGTTGTCTGACTACTTTCTTCCTATTTTTAGTAGAGATGGGGTCTTGCTCTTGCTGAGGCTGGTTTCAAACTCCTGACCTCAAGTGATCCTCCAGCCTCAGCCTCCCAGAGTGCTAGGATTACAGGTGTAAGCCACCACGCCCGGCCGAGAAAAATTTTTTGTGACCAGGAATGAAATACTAATATATACAACATTAAAGAATCTCAAGATAACCACGCCATGAGACAGCATTTCAGAGTACTATGATTGCATTCATATAAATTCTAGAAAATGCAAAGTAATCTGTAGTGACGGAAATCAATCATCCCTGGAGATATAGTGGGATGGGAGTGGGACAGATAGGAGCAAGAGGGTGGGATTACAAAGGAGCAGGAATAAATGTTGTGATGGATGATATATTCATTTTCTTTATTACAGGGATGGTTTTGTGTGTGATTTCATATATCAAAACTTATTGAATTTATATTTAAATATGTATAGTTTATTATATATCAATTATATCTCAATAAAACTATTACATAAAAAGAAAGAAAATCTAGGAAAATTTTTGTAAGCAATGTTTTGCCTATTATTGCAATTTCCAAGTGAATAGGTTAACCTTAAAAAATAGTTGTAACTAGCTGAGTAAGGTTACCTAAAAAGGCATAAAAAATAGTAGCATGCAACCAAGACACAGAAAGGTGATATTTCTTATTTGTTAGAATTTTTTATCTGTCCGGTCTCTTAGGGAGTCTAAGCCTGGGTGTAAGTGAAACAGCTGTAGAGTGGGAATAGTGGGGGGGTGATAGTGCCTCCTGCTCCCCATCTCAGCTGAGCCACCCCATTCTGTCCATAAATGTCTGCTGCCTCATATTCAAACTCTGTGTTTTTTAAAGAACTTGGGGATAGAGAGTTAGTATTAATATTTAGGCATAACCATTGCCCTCAAACTCTTCCAGTCCTTTTGGAGGAAAAACAGTCACTAATAAATATAATACTTTTAAAAAATAGTGTTGAGAAAGTGTTGATTTAGAAACTGCACTAACTAGCATATACGTGAGCATCCAAATATAAACACAACATGAAAACAACGGACCCTAATTTTTCTATGCACACTCACCAGTACTAAATGTTTTGAATTATGATAGATCTTCAAGTTTCCTAAGATAGAATTTATTATTACTTTATTACTCAAAAAATCAACCAGGAAGAAACATTTACAGAGCTCTAATATACAAAGTAGTCTACTGGGAGCTGTAAAAGGGTTAATGTTATTGTAAAAAGCACACTAAATTAACACTGAGGTCTAAAATCAGGTACTTTTGCTTGCTTTTTGGCCATAAGATCATAAACAAGAAAGTTCATATTTGTGAGCCACAGTTTCCTTAATCAGTAAAAGCAAGAAAATGCCTGCACCATTTATCTTTACAAGATTGTGAATATCAAAGACAATGATTTCAAAGACATATTTTTGAAAACTTTAACATGCTATACAGCCAAAAAAATATTATTTTGAATTGGAGGCAGTGACTTAGCACTTTCAATCTTACCTAAATCTTTAAACAAAGCAAATGAAATGCAATTTTTTAAAATATCAATCCTGACCTTTTATGTGTTTTTCAAATATTAAAATAAAAGCTTTTACAAAAAGCATGTGAATAAATTGAATAAATTACAGTATTTTATGACAGCACCATGCTTGCAAGGTATTATGCTTTCGCTGAAGAACTCCCTAATTTTAAGACAAAAATAGACTGAACATAAAACAGGACATAATTCTCCACTAATATTTTTTAAAGGATACAAAATTCTAGTCATATTTTCTAAGATGAAAAGAAAAGTTAGAATCACATTATCTTACTTTAAGTGGTCTTGCCAGTACCATCTTTTCCTAAATACAGTGAATATTTGTAGAAAAGGGCTGATTGATTACCAATTAGATTAACTATGATTTCTCTATCACTTCATTGTTGTATTTCCTATTTTTTCAATCTCACTTTTATTACTATTATAATTTTAATATATACCAAAAAATCAATATATATCCTTCATAATGACTATATATGATATAGTAATATACTATAAAATACATATATTAGAGTAATTCATAGGTTTTTTTAAAAAAATGTTTTCCCAAACCACTCCAGTAGATAACCCACCATGAAACTATCAGAATCAAACAAAAACTAATTTCCAAATGTTCTAACCCAGGGATCAGCAAACTACAGCCCACAGGCCAAATCCAGCCTTCCTTCAGTTTTTGTACAACTAAGAATGGTTTCTTACATTTTCAAATCTTTTTTTTTAAAAAAAGAAGACGTTTCACAATACATGGAAATTATATGAAATTCGAATTTCAGTGCCCATAAATGTAGTCACACTAATTCATTTACATATTAACTACGGCTGCTTTTGCACTACAAGGGCAAAGTTGAGTAGTTGTGATAGAGACAGCGACAGTATGGTCTGAAAAGCCCAAAATATTTACTATCTGGCCCTTTAAGAAAAAATTTGCTCACCCCAAGTATAGGCCAAAAATATTTCGTACTCCCTACTTGTGAGTATTTGATAGGCAAAGGACACAAAAATAGAAAAATCACGTAAAATAACAGTATCAAATTTCATTATTTACAAATTACGTCAAAAACCTTTAGGAACATTATCTAATTGAATTTTTCAAACCATCTTATGAGGGAACTCATAGCATCTACTTTACAGATAAGGAAACTGAGATTCAGAGAGAATGCTAACCTAGAACTCAAGTGACGTCTTATGCTTCCATGATCAGTGTTAATTTCCTTACACCCAACATGTCTTATTATCACAAGATACATTTCACTCGTACCATTGTCATTTTATTTAGGGGTTAATGAAGACATCAGTGGCCGCAACTAAAAAATAATTATAATCTAAATCATGTTAATATTTAATATTTCTATAAGTGGAAATATTAAAGAATTATATAATAATTTCAAGTTATTTTTTCTTTGAGGAAAAAACATTAGATATTTTTTGCATTTATAAGAGGGGAAGTTTTCCAAGTTTGTGTGAGACCTGGAACCCACCAGCCTTCTTACATGCCAGTCAGTTATAAGAATTTAAGAACTTTTATCTTCCAAAGGACTTTTAAAAGTTTTAAGTCTTAGGTAATATTGACATTTTAACGATATTGATTCTACCAATCCATGAACAAGGTAGATTTTTCCATCTGTTTAAATCATCCGCAATTTCTTTTTTTAGTGTTTCATAATTCTCCTTGTATAAATCTTTCGTATCTTTCGTTAAGTATACTCCTAGATATTTAATTTTCTTTGAGGCTATAGTGAAGGGTATTGCATTTTTGATTTGAGTTTCTGCTTGATGGTTCTTGGCATATATGAATGCTTCTGATTTGAGTATATTGATTTTATAACCTGAAACATCAAATGATACTTTTAAAAATTTGGTAATTTTAAAGCATAAGAATAAAAGGATCATCAAATATTAAAAATAAGAGGAGACATACTTGGCTTAAAATAAGCAAACCTTAAGAATCTTAGAAATTCTTGAAAATTTTCTATGCCACAAAATATTTTATGCCTTGCCAATACACACATGCACACACAAATTCAGTGCCACTATTTATTTAATCCCTCAATAAATGAATAAACTTTACTTGAAAATGAAAATAGTATATAAAAACATTTGTCAAATGAATTTTAAATTTGGCTTCTTTGCAAATTTTACCCTTTCAACAGTTTTTCTACTCAGAAGTTAGACATATAAGTGTTTATTTGGTACTGAAATTCAGTTTTTGGTAGCCATACATGACTTATAGAAAGCACATTCTGGACTCTGACTTTTGGTCCCATTTTTCTTCCCAGAAAATTTCTCTGTGAATACAATATTAAAACTTCTCTAAGCAAAAATTTATGCTAAATTATTAAAGGAATAATACCAAATGGGTGCCACCTAAGTTCCTGATTGTAATGTAAACTGGCAAATCAATGAAGTAAAATTTAAAAATTTAGTATTACCTTTATAAATCATTTAGTCAAGTCAATTATTTTAAAACTCAGATTGGTAATCAATAAAAATCTTACCCAAAAAAATTTACCTTGCCAATCCCAAATAATTTAAAGACTAGTGTAGTTTCCCAGACTAGTCTCCCCATAAGAATCACCAGAAGCACTTGTTAAAGATAGATTCCTAGATTCTCCATGTGGAATTCAGTAGATCTGGGGCTAAGAATTCCATTTTTAATAAATGCAAGCAATCTAGCTTCTCCCCAGACCTACTGAACCAGGCCCAGATGAGAAGTACTGACCTAGATAAATCTCGTCAAGGAGGAAAGTTTAAGAAGCATTTTGTAACATGCAAAGTACTTTTCAGATATAAGATATTATCAAACAAATGAAAACTCGGTAAGGATGAAAGGAGGAGAAAAAAGAGGAATGCAAATAGAAACAGATGAATCTTAATGCCTATCAAGTTAATAAGAAAACCATAGGAGGGAAGACACACCCCAATTAACTTTGGAACATAATATTTTCACCACATAACCTTTAGCCTTAATAAAGATAAAATGAATGTAAACAACATTGTACTCTAGTTAGTATGTCTGTTTTCATTTTTCACAGAAGTATGGGTTAGCTATTCCAAAACTACCTTGTATGTATCCTAAGACTGAGCAAATAAGTAATATATTGTAGGAAAGGGAAACCAAGTTTCTCACTGCTGAAGAAGGGAATTACAAAAAAAAAAAAAAGAAAGTAAGTCTAGAACCCTGTGGTTTTGGACTAGACTGGGACATATTAATATGAGCACATACTTTTAATATATGCACATACAGAGAGATATATTAATAGAAATACAGATTTTGTATATTGTGTGTGCATGTACATATAACTAGCTCTGTACACTGAGAGGGCTAGGAACAATGACACCGCAGTAACAATGAGCAATTAATCTCCAGATACTGGTTTATAAATACCATTCTCCTTGGAAAAATAGCTGATTCCAGTATTATATCAGGAAAAACACAGAATCAACCTGAAATATCTTATAGTGTTAGAAAACAAGAAAGTCCTCACCAAAAAAAAAAAAAAGATGAGAACTCATCAAAAGGACACAGGAACCAGCTTGAATGGGCTCCCACTGACCAAATAGGAGACAATTTGAGTAATAAAATAATGATAGTAACTTGTTATAGCCCACAAAAATAAAATAAGAACCCATGAGTCCATCCTGATAGGCAGGAATGAGGGAAGGAAAACAGAAAGTGCATGCTTCACAGAGCCTTAGCACTGCAGCCTGTGCACACTAAATCTTTCTCGATTGAATAACACTATTCCTAAAATGTCCCAATTAATATTTAGCACTGTGTTTACTTTACAAATAATGCATTTTTCATCTGTAAAAACTTATACTTGGTTCTTTTTTCTATCTTCAATTTCTCTCCTCATTATATTCATGTTTTCCTTTATATTCTTGAGCATGCAGAACATATTAATTACAGCTTTCCTTGTCTGCTAATTCTGTCATTTCTGTCATTTCTGGGTCTGTTTCTATTGGCTGATTTTTCTTTTTTTGATTATAGGTCACATTTTCCTATTCCTATTTCTTCATATATATTTTTTACTGGAAGCCAGACATTGTGAATATCACATTTTTGAGTCTTGTATTATATTGCTTTGAAGAGTGTTGGATTTTGTTCTGGCAGTCAGTTACATTACTTGGGCAGAGGTTTGAATCTTTTAACGCTTCTTTTAAGCATTTTAGGGATAGTACAGAGTAGTCTTGACTCTAAGACTAATTTGGCCCCACTTTCAAAGTGTAGCTATTACAGGGTTCCTACTAAATGTCACTGGTATTCAACAAGGTCTCTCTAATCTGGTTTGTGGGAACTGGGATGATTCCGGCCCTAAATGACTTCTGGGAATTGTTTAGCTTACAGCTTCCTGATAATTGTTCTCTTTCTAGAAGTTTTCCTTACCCAGCATCATGCCCAGATTGATATTCAGCCAAAGAGTTAAAGTGACCCTACTCAAATTTCTGTGCGTGTCTCTACTTGCAAGTACTCTACCTCATGAATTTGAGCCCTCTAACACTGTAAACTCCTACCTTTGTCTCCTTAACTCGGCAAGATTGCTGGGCTCAGCATGAGTTTCCCAGCACTGTGCCATGTTCTGGAAATTGTCTGCGTCCTGAAAGCCTAAGTAATGGTAGGACTCATTTTGCTTCCTTCTCTCAGGAATCACAGCTCTGTTTCTCTTTGTCTGATGTCTGAAAAAGTTATTTCCTACATTTTATCCAGTTTTCTTGTTGTTTATGACAATTATTTCTAGTTGTTTTATTCCCTCATGGCCACAGTCACTTTTTATTTCTTCTTTTTCTTTTTTTTTTTTGAAACACACAAAAAAATTCAGAGTCTCTTTTATTGACTTTTTATATTAATTTTTGAAGAGATAATATATTCATATAGTTAAAAACTTTGCTTTCTTTAAAAGGAGTAGTGAGACGAAATACTTGGTGAAAATGTGTGATCAAGTAAATTTGGTTTTTAAATGGGAGTTACTGCATAGTGTCTGTCAGCTGAGAGGGAAACTTGACGGTGCAAGAAAGAGAGGGGATAATGGCAAGAATAAAGTCCTTGAGTAGGCAACAGGGGATGGGACTCAGAACACAGGAGAAAGGGTTCACTTTAGACTGAACTGGAGAATTCATTCACAATAAAAGGGGAGAAGGAGATAACATGAGTAAGAAAAGCAATCATTAAAGAAACTCCATCTGCTTGTTTCCTCTGTGAAAATAAAAAGCAAGGTCATCAATGAGTCTCTCTGGCTCACTCTCACTCTCTGCTGTCAGCTGCCCTACAGAGAGAGCCGCATGACAAGGAATTGAAGGAGGTCTCCAGCCAACCGTCCAGGAGGCTGAGACCTTCAGTTCAACATCCCACAAGCAACTTGGAAGCCCAAGGAGTGTGCTCAAAAGCAGGTTCTCCTGAAGTTGAACCTTGAAATGACTACCGTCCTGGTGGCTGACACCTTCATTGCAGCCTTTGTGAGACACGTCAAGGCAGATGCCCTCAGCTAAGCCTCACCTGAAACTGGGAAGCTACGAGATAATGAATGGTTGTTGTTTTAAGCTATTAAGTTTTGGGGTAATTTATTGTATGACAATAGATCACTGATGCAGATATTAGAACCTGGAAATTGGGTGTTGCCATAACAAATACCTAAAAATGTAAAAGTGTATTTGGAACCAGGTGACAAGAGGTTAGAAGGATTTGGAAAAGCATGATAAATAAAGCATAAATTGCCTTGATCAGACTGTTCATAGAAATCTGGACTTCAAGGACTCTGCCAGTAAGGGCACAAAATGAAATGAGGAACAATTTATTGGAAACCGGAGGAAAGGGGATCTTTCTTGTGTAGTGGGAGAAAGTTTAGCAACACCGTATTCTGTAGTCATGTGGAAAACACAGAATGTGCCTACTAAAATAAGTGATCTGTTTAAGGAGACTTCTAAGTAAGTGTTGAAGTTGTCTCTTGATTTCTTCTCGCTGTAAGAGGACAGAGTCACACTGAAGAAAGGGCTGTTAAACAAAAGGAATGAGGCCTTGGTAGTTTTAAAGTGTCCAGAGTCTCCAAATAGCAATACTGCTAAAATTAAGAAATGGCTTCTGAGAAAAAATTGAAGAGAAATAGAGAAGGGATTATCACAAAGAGATTTATGGGCTTTTATTTAATGCAGTGAACCCCAATAAGATTCACTGGAGGGCCATATGGTTTTGTGAACCAAGTGCTAATGTAAACTGCTAATATAAACATTGAAAGAAACAGAGAGTACAAAGTGGAAAAAAAAAGCCCCTGAACCACCCAAAATTATGTTCACAGAAAGCAGCCTGCAAAAACTACTGAGCTGCAGATACATGCTTCCTTTCATGGAGGAGGGAGGGCTGCCCAGGATAGAACCCTGCACCAAGAAAATGGAGCCAAGAACCATGGAGAATTATTCCTCAATTTGAGTAATAGAGGGAATAAACTAACATGAAGGGTGAGGAAAGAGATCATCAAAGAGTAGGATTCTTGAATTTGGGATTAGAAAGATCATGCTTATGCATGGCAAAGTCTTAGAGCATGACTATGCAAAAGGGTAAGCTAAAGTGGGAGTCAAAAAGCAAGAATGGCCAGGTGCAGTGGCTCACGCCTGTAATTGTAGCACTTTGGGAGGCCAAGATGGGATGATCGCTTGAGGTTAGGAGTTCAAGACCAGCCTGAGCAAGAGCGAGATGCTGTCTCTACAAAAAATAGAAAAATCAGCCAAGCATGGTGGTGCACATCTGTAGTCTCAGCTACTAGAGAGGCTGAGGCAGGAGGATCACTGGAGCCCAGGAGTTTGCAGTGAGCTATGGTGATGCCACTGTACTCCAGCCAGGGTGACAGAGCAAGATTCTGTCTCTTAAGAAAAAAACACTAAGGATATTGAAACTAGCATTCAAGAATTTGAAGAGCATTCACATTGATGTTGAAATCACCAAGAATGCTGGCAGAAGTAACAGTAAAGAGACAAAGTAAATAAGATGTTAGTAGCTACAAAAATCCAACCCCCCCCCAACTGGAGGGCTGGAGGGCTCTTAATGATATGCCCCTTGCTTCTTCCTCCACCCTGATTTCTCTTCATTGCCCAGCTTCCCAGCCCAACCACCCTCAATGTTCAAGTCCTCACATGTGCTATCTTTGACTATGGGCCTTTGCAAATGCTCTTCACTCCCTCTGGCTCTTTCTCCTCTGCCCCCTCTTAAACTAGGCTAGAAATTCCTGGCATATGTTTCCACAAGTCCCTATATATAACATATTACATCACAGCATTTTCGAACTTTGCTATAACGTAATATTTTCTGTTTTATCACAAACTATTAGCTCCAGGAGGGCAAGGGCTGAGGCTATGTTGTTGAACGCTGTTCCCCGCACTCAGCTCAGTGCCTGGTACACACAGTAGGCACCTAATCAAGGAAGAAGAGGATTTCCTTCCTAGGTCTAAGATAAAATGTCTAGAGCAGTTCCAAAATACTGCATTTCTAGGGTATCTGTCCTTCAGATTCTCGACAAACATTAATATCTGAGCTCAAACAATGCTTTCCTTTAGAGGACATATTTGTAGGGTATTAAATTCCTTATACGCATTAGGTTTTAGTTCCTTAAAAAATACACTTTTACACATAGAAACATTGGAAAGATTTCTCTTGTGAATTCTCTCATGTCCACAAAAGGTGAGTTTGATTTAAAAAAAAAAAACAAAAAAACTTTTCTATTAAAAACCATTATTGGCCAGGCATAGTGGCTCATGCCTGTAATCCTAGCCCTGTGGGAGGCCGGGTGAGAGGATTGCTTGAAGCCAGGAGTTTGAGACCAGCCTGGTCAATGGCAAGACCTTGTCTTTACAAAAAAATATATATATGTGGATTTTCTCTTCCATAGAGGTCTCATTTGTTATAATGGCCAGATCTCCCTCCTGATCAGAAGAGTCTTGTTTAAATTGTTTGGAGATACATTGCCTAAAGAGGCACACAAAAATAGAAATAAAAAACAGAAATAACATGGGTTAATTGGTATAATGAACATATTAAGCAACCATACAGAGGTATAAAGTGGCAGAAAAAAATGAAAGAATGCTTCTCAATTGCATGCAATTATGACAGATTTTACTGTACTACTATTTTTAGAAATCTGGGTTCAAAATAAAAGCAGGCCAAATGAATCTGTTAAATTCATCTTACAAGCAAGTTTTAAAAACCTATTTAATTTATCACCATTTTCTCATTTTTCTGGGTCCTACCATTTAGATGAATAGATCAATGAATGTTCAACTGACTAATGTTCAATTGACTAAGCTAAAATTCTCAGCTGTAGCTAAGTTACTATTCAAATTTATAATGCTCTTATATATATATATATGGTGTGTGTATATATATGTTCTGCATATATATAATTTTTATATATACCCACATATTTTTTCAGAAAATGAAGACCACAAGACATAACTATAGTCTATACATAATAAAATTTAAACCCTTACGTATGTTTACAGAGCTTTAAAACTGAGGACATTGCCTTAACCTGATGATAAGATTTGAACTTCTCTAAAATAGGCACCCAGATGAGAATTTTTAATCACCATCCGAAGCATTTAGCTCATCATAGGAAGGTACTACTTTGTGAAGGAATACTTTTCTCTGAACTAAAACCTACTTTGCTCCATAAAGTAGGAAACTTCCCCAAACCTCAACTATATCTTCATCCACCACAATGCTTCCTTTCTTCCCTCAATACCCAGAAGCAGAGGTGAGCCTCCTTCACTTAAAGATCAACCCTCCAACAGTGCCATTTTTATGGAATTTGCTTATTCAATTATTCACTCTCTATAATATATCTTCAGTGGGTCCCTTTCTATCATCTCTTGACCTTCTCTCTCCCTGCTGGGTCATTTTCTACAGACTAGAAACAAGTTCATGATTTCCCATCCTTTACCTAACCACCATTGGGCATCCATTACCTGTTGCTCCTCCATTTCCACCTTCCAACCTCAGCTAGACTTCATTGGCCTCCAGAGATTGATGGCTTTGTCATTGTTGCAATTGACATTTGTCTAGTCTGGCTGTCCAGCACCTGACTGGAGAATGTGCCATCATGTAAGGCTGGAACACTGGCAGAAAGGGCACCTTCCCACCAACAATTAATAGATACTCCCATCAGGGACATTAGCCCTCACGAGAATTGCACAAACAAGCAGGGGCTTCTAGATTCATCAGAGTGATAGTGTCCGGTGTCTAGCATTAGAAGTGGAAATGATGACCACAAGGATACCAAATGTCCAGATGTGACAGCAGTGGCACCATATCTGGGCTACTCCCATGGGTAACTTTAAGAATTAGCCCAGTGGTCTAGTGTAAGTTACAAATATTAACCACAGCCTGGTAATCAATATAAAAATGAGGACAGTGGCAGCCATGCATATTTTCTTCCTTAGAGTGTGCTTGTACATGTGTGTGTGTTTTTCTATACATGAAGTAATTTCTTCTGGAGCTCTTCCTCCCCCTTATTATTTTAGATAATAATTCTCGGTGTTGTTAACTTTATAATTTATTTAGCCTCCAGAAAATTCATTTAGGTAGGACTATGAATGTGAGGAACAAATCATATTGCCTAGAGAGCAATAATGTAAATGTTGTCCAAAAATGGATACAATGACAATTGTAACAGCATCACCCCATTTAGGGGAGAGGGTAAGAATGTTCAAAGTGTAGTTGCATCTTACAAGGTGAAAACATGAAGTTGAAGGGAAATTTAAGTACACGTAGAAAGGTGTGTGTGGATGTTAAGTAGCCAAAGGGGTGAATTATAATGGTGATTAAGCTATTGTCTCTCAACTTCAAAGCCTTCCTATACTCTTTTTGCCATGCTGGGGCTAGAACTCTGCAAACCACAGTTCTCCTCTGCTACCTAGATTCTTGCCAAAGTCTACCTATGGGAGGACTAGAGGGAGACTAAAAGACTAATGGAGGAACAAGGGATTTAATTCTTCCTGTTTTCCTGTTTTGCTTCCCATTCTTGAAAATATCACTCTAGCAAAGTTTCCTCACCTGGGTGGCAGCAGTTGGTTCCAGTAACTGACCAGGTTATTTACACATTCTCAGACCCAGCCATAGTATCCTTCTCAGAGACTCCTCTCCACCAGCCATCTGGCATCCCCTCCTTGGATATATGAGCTCCAGCTCTGCAAGTTCCCCCTGTCAAGTACCTGAAAACTAGTACCAACCTCCTCAGAGTCAGCTCTTCAAGGTCCTTTCCCATTTTTCCCTTTGTTCTGGCAACCTCCCCTGCCACTCCCCTGAACCAGTTCTGGCCAAAGACCCATGACTTCCACACCGCCCAATGCATACATATTATTCATACCTTATTATACCTTTCTGGTGTATCTGACCACTGAACACTCACTTCCCCAATGTTCAGACAATATTACTTCTTTGTTAATAGTTTTTGGCTCATTAAGATATTTCTGGGTAAACTGGAAAAAATTTTTGAGAAAGTATTTTGGCAGTATGTAGTCATTCACTCAACAAATAATGTTTAAGCATTTGTGTGACTATTCCCATTGAGTTCATTTCCAGAGGTAGAACTGCTGTTAAGCATAAGTGTAATAAGTAAGTGTTATAGCATAAGTAAGTGTTATAGGTGTGCATTCAGTAAGTGGTAGCGCCAGGTAGTCTGACTCTAAAATCTCTGACATTAACCTCTACACCAGGACTTTTCACACTTGAGTTCCATCAGAATCACATAAAGGGCTTGGTAAAACATGGATCAATGAGCCCTATCCCCAGAATTCTGGATTCGCTAGTTCTGGGGTGGAGCTAGTGAATTTAAATTTCTAACAAGTTTCCAGGTAATGCTGATCTCATTCTCAACACTATGCTGCCCACCTATTTTCTTATTACCTCTTATTCATCTCTAGTGAGCCAACTCAGCTGTCTGCTTCCTTAGGGAACCTTTGCTCCTCTCTTCTCTCAAGGCTGAACTAGATACTCCCTATCCACGACCCCACAGCAATCACGTGCTTCCGTGACATCACACACCTACCACACACCGCTCAGTAACTACTAAAACTGAAACCCTGTACTTATCTGTCCCAACTGTCTGCCTGTGAGCGCCTCAAGGGCAAAGATCTTAGCTATTCATCTTTTTTTTAATATATATGTCTTCAAGTTTCTTTTTTAAATTTTTTATTGTGATATATATTGTGATAAAACTTACCATTTCAATCATTTTAAGTCCACAGTTCAGTGATTAAGTACATTCACATTGTTATACAACCATCACCCAACTCCAGAGTGAAACTTTGCACCCATTAAACAATAACACCCCATTTCCCCCTCCTCTCAGCCCCTGGTAATCACTCTTCCACTTTGTCTCTATTTATCTTTATGTGGACAGTTGTAGCATATTGCCCTTCAATGGTGTGGTCTCAATAACTGGAGAACTGAAGAAGAGGAGTCTCTTTCTCTTTAAGCATCAAATAAAAGAAATAATGAGAAAGAATTGTAAAGAGTTAAAATTCCCATAGAAATGGCATTTATTATCACTGGTGTTATTAGAAAACCTACACGATATGGGGAGGCCTCATGGCGCAACGGTAGCGTGTCTGACTCCAGAAAATCTACATGACATGTTGGCCGTTAGAATTTTACAATGTATGGCTATTTGAAACACCATCTTAGCTCTCTACCTAGGACAAATAAATATTATGCACCTATATTTTTACAGTTATGAAGAGCTCAAATATGAAAAAAATCACCTGAAAAAGAAATATAAAACAAGTTTTTTTCCCCTTTTCCTCTCAAATATCTAGGACCCCTGAAATGGGTTCATACTTCTTTCAGACTGTATTCATCAAGAGAAAGAAAAGGAAACCTAATAAAGAAGAATGCTATATAAAAAAATACAAACTGCCTCCTATAAATATACACAGATATAAAAGGAAATTTACAGATGGAAGAAGTGTCATAATCCACTGCTGCTTATGGAAGCTCTTTAAAACAAACATTTATATAAAATGTCCAAATTAATTTATTTGGTACTTACAGAACATATAAAAGATGGACTTTAAAATTATAAGTCTTGAAAGGATTCTTAAATAATGGCTCCATATAACAGATGAATAATTTCAAGTCCCCTTTCATCCAACACTGTATGTTCCAGTTTGCACCTGAATTTAAAAAAAAAAAAAAAACTACATGAAATCTGAAAAATATTCTGAACAACTCAGTGAGAGAGAAGAGCTAAATTAAATTTACCAGTGTCCTGATATAACTTCCATTGCCCATTCTGAGAGAAAAATAACAGGCTCTTACAAGTAGTATGTGCCTGGCCAAGCCATTTAGTCCCTTTGGCCCTCAGTTTTCTTTTTTCGTAAAGTAAGAGAATTAAATTCAATTATTGCTTCTCAAACTTTTCTTTAACACCAAACCGCTTAAGTAGGACAAAAGACCTCAAAACTCACCTAGTTCAGTTCTTTTTCACTTTTCAAGAGAAAAAAAGAACATTAAATATCAAGTTACAAGCAAATTTTGAGGGATATATATATTTGCTTTAGCAAATACAGGCACAATGATTCACATGTGAACTACAGTGCAAGTCTTAAATTCTTGTTATTGTCATATCATAGGACTCAAATACAATAGATGAAAGTATATTTCACTGTACACTGAAAAACTCACCTGGGATAATGCTAAAGATAAACTATTGGTGATTTGTAATTTAGAAAGCAAGAATAGCAACAATTGAAAATTATGACTAACTTAAGACAACAATAACATATTACCTCAAACCGCAAGGATTTCCTACTAATAGGGACTTTGCAATACTGTTGAGCCCTGTGAAGTAAACAGCCTACTTGGCAAAATAACAAATTTAAATCCTCAGTGACTACTACTTAACCCAGCAATTTTAGTTATGAAAACTTAAACTCGCTTAAAAGTAACTAGTTATTAGCCTTTACTTATAGCGTAAAGTTTCGATCCACAACATCATAATCAGTCTGCTTCATAATTGACAAAAGTGCTAACATCTTTTATCACTTCAAGGCTTATCACTAAGACCAACTTCTTAAGTTCATTCTTAGTATATTTAATAATCACTAGATTGGCTAAGTTTCCTTACACTGAAAGTGCTTAATTTAAAATTAAATTAATGCCTATGAAGTGAACTGGAGCCACTGGGAGTTATTACTAACTTGTTTTAAAAGTTATTTTATTGCGTATTTATGCTTTATACTTATTCCTAAACTGATTCCAACATACTGGAGTATTTCTTCCATCTACTCAACGGTGCTGAAGCAGGGGCAATTTTGCATATCAGAAGACATGTGGCAATGTCTTCAAATATTTCTTAATTAGAACTGGGCAGGGAGTGCTACTGGCATCAGGTGGGTGTAGGCCAAGGCTGCTGCTAAACATCCCACAATGCACAAAACAGCCTCTCAGAACCAAGAATTATTTGGCTCAAAATGTCAATAGTACCAACTGAGAAATCCTGATTAACTCTATATAGGAATGCTACACTTATATATGCCTGTATTTTCATACTGCAAGTCTCGATATATGACTGATTCAATTGACTCCACCTCATTTAGTTTTTCTAAAACATTTAGAGATAATTTTGTTGTTTCTATTTCCAGATGTAGAATTAACTACACTAGCTCCATTCAGTATGCATAATACTTAAAGCGTCAACAAAAAGCCCTTGATTTAAAATTTACATTGTTTCAGAGATTCCATGCCTGAAAAATACCATTATTCATAAACATTTTAAAATTTAACTAATTCAATAATATTATGAGTCATTTGATATTTTATTTAACAAAAATAAGATATATTTTTTCTATTTCAAAGTAAAGTTAGAAGACTACAAGGGATGTACTTAAAGATAAAAGACTTCCCTTATTACATTTTTATGGGATATAAAATAATGTGGGTCTTATTTATTAGTTTGATCACATCATGAATCCTAATTTTATTACTAATATTAAAATGATAATATGCATTAAGAATCATAGCCATAATACATTTATTTAACACATGTTTCAGAGAATTAAAACACTTTGTTCCATACAATTAAAAAATAACAGCTAATACTTAGAACATTAAAATACTTACCTATTTGTTGAAAAACTAAAAAATTTACTGTTGAAGCATATGTCTTTCCTTCAATGTTGTCTGCACGTACAGAGCAGTTTTTATTAATATCTTGTTCACTCCAAAAGCAACACTGGAAAGTTGTCTTGGATAAGTTAGAAAAGTAGGTATCACTTGAATTAAATTTAGCTTCAACAGCTGTGTCATAATGTCCATTCAAACTTGAAGTGTTCTTTGAGACTTCAGCAGGCAAGAGGAAGTAGTCATAGGTTGTATTTGGTGGCATGCAAGACAACTTAAATCTCCAGGGAGTAATTGTATATGACAGGTTAAATGCAGTTATCACACAAATAAATTCTGTTAGGACATTGAAAAGACACAAAAAATGAGTAATCATTTTGACTAAGACATAAATAGGAAGTATCTGAGATTAAATCATTTAGTTCTCAGAAATAATTATTTAACTAAGTTCTCAATGAATAACTAAGTTCTCAATGAATAACTCTCTGCTTCCATTGTACAATTTGTTATATTTGAGAGGATGCATTTATTTATAGAAGTAACTCCACTCCACTCTCTGGCACCTGTTTTGGAAATTCATACTTCATTTTCCCTCATTAATATAACATTTTATACTTATATTTTAATAAAAACTTAACACTAAATATTGTATTTTCCTCTTCTAAAACATATTATTCTAACTTCTGGCAGAATGGGAAATATCTAGATGTGCAATTATAGAAACAAGAATTAAAGCACTTTTTCAGTATTTATTAAAGACAGTAACACAGTGCTTTCACTGTGTACTTTTAGAAAGAGTTTGTCTTCAACATGAGGACAGCTGGATGACCTCCTGAATCTGTCCATGATCCTCCAGATATAAAACATCATATAAGACATGCTCATAAAACACTACCCAAGAAATAATGCACAAGAATAGACTTCTTAGAGGAAATTTCTGCTGATTAAATTATCATTTTTTAAATATGTAAGAATTAAAAACAATTATATAATCCTGTACCAAAAATATCCTCAAAAGTTAAACTTATTTTCAAATAAGTAATTGTTTGACATTGATGAAAGAAATTGAAGACAACACAAGAAAAATGGAAACATATTCCATGCTCATGGATTGGAAGAATCAATATTATTAAAATGTCCATACTACCCAAAGCAGTCTACAGATTCAATGCAATCCTCATCAAAATACCAATGACATTCCTCACGGAAATAGATAAAATAATCTTAAAATTTATATGGAACCACAAAAGACCCAAAAGATCCAAAGCCATCTGAGTAAAAGAACAAAACTAGAGGACTCAAATTCTACTCTCTGTCTCCATGTGATTTTAAAAGCTGCGCAGCAAAGGAAACAATTAACAAAGTGAAGAGACAAACCACAGAATGGGAGAAAAATATTTGCAAGCTACCTATCTGACATGGGATTAATAACTAGAATATATAAGGAGCTCTAACGACTCAATAGGAAAAAAATCAAATAATCTGATTTTTAAAAATGGGCAAAGGATCTGAATAGACATTTCTTACAAGAAGACATACAAATGACAAACGGGAATATGAAAAATGCTCAACATCATTAGTCATCAGAGAAATGCAAGTCAAAACTACAATGAGATATCATCTTATCCCAGTTAAAAAGGCTTTTATCAAAAAACAGGAAATAACAAATGCTGGCAAGGATGTAGAGAAAGGGGAACCCTCATACACTGTTGGTGGGAAAGTAAATTAGTGAAACCTCTATGGAGAACATTATGGAGATTCCTCAAAAAACTAAAAATAGAACTACCATATGACCCAGAAATCCAACTGCTAGGTATAATATAAAAGAAAGGAAATCAGTACAGTGAAAAGATATCTGCACTCCCATGCTTATTGCAGCACTATTCACAATAGCCAAGATTTGGAATCAACCCAAGTGTCCATCAATGGATGAATAGGTAAAGAAATTGTGGTACATATACACAATGGAATATTATAAAGCTATAAAATAGAGTGAAATCTTGCCATTTGCAACAACATGGATGGACCTCGAGAACATTATGTTAAGTGAAATAAGCCAAGCACAGAAAGATAAATTTTACATGTTCTCACTCCTATGTGGGAGCTAAATATAAAAACAATTGATCACATGGAGACAGAAGGTAGAATGATGGTTACCAGAGGCTGAGAAGGGTAGTGGGGATGGAGAGATAAGGTGGGGATGGTTAATGGGTACAAACATACAGTTAGATAGTTAGATAGAATGAACAATATTTGCTAGCACAACAGAGTGACTATAGTCAATAATAAATTATGGTATACTTTAAAATAACTAAAAGAGTAGAATTGGAATATTCCTAACACACAGAAATGGTAAATGTTTGAGGTGATGGATACCCCAATTACCCTGATTTGAGTAATGTACATTGTATGCTTGTATCACAACATCATATGTATCCCATAAATATATACAACTATTGGGTACTCATAATAGTTAAAAATAAATTTTAAAAAATATAAAAATAAAAGTAAAATAAAATAAAAGAGAGTTGAAGTTTTTTTAAAAATTAGTAATTGTACATAAAATAATAATTTCCAAAACTTTTTTTACAAGTTACCCAAATAACCCAACAATTTTGTTGGCTCATATACACACTAATGCATAATGAGAATTTGGGGAATTTTGTATGAATTTGTATGGAATAAGAATTTTGATAAATGTAAAAATGTAAGAAAATAGAAGCAACCAAGGTGTTCTTCAGTAGGCGAATGAATAAGTAAGTTATGGTACATCCAGACAATGGAATATTATCCAGTGTTTAAAGGAAATGAGACATCAAATCATGAAAAGACATGGAAGAAACTTAAATGCATATTACCAAGTGAAAGAAGCCAATCTGAAAAAGCTAAATACTATATAATCTAAGCTATATGACATTCTGTAAAAGGCAAAACTATGAAGGCAATGAAAAGATCAATGGTTGACAGGAGTCAGGAGACAGAGAGGGATGACTAGGTGGCCCATAGAGGATCAACAGGGCAAGGAATGAGACTATTCTGTATGATTCTATAATGGTGGATAAAGGTCATTATACATTTGCCAAAATTCACAGAATATTCAACACCAAGAGTGAACCCTCATGTAAACTATGGGCTTTGGGTGATAATGATATGTCAATGCAGGTTCATCAGTTGTAACAAATATACCACTCCTGTGAGGGATGTTGGGAATACGAGGGCTATGCTTGTATGGGGGCAGGAAGTATATGGAAAATCTCTCTGTACCTTCCTCTCAATTTTGCTGTGAACCTGAAACTGCTGTAAAAAATAAATTCTATTTAAAAATGTAAGAAAATAGAAATTTTTAAAAATCAATTCACAGATGTATTTTTTTAATTACAAAAGCAATACATGTAAAAATATTCAAACAATATGTAGGGTAGTAGTTTGTTTAATAGTATGTTAATAGTTTAGCTCCTAAACATTTCTATAAATATAAATTAATACAAAGGTACAGATGCAAAAATTAAGGCCAAAATGATTAATGTGACTAACATTATTGTGTCTACACTGATGACAGTTAGGTATCATAACATCACCAAAAGTAAATCTTCATTGCCACTGGGTTCCTTGTGACTTCACTCCTTCTGACATATGTTTCTAAAACCAGAGCATCTTATGAAAAAAGCTATGGTTTTCTTTTGGGTTTTACAAAACCATAAATATGTAATATTACTAATTAAATGGATTATATTAATATGTTTAGCTACACATTGAGAATTCAATTGCCTGAACTGAAATTAGCCTAAAATCCTCAAAGAAGGATTGAAATTTAAAATGCGATAATGAACTTCATAGACATAGCAACTATTGAATAAGTTAAATTTAAATGAGTCTACTTTGTTTACATGCTTCCTTTGCAAATGATATTTCTTTCCCGCCAAATGAATCTTAAACAGCAAGATGCCCAGAATTTTTTATCTGAAGACTTATGTTATCAGGTAAAAATATCCCAGGATCTCTTCTGATTCATAAAACTTTATCAAATCACAAACCTTTCAGAAAGCCAATGTGAATGAAACATTAGAGTCTAATAAAAAATAGAGAATATAGAAGAGAATGAGTTATTCCTCTCTGATAGCCCCTTGTGGCACAGTTTTTTGGACATCTGCAATAGTGGAGCTATCTTGGGTATTTTCTGTATGTATACAGATGGCTGCAAAGAGAAAGAGAAGTATGTAAACAAGAAAGACTTGTAGGAAAGCTTATAAGAGCACCTTGGGATTGGAGTTGCCAAGGAGATGTTCAGAACTAATTGACTCACAGGTAACAGGTGCCAGATAACATAAATTTTGTTAAAGGTAGCCTAAATTTAATTTCAAAACTTGGAACACAACCTAAATTAGATGATTTGGACTTAAGAAAATCAGAATATCACCAGAATGTGGTCAGAAAAAAAGTGAGAACAGTATGCCCAAGAGGTATTGGCAATGTGTGCCTAATTTCAAATAGATACTACTATGGTTCACAGCAGTTTTAAAAAGCACAAGACATCTAAAGAACATCTCAAGCTTTCCCTTAAGGATATTCTTGAAATAAGCAGGAAGAAGGACTAGTATACATTTAATTTCTGAAAGCATTCTTTTGTTGGTATTCAAGGTGGCAATTTCCAACATATGCATCATCCCTTGATAATATTCCCTTATAACATCATATTGATCATTGCTTGCCAGAGTTACAATATAATAGGGAATAGCATTTAAGATGGCAGGGAGCTTCCATTTGAGAATAAAACCATCTTTTTGCATCACAGTCATTTATTTTAAATATTATCACCAAGTAAACTACTCCTTGATCTAGAGAATTAAAGTTTTGGCTATCATTGATATGTATTTGTAACTTAATAATGTTATATTTGCTAAATAAAATTAATATATTTAAATGTCATTACATCTTGTCTCTAAGTGTATATACTGGAATTGGTGTGTATATATAAATTTTCTATACCATAAAAGAAAGCAAAATTAAAAAGCAAATAATGGGCAGTGAGAAAATATTTGCAAAAATAGTAAATTGTTAAGGTTTCTGGTGGTTCATTTTATATATCAACCTGACTAGGCCCACAGCGTGCCCAGACATTTCGCCAAACATTATTCTGGGTATGTCTGCAAGGATGTTTCTGGATGAGAGGAACATTTTAATTGGTAAACTGAGTAAAGCAGATTGCCCTCCCTAATGTGGGTGGGCCTCTTCCAATCAATTGAAGACCTGAATAGAACAAAAAGGCTGAGTAAGAAGGAACTTCTGCTGCTTGACCTCCTTCAGCTGGGACGTGAGTCTTTTCCTGCCTTGGGATTGGAACTGAAATGGTGGCTCTTCTTGGATCTCGAGCCTGCAAGCGTTCAGACTGGAACTTACACCATCAGCCCTCATGGTTTTCAGGTCATTAGGCCTGGACTGGAACTATATCATCAACTCTCCTGGGTCTCCAGCTAGCCGACTGCAGATCTTGGGACTTTTCAGTCTTCATAATTATATGAGCTAATTCCTTATAATAAATCTCTTTATACACACACACACACACACATACAAACATACACACATACACTTTACTGGTTCTGTTTCTCTGGAAAGCCCTAATATGGTGCTAAATATCTTTTACCTTTTAGAAATTTCTGAAATTCAATTAAGACTAATAAAACCCAACAACAAAACAGTCAAAGTATAAGAACTAGAAAATTCCATCGGACATATAATTGTCAGCAAATAGTGCTCAACCTCGCAAATGATCAAATAAATAAAACTGAAATAAGATGCCATATTTTGCTCATCCAACAGGGCAAAAGGGTAAGAGAATGATAATATGTATCTTTGGCAGAAAAGCAATGGAACAACTTTCATATACTGATGTTGAGACAGCAAAAGCTTTGTAGAGGAAATTTTAGAATATCAAAGTTTAAAATGTGCATATTAGTCAACATAGAAATTCTTGCATTAATATACATAAATATTCCTCCAAATATACATAGACCTATGAATATGGATTTTCAGTGCAGCATTATTTGTTACATAAAAAGAAATGTCTATCAATCAGGAATTGGTCAAATAAATAATTTAAGATGCATTCATACAGTGCATTGTCATGCAACCATTAAACCAGTAAGTATATCAGTAGACACTGAAAAAAAAGCTATGATGATAAATTGAAAACCTATTAAATGGAAAAAGAAACATAGTATAAACCAATTCTATTTTTACAACTACAGACAGGAGTGTATGTGTGTGTATGTGTATGTATATGCATGTATATGTGTGGTATAATTCTGGAAGGATACACCATCAGGTTGTTTCAGGAGGTTGGAAAGAGTTTTCATTTTCACCCAAACTTTTGTTTGATTTGCAATTTTAACCATGAGCATGTATGAGAATTCCTAACTAGAAAAAGGAAATTCCATTAGTCAATAAATGAAATGGCATCTCTACAGGTGAAATCTCTACCTTATATAAGGTCATTAAAATATCAAATAACTTACCCCAATGTAATAAAACCACACAGAATTTTTGACAAACCATTTTACTTCAAAGAAGGACACCTGAAAAACAGTAAATTTAAAGTTAAAAAACACACACACAAAAACACATATATACAAGCTGTCTGTGGAAAACATAAGAGGAAGAGGATTACAAATAAGTCTTTAAATTTTAATCTTCTGTAATATTCTAATTCAATATCAGAGAAGCACCTCGTATTAAATTATAAGTTATTGATTTATTACTGTACATATCCTATCTTACATGTTTAAAATATAAGCCAAAAAAAAGACATTCGGCATCCTTTATGCCATAACAAACCAGCACAGATTTCACAGGATAAGAATGAAATTTTAACTCAAGTGTTCACTATGTTCACTAAATACATAACAGCTAATCTAACACCATTAATATTATCATCTTCATTTTTTTCATGCTCAGTTCTTAAATCTCCCTTATTTTTCTAATGCCTTTATCTTTGCTATGATACTTCAAATCCAAATGGTTATTGCAGCAGTAACAACTACATATTTATTTCCAATAAAGAGGAAAAATTTTTCCAATATGCTTTTAGAAATCTATCGTTCATCTGCAGATGAGGTAATAGTCACATTGGAGGGTTATCAGAGTAATTTGACGAAGGTCTGATGGCTTAATGTACCCAAATGAGGTGAGGAATTCAGATACAAGCTTTCCTATGAGTTCTACTCAATTTGAAATACACCACGAATAAGATTATTTGTACTATTGTGTCATCAGTTGCAATGGTAGTCACAATTTTAATATATTGGGCTTGGGCTTGTGATGAAACCCTACATAATTTTGATGTTTCAGTCTTTTGTATGATCTCAAAGTGGGGATTCAGTTTAACATAGGGAAGTAATCTGAGATTAAAAAGCCCTGAATTAGGTGTCAAGAGTATTGGGTGCCAGGTCTAGGCTCTTCTGCTAATCAGCTGTGGGATTTGGGATTTCAACACTAGACCTCAGTCAGACCTCAGACTGTTGGATGATCTCTAAAATCCCTTTAAGAGCTGCCTATGATTATGAGAGATTTATTTTAAAATATAAATCACAGCTTTACTATAAAGAATATTATAAAATATTAAGTGAGAAACATGTCTCATAACTCATATCTGAGAATTAGCACCATCTGATAAGTTCATGGAAAAACATGTTTATTTTTTACAACTTACATACTCTTAAGAAGAAAACAGATGAGTATAAAGTCGCCAAATTTGTTTTTCATACAGTTTTTCATCAGAATTTTGGTCCTTCATATACTAATAGTACAATGTTTCTCTAGAATTTCTAGAAATTGGTTCCTCGTTTGGAATCCTCATGATCTAATGATACTCAATGTGTGTAAATTCCTCCCTGTTTTATATGCTACCTGTTTCTGGTATAAGATGTTCTCATAAAATAAGCTCAAGGGCAAGTTTCATAATCAAGATCTGTCATAGAGAGAATATATCACTGGACTAAATGTTTTGATTGAACTGACGAGTGACTAGTAATTCAGTCCGACAATTGATGTGACTCACTTTTAACTTACTGATCTGCTGAGTTAAGTGATCAAATCTGTTTTCCTTGCATAAAGACAATCATTTCTTTATTTAATGTTCCATGAAAAACTTAAACTATTCCAAAGGTCTGGATTCTTGCAGTCAGGTTTCATTCTTAAATAACAGAAACAAGCACAAGTGTGAAAAGGACACAGATGCAATCTTGAAGAGACTATGAAAGGTGGTATCTCACACAGATTCGGTGAGAGAAATACTTATGGGCACCCTAACTTGTACCAAAAGGAATATAAGGTTTACAAAAACAGAAACCATGACAGAAATTTTAAAACTATGAGAAAAAAATATCAAGCAAAAGGAAAATTAATAATAGGATGACCAAAATAAGTCTAATACAGCAAACACCATTAATTTGAATATGCTTCCTGAGGATGAGCCATTAAGCCATTAATTTGTTCTAAGCTTTCTTTTCTTATCTTTTTTTTTTTTTTTTTGAAACAGTCTCGCTCTGTCGCTTGGGCTAGAGTGCCATGGCGTCAGCCTAGCCACAGAAACCTCAAACTCCTGGGCTCAAGCGATCCTACTGCCTCAGCCTCCTGAGTAGCTGGGACTACAGGCATGTACCACCATGCCCGGCTAATTTTTTCTATATATTTTTAGTTTGACAATTAATTTCTTTCTATTTTTAGTAGAGACGGGGGTCTCGCTCTTGCTCAGGCTGGTCTCGAACTCCTGACCTCAAGCAATCCTCCTGCCTCAGCCACCCAGAGTACTAGGATTACGGGCATGAGCCACTGTGCCTGGCTCTGTTCTAAGCTTTCTTATTTTCAAAATGTTCAATTATAAATTTGCAAAGTACTTAAGATGAAACTAACAGCTTAGGCAGAAAGTACAAATAACACTAACACTAAGAACAGTAACAAATTTTTCCTGATTAACTTCATAATGGGTAACATCCTCATAAGTGTCCTAGTAGTACCAAAGTTTCATGGGAATTTCAAAAATTAAATAATTGGTCACCCCTTCCTCTGCCAAGACACTATTCTAAACCACCATTATCTCTTCCCTGGACAATCAGAAGAACCTCCTAACTGGTCTCCCTGCTTCTGCCCTTACTCCCCAATGCAGTCTATTCTCAACACAGCTGTCAAAGTGATCTTGTTAACACAGAGACCAAATCATGCCTCTCTTTCTCAAAACACTACAACTGTCCCCTGTCACTCAAAGTAAATGTCCAAGTCTAAGCAAGACTACAAGGTCCTGGATCCCAGTCACCTCTCTGATCACATGAGCCCCTGCTCTCCACTTTGCTTAAGTCACCTTTCCAGAGACGCCTTCCCTGGCCATCCCATCTAAAATTCCAACACCTTCCTCACCCCAACGTGTCATATCTGCTGTTCTGCTTAATTTTTTCCCTTATCACATAACACTAATGTGAATATGACTTATTATTTTTCTAGTTTATTGTCTATCTCCCCCCACCACAATTTAAACTCCACTAGATCAAAGGATCTTTTGACTGTTATACCCTTCACACATGTAAGCCTGCCTCTCACATAGTAGGTGCTCCATATATATTAGCTGAATGAATGAATGGCAAGATATGACTGTTTCTTGAAATATCCTCCAATATAGAATGGTGGCATAATACCAAGACAAAATTGAATAAAAGCAATCTTAAAAGAGGCATTCTAATATCATCCAGACACAGCTCTTTGAGAATATGGCTTAATACCAGAGACTTCAGAATAGTGATTTTTAACCATTTTTGGAACAGGGACCTCGTTGAGAATTTGGTGAAAGCAAATGTTCCAACTTCCAGGAGAAGGCACACACACTCAAAAGATTATAGGGCTATAATTTCGTGGGGTTACCAATTCCTTGAAATTTATCTAACACCCCCAGATTAAGAATCCCTGACACAGACAAATAAATGGAGCGCACATTCCTCATGCAATCTTCCATAAGCATAGCTCCATGAATTCATCCATTAATAGACATCAAGCTATAAGGAGCTTGAGATAATATTGCCTTACATTCCCCTGGAATGTAGTTTTCTTAGTTCATTCAGGCTGCTATAACAAAATACCATAAACTGAGAGGCTTATAAACAGCAGGAATTTATTGCTCACAGTTCTGGAGACTGGGAAATCCAAGGCACCAGCAGATTCAGTGCCTGGTGAGGGCCTGTTTTCCATAGATGGTGTCTTCTGGCTGTGTCCTTACAAGGCAGAAGGGGCACACAAGCTCTCTAGGGTCTTGTGTGCATAAGAGCACTAATCCCATTTATGGGGGCTCCATTCTCATGACCTAATCACTTCCTAAAGGCCCCACCTTTTAATTCCATTGCATTGATGATTAGGCTGTGGTCATACAAACATTCAGACCATAGCAGTAGTCCTTTTATGTTGACAATTAAAAAGAACAACATGCCTTAACAGTCATTCAAACGGAAGGTAAGGTTGATATACTCATGTGAAATGGAGATATCTAACATAAAACATGCCAAATAGAGTACACCCTACCCCAATCACCATCACCAATACTTAGAGCTGAGCTAGGGTAAGGGAAGGGCTCATTCTCATTAGAAAATAATAGTAGCTCTGCTCTCACAAAAAAAATCAAAGTTCCAAAAGTTCTCCATCTATCATGGCAGAAACAAGAATAGTCTGGAAACATTTTCAAAGAAAAATAAGCAAATGCCCACCATTGCCATAATAAATTATCATAAGGTAACAATGATTGTAGATTTGAGCAATGCAGGTCCATGTGTTCACTTCCAAAGTAAACTAATTGAAAAATGTACATTGAAGTGACTGATAGGCTACATAAAGGTGGGGAATGTTTATTAAAAATAACATCTTAACAATATTTGATCTATGACCCCACTTTTCAGAAATATTAACAAGGCAGTCTATTGTGGCCATTCCTACATTTCAATTATTTATAATATTATAGCTCTTTCAAGTCATCTCATGCCCCGAATCTTTCCCCTGAGTCAGATTGTGCAGGAGGACCATTCATTCAGATGTTACATAGGTCTCAAATTGATTCCTGAAGTTGGCAAATTATTTGTATACAAAATAGCACATTTTAAAACTGCTGTGCATTTTGTTTGTTGACTTCCTGTGTGAGAACATGATGTTGCTATGTGCAATAAAATAAATTTAGCAAGAAGAATGCAAAAAAGAACACGTACAACGTTTCTTGTTCATATGAGACTTTTTGAATAGAGGATATTTTAACATATTCTCTGGAACATAGTAGGTACTTGTGAATAGTTGTCGAATTGATTGATGTAGAATAATCAGGAGTCCTCAAACTTTTTAAACAGGGGGCCAGTTCACTGTCCCTCAGACTGTTGGAGGGCCGTTGGAGAGTGCCGCGTACATTCCACACATGTGCACTGTGGGCCCAGGACGAGTCGGCTGCTAAGCAGGACAGGCAGCGGCGGCAAAAACACCCAGCGGGCCGGATAAATGTCCTCGGCGGGCCAGCCCATGTGACCCGCGGGCCGTAGTTTGAGGATGCCTAATAGATAATATCCATCCTCATGTTTTAAAAAAATAGCACTTTTATCATCTATTCCAAAATTTAGAGAGGGAAAAATCCTTTATTGAAATATACGAATATTTGAAGAAATCTTTAAAAAGCATACCAAGATTCATCCATAGACTGATCTAAATGATACATCTATAATATCTGGATATGGATGCAATAATTCAACTTGCATAATACACCAAACACAGAAAGCATGTTAGACATGCTTACTCTTCAGTTATTATTATAAACAAAAGAAAAATCAAAATCTATGTTCTACTGCATGATCACATTTTGGGTTTTCAGAGGAAAATCAGACTTTTAATTTCTATTGTAAAGGAGTATTTGTGTTGTTTTTATCTTTCAGATTCTACTTAACTATAGAACAGAACAGTTGCAATCATTGAGAAAATGATTGGACAGAAATAAAATTATTTACAACTTGCTCCAACTTGCTCCAATGATCTCAAAAAGTCTCTGAGTTTTAGAAAAGCTTTTGAAAAGCAGTTTTGACAATTCTGTTGCTTTGATGAATAAACTCAATGAGCTCCAAATGCCACTAATTATTCTTTTTATGTTCTGTTAGAGAAACGCCTCTCACTTAAATAACAACATTTAAGTATTGTTTAAATAAAACTAAAAAACTCTATTTCTTCAAATGTCAAAAATTTAACAGAATAAATATAGCCCAATCTATTTCTAGTAGCCTTATCATTTTAATTATGTTTACTTTTATTTCTTCACTTATGACAGAAATTGATCATGTTATTCCCATCAAGTAGCTGTTAAAGACTTAACTTATTTTTAAAATAAAAAAATTCTTCCATCATTTTTGTGTAAGTATTTGTCACTTGGAAAACATAATTTCAATTACTTTAACTACTGATATGACTAATTGTGTGACCTTGTCACATATTAATTCCTAAAAAACGCAGAAGGATAAGTTATGATTCACAGACCTCAGTAACTATAAAGTCAACAAAGTTGAGTCAGAGTAGGAATCTTATCTGCAATGTAATTTAAAATCTGTAGATCAATTGATTCATTTGAATATTAACTGAATATTCATTAAAATGTAAGTTACTACACAAGGTGCTGAAAATATAAAAATTAATAAGAAATTATCACTTATTTTCAGAAATAACATTATTTTATTATTTTTTAACATGTCAAAGCACTGTGATACCAATAGGAATAAAGTGCAATGGGACTTCAGATTCAAGACAGCAAACTGAACAAACTGATCTTCTCTCCCTCCTGAGATGCTTTGAGAATTACAGTTAAGTAAATCATATCAACCCACTTCAATAGACAAAATGAGAGAGGGCAAAAGAGAGATTTAAATAAATTTTTGGAAGATGAACGAAAAAATAATGAAATATAATGAAGGAAGTAACTACTTAGGATATTTGGAAAAGAGGCCATTCTGAATGAAAATGTTCTAATTAGTGAGGGCAGGAGAGTGAGGTAAGGCTAAAAGGACAGTATGCTTTAACTTGTATTTAAATGTTAACTTGCATTTTGATGAATATTCAGTTAATATTTAAATGAGTCAATTTATGTACAGATTTTACATTATGTTGTAGGTAAGATTCCTGCTCTGACTCAACTTTATTGACTTTATAGTTACTGAGGTCTGTGAATCATAGCTTATCCTTCTGCGTTTTTTAGGAATTAATATGTGACAAGGTCACACAATTAGTCATATCAGGAGTTGAAGTAATTGAAATTATGTTTTCCAAGTGACAAATACTTACACAAAAATGATGGAAGAATTTTTTTTATTTTAAAAATAATTTTAAGTCTTTAACAGCTACTTGATGGACTGTAATATCTGACTTCTTTATCTCCTTATGAACAATTCAAAGCAGCCAAATCTAGCTCCCTGTATCTGTCAGGAGAGTGACTGACAAACAACTGGTATGAACTTGGACTAGTCTAATTAGGAAAGGAATTTATTAAAGATTATTGGGTAGCTCACAGAATTCAGAGATTGCCAGAGAACCAGGCTAGAAAAGCACACCGCCAGGAACCACACCCAAAGTCCCACGTAGAATTGCTCTAGAGAAGAAGATAGCCCTGCACCATACTAGGACACTGCGTGTTATGACTGAAACCTCAGGCCCACTACCTCTGAGTTCCTAGCAGCTCATCTGCTCTTTTATGTCCCATACTTCTGGTCTAAAATTTGGCATGAATGCCTCTAATTGGTAAAATCTAGTTCACACTCTCCATGCAGGCAGTCAGGAAACTTGGGAAAATAAAGGCTTATTGAGTGGGAATTCCCCAAACATAGGCAAAGTATTCAAATGTCAAAGAGAATCAAAAATTATACTACATACTCTTATATGTTAAAAGGAGGAAAGAACAAGTTATTTGAGGACAACTTGCGCTTTTAATGTAGGCTTGGCACCAATATGGTAAAGCCTTTACATATTGTGACAGTTTGGGGGACAGACTTTCAGCATAAACGGCAGCTCCTTGATTAAGTGCCTAAAATGAAGCCTATCAGTTGACAACTGCTGCCCGTATGCACAGACATTCTTCTTGTTTCTTCATTTAACAGCCATGCTCAATGGAGACATGAATGAAGACACGAAGAACGCCTTTAGCATTATGGTAAATTTTTTATAAAAAGAAAGAAAGAAAAAAGAAAACTTGACCACAATCTTCTGCAATAAATCACAGAAGAAAGGGTAGCTTTCACAAAGGTTTAATGAGTATACTCAGAGACATTTCAGAAGATTTTTGCATCTATAAAATCACAAAGTGATAATGAGAGGAAGAAAGAGTTTTTAAAAATTCAATGCATGGTGCAATAAAATTAAATACATTTACATAATTAGTGCCCTGCCTCAAGAGGAGGGAAAAAAAAGAAAAGAGATGTTTGAAAAAAAGAAGTCACCTAACGAATATATCCAAGAGATCCAAATCCAACTAACAGTATTTCCAGAAAAAGAAAATAGAGAGTAGGAAATGATCAAAGAAATAATACAAGAAAATTTCCCAGAGCTGGCAAGAGACACAAATATTCAAACTGAAAAATATGGCTACCAGGTTCCAAGGAGGAGGAATGGAAAATGATCCATTCCTAAATATATCTTAAAAAATTGTCAAACAGCAAAGGAAAAGAGAAGATATAAAAAGCTATCAGAGGCACTCTGGGAGGCTGAGGCGGGCGGATTGCTCAAGGTCAGGAGTTCAAGAGCCAGGCCCCATCTCTACTAAAAATAGAAACAAATTAATTGGCCAACTAAAAATATATAGAAAAAATCAGCCGGGCATGATGGCACATGCCTGTAGTCCCAGCTACTCAGGAGGCCGAGGCAGTAGGATCGCTTGAGCCCAGGAGTTTGAGGTTGCTGTGAGCTAGGCTGACGCCACGGCACTCTAGCCTGGGCAACAGAGTGAGAATCTGACTCAAAACAAAACAAAACAAAAAAACAAAAAAAAGCTATCAGAGAATAAAAAAAAAATCACTAAAAGGGTGAGAAACAGAATGGAAACAAATGTTTCATCCCAAAACATTGAAATGCTAGAAGACAATCAAGTAATTACCTTATAGAAAATTGTTTTCAGTTTAGAATTCTAGTCAAGGAAGTATCAGAGAGAAACAAACATATTTTCAGTAATGCAATGACTTAGAAAATTTATATAGTATGAATCTCTTTCTCAAAAGTATTATAACTTTACAAGATATCCCAGCAAAGTGAGAGGTAACCAAGAAAGAGGAAAACATGGATTCAGGAAAACTGACTACAAATAAGTCTAATGGCTCTGCAGACTTGAGAATGACCAGTCCAGATAGCAGCTGTAGTACACACGGCCCTGAAAGGAGATGGCAAGGAGGAAGGTGAAGATTGAAGGCAATTTGATACACAAGATGATACTGAAGTTGGAAAACCTTGAAAATAACACAAAAATACAGAATAACACAGGGGAAAAAGGAAGTCACAGTCCAAAATTGAAGCCACCAGTCCATATTAGAATATGAGTCAGTGGGCTTCAAAAAGAAGAATGAATAGATTCCAAAAAATTAAGAAAATGAGTAAAAAATTGAAAATTATTAAGGATAAAATTAAGAAAGTCTGTGTATCCTTTCCCAGTAATAAAAAATAAGGTTAATTAAAAAAAGCTTTACAGAAAGTCATGATGTAAATATGAGCCAAAATTAAATATGGCATAATTTTAAGGAAATGCTAGAACTAAAGAATCCATTTGAAAGAAGGAAGAGTCTCCTTAACCTTAATTCTAAGACTATTCTTCTTTTGGTGGCTCAGGAGTCACATTGAATTCAATGTAATATGAACACTCTTGATTCTTCAGTAAATAATATTTACAGGGTCACAATAACAATAATACTATTTATTAATTTTTCAATTTTTAGGGTCAACCAATAGACAAAAATGAGAAATTTAATTACAGATACTAAACATAAAATATTATCAATATTCTAACTGTACAGTTGTTAGATTTGAGTGGTATAATTATATAAGGAGAGATGGTGATGAGGTAAAAGGTGAAATATCCCAACCTCATGAAACAAGGAGTCAAGAGAAACTGTCTGTAGTTAATGGAACAAAAATAGCGGTGAAAATTACAAATGTAACCAATAAAGGAGCTCATAAAATTAATATAATTATATGTGGAAGAGGGAAAAGAAAGGAGGTGAAATTAGTAAGCTAAATTCTCTTCTACCATGGTAGCTTCTTAAATGACAAATGAAAAAAAAAAAACAGGCAGTATAAACACATTATTTAGTCTTGCAGAGAAAGAATTAAAATCAGAAATGGTTCAAGTTATTTGTTCCCAAGGTCAGGCTGTACCTCTTAGCCAGGGTACTAGCACAGGGAGCTACTGCTTTACACTAAAATACGTTTTTGTTATCATGCACATGGATTATTTTCACTCAAAATTATTATTTGGTCCTTTTAATTAAATAAAGTGTTCTGGGACTTCAGAGAAAATAGCTGCTAACATAGTTCTAAGGGCCAGCAAAAGGTTCACAGAAGTGAGATATTTAGATGAACTACAAGAAATACAAAGGAAGAGATTAGGATTGTATTTCTTCTATTTTAAGATTCACAATATTTTAATACCCCTGGCATCAGGATCATTGTTTCAATTGATGGCATCTTACAATTCCCGATGGCCTGGCAGCAGCTTTGATCTAGTTGTTATTAGCCACATACATCCAAACGGGGGCGCTTTCCTAATGACTGACTGGACGATTTTAACCCATCTATATTTTGGTCAACAAACTAAAGATCATTTGAGAAAGGAATATGAACCCTAGTGTTGTCTGAAAACCTTTGTTGACATATTATGGTAAGATCAATAAAAAGCCACCATCGAAATGTGCAAAATGGACCAACTTGGAAGAAAATCCCAGAAACAAGAGTGACGCATTCTTTTTTGAATTGCTCCATCACAAATATCCTTGATAGCCCAAAGTATGACATTTTTTAGAAAATGTTGACATCAGCAGCTATGAGTTGAAAAACAACTAGGAAAAAAACCAGATTTTAAATATAAAAAATTCCTTAACCAAAATCTTTGATTTATACGTTCCTTATAAGAATGATGTGATGTAAATAAAAATATTTATCTAAATAATTCTAAATGAACTCTTTCAATAAGTTTAGAACTAAAATTCTAAATAATGATAAAGTATTGTAAAATAGTTAAACAGACCTTTTTCTTTCTTAGTTATACAAAAGTGGTGGTGTAGCTTAAAAATCCATGATGTCTTAGATTTAAAGAATTACAACTACCTAGAAAGAGTAATAATAGGAAAAATCAAGAGATTGCTTCTGGCTTAGGAAATCATAAATGATTTCATAGAATAGAGATTTAACTGCCCTTTGAACAATGAGAGGGAATATGAAGCACATCATAAATATTATAAAAGAGATTCCAACAGAGCCTACAGTCAGTAGAAACAAAGATCAGCCAAACAATATCAGTAAACGAGAATAAGAAGTCCTGTGTAAGAACTGAATTGCAAGTTTAGAATCATATTAGTCAAAAGACCAAGAAGCTACTTGCTCAAATAACTGCTTTTTATAGACTTATTTGCATCGTGTTCTGTGCAAAGACCTTTTCTCCCACCAAATCCTACCTATAACTAGCAGTGTTGTTGCAAGACACTCAGATCACTAGAGAAATACTCAGCTACCTCCTGGATATATCTAATATGATAAGTATCCCACAATTCTAAGAGATAACATCTTAATAACATAACAGCAACTACAATTAATGGGTGTGTCAGTGTATTTTCTCTCTCTTTTTTATCTGTTTATGCACGTGTGTTTATATATGAGCATTATTTACGGTCTCTTTTATCTCCTGAACACTGACCAATTTGGTTCAGAAATTCTGTTGGTGCATACAGAAATCTAATTGTTTGATTATCTCATGTTTATAGTTTCTTAATTTTCATAGGTTTAAACACCCAAATAACAGCTGCTAGTTAAAGTAAAATGAGAAAATATAATTCCAAGAAAAAGTAAGTTGTCCTACGCCTTCACAAAACAGATATTTGGTGACAGCTGTTCTTAAACGTAAGTTCACATTTTTAAAGACTATTATAATACCATTATAGAAGTTCCTGAGAATCGCTATTTGGCTCAAACCTTTAGCTATTAATATTATCTAATACAAACAAATGAAACACTTATATGTCCCCACAAACTTTATAGAAAGTATTAGCCCAAGAGTAGGGCACACTCACTCACTCTTTCACTTGTACTTGTGTGCTCTCACTCTCATTCTCTCTCTCTCTCCCCCCCGATCTCTTTTACTCTGCTCTATTTTTTTCTTTTTTCCATCACATTTATCACCCTCTAATATATCGCATAATTACTTATTTAGCATATTTATGTCTGTCCCCTGTTATGTTTTACAAGCACAGGGATGCTCATTTGTTTTGTTCAGCATCTAGAATAATGCTTAACCCAGAGTGAGCTCTCAATAAATATTTGTTAAATAAATAAATGAAATTCAAGATATTGATAATATATTTCTAGAGGGTATTAAATGGAGTTAAAGTTAAAGCCCTTGTATTTTCCTGTATTCATTATTATACAAAGTTTATTCAGTTTCAACTTTGATAACCTAAAGATTCATCTGATGACTTCTAAATAATCACCGACTCATAGAAAGAAAATGTATATCTTTTAAAGTAGCAAAAGAAAATTTGAAACAACAAAAAGTAACCAACCTAAAATATAGAAATAAACAGAAATACAGGGTAAATAAAGATGACATGACAGTAAATACAAGTCTAAATATACCACTAATTGCATTAAGTGTAAAGTGACAAAATTCTTCAGTAAAAAAGACACTGAATTTAAAATACTTTAAGAAATAAGTGCTATTTACAAGAGACACATCTAAAACATAAGAATATAGAAGGTTGGATGCAAATTTCACAGGCAGACACATCTAAAACAAGTATATAGAAATCTGAAAGCAAAAGGATGGAGAAGAGATGTACCATGTGCACACTAAACAAAAGAAAGCTGATGAAGTTATATCAATATCATACAAAACAGGTTTTAATGCAATTAAGAAGGTTACTCCAATTGACAACAGTTTCAATTAACCAGGAATATGTAATTTAAAATGTGTATATACACATCATAAGATAGCCTCAAAATAACATGCATATTGTAATGTAACCTCAAAATGTATAAAGTGCAAATTCAGAGCATTATAAGGAAAAAGACAGAAATACACAAATATCGTACAAGATTTTAACACTCGCCCCTCAACAATGAATAGAATAAGCAGACACAAAATCTGTGAGGAAGTATGAAATTGAAAGAAGAAAATTAAGAAATTTGACTTACACAGAACTATGGCACCGAAAAACTGCAGATTGCACATTATTTTCAAGCACGAATGTGACATTTACAAAAACTAACCATATGCAAAGACAAAAAGCATGTTTCAAACAAATCCAAAGAGTTAAAAATCATACAGTCCACACCCTCTAATCACAGTTATTTAAGGCAGAAATAAATAGCAAAAATATAACTACATGGATGCCGTATGTTTGGACATTAAGAAAAATAATTCTAAGTAAATTACTGGGCAAAAAAGATATAATGAAAATTAGAACATATTTTAAGCTGATGACAGTAAAAACAGCATCTCAAAACTTATTTCATGCAAATAAAGAAGTATGTAGAGGGACGCTCAAAGCCATAAATAATATTTTTTAAAAAGATGAAAGGCTGAAAGTTAATGTGCTATCATTTTTTATAATCCGTTAGAATTAAAAACTTAATAGAACACTCATTTAACAGTTAAAACAGCAAAAAAAAACCTCTAAATAAAGTAGAAGAGAGGAAATAATACACAGATAAAATTAATGTAATAGAAAGTAAATATAGGCCCATGCCCGTAATCCTAGCACTCTGGGAGGCCGAGGCAGGAAGATCATTTGAGCTTAGGACTGCGAGACCAGTCTGAGCAAGAACAAGACCCCCGTCTCTACCAAAAATAGAAAAAATTAGCCCAGCATGGTGGCGCATGCCTGTAGTCCCAGCTACTCGGGAGGCTGAGGCAGAAGGATTGCTTGAACTCAGGAGTTTGAGGTTGCTGTGAGCTAGGCTGATGCCATGGCACTCTAGTCAGGGCAACAGAGTGAGACTCTGTCTCAAAAAAAAAAGAAAGTAATTAATCAACAGTGAGAATCAACAAATTAAAAATTGGTGTTTTAAAACACAAATAAAATTAATGAAACTTTTATGAGATTGAAATAGAGAAGGCACAAATAACCAATATTAAGAATAGACAATCACAGCAGCAACAAAAATAAATAAATGGGACCTGATCAAAATAAAAAGCTTCTGCACAGCCAAAGAAACTGTCAAGAGAGCAAACAGACAACCCACAGAATGGGAGAAAATTTTTGCAAGCTACACATCCGATAAAGGGCTGGTAACTAGAATCTATTTAGAACTCAGGAAAATCAGCAAGGAAAAATCAAACAACCCTATCAAAAAGTAGGCAAAGGACATGAACAGAAATTTTTCAAAAGAAAAACAGAATAATGGCCAACAAACATATGAAAAAATGCTCAACATCTCTACTCATCA
>VBSM01000529.1:47341923-47378841 GCA_008086735.1 Cheirogaleus medius | reverse complement strand
GCAACGTTTGGGGGATGGTCACGCTTGAAGCTCTGACTCGAGGGGGGAGGGGTGACATGGGCAATATACATAACCTTAACTTTTGTACCCTCATAATATGCTGAAATAATAAATAAATAAATAAATAAAAAAGAATGGAAAAGGGACTCAAGTACAGAATTATTTAGGACCGTCTTTATACCAATAAACCTAAAATTTAATTTTAGATGAAATGGATGAATTTTTAGAAAATATAATTTACTAAAGCTGACTCAATGAAAAAGGAAAGAAAGAAACCTGAATGGCCCTATAACCAGGAAATAAATTCAATGCATCAAAAATAAAAATCTTTAGTTTCAACAGGGAGTTTTATGAAACATTTAAGGAATGAATAATTTTAAATTAGCACAAATTCTTCCTAAGACTAGAAAAAGTAAACTCTTGCTCATATTTACAGTTAATATAATCTAAATTCCAAAACACAAGGACAATTTGAAAAAGGAAAATTATAGCCAACCTCAAATATGAATATAAATTTTCCTTAATCCTTAATAAAATATTAGTAAATGGAATTCTACAATGCATAAAAATGATCATACTACATGAACAGGATTTATTCCAGGATAAATATGATTTAACAATTTAAAAATCAATTAATATAGTTAGCCCCCTTAATAAATTGAAGGAGTAAAAGCATCTGATTATATCAGTAGATATAAAAAAAAATTTGATAACAGTCAACATCCATTCAGGACAAAAACTATTTGCAAACTAGAAAGATTGTGGAAGAGAATTTCCTAAATCCAAAAAAGAGTATATTTGCCAACAACCCACAGCAAACATCATTCTCAATGATGAAATTATTTCCTCCGTCACCACTTCACATCAAACATTATACTAGACTTCCTAATCAATGCAGTAAGGGAAGAGAAAAAAGTTTAGAGATTATAAGAAAGGAAGAAACAAAACTGTCATTATTCATAAAGGGCAAGAAAGATAGAAAATACAGAAGTATCTACATTTAAAATTTCCAGTTTAACTAGAAAGTTCAGCAAGGTTGCTGGTGAAAAATATAACTACATAAAATCAAGTATTTCAAATACCTATTCATTCTGTGAGGCCACTATTAGTCTGATACTAAAATCAGACAAACACATGATAATAAAACTACATACCAATACCCCTTATAAATATAGATGCAAAAATACCAGCAAATCAAATCCAGCAACATATGAAAAAGATTATACACTACAAACAAATGTGATTCAGCTGAGGAATGCAGGGTTGGTTTAAAATATGAAAATCAGTCGATGTAAAACATCATAATAAAAGACATGATCATCTCAATAGAAAAACATTTGACAAATTCCAATACCATTTCATGATGAAAAAAACATTCAGCAAACTAGGAATAGAAGGGAATTCTCTCAACCTGATAATAGTCACATATGAAAAACCTACAGTTGATATCATACTTAATGGTGAAAAACTGGATGCTTCCCTCTAAGATAAGGAACAAGAATGTCTGCTCTCACCACTTCATTTAACATTGTGCTGAAGGTTCTAGCCAGGGGAATTAGGCAAGAAAAAGAAATAAAAAGCATCCAAATTGGAAATAAAAAAGTAAAATTATCTCTGTTCTTTATGACATGATCTTGTAGACAGAATATACTAAGTAATCCACAAAAAATTATTATTAATAAATAAATTCATCAAGGTTACAAAATATAAGATCAATATACAAAAATTATTTGAATTGCTATACACCAGCAATGAACAATCTAAAAGTAAAACTAAGAAAGTAATTCCATTTCCAATAGCATCAGAAAGAATAAAATACTTAGGAATAAATTTAACAAAAGAAGTGCAAGATTTGTACATTGAACACTATAAAACATCATTGAAAGAAATCATAGAATACTTAAGTGGAAAGACATCCCATGTTCATGAAATGAAAGACTTAATTTTGTTAAGATAATAATACTCCACAAACTGATATAAGATTGAATTCAATCTCTATCAAAATCCCAGCTACCTTCTATGCAGAAACTGACAAACTGATTCTAAAATTCATATGTATATGAGAGGGATTAGGCAAAATAATCTTGAAAAAAAAAAGAACAAAGCTGCAAGACTCACACTTTCAATTCAAAACTTACTTAAAATCTACAATAATCAAGAGAGTGTGGCACTGGTATAAGGGCAGAAATATAGATCAGTGGAATACAATTGAAAATCCCTTTCATTTTTGGTAAATTGCTTTTTGACAAAGTGCGTAGACAATCAACGGGGAAAGAATAATCTATTCAACAATGGTGCAATAAGTGGATATTCACATGCAAAAGAATTAAACTGGTCACTTCCCTCACTCCATATACTCAAAGTAATAAAAACCTAAATGTGAAAGTTAAAGCTATTTGTATTTTTCTCATAAGAAATACATAGGACTAAATGTTCGTGACTTTGAATTAGGTAATGGTTTCTTAGATATAACATCAAAAGTATAGTAAGTACAAAAAAATAGATTTATTGAAATTAAAAACTTTTTTTTAAATTTCAGAATATTACAGGGGTACAAACACTCTGGTTACATATATTGCCTTTGCACTGCCCGAGTCAGAGCTACAAGCATGCCCATCCCCTGATAGGTAAATTCACACCTAATGGGTGTGGTGTGCACTGTCTAGGAGAAATTAAAAATTTTTGAGCTTCAAAGGATACTACCAAAAAAGTGAAAAGATAACCCACAGAATGAGATAAATTAATTGCAAATCATATATCTGATAAGGGACTTTTCTCTCTATATACAACGAACTTTTACAACACAACAATAAAAGAAATTACCCAATTCAAAATGCGCAAAGAACATTTCTTTAAAAAACATATACAAATGGCCAATAAGCACATGAAAACATCATTAGTCATCAGGATATGCAAATAAAAAAATAATGAGACACTACTTCACACCCACTGAAATAGTTATAGTCAAAAAGACAGTAATAGTGTTGGCAAAGATATGAGGAAATTGGAACAAGAATGTAAAATGATGCAGCTGCTTTGGAAGACATTTTGGCAGTTTTTCAAATGTTAAACATAGTGTTTAATATAGTCATAGTGTTTAATATAGTTATATGGTATGACTCAGCAATTCCACTCCTAGGTATATACCCAAGACAGATGAAAATATATATCCACTCAAAAACTTGTACAGAAGTGTTAGTAGCAGCATTCTTCATAATTGCCAAAAAGTGGAAACTACCCAAATGTCCATCCACTGGTGAATGGATAAACTGTGATAATAGCCATATAGTGGAATATTATTCAGCACTAAAAAAGAAATGCTAACAGATGCTACACAGATGAGCCTTGAAAACATTATGCCAAGTGAAGGAAGCCAGTTACTAAAGGACCCATGATTTTATTTACATGAAATGTCCAAAATAGGCAAATCCATATACACAGAAAGTAGATCAGTAGTTGCCAGGTAAGGAGGAAGTTGGAGAAAAGGGGAGTGATTGCAAGCAAGTATGAGGTATATTTCTGGGGTGATAAAAATATTCTGAAATTAGGCAGTAGTGATGGTTGCATCATTCTGTTAATGTACAATAACTATGATAATGTACTCAAAATCAGTGAATTGAATACTATAAAAGGGTGAAATTTATGATATATAAATAATAGTCTAATAAGCTTTTTTTAAAAATGCTTTTAAAAATCAAGTAGATTTCTATATGCTAGCAAGAAACAGAAAATAAAATTTTAAAAATATATATAATTTAAAATAATTTCAAAAATATGAAGTTCCTGTGAATAAATCTAACAATAACAGGTTCAAGGACTCCTAGGGAAAAAATTAGACAAGGTTTACAGCTCAGATTAGAGAATAACTCAGTATATAGAGACAGACAGTCATAGATTCATGACTGAATATTTAAAAGACATCAATTTCCTTTTTATTGTTTATAGACCCAAAGCAATCTCAATACAATCACTATTAATTCCTAAGAAATTTTTTAGAACTTGACAAGCTTATTCTAAAAGGTATATGGAAAGTGAAGAGCAAAAAATATGATACAGCACTCCTGAAAAAAGATGCAAAATGGGAGAATTTGCTCTATCAGACAACAAGACTTATTTTAAATCTATGGTAATCAAGACAATGTGATATTGGCAAACATACAGAAAGAGACCAAAGGAACAAATACAGAGCTCAGAAACAAACCCACACATACATCAATTCTTAATATTTGAAATAATCAATGTTTGTTGTTTTAAGCTGCTAAATTTGGGGGTAATTAGTTACATACCATGAAATAACTAATATACTCCTGTTTACCAGTATTTCCAGATTTATTCTCCTTTTAGCAAGAAGAGAAATAACATTCCCCACCCCTTTGAAGTTTGGCATGACCATGTGACTTCTTTCACTTCTCAAATGTGAGTAAAAATAGTTCATATCACTTCCAGATGGAAGCATTTGAAGATGGTTCATGATTATCTGTGCTCTGTCTTCCCCTACCACACCAAATGGGAAAGTCCTGTGTTCCAGATTGTACAGCTACAGAATGGTGTAGTTTCCCTGAACTTAGATCTCTGAATTATGACACAGAGGACAGCTTCCCTGGAAAACTGTCTTAATCCATAGGAGACTTTGAATGAATGAGGCATTACATTAAATTAATGAGATTTGGGATTATTTGTTATTGCAGCATAACCTAGCTTATCCTCACAGACGCCAGGCTCAATCTCACTAGTAATTAAAGTAATGAATATTAATAAGATAATAATACAAACTCACCAGGTGGACAAAATTAAATGTTTTGATGATACTAAGTTTTAGCAAAGCTGTAGAGCAATGAAAGCAAGAATAGAAATCGGTAAAACCACACTAAAAATGTGTGGCCTTATCTAATAATGCTGAAGTGTACAAACTTGTAATTTGACCCAGTGAAAAGACTACTAGTTTTATACTCTAAAGGACCTCCTGTACCTATACACCAGGATATTTGTAGATGGATCATAGCTGCTCTATTTATACTACAACAAAGGAAGATATCCATAATCAGAATCAATTTTAAAAGTTAGTGTGTTTTATTCATACAATGGAATATATCTAGCAATGAAAATGAACAAGCAATAACATTCATTCAGCAAAATAATTACTAACCACTTCTTACATGCTAGGTCTTATTTCACACGGTAGGAATATGACAGTGAGCAAAACAGAAAAAAAAAATCCTGCCCTTATTATGAAGTTTACATTCTCGTGGAAATAGGGCAGGTTAAAAAAACCCAATAATAATTAAGAAGTCATATAGCATTTTAAAAGGTGAATAAATGCTATGGGGAAAAACAAAGGAAAGGAAAGGAGAAAGAATATATTGCAAGGTAAGAAGATACACAATTTTAAATACTATAATGAGGGCAGGCTTCATTGAAAAGGAGACATGTGAACAAAGACTTAAAGGAAGTGACAATAACAGAGCAAGCCATGTGGATATCTGGGGGAAGAGCATTCAAGGCAGAGGAAGCTCAAGTGCAAAGATGGTTTCTGGTATATTCAGGGAACAGCAAGGAGCCCAGTGTAGCTAGAACTGAATGAGAGGAAAAACAGTAGGAAATGAGACCAGATAGGTAAAGGGGTAGAGGGACTGAAAGATCAGGTAGGGCCTTGTAGGTTATCCTAAGGACTTTGGTTTTTACCCTGTGTGAAATGGAAAGAAATTGGAGAGTTTGAAGCAGAAAAGTGACACAATCTGACATATATGGTAAAAGGAGAGCTCGGATTGCTATTTTGAGAATGGATTGAGGAGGGCAAAGGATAAAAGCAGGGATACCAGTTTGGAGATCCTTGCAATAAATCATGTAGGAGACAGTGGTTCCAGGATAGCAGCCTTGGAGGTGATGAAAAGTCATTATATTCTGGATTTATTTTGAAGATAGAGCAAAGAGGATTTCTTAACACATTATATATGAGGTATGAAAGAATGGCAGGAATCAAAGAGGACTCCAAGGTTCTGGGCCTAACCAACTTGAAAGATGGCAATGGGGAAGACTAAAGATAGCATAGGTTTGGGCAAGATGAAGATTCCATCTGGAGCATGTTGAACTGGGGATGTCTACCAGATATTCAAATGGAAATGCTGAGTAGGCAGCTGTATATAAAGATCTGAAGTCCAGGGGCAGAAGCTAAGGCTTGACCTATCATTTTTGGAGTCATTAATATGCAAATGAAGAAACTGCATGTACTCATCAGAGAGTATAGAGAGAAAAGAGCTAAACCTTAAGGCACTCCAATATTAAAACCTCTGACAGAAGAGGAGAGGCCAGTGGAGACAGAAGGGAGCAACGGGGAAGAAGGAGGAAAACCAAGACTGTATACGGTGTCCTCGAAGTCAGTAAAGAACTGTTTCAAGGAGCAGAGGGTGATAACGGTGACAATGCTACCAACAGGTGTAGTAAAATGAACTCTGACAACTGACTACTGGATTAGCAAAGGTGATCTCTACCTTGACAGTAGTACCCTTTGAAGTAGTTTAAGCATAGTATAGAAAACAGAAGATTGATAGGAATGGGTTCAAAAAATAGTGTGAAGAGAGAAAGTGGAGACAGGGACTATAGACAACTCTTTGAAATACTTGTGCTTTAAAGGGAAGAGAAGAAATGGTTTAATTGGTTTAATCTCACAAACATAATGTTAAGCAAAACAATCTATGACAGAATGCCTGCCACAGTCATATAATTTTTTTTTTTAAAAAAAGGTAAAACTAGACTTGTGATGAGGAAGGAACAAGCAAGAAGCTTTTGGGTATTGGAAATGTTCTCTTTCTTGGGTGGTAAGTAGTGGGGTATTTGCCTTATAATTATCTGTTATAATTATTTGTTATTATAGTATTTATAACCAATAAATTTGTTTTATGTAATTCTCCCTATATATGTTATAGTTCAAAGTGTTAAAATTTTTTCAAACATTAATAAGATCATGTCTGTGAAAAGATAACAGGTAATACCATTATTGAGTTACCAAAAGTATTTGAGAAGCAATATCACAAGTTATAAGAAGATCAAATTTGAATAGAAACTCCAAAAGGTTGTATGTACTAAGTCTGTCCAGTAGGTGAACATTTGTACCTTTCTAATTTAATTAAAATAGGAATTTGTAAATCATATAAAATCTTAAGAATTAGAGTAGACTATAAGCCTTTTTTTTCATTTTTAGCTCCACAGGACATTTTTTTTAGTGTGCATGTTGGCTCTCAGTATAAAAAATGCAGTATAGTATCTGCCAAGAATTCATTTTTTTCTGGACACTTTTAGGTTTCATTTCCAAGACTTCCCAGAGATATTGCACTTTACAAACACAAAACATTTGGTGCTATAATAGTGATCTAAGTGTGAAGAGATGACTGGGTTTTTTGTCAGTAAATTCATGGGAGAGTAAGGCCACACGTTACAAAAAAGGAACAGAGCCTCTGCCAACCAAATGACACGCCCAAGTCATGAATGAGTTGGCTGTGGACCATGAGTGATCAGATCCATCCACTGTTTCAGTTGTTTTCCAAACAACTAGCAGGGTATTTGAGTTCTACTACTCCCAGTTCATTCAGCAAGCAATTTACTTAATTCTCTGAGCATCTCTTTCTAAGGAGATGACCATCTACTTCACCAGAGAATATGTGGGAAGGAAGACAAATAATGCCTGAATGACTGATGACATTTCCAGCCAAAAGACAAAATGGCATTGAAAACAAGTTAAAATGTGTTCATAAAAGAGTACTTCAAATCCACTCCATTCTCCCAAACTGCATACAAAGCACATGTGGGTGGGAAGAGACTATTTTATTATTTTAGATCAAAGCCACCAAAAAGAGCTAGAAATATTTCTAAGCCGGTCCTAACTAGTGATGACTAAGTTTCAAATAATTTTGAAAATGCTACCAATAAAACATGGCAAGTAGCAACAAAAGCTATTCCCACATTCTCTGTCACTTAAACAAGTCAACATTTTTTTTAATCAAAAAGAAAATACAAGACATGCTGACACTTCATAGTACATACTCCTTGCACTACTTGTGTGTGTGTGTCAATTCCTCATTTTTTGCTTTATCTATTTAGTTAACCTCTGCTATTTTCTGGGATTCATTCCAAGACAAGGAAACGCATTACTAAAATTGGCATCTGTGTTATTGAGCTTAATATCAGAGAGGCTCTGAAGTGGTCTAAAACCATTTTTTTAACATTCTGCATACAACTTTATGCTAAAAAGTAACAAACACTGTTCAAGAGCAAAATTGATAGGAAAGGTACAATTTTCGTTTTCCTTGGAAACAATTTTTATTTCCTCTAACTGTACAATACTGAAAGAGAATAAGTGCTATGCTAAAGCCATGTGTTTTTGTTGCAATGTTGCCAATATTGGCTTAAAGATTCTTTAAGGCAGTAGGAGAAGGTGATCTAAATATTCATATATAAACAATACATTTCTGAGCTCCTTATAAATATTTCTCTGTACAACTTTTGGTTAGAAAAATCCTAAAAACATAAGTCATAAATGCCTATAAACCAAATGCCAAGTTCAATATAGTTTTTTTAGTTTCATGAAATTATGAAACTAGCAACGTTTGTAACAGGCTAAAGAGTTAAAGATCTGTACCTTTTTGATCTGGGACACACCTTAGATATTATCAAAAGGCCCTTAAAATTGTCTTAATACAACCCTCTAACTTGAAAAAAATGAGGAAACTGAGGCCCAGAGAGGTCAAGCTAACCACAGTGTCACAGATAATAAATGGGAAATCAAACCAAAACTCAGATTTTCTGATTCCAAGTCCAGAGCTCTGAAAGAGTATTTGTTTCAACACACTTTAATACTTACGGAAATAAATATTAACAGAAGACACTCCAGACAACCCCTCAGTATAAAGCACTCCCTCAGGCTTACGATACCCAGTCTCATCTTCTGTTTGCAAACACAAGTTCTAGAAATAGCACCCACAATAACCAATTTCTTAGATGACATCATCATACCTGGGGTTTCCAAAATGATTCCTCGGTTGGGCCTCTTTTCCTCACCACTACCAATACCCTTAAGAAAGTGCTTTGGTTGGGATTGGATTTGATCGGGATTGGATTTGGTAGTGGTTGTTTTTTAATTTGCTTGCAGGGAGGAGGGGGAGAGAGTGAAAAACAAAAGCTGAGGTTTAAATGATCCCCACACTATAAATATTTTCCTTTGTCATTCAAACCAACAAATCTGTCCTCAAGGCCCCAGGGCTTACAGGTTTGCCTCACAGTCTCTTCATTTTCCAAAGTTGGCAGGAGGCCTGGAAAAGAAGTTGGGCGGATGGCACGTCTTTTCGGTGGCCTCCGGCAGGTGCGCACCCAGACGCAGCCGACTGCTCTAAGCGGTGCGCCCCGATCCTCCTCGTCCCGGGGAAGCCAAGAGTCGCCCGGCGTCCCATCCACCCCACTCCCTCAGCCCGCCCGGCGCTGGCCGCTCTGATGGCCCTGCTAGGCTGGCCCCGGACTCCCGGTTTCCAAATGGCCCGCAGGCTCCGCGCCTCCCACGCGCGTCCCAACGCCCAGCTCTCGAGTTACCCGGAGCAGGAAGAGGTGGCAGTAGGGGTTGGAGGAGAGAGAAGCGGGTTCCACTTCGATCCAGGGGTCCAACCCCGACGAAAGGCAGCGATGGCGGAGGCACGGAGGCTCGGGCACCTGTGTCGCTCGCACTCGGCCAGCCGTGGGCTCTGCGGTGGGGCCGCTCCAAACTCCTCGCCGAAGGTGCCGGGGAAACTCTCAGGAGAGAGGAAGGCAGCCGGGTGTGTGGGGAGGAGGCGCTGAGGAGGAGCAGGCTGGGGTGGGGAGAAGGGAGGGAAGGGCCGGGTGGCCTCCCGCGCGCCCCGCGCCCTTCGCCGCCGCTCCGGGGCGGGAGGGCAGCAGCGCAGGTGACTCGAGGCGGCGGCGGGAAAAGCCACTGCGCGTGGCCGCGTGCCTGGCGTAGGAGAGAGCGGGAGCTTGGGAAGGAGGACCCCCTGCCCGCAGGAAGGCCGAGAGCCCAGGCGAATCCAGCAGCGCCGCCAGTTCCGCCAGCAGTCAGCTACAGCGCGCCCACCCGGAGCTGGTGGCTGTCAGACTTTCCCCTGTCCCCTCCCACCCCCAGACTTCCAGGCCTCTGCTTCAGCAGGTGTGGAAAATAGTACAATAAAGATTGCAATAATTGAGAGGAGTGGGAAAGGAAAGAGAAATGGAAAAGACCAAAAGGAGTGAGGTAGTGGGTTTCCTTATCACCAAGGATGCCTGCAAGCCAGCATCTGGGTCACGCTTGTCAGGAAGGCTGAAGAGGGCATGCACGTTTCTAGTTGGGGGTTGAACTAAAGTCTCTTTCAATCCTGAAAGTCACTGATGTTTGATGTATCAAGTAGAAAAAAAATGTGCCCTTAAACAGTCTGATTCCAAACCCAAAGTAAAAGACATTTTCTTGCTCTCCACTCAAAAAATGTGCATTCATTTGTTTATTTATTTAATATATTTTTATTGCAGACATACTATGTGCCAGACAATATGCTAGGTGCAGTTATTGTGTTCCTTGGAGGTAGGAAGACAGATTAAGCAAGTATCCATAAAATTATCAATTGTGCTGGGTGATATAAAGGAAACCAACAGGGTGAGGGTTTTAAGCCTCTAGAAATTAATTTGACTAACACCCTTAGAGGAAAAATCATCAGAAGTACCCAGAGAAAGTGAGGTGTGGGAAATAGTCCAGAGATGGGTAAGGGCCAGAAGCAGGGTCTCCTGGCTCCCTGGCCCAGCTGCTTTGCGTTATGGAAAGAAACTGCGATAACTTTGTAAATGGAACTTTTCCTCCATAGGAATATCCTCTCAGAACCAGTGTCACTTTCTTGACAGAGAATTTGGATCTCCAGACCACTTGTTGAAAGCACTTTATTCAGAAATGTCATATTTGTGCACTAAATGGACTTTCTGGGGCATCTGTGGTAGACAAAAATAACCCAGAAACACTAACCTGTGGGTTTTCAACAAACTTCAGAAAAGATGTTTCCATTGGATGGAAACAAGAAGTGGAGTAGAGATACTGGCTTCTCCAGATTCTTATGACACAAAACAACACAAAAAGAATCCTTAATTCAATAATCAGAATGAACTAGCACATTAGTTTCCTAGGGTTGCTACAACAAATTACCACAGACTTGATGCTCAAAACAGAGATTTATCCTCTCATTCCAGAGACCAGGAGTCTAAAATCAAGATGTCAGCAGGCCTGCAGTCCCTCCCAAAGCTAGAGGGGAAAATCCTTCCTTGCCTCTTCCAGCCTTTGGTGACTTCAGGAATTCCTTGGCTTGTAGCTGCATAACTCCAATTTCTGCCTTCATCTCCACATGTCCTTCTCCTCTGTATATGTCTTCTTCTCTTCTGTTTGTTGTAAGGACACTTGTTATTGGATTTAGAGACCATCCAGATAGTCCAAGATGATCTCATCTTGAGATCCTTAACTTAAAATTGCATCAGCGAAGTCCCCTTTTCCAAATAAGTCCATATTCACAGGTTCCAGGGATTAGGATGTGGACGTTTTGAGGGGAGAAGTCACTATTTAACCCACCCCAACTAGTAAACTGATAGAGAAAAAAAATCATTGTCTATTGTGGTATCAGGATGTCATTCCAGCATCATTATCCAGAATTGTGTTGACACTAAGTATAATTAATTATTTCATTGTGAACTACTAAAAAAAAGTATCATTAAACCTGGGAATTACAAAGAATAAATGCCTATGGAAAAGAAATACAGGCCAGGTATAGTGGCACATGCCTGTAATCCCAGGACTTTCGGAGGCCAAGGATGGAGTTCAAGACCAGCCTAGGCAACATAGCGAGACCCCATCTCTACAGAAAAAAAAAGGTTTTTTTTTTAATTAGCCAGGTATGGTGGTGCACTCCTGTAATCCTAGCTACTCAGAAGGCTGGGGTGGGACTATCCATTGAGCCCAGGAGTTCAAGGTTACAGTAACCTATGATCATGCCACTGTACTCCAGCCTGAGCAAGAGGAAGACACTATCTCTGAAAAAAAAGAAAGGAAGGAAGGAAGAAAGAAAAGAAATGCAAAGGCCCATGCCCTCAACTAATGTTTGGGTCCCAGGCAATTACTTGAAGCCCAATCATGGCACCTCACAAGCTACCATTGTTAAGAGAAATACATCCTACATACTACATATGGATGGATTTCTGATAATGCCCCAATACTGAATGTCTTCTACGCACCAGGCTCCAGGTCAGAAGCTCCTAACAGAGTTTATATTCAAGGCTAGGGGATGCCTATGAATCTCATTCTGTCTGGCACAATGCTTGGTGCATATCTGAGGCCTGATAAAAGCTGTGAATGAAAAAATGAGAAAAAGTAAATCACTACCAATCAGCTAGGCAATTATTACCACATTGAAAAACATTTCTATAATAAGAAGATAGAATTTACTAGAGCAAAACAGATTAACACCCTGACGCATTCCTTATTTTCTTGAGTGAAGAAAAAAATCCCTAAAAGGAAATCTTTGATGTGAAAAAGAAATTAATGAGATCACCTATCTTCTCTTTTGAAAAAAAATCAATAATACACCTATTTACACAGATACAGATCCTGCTGGGAACAATCAATCATGATTGAAGTCATAGTTACTTAAAGTGGGTAAAATATCTAAGTATTTTGGTTGTTAGTTTCAAAAACATAAGCATTATACAATATTAAGTTGATAATATTGATACATCACTTCTTGAAATTCTATAATGATTTCAATGACTCCACCTTCTTCTTGGCTCACCTCTTTCCTCTTTGGCTTTCATTCTTACTCTTCCACTCTTACAGTTTTAAACAATCAACCAATATGTTAATAAATACCAAATTGAGCCTCATTCAGTGACTTACTTGAGTCACAGGCCCATCCCTGAACCAGTCATGTGGCCAGGAAGCTGCGATATGATGACTGTCCAGGTATGAATCACCTGTCTACTCCTGGAAAACAAGGGATGGGAGGGTTGGTCTTACCCTAACTAAATACCTGAGGGGGGGAGTGGTACCATCAAAATAAAATTAGGGTATATGTATACCATGGAGTACTATTCAGCTTTAAGAAACAATGGTGATATAGCACCTCTTGTATACTCCTGGATACAGCTGGAACCCATTCTACTAAGTGAAGTATCTCAAGAATGGAAAAACAAGCACCACATGTACTCACCAGCAAATTGGTATTAACGGATCAACACCTAAGTGGACATGCAGGAATAACATTTGTCGGGGGTTGGGCGGGTGGGAGGGGGGAGGAGGGGATGGGTATATACAAACATAATGAGTAAGATGTGCAACGTATGGGGTATGGTCATGCTTGAGGCTCTGCCTCGAGGGGGGAGGGGGGCGTGGGCAATATACATAACCGTAATATTTGTACCCCCATAATATGCTGAAATAAAAAAAAATTTAAAAAAATAAAAATAAATAAAAAATAAAAAATAAAATAAAATTAGGGTGCTTTCACTGAATGGGAAGTGGACAAATAAAGCACCTATATCCACTAAAATAGACATTCAGAAAGTTTTGTGGTTGAACTGACAGTAGTTTTAAATAAAATAGCACCTCACCTGGTCCACGGTGCCCTAAATGTTTTTTGGAAAGTTTTTCAGAATAAAATAATAATCATAACTATTGATTATATGTCTAATTTCCACACAAATCTTAAAATTTACATTCATAAATGCATATAAATGCACTTGCAAAATGCTGTTATGTGCATCAGAGGCAAAACAGAGTCAGGCATGTAGACTCTGGAGTCTGATTGCTGGAGTTTTTATGTACAGTTATTGTGAGCCCTTGAATCAGTTCATTACTCTCTCTTTCTGTCTCAGTTTCCTTTTTTTGTAAAATAGAAATAATAATAATCATCTCTCTGAATTGTCACGAAAAGTAATGCAATAAAAACAGTGCTTTAAGAATGGCCCTAGTTATCTATCAGTAGTAGTCTATTATGTTTGCTTATTATTTTCTCATTTAGTCTTAGCAACATCCCTGGAAAACTCTGTATCTATTTACTTTAGATATCTTTAACCTCTATGCATGATGAAACATTGAAAACTCCTAGACTTGAATTATGTTTTCAGATTTTTAGGGAGGAAAGCATAATCTGGGTGTGTGGTATATGGCAGAGAAAGAAAATGGCAAGGCTAGAGTCAGGGACAACAGTTATGACCAATGCTTCTCAAACTTCAATATGCAACTTAATCAACCCAGGGATCTTTAAAACACAGATTCTGATACAGGAATGCCGGGGTGGCGGGCTGGAATCTGTATTTCTAATAAGCTTCACGATGATGCCAGTGCTGCTGGTGCTCAGCAAGGAAATAGACTCTTTAAATAGTATCAATGCCATCTCTAGCAAAAACCAAAAAATTATATTTAATGTATATGAAACTTTTAAGTCCTCATGGAGAAATAATTTACAACTTGCAAAGTTGTAATTGCTAATTGAAGAACTGTTGTGCTCAATGAGCAAATTATATGGAAATATTTCTATCTTGATTCTTCACATATCTCTGAGAATAAACCCCTTTAAAACCCGAATGTCCACGAGAAAGTTACTAGTTTGCATGTAGGGGACACCTTCAGTTAGCAGAAGAAATGTGATATAAGACACTGTGATGGTCCTTTTGATGTGTTGACATGGCTAGGCTACAGTCCCCAGTTATGCAAACACTGATCTAGGAGTTGCTATGAAGGTATTTTTAGATGTGATTAAAGTCCATCATCAGTTGACTATACATAGAGAGATTATCCTAAATAATCAGGGTAGTCCTAGTTCACTCAAGCCTTTCAGTCGGATGACTGCTTTTAATGATTTTCAGTCATACAGAAGGCCTTAAACGTAGAGCTGAGTCTTCCCTGAAGAAGAAGAAGAAATTACACCTGTAGATAAAAGCTTCTGTCCAGGACTGAGAGTCCCAACTTGCTTCTCCTTATAGTCTGCCTCATGGATGTTGGACTTGCCTAGCCATTCCCTACAACCACAAAAGCCAATTCCTTACAATAAATTTCTCACTGCATAGCTCTTAATGATTCTGCTTCTCCAGTTGAAACATGACAGATTTGGGTACCAAAATGGGGTGGTATATAATAAAGACCTAAAAATGTGGAAATGGCTTTGGAATTGAGTAGTGGGCAGAAAGTGGAAGAATTCTGAGAAGCACAATAGAAGCCTATCTTGTCTTAAACAGACTTTTAGTAGAAATATGGAAGTTAAAAACTCTGTTACCTCAGAAAAGAGTGAGAAGCATGGTAGACAAACATATTTCCTTAGAGAATACCTAAATCATTATGAACATACTATTGGTAGAAAAATGAACATTGAAGTGGCTACTGGTAAGGACTTGGAAGGAAATGAGAAAAATGTTATTGGAAACTTGAGGAAAGGTGATACTTGTTATATAGTGGTAAAAAGCTTAGCAGAATCATGTTCTGCAGTTATGTGGAATGCAGAATTTGTAAGCAATGAAATTGGACATATAGCTGAGGATATTTCAAAGCAATGTTGAAGATATAGCCTAGCTGCTTCTTGCTGCTTATAGTAATATATGAAAGGAAAGATACAAATTAAAGAAAGAATTGTTACATAAAAAGGAACCAAGACTTGAAAATTTGGAACATTCTCAGCTTATCCAGTTTCCAGTAGATCCATAAACTAAGAGATTCACTTGCAGGAAGGCACGATGTAGAAAAAAAGCTAAAAGTGTGGCTGGTCAACCTTTTGCTAATATCTCAGAAAAATTAAAAAGTCAGAGTATTCACAAAGAAATAAATGTAGACTTACCACTTGACCCAGCAATACCACTACTGAATATCTACTCAAAAGAAAAGAAGTCATTTTATCAAAAAGACACCCGCACTCAAATGTTTACTGCAGCACAATTCAAAATCACAAAGATGTGGAATCAACATAAGTGCTCATCAATTCATGAGTGGATTAAGAAAATGTGGTGTGTATGTGTGTGTGTATGTATATATACACATATGTATATATACATACACACACACACATATATATACACACATACACACCACATTTCTTAATCATACACACACACATACACACCATGGAGTACTACTCAGCCATAAAAAGGAATGAAATAATATCTTTTGCAGCAACTTGGGTGGAACTGAAGACCATTATCCTAAGTGAAATATCTCAGGAATGGAAAAACAAATACCACATGTACTCTCGAATAATTAGTAGCTAATCAATGAGCACAAAGAGAAGTAAGGGTCACTGGAAATCAAGAAGGGGAGAAGAGAAGGGAGGGGTAAAAACCTACCTGTTGGATACAATGAACACTATTCAGGTGATGGGCACACTAAAAGCCACAACTTAAGCATTATAAAAGGTATCCATGTAACAAAAACATTTGTACCCTTTTAATATTTTGAAATTAAAAATAAGTCAGAGTATTCAGTTACACAAAAGGCTCTTTGAAGAGATTAAACAGGTGACACATAGGTCCCCTCAGGCATCTCAGCAGAGCCTTAAAATAGAGGTGAGATTATCTAGGACAAGTCTCATTTCTTCTGGAATGAATTCCTCTAATATACACGGGAAATCTACAAGGTTCTTAAGAATTTTATACCAATAGAAACACTGCCCCGCCTTCAAATTTAAAGGAAAGAGTACAAATTGAAAGAAATCTGTTGGACCCTCAAAATTCTATAGTCAGGAAACAAGCTGATAAAATTCGTCATCTGCAAACACAGATCAGACAACAAAACGACAAAAATCCTGGGCCCACCAAAGAACGAATGAATAAAAACCACTGGAGGTAGGGAAACAGGACTCTGCATTGTAATAGGCACATCAAATGAAATTAGAGAAAATTAGCTTTAGGAGAAAGGCAAGAATTATATTTCACTTCAAACATTGGCAAGACAGTCATTAATAAGATGTGGTGGACTATTCTATGCAGCTCCTATAAACTGAACTAATATCAATGAGTGAAAAGCATAGAGAGCAAGGTTTAAACCGAATCTAAGGAATAACTTTCTATTTCTTACAACTGTTAGAAGTGGAATGGGTTACCTGGTGAGACAATGTGCTCTTCATCATAGATATTTTTAAACAGAGACTAAATAACTGCCCATCAGGAAAGTTGTAGGACAGAATTGGATGGGAAAGAGGTTGGGCTAGAATGGTGATTAAGGCCACCTATTTTTTGTAGTTACAACTTCAGAGCACTTTTATGAAGATTTTGGGTGCAAATGACGACTTACATAGTAAAAATATCACTTACTATCCACAGTAGAGTTGATCTACCACCCATAGAGCATTAACAATTTTTTCCTGCAAAGTTGGTGACTGCTTTTCTTTCTTTGCCTACATCTGTTCTCCATTGGAGGGTAGGGGGAGAGAAAGAGAGAGAGAAAGAGAAGAGAGACAGAGATAACTTGTCTTCAAGATGGTTGGAGTGAACTGGCAAATCTCAAAAAGGAAAATTGATGAAAATTATTGTTTAAACATATATACACAAGCCTTAACTTTAACCAGCTCAGTTAAGCAAAGAACCACTACATAACTTGACAGTTTATCTACTCTGTAGATATGTACCTACTCTTCTGTGACTTTCAGATTAATTATGTGTATGAATCCTTTAGGTTTGGAGCACCTATACCTTGCAGGAACCACCCTGCAGTTAATACTCCTGTAATTATTTAATAACTATATAGTTACAGGGGTATTTACCAAAGTATTTCCTTGACTTTGGCCATTATGGGATATTCCATATCCCATTAGTAGTGTCAAAGAGGTCTGCAGCAAACTGGTAGAGGTGAAAGGATGTTACGATTAATATTAGCATCTAAAAACTATGAGAGATTACCAAAACATTAAAATTTAATGACAATGATTTGAGATTACTTGGTTATCATGGTCCTAAAGAACACTACTAAGTTTTGTTTTACTTTTGTGATTTGGTCCTGCTACAATTGCTCTAATTTATTCTTGCCTTTGGAAGGCAAAAGGGTAATGGAATGGCAAAATCGAGGTCTCAGAATATGTGCTGAGGCTTTATGAAAAAGGTACAGAAGCACTTAGACCTAACCATAAAAGAGCTGTATCTGCAAACTTGGAAGGTGTTATAGTAGAAAAGAATTCATCAATACAATTAATAACAATAAATATTAAAGTATATTCTGGATTTGAGTAAATGCCTTCTTATATTTAATTGTACTGAGTCGCATTAGCTGGATAAACAATATAGCTGTTTAATTAAATAATGGATTCGGAGACCAAAGTAAACATTAGAAGAGAAAACCTTTTATATAAAGATGTTTAAACTTTGGGGCCACTGGACATGCCATTTGCAGATAATTAGCGGATCTGTTTATTTGAGTAACTGATAGCCAGTACCTCTGCCTGCACCAGAAACACATTTAACAATGGAAAGTTTTAAACAGACAATGTAAAAGCTGATTTAATGAAAGCCTAAAATCAAATTTCCACATTAAACACAAATGATACCCCTAGAACACATTTCACTTTTCAGAAAGTCTTAGCAATTCAAAGTTAAAGAAAATAGTTAATAACCAATGAAAGAAAAGTGCTCTAAAATTTTAGAAAGGAATCTGAAGGACAAATAAGGAAAATCTGAGTTTCAAAATATTTAATAAACAGGATAATTAATATCAATGAACCAAGTTTGGCTATCTTAAGTACTAGTGATTTTTTTCTTTAAGTTAAATATCTCCACTAAAGTATTATTTCCAAGCCCAGAATTCAACCCAAATCATCCAGAACAAATAGTTCCTATAATGCTCACTATACAATACAATATTGTACTCATATAATATAGTTGCTCCATAAATGCTTTTTGAGTGAATGAAGCATTTTATGAAGGAAAGACAAAGGGAATAAATATATACAGAACAAATGGATGCGTCAAGCTATAAATTGAGAAAAAAATACTCAATGATAAAGAAGTTTAGATTAAAATACTTCAGGAAATCTTATGCTCTTTTAAGGAAGTTCTAAGAAGGTATTATTGGGATACAAAATTTAAAATAAAAATATATCCATAACTTATATTAAAAAATAAATATGAAATATGTAGAGAATAAATGAATACCTACCTGCACGTAGACGGCCATGTCATTCCTCCTAGGCATTTTAGGTTCCATATAACACTCTTAAGGTACAGCCATGATCATTTTATGCCCTTGCTCAAAAGTATCTATGGTTCTGCACTGCCTACAGAATAAAGTTTAAACTAAGTCTGGCAATCACATTCATTCTCAGTGTCTTGTCTACTTAGTTTCCCAGTACCTTCCTCCACTACAGGAGACAGCTCAGTTACCTACACACATCTTTGCATTTTTTTCACCTCCTGATTTTGTTCATGCTATGCTATCCTGAAAGTAATTTCTTCATTACATAACACCCCTCCCTCAACCATCACCCATTACCATTTTCTGGTGGTTGATATCCTAGCCAATATGCCAAGATCCAAATAAAGATTCTTTATAATACCCCAAATTGGAACCATGCCATCTCTGGCCTATGCTTATTCAGAAATTGATTTTGTTTGCATTTTATCATGAAACAATGTCCGATTCATTTAATGATTAGTTGTGCATATATTCATATAAATTCTCTGAGGACAAAGATCGGTATCTTATCAATGTTGATGTTTTTTTCTTTATCTCCTAAAGTGTTTATGACTCAATTAAGTATCTTAGATGTAGAAATTGCCCAACTAATATACATTGGCCTTAAGGATAAAAGGTAAATCTTATAGTTTTTTGTTTGTATAGTTAAAAAGAACAAAAACAGGCCACCTTTCTTCCCCTCCACACAGAGCAAATAAAACAACTATTTAAAAAAAAGAACAAAAACAAAAGTACTTTAATTTATGAAGTTATTTCACAATGCTTATATATCTGTAGTAGTACTGTTTAAAATTCACATACCAAAGGGATTTTTATTCTAAATTTCCATAAAATGTATATTAGAGGAATTATATATGTAGCATAATCTCAATGGATTTTAAATATATATATATATATAAATATATATATACACACACACACACACAGGGGAAAATGATGAGAAATGCACCAAAACATTAACCAAAGTTATGTTTGAATTATGGAATAATGGATGAGTTTATTTTACTGTTTATTTTATTTTTCCAAGTTATTTACAATCATCATATGTTACTTTTATGGTCAGGGGGAAAAAGAGTTATTTGAAAACACCTATGTGAGATCATGTACTCTTTGGAAATTATTCCTGGGAATTAGAGGCTTTCAGATACTCCCAAAGGCCCAGGGTAGCCCAGTTACTGCTAGGTGGTGTTCACTGGCCAGTTTCTCCAACCTGTAATTCATTTAGACTCCTAATCTGTTGGAACACCTTTCCTCGCCCTTTGGAATTCTGCATGCATAAATATGAAAGAATCCTATTACCTTGACTGCCTACAAACCTACATAACAGCAGTAAAACTCACAACAGCTATTTATACTGTGATCAAAAAGCTGTTTAGACTTGACAGACAAGTCAATTGGATTGTTTGTTTATAATTTCATACTAAGAACAAAAATTATTTAACCCCAACATTAAAATTAGTACCAGAACATGGACTAAAATATGACTTTTCCTTAAGGAATTTTTTTTACATTGTTTTTTAGCCCTTTATGCTATGCCTTTATATTTATAATCTATGTACCTATTTATCAGAAGTGAGCACCCCAGTGGAAGAAAAACTATAAAATTCCCCAAATTTTATACATAAACCAGGTTAATTATTATTACCTTGTACCTGAAAGAATATAATGAGAGATAAAGTTAAGAGAATAAATATTGGGAAATTACTTCTAGAATATCACCTGAAAAGGCTGCTATGAATAAACAGTTGGCTGGAATAAAATCATTTCAGAATTATGCAGCTAAGTGAAGTTTTTATTTAAAAAAAGTATTTTAGATTTAAGTCCCTATGAACCTTAAAAGAAAGTGGCCAGCATTTCTGATAATACTCATGATTGGTACACACATACTACAAACCAATTTTCACATAGCACAAAGCACTTTGTTCTCTGCGGGAATATAATAGGATTTGAGAGCAAAAGCCACCAGGCCCATTCACTGACCTATAAGCCAACTCTCACAGTTAAACTGCTGCAAAGTTTACAAATTTACAATAACAAAGCTATGTGTGTGTGCTATTTTTTCCCTGAGCCCAGGTTCTAGTTCTGAACTAATGGGTCACAAAAGATATAGTATATTGTTCAAAATTTTAGTTTCTTGCCTTGATCATACTAATGTGACATTAAGGACACCTTTATTAGTATGGACATATGAGACAGATAACCCAATTCAAACAGTTTTATCAGCCAGCTCCCCTTCTCCCCTTCCTCTGGTCAAAGTATTAATATTTCCTATTGGCAGAGGAACTGCTCCTTCTCTGACTCCGAGCACATGGATCTATCAGGGCTGCCAGTTATATAGCAAGTCAGATTCAGAAGCCACAGAGCATGTGGTCCAAGCTGGACTTACCATAGTATATCACATTCCTAACTCTGTAATTGGTAGATACCATGGGACCATGACTAGAGAAAGGCCACTCAAGACTGTCCTCCGAAGCTTTTTAAACAGGAACTTGGATGAGAGTGCCTAGGTGTGAGTCATAGGGATGAAGAGCTTCTTCCTTTCAAATGGTGAATATATGTGGTTGTGAGCTGCAGCTGCTAGTAGCCAGGTTCTCTGCCACATATAAGAAGGTGGTCTGCAGTAGAAAACAGAATTTGAATTTTAGCCCATATAAGCAAGAACTCAGAAAGTGTAGCTTAAATTTTTTGTGCAACTGAACTTAATTTCGTCAAAGAGATCTTGTTTTACCAATGGATAGAAACTAAACTTCAATGAATTCACATTACCATTTCTTTTCCTTGAGTTCTCATCTAATTTCTAAGCAGGGGACATGGGGAGGAAGGAAGGCAGGGCCAGGATAAGAAAAAGTTCTGATCCTTGGTCATCTGTTGAATTTGGCATATGACTTCTTGTCCTGTTTTTTAAATGTTGGTCTACGTGGATCCATGTCAAAGGTCACTTCAAGATCAATGACTCTCCTTGCTTAACCCTGTTTCTCTAACACCACTCTGGGCCACAGGCACCTTGGTGAAGTTTTCCAACACCCAACCACATGTCTTTGCTACACTCAGAAATCATTCTACTGCTCCTACACTTTGCTGAGTCAAGTTGGAACTCTATAAGGCTGCTTCCAATCTGACTACCTTTATCACACAGCTATTCCTACATACTGCCTCATACTACTCCAAGTTGCAGAGAACACTGAGGTCTTGTCTCCACTCCTAGCTCTATCTAGAATAAAGGACATTAGCTCTTTCTACTCTGTGATTCTCTTGGTTCTTGGATTCCCTCTAAACTCATTGGGAGTGTCTATTATTCCTCCCCAACAGGACTCAGGCCTGAGAGATTGGCTGTCCTTGATATTGTAAAACACATTCAATGTATTAAATAAAACAGTAATAAACACAAATGCTCAATGTGTGTTTATTAGTGATAGAGTCATCTACTAGATACAGGGCTCCTTTCCCAGTGGTACCAGCTGAGCTCTACCTGCTTCCCTTTTGGCTTTCCTCTTTTCCCCGTAATGTAGGACAGTTCTCTTAATCTTCAGAGCCTGAATTCACCCCTGGTTTGCATTTTTGAGACTCAAAACACAATGTGCTATAATATCTCCTTCGGTGTCAATGGACACAAAAATTTTAGTGAGCAGAAGAGGGTTACATGGTACAAAAAGTAAAGTACTGGGGAAAACACATCAGGTAAGAGGGCACAATGCCCAGAAAGAAAAGGAGCAGGAGCCACATGAGGGAAAAGTGTGTTACAACACTACCTGGCTCCTGGCCCTAGCTCCAAGTTCCTTCTAAAGAGCCTGCTCCTGCCTTCCTAAAGCTTAATTGATCAAGTTTTTCCTTAAATCTGTGAGCCACCCAAGGGTCTTTCCTCAATTCCCTCTTTTACTTAAGCTAATTCTAGTTATATTTTCATCACTTGCACCCTATAGAGTCCCACCCAAAACAATAGCTTGGCAAAAGGGGGAATTTTTATTTCATGGAAGCAGGAAGATTTCAACAATCAAATAATGGGAAGAGCGTACACGCAGATGGTCCTCAGGAACCCTGAAATCACCAGTAACTTTCTCCATCTTTTATCCCTGCTTCTTGAAATAAGTGATTTTCATTCCCTCTTACTGACCAATTCTTTCCACATAGTGGAAAACATATTGTTACCATTCCCAGGTTTTCCACAGACTGGTTTCCACCATCAGGTACAGGAAGAAATAAATCAGTTTCTATTTTTTTGTTTCAGTAGTAGAAATATAAAGAGAAAGAAAATTCTTTTTTTCATGCTATAAGTACAATAGCTTGTGTTTGGTTTATAATTGTAAAGAAAAACTCCTCTTTATGACTAAGCTATTCAGCCCTTTTAAAGTTTCCTTTTAAAAGTATATAAAGGAAAGAATAGATTTAGAGAGACTGCTTTGTGCTTTAAGCTAAATGCAAAGAAGAGAAAGTAATGAGAATAAAAACAATAAAAATATTTTTAAATAGATAAAAACTAGTGATGAGTTAATGCCTTGGGAGTCAAAGTTAAACATAATATAACAAAGAAGGATATTATATTCCCAACATAGAAGAATTTTAAAGTCAAGGAAACTAAACTATGATAAATATATGCCCTATGTTTTTGTACCCTGCCCAAGCATAGGTTACCTCAAAAATTTTGTTTCAATTATAGATTGGATGTACTTGACATTATAAAGCACATTCAATTTAAAACACTAAGAAACACAAATGCCAACAGAATGAAGGACAAAAACCATATGATCATCTCAATAGATGCAGAAAAGGATTTGACAAAATTCAACATCTTTTCATGATAAAAACTCTCAACAAAATAGGTATAGAAGGAATGTTCCTCAACACAATAAAGGTCATATATACCCAGCTCACAGCTAATATCATTCTCAATGGTAATAAGTTGAAGGCCTTATCTCAAGATCAGGAACAAAGCAAGGATGGCCACTCTTACCACTTCTATTCAATGTAGTACTGGAAGGCCTAGCCAGAGCAATTAGGCAAGAGAAGGTAATAAAAAGGCAACTGAATAGGAAAGAAAGAAGTGTGATCGTCTGTTTGCTGATGATATGATCTTATAGATAAAAAACAACTCTAAAAATTTCATCAAGAAATTGTTAGAACTCATAAACTAATTCAGTAAAGTTTCAGGATACAAAATCAACTTACAAAAACCAGTGCTCCTATACACTAAAAATGAACTACATGGAAAAGGAAATTAAGAAAAAGATCCTATTTACACTAGCATAAAGAAAAGACAAAATGCTTAGGAGTAAACTTAACAAAGGAAGCAAAATATCTATATGGCTGAAAATTATAAGACATTGATAAAAGAAACTGAAGATGACAAAAATAAATGGAAAGATATCCCAAGTTCATAGAATAGAAGAATAATTAATATTGTTCAAATATCCATACTATACAGAGCAATCCATAGGTTCAGTGCAATATCTATCAAAATTCCAATGTCAGGTTAGGGTCAAGATAAAGGATTAGAAGCAACCTACACACACCACTCACACAGAGAGGACTGAAAGTGGCACATGGATATTCACCTTCAGATTGATCATCTACGAGAGAGCATTGGGAATCAACAGAGAGGTGATAGGAGGCTCCCAAAGTAAAGGAGAAGAAAAAGAGGCAACCTTCTGTATGGGACTGGACACACATGGGGAAGGCACCCACACATAGAGAAGGGACAGGAGAGAGAATCCTGGGGCTCCACACTTCTCCTGAAGACATTGCTATCCAAGCTGTGGAAAGGACCCTCCACCACAGCAGGCAGCCAGATTGACATATGGAGTGGACTAGAGACTGTGCAGGAATGTTATTCCAGAGAGAAGGCAAAGTGGGGACGCAAGGGCTTGCAAACCCTGCGTCCTGCGGCTGACACCATTTTAAGATCTCAGGCTCAGAACACTGCATCTACCTGCGGGTCAGATCCATTGGTAATGCCTCCTCATTTCTCCTGCCAGGCCCAGGAGGGAGAAGGGAGGACAGGCACTCTTGCATGCCCCATGGGCAGGCAAGAATTATTCCACCACCACCAGGGGACCTGGGCAGAGCTGACAAACACCAGATCTGAGTGGGATAGGGCTCAAGTCAATGCAAGCCAATAATCACCACAGCCCCACAGACTTGAGTAGAGCAATCACTCACTCCACTGTGCATGGACTGCCCATGACCACAGGAGAATGGCGAGACATGAGCTGCAGGAGAGGGATAGTGTTAAAGGCTCACAGTGCATCTACCCCTCTCTTGCCAGGTCAATATTTTTGAGGACTCAAGTGTACCATCCAGGGACCTCTTCCTCTCTTCACTGAGTAGGAGAGTTACCATAAGAGGAGAACAGGTACACAGCAAACCTATCTATCTGTCTTAAGCTGACAGAACAGGTTTCAGATGAGAAGGAAGCAGCACAAGAACTCTGGGAACATGAAAAAAAAAAAAAAGGCTGTTTGATCACAATAGTACTCCAGCAACTGACTCCAACTGAAAGGAAATTGCTGAAATGTCAGATCTGGAATTCAGAATATGGATGACAAGATCAACAGGCTTGATGAGAAAATTGAAAACCAACACAAAGAAACCAAAAAAATAATTCATGACATGAATGAAAAATTCAATAAAGAGATAGATAAAATAAGAAAATATGTAACAGAATTTAAAGAAATGAAAGAGACATTTAGGGAATTTCAAAATAAGGCAGAAAGTTGAAACAACAGGCTATACTGAGTAGAAGAAAGAATTTCAGAGCTTGAAGACAAAGCTTCCAAATTAACTCAATCAATTGAAAATGTAAGAAAAAAAGAAGAATGAACAATCACTCTGAGAAACATGGGACTATGTAAAGTAAAAAAATATAAGAATTATAGGTATTGATGGAGGAGAAGAAGAAAAAGCAAAAAAGCAAAAAGCATAGAAAATCTATTTGAGGAAGTAATTGAGGAAAATGTCCCTGATATCACTAGAGATTTAGATATCCAGATACAAGATGGTCATTGAACACCTGGAAGATTCATGGCAAATAGGGCATCACCAAAGCACATAGTCATCAGTCTGGCTAAAGTCAAACTGAAGGAGAAAATCCTACAAGTTGCAAGACAAAATGAGAGAGTAACTTACTAAGGAAAACCCATCTGACTAACAGCAGACTTCTCAGCAGAAATCTTACAAGCCAGAAGGGACTGGGGCCCCATTTTTAGTCTTTTTAAACAGAATAACTGCCAGCTAAGAATTTTGTGTCTTGTAAAACTAAGTTTCATAAATGAAGGAGAAATAAAGTCTTTCTTAAACAAGCAAACACTGAGGGAATTTATCACTATTAGACCTGTCTTACAGGAAATGCTTCAAAGTACTCTATGCATGGAACAGAATAATCAATACCCATCAGTGCAAAAACACATGAAAGTTAAAGCTCATGGCTCTTATAAAAAGTAACACGAGGGAGAAAACAAAGCAAGTAGGTAACAAACAACATCATGAAAAAAATAGTATCTCACATATCAATACTAACATTGAATGTAAATGGTCTTAATGCTCCCCTTAAAAGATACAGATTGGCTGAATGAGTGAAAAACCACAACCAAAATATATGATGTCTCCAAGAAACCCATCCAAATCACAAGGATTCTCATAGACTCAAGGTAAAGGGATGGAAAAATATTCTACACAAATGAAAACCAAAAGTGAACGGAAATAGCTATTCTCATATGAAATAGAATAAAGACTAAATGAGAAATAGTAAAAAAAAAAAAAAAAAAAAACCAAAGACAGTCATTGTATAATGGCTAAGAGAGCAATTTGGCAAGAAGATATAACAATCCTAAATATATATGTACCTAACATGGGAGCTCCCAGGTTCATAAAATGAATTCTCCTAGATCTGAGCAGTATCATAATAGCTAAGGATGTCAAGACTCCACTGACAGAACTGGACAGATCAATGAGGCAGATATTAACACAGAACACTGGATTTAAACAGGACTTTATAACATATGGATCACTTTATAACATATGGATCAAACACTTACAGAACATTCTACCCCAAAACTGATGAATAAACATTCTTCTCAATAGCATATGAGACATTTTCTTAGATAGATCAATTGTTAGGCCAGAAAACAAGTCTCAGCAAATTCAGAAAAGCTGAAATCATACCATGCATCTTCTCAGACCACAGTGGAATGAAACTAGAAATCAATTGCAAGAGGAACTGTCAAATCTACACAAATAAATGGAAATTAAACTACCTGCTGCTGAATGGTCCTAGGGTCAATGATGAAATTATGATGGAAATCAAAAGATTTTTCAAACCGAACAACAAAAGGGAAAAAACACACACCCAAAGGACCAATGAAACAAAAGTTTGGTTCTTTGAAAAGATAAACAAAATTGATAGACCACTAGCTATATTAACTAGAAATAGAAGAGAAAAGATTCAAATATGCTCTATCAGAAATGAAAAAGGAGGCATTACAACTGATACTACAGAAATACAAAATATCATTCATGACTACTATGAAAACCTCCATACAGACAAACTAGAACATCTAGAGGAAATTAAAAAATTTTTGGAAACACACACCCTCCCAATCCTGAACGATAAAGAAATAGAAATCCTGAACAGACCAATAATGAGAAGCAAGATTGAAACTGTAATTTAAAAAAAAACTCCCAAAACAACAACAATATCCCAGGACCATACAAATTCACAGCCAAATTCTACTAGATCTACAAAGAACAATTGGCACTATCCTACTGAAACTGTTCCACAATATCAAGAAGAAAGAAATTCTCCCTCATTCTATGAAGTCAGTATCACCTGATACCAAAGCCAAAAAAGGACACAACAAAAAAAAGAAAATTATAGACCCATATCCCTCATGATCATAGATGCAAAAATCCTCAAGAAAATTCTAGCAAACCAAAATCAAGAACTCATCAAAAAGATAATTCACCATGATCAAGTAGGTTCCATCCCAGGGATGTAAAGATGGTTCAACACATGTAAACCAATAAATGTGATTCACCACAGAAACAGATTAAAAACAAAGACCATATGATCATCTCAATAGATGCAGAAAAAGCATTCAATAAAATCTAGCACTCTTTCATGATAAAAACCCTCAATAAACAAGGCATAGAAGGAACATACTTCAAAATAATAAAAGCCATATATAACAAACCCACAGCCAACATCATACTGAATGGGGAAAATTCAAAAGAATTCCCCCAAGATCTGAAACAAGACAAGGGTGCCCACTGTCACGACTTCTATTCAACATAGTGCTGGAAGTCCTACCCATAGCAATCACACAAGAGAAAGAAATAAAGGACATCCAAATTGGGAAAAAGGAAGTCAAACTATCCCTGTTTGCCAATGATATGATGTTATATCTGGAAAGCCCTAAAGGCAAAAGACTCCTGGAATTGATAAATAGATTCAGTAAAGTCTAGGTTACAAAATTAATGTACACAAATCAGTCACATTTCTATATACTAATAACAGTCAAGCTGAGAGTCAAATAAAGAATGCAATAGCATTTACAATAGCTGCAAAGAAAATAATATACCTAGGAATATACTGAACCAAGGAGGTTAAGTATAGTAGTTCTACAAGGAGAACTACAAAACACTGATGAAAGAAATCATAGATGACACAAGCAAATGGAAAACATCCCATGCTCATGGATTAGAAGAATCAACATTGTTAAATGTTCAGGGTGCCCAGAGTAATTTACAAATTCAACACAATTCCCATCAAAATACCAATGTCGTTTTTCCAGATCTAGAAAAAATAATCCTAAACTTCATATGGAACCAAAAAAGAGCCCAAAGAGCCAAAGCAATCCTAAGCAAAAAGAACAAATCTTGAGGCATCACATTACCTGACTTCAAATTATACTACAAACCTATAGTAACCAAAAGAGCATGGTACTGGTACAAAAGTTGACATGTAAACCAATGGAACAGAATAGAGAACCCAGAAATAAAACACAATAGCTATGACCAAACTGATTTTTGACAAAGCAAACCAAAACATCCACTGGGGAAAGGATGACTTATTCAATAAACGGTGCTGGAAAAACCAGATAGCCACATGTAGAAGAATGAAACTGGATCCCATCTCTCACCATATACAAATATTAACTCAAGTTGATTAAAGACTTAAATGTAAGACCTAAAAATGTAAGACCATAAAAATTCTAGAAGAAAATGTAGAAAAAACTCTTCTAGACATTGGCCAAGGCAATGAATTTATAAATAAGACCTCAAAAACAAATACAACAAAAATAAAAATAAATAAATGGAACTTAATTAAGCTGAAAAGTTTCTGTACAGCAAAATAAATAATCAACAGAGTAAAGAGATAACAGAATGGGAGAAAATATTCACAAACTATACATCCAACAAAGGGCTCATCATATCCCAGAATCTACACAGAACTCAAACAAGTCATCAAGAAAGAAACAAATAACCTCATCAAAAAGTGGGCAAAAGACATGAACAGAATGGAGAAAATATGTGCATGCTATACATTCAACAAAGGGCTGATAACTGGAATCTATAAGGAACTCAGGCAAATCAGCAAGAAAAGAACCAAACAACCTCATTAAAAAGTGGGCAAATGACATGAACAGAAACTTTTTCAAAAGAAGATAGACTAATGACCAACACACATATGAAAAAATGCTCAACATTTCTAATCATCAAGGAAATGAAAATCGAAACCACAATGAGATATCACTTAACTCCAGTAAGAATGACTTTTATCAAAAAGTCCTGAAACAACAAATGTTGGCAAGGATGTGGAGAGATAGGAACACTCATACTCAGCTGGTGGGATTGCAAACTAGTACAATCTCTATGGAAAGTAATATGGAGATACCTCAAAGAACTGAAAGTAGAACTACCATGTTATCCAGCAATCTCACTACTGGGAATCTACCCTAAGGAAAATAAGACATTCCATAAAAAAGATATCTGCACTTGGATGTTCATAGAAGCACAGTTCACAATTGCAAAGATGTGGAAACAACCCAAGTGCCCATCAATACACAGATGGATTAACAAAATGTGGTATATGTATATCATGGAGTACTACTCTACCATAAGAAAACAAGGAACTAATACCTTTTATATTACCCTGGATGAAGCTGGAGCCCATTCTTCTAAGTGAAGTATCACAAGAGTGGAAAAACAAACACCACATGTACTCACCATTAAATTGGTACTAATCGACCAATGCTTATGTGCACATATGGAAGTAACATTCATTGCGCAGGTGGAAAGGGGAAGGAGGGATGGGTAAATTCAACCCTAATGGGTGCAGTGTGCACTGTCTAGGGGATGGGCATGCTTGTAGCTTTGAGTCAGGTGGTGCAAAGGAAATTTATGTGATCAAAGTGCTTGTACCCCTGTAATATTCTAAAATTTTAAAAAGACATGAGCCGGGCATGGTAGCTCACGCCTGTAATCCTAGCACTCTGGGAGGCCGAGGCGGGCGGATCGCTCGAGGTCAGGAGTTCGAAACCAGCCTGAGCAAGAGTGAGACCCCGTCTCTACTAAAAATAGAAAGAAATTAATTGACCAACTAAAAATATATATATACAAAAAATTAGCTGAGCATGGTGGTGCGTCCCTGTAGACCCAGCTACTCAGGAGGCTGAGGCAGTAGGATTGCTTGAGCCCAGGAGATTGAGGTTGCTGTGAGCTAGGCTGACGCCATGGCACTCACTCTAACCTGGACAACAAAGTGAGACTCTGTCTCAAAAAAAATAAAAAATAAAAAAGACATGAACAGACTTTTTTTCAGAATAATATAGATAAATGGCCAACAAACATGAAAAAAAATGCTTAACACCACTAATTATCAGAGAAATGCAAATTAAAACCACAATGAGATGTCACCCTACCCCTATCAGAAATGCAATTATTAATAAATCAAAAACTATAGATGTTGGCACAGATGCAGTGAAAAGCTTACATTTATACACTGTTGGTGGGGATGTAAACTAGTACAACCACTATGGAAAGCAATATGAAGATTCCTTATAGAACTAAATGTAGACCTACGATTCAATTCAGCAATCCCAATACTGGGTATCTACCCAAAGGTAAAGAAGTCATTTTACAAAAAGATACCTGTACCCAAATATTTATTGCAGCACAATTCACAATTGCAAAGATAAGGAATCAATCTAAGTGCCTGTCAATGGATGAGTGGATAAATAAAATGAGAGAGAGAGAGAGTATGTATCTACACACACATATATATTCATATATCTATATGCATGCCCCATGAAGTATTACTCAGCCATAAAAAGGAGGAATGAAATATAGTCATTTGTAGCAACAGGATGGAACTACAGACCATTATCCTAAGTGAAGTATCTCAGAAATAGAAAAACAAATACATGTTCTCACTTATAAGTGGGAGCTAAGTAAGGGATATTTCTGGTCATAAAGTGATGTCATGGACATAGAAAACTAAGAAGGGGGAAGTTAGGAGGAGGATGAGTGGTAAAAATCTACCTATCATGTACCATGTACACTATTCTGGTGACAGGGACACTGCAAGCCTTGACTTCAGCATGATACAATTTATCTATGTAACAAAAAACATTCATACCCTTAAATTTTTTGAAATGAAAAAAAATTCCAATGTCACTCTTTACAAAAATAGAAAAAAAAATCCAAAATTTATATACAATTACAAAAGACCTCGAATAGCCAAATAAATCTTGACCAAAAAGAACAAAGCTGGAGACATCACACTACTGGATTTCAAAATATATTACAAACATACAGTAATCAAAACAGTCAACTGATTTTCAACAAAGGCACCAAGAACACAAAATAGAAAAAGACAACTCTTCAATAAGTGGTGTTGGGAAAACTGGATATCCACATGCAGAAGAAGAAAAATGGACCGTTATCTCACTTTTTATACAAGAAGCAACTCAAAATGAATTAAATATTTAAATGTAGAACCTGGAACTATAAAACTAGTAACAGAAAAGCTCCATGACATTGGTCTGCGTAGTGATTTCTTTGATATGACCCCAAAAGCACAGGCAATGAAAGAAAAAAATAGACAAATGAGATTGCATCAAACTAAAAAGCTTCTGCACAACAAAGGAAACAATTCACAGAGTGTGAGGACAACCCAAAAATTGGGAAAAAATATTTGCAAATCATACACTGGAGAAGGGGCTAATCTCCAAAATATACAAGGAACTCAAATTACTCGATAACAAGAAAACACATAACCCGATTAAAAAATGAGCAAATGATTTCAATACATATTTCTCAAAGGAAAACAAATGGCCAAGAGATATATTTTTTAAATTCTCAACATTTCTAATCAACAGAGAATTACAAATTAAAACCACAGTATGATATCACCTCACACCTGTTAGATTGGCTATTATCAAAACTATGAAAGATAAGTACTGGCAAGAATGTGGAGAAAAAGGAACCCTTGGACACTGTTGGTGGTATTGTAACTTAGTATAGGCATTTTGGAAACAGTGTGGAAGTTTTTTTAAAAAACTAAAAATAGAATTACCATATGATCCCGAAATCTCATTTCTGGGTATATACCCAAAGGAATTGAAATCAACATGTTGAAGAGATGTCTGCAGTCCCATATTTATTGCACCATTACTGACAATAGTCAAGATATGAAAATAACCTGAGTGTCCATCAATGGATGAATGAATTTTTTAAATGTGTTATATATAATGGAATACTATTCAGCATTAAAAAGAAAAACAGGAAATTTTGTCATTTGTGACAACATGGATAAACCTAGAGGACATTATGTTTAGTGAAATATGCCAGGCATAGAGAGAAAAATACCATATTATCTCACTTATAAAGTGGAATCTAAAAAAGTCAAATTCATAGAAGTGGAGAGTAGAAGTGTTGTTACCATAAGCTGGCGGGGGGTGAGGGTGTGGATGGAAAAAGGGAAAATGTTGTTCAACTGGCACAAAGTTTCAGGTAAGAGGAATAAGTTCTGATGATCTATTGCACAGCATGGTGACTATAGTTAATAATAGTGCCTTGCATATTTCAAAACAGCTGAGAGATGTTTCTAAATGTTCTCACCACAGAGAAATGATAAATATTTGAGGTGATGGGTATGTTACTTAGCCTGATGTAATCATTCCATAATATACACATGTACCAAACATCACATTGTACCCCAGAAATGTATACAATTCTTGTTTGTCAATCAAAAATAAAATAAAATTTGAAAAAAACCCACAAATTGCCAATGTGTGTTGTTTAGTGATGGAGTCATTTATAAATGAGCTTTTGTAATTATTTATCATAAAAAAAGACTTAGAATAGTGTAAATGTAAACATTTATGGATCTGTGAAGTGAAAATTCTAAGTCACCGTCACCAAACATCCATACTTCATTGAAGAGTCCTTTCAACTTCTTGCTGAAACTTTTAGATGCACTCTAATTCTCTTTTTCTATTCCTGCTCCCATCACAACTCCAGGGAAATGCAATACTTGTGTGTGCTCTTGAGACTCAAAACACAGTGCGCTATAACATCTCCTTCTGTGGCAAAGGACACAAATAATAACCTCTTTAATTTTTATAGTTCCTTCTGTTTTCCCTGATACTATTTCCCTCTTTACAGGGAGCAGGACAATAAGTTATGCAAACAACTGAACCCCAGTAACTTGTGTGTCTTCTGTGACAGCCGTTGGCAACTTTCACCAGATTTGTAAGATTCTTGTGGTAAAATGAATCCAGCTGGATCCCCTTAGCGTTTCAAAGTTGAACACTCATTTAGATCAATGGTTCCCAGAGTCTGGATCTTGAAAGGGAAATTTCAAAAATATGTGGGGAATCAGTGTAAGTTTGCCAAGTCTTTCTTTTTGCCAAACAAGGATTTAGGGAAAATAATGTTCTCTACTACTAGCATCATTTCACAAAAAGAAGAATATTTTTAAGACCAAAACAGTAGATAGGGCATTATCTTAGCTCAAAAAAGGTGTGTGTAGGGGGGAAGAGTTGCCATTCGCAAGAACAGAGAGTTGACAGCCACAGACTAATTGTATCAGTCAGAATTCTGACAGAAAACAGGTGGCACCCTCAAAGAGTTAAACTAAAGAATATTTCAGAAAAGAAACAATTTACAGAGGTGTGGGGAAAGTAAAAATTAACAATAATAATAATAACCCAATAAGGGATGGTGAGTTACACAGAGACTAGCACCAGCAGGAAACCATTACTCCCCAACCTGAAAGGGTTAGGAAAGGGAACGGTGTTTCCAGAGCCAAGTGACAGCTGGAATTGCAACAAACTCAGCCACTGCCAGAACCATGATGAGGAAGAGAAAGGGTAGAGCTAAAAATGTGGTACCTATCTGCTCCATCCTGCCTGAGCCCAGCTGGAAATCAGAGGGCAAGGAAACCTGAGGATTGCGGTCGTAGCGCTAGCCTCCTGGAGCCCAGAGCAGGTCAAAGATGGCAGAAACCGGAAGTGTGATGGGATCCAATAGAACATGTCGATATGTGCTGGTGAGGGGATGAGGATTAGATAGAGGAAAGGATGCAGTGGGTGTGCATATCCTTTTTGTGTTTTCTTCACTTCAATTGGAGGAAAATTACAAGAAACATTTTAATATATAATACTGCTTGTGATTAATGTTTGATGCATATGTCAATTAAAGGCTCTCTTATCCAATAGTGTAATATCAAGTGGTGCTCAAATGGGCAACTTGTTCCAGTACTTTATTTTTATCACGCTTATTACTAAAAATTCAATTTCACATAGGTATAAAATAGAAGCAACCGTCAACACTTTCATTTAGTTCAGAACATTTTGCATGAATTAATAAGGACAGCCAAAATAATACAGCCTCTGTGGCTCAGGGACTTCTTTTACCCCAGAGGATCCCAAACTTTCCTGCACACTGATAGCAACTGGGATGTTTAAAAAATGTTAATGCCTGGCTCATAACCCCAGACATTCTGGTTTAATTGATATGGAATAAAACTTGGCACAGGGATTTTTAAAATAAACTTTTTATTTGAAGTTTTCAGATGTACAGAAAAGTTGTAAAGATAGTAAAGTCCCCAGAGACCTCACAGCCAATCACCCCTATCAACCCACATTAGTATGGTGCATTGGTCACAATCAATGAACTGATACTGATATATAATTTTTAATTAATGTCCATAATACATTCAATTTTCATTAATTTTTACTTTATATTCTTTTTCTGTTCCAGAATCCCATCCTGCATATAGTAGACAAGTCCCTTTAGGCTGCTCTTGGTTATGAGAATTTCTCACACTTTTCTTGTTTTTGATGACCTTCACAGTTTTTAGTACTGGTCAGCTATTTTGTACAATGTCCCTCAATTATGATTTGTCTAACATTTTTCTCATAATTAGATGGTGGTTATATGTTATGTGGTGAGAAAGACCATAGCAGTAAAGTGCCATTCCCATTATTTCATACCCAAAATAAATACTATCAACATGACTTCCCACTGTGATATTGACCTTGATCACCTGGCTGAGGTAATGTTTATCAGGTTTCATCCCTCAAAGGTACTCTTCTCCCCCTTTCCATACTCTTGTGCTCTTTGGTAGGAAGTCATTATGCTCAGCCCACACTTAAGGAGTGGGCAGTTATGTTCTACCTCCTTGAGGATGGAGGAGCCACACATATTACTTGGAATTCTACTGCACAGATCTGTCTTCTTCCCCATTCATTTACTTATTTAATTATTTATTTATATCAGTATAGACATGGATATTTATTTTATATCCTAGATTATAATGCAATGCTGCTTTATTTAGTTTGTTGTTCAAATTGTTCCATCTTAGACCATTAGGAACTACTTATTCTCATGTTTCCCTTTGAAATGCCCCATAATTGTGAAGGTTTTTTAAAGCTATTCTATATCTCATGGCACTACAATATGCTCCAGACTCATTTTGCACATCTTCCTGATAATCAGCCATTTCTCCAGGGCTCCCTAGTTCCTTTTATTGAAAAAAATAGTATTAGAAACAAAGATCTGGTGCTAAATATGTTCTTGATTCTTTTTTTCCCCCCAGCATATTATGGGGATACAAATGTTAAGGTTACGTATATTGCCCTTGCCCCCCTTCCCCCCTTGAGTCAGAGCTTCAAGAGTGTCCATCCCCCAGTTGGTGCGCATCACACTCATTATGTATGTATATACCCATCCCCTCCCCCCCACCTGCCTGACACCGATAAATGTTATTCCTATATGTCCACTTAGGTGTTGATCAGTTAATACCAATTTGCTGGAGAGTACATGTGGTGCTTATTTTTCCATTCTTGGGATACTTCACTTAATAGAATGGGTTCCAGCTCTATTCAGGAAAATACAAGAGGTGCTATATCACCGTTGTTTCTTATAGCTGAATAGTACTCCATGGTATACATATACCACATTTTATTAATCCACTCACGTATTGATGGGCACTTTGGTTGTGTCCACATCTTTGCAATTGTGTATTGTGCTGCTATACACATTCGAGTGCAGATGTCTTTTTCATAGAGTGACTTTTGTTCTTTTGGGTAGATGCCCAGTAATGGGATTACTGGATCAAATGGTAGAACCACTTATATCACTTTAAGGTATTTCAATATTGCTTCCCATAAAGGCTGAACTAATTTGCAGTCCCACCAGCAATGTAGGAATGTTCCTATCTCTCCACATCCACGCCA
>VBSM01000529.1:47299231-47341823 GCA_008086735.1 Cheirogaleus medius | reverse complement strand
AGTGGAGATAGTGAGCAACCTTGCCTTGTTCCAGTTCTAAGTGGGAATGCTTTCCATTTTTCCCCATTCAGTAACCTTTTCAGCTGACAGAGCAAAATGTGTGTGTGTGTGTCTATATAGCTAACTTCTGAATGTATGCCTAACTATAAATATTTCTATATGTAAACATCTATATCTACAATAATGTAAGCCTGAGTTCACACTGCTGTCTCCAACTCTAATCCATAACCCCATGGGTCATTCTTGCCTTCTCCTCTTGCTTACCAGTAAGCTCACATTTCAACAACAACACACCTGGCCCCCAATATCCGCATTCCATTTAGTTAATTGTTCAACTGCAGTGTACACATATGGTGGTTTCAGAATGGCTAGCCCATTCCCCCACAGAAAACTTTATCAACTAGAATACAGTGCTTACATACAATTCCTTTTCCTTTAGTCTTACAGTTTCCACTCATTTCCAAAGTTACTTAGGTAGCAACTCTTCCTCCAAGTCCTTTTGGTGACTTTTTTTCATAGATTTGTAGCAAAATTTGTTTGTCTTATCATGTTCTATATTCCACCCTAGTTCCCCTGATTTTTTTTAATTTTTATATATTAAGGCTCGCTCCGTGCTGTAAAGTTCTATGGGTTTTGATAAATGCATAGCATTGAGAATTCACCATTACAGTATCATCAGAATGGTTTCACCACTTACAAAAAATATCCTCTGTGCTTCACCTATTCAACCTTCCTCCCTCCCCATACCCCAGTAATTTGGAGTCAGATCATAGATGTCCTTAGATACTATGATGAGGAATTTGAATTCATTAGAAAATGAGACATGGCACAATATTAAGTGTAGGTTAGAAGAAGGTTGTGTATAAAATGTTGCACAAACGCTGGGGTAAAAGCAAACATTGGTGAACTGTAGACAAGGAAGATTGGAAGATATTAAAATTCCCAAAGAAGAGATTCTATAGATTTGAACTTAAGTGATAGTGGGAATGGAAACATAGTTCCAATTTTTGAAGCCCTAGCATATGCCAGACCCCCTCCTGGCTGCTTTGTATATGTTATTACACTAAACCTGATAACATGTCATGTTTCTGTGGTAGGATTCATCATCCTAATTGTATACTTGTGGAGACTGAGATTCAAAGACATTAAGTATCTTGCCCAAATTCACATAGCTAATAAATGGTGGGGCTGATATCTATACCCAGAAATTTGTTATATTTTTAGGCTCCTGCCTCATCAACTTTCCTCAACCCATCCTACAGCTCATGTTGCAAATTTTGGATTATTCAGAAAACTTATTAAATGAACCTCTCCACATTTTTCAATTTTGTATCCTTCCCTTCCCAACACAAAAAAGGGAAAGAATATTGTGAAAACACAGGAATTCTCTTTAGGAAACTCACTGCATTCTCGACTTGCAATTAGTTTGCCATCTATTTTCTCCTATCTTTCCCATCTCCTAAAATACAATGTTTCACTATTGTAAGCATTTAATAGCTTTCCTTTTCCCACTGGCACCAGAGAACATTAAGGGCATTTTGACATAGTAAAGAAAAGTGCCCTTTGAACTGTCATAAAGTGAATGTTGCTACTCAAGTGCACATTGGTTTTCCTTTTAGACTAGGATCACTTAGTGTTTCTCTGCCAGAGACGCACGGACGACCATTTACACTTGAGACATACATGAATGAGCCAGACAATTTTCTAATGATACTGAATTGGAAAGAAAACTGTACCTTGATTCTTGCTTGTAAGTTTATTGCCTCAAAATAAAGATACCAACTTTTAAAGAGAGCATTCTGTGCTTGACAGAAGAGGACTCAAGCTATTCTTTCATGAGCTTTTAAAGAAATCCTTGATTTATTTATTTTTAAACAATAAAATATCATGGGGTCAAGTATATACCTGTATATTTGAGGCATTTAAAAAAATAATTGATGTCACTGCAAGATAACTGGCTAGCCTCTTTTGAGAATCTAAACTAAACTAAAAACAGGAGAACCTGAGGATTTAGAAAGAAAAGCACGGGGACCAAATGAATGCCTTTCCTTCTTCTGTTTATATAATAAATGCACTTATTGTTGCCATAGCAAAAGCCAGTCTGTTTTTCCCATTCCTCTGTCTCTACCCATTATTATATCCAACACCAGAAAATGTCATATTTCACCATCATCATTCTTGGATCATTATGTTTATCCATCTACTCTGCATTTACCACTCTCCTCCACGATATTTTTCACACTTGTACTCAGAGAAAAAATGATTTCAGGTGAGGAAAGTGGCTTCCAATGCAGTTAGAAGAAGGCGGAAGCAAAGAAGGTAGAAAGGAAATAACGTGAGGACCTCAGCAGTTATTTAGCTGGAGAGCCTTCCTAACCTTGTAAACCCTCCAGATTCCTCAGAAAAAAACTAAAAATTTCATTTAAAGCATATCCCACCTTATTGATAAGCTAAATAAACTTCCTAGAGATCTATTTTGGCCTTCTAAACACAGATAGCCATAATAATGGAGGTCATAGTCTTGTTTGTCATTATTATGCTGAACTCATCAAAACATAATGTCTAAATTAGGGAAATTAATAATTCCACTACTCTATAACAATCAAACAACATAGGGAGTATTCTGCCCAATTTATGATGACACATTTTATCAGTAACACACTAACATGTTTTCAGGAGATGGCAATGAAAGTCTTGCAACCACATTCCTCCATTCATTAATTCATTTGTGTATTCAAAAAAACATTAATTAAGAACATAGTATTTGTTAGGCACTGATTTAACTTGAAATTTTTTAAGTAAAACTTTATCCCTACCCTCAAAAATTTCACATACCAATCCTGCCATGCAAAAGGCAGTTGAATGAACAAGGTATTTTTCTGTTTAGAAGAGAGAAGACTAAGTTTGAAGAGCTGTCCCTGAGAGGATAGCAAATTTAGGAAAATGCCACAATCAGTAGAAAACATCACTAAGGGTGAGATAAGTGGTCTCATCCTGTTTATATGTCCTGAGGCTTGAGTGTATAAACAATCAGTTCATAATGTTCTTTCCCTCTCGGTCCCATTCCACCTATCATCAGGGCAAAGGGGTGGGCAGCCTGCCTCTCTTTTCATAAATCCTTCAGTTGCAGACCCTGATATTCATGTTAACACAATCTAAAGAACAAAAGTACTATCTGAAAGCTCAGGACAGGAATGGTTGCTAGCCTTGAACAATCTAAGAAGAGTCGAGCCAAGGAAAAATTTGGATTCTGCCTTCAAATATTTGAACAGTTGTCATATAGAATAAAGAACAGACTAAACTTACATAAAGTTACAAGAAACCAAATTGAGACAAATGGGTGGATATTATAAGGAAGCTTACATTACAAGCTTTCAAGTATATGTGTGTGTGCATGTGTGTGTGCATGTGTATACTTTAAACACTAGAGCAATACTTTTCAACTTTTAATGTGCACATGAATCATTGGGGATCCAGTTGAATGTAGATTATGATTCAGGTCTTGATTAGGGGCTGAGATTGTTTAGTTCTAACAAGATCCCAGGTTGTGCTGATGCTGCTGGTCCTAGGACCACAACTCAAGTCACACTGCTGTAGAGTTATCTGACAATGGGGCTCCTTAGGACATACGGGGTTGCCAGTCACTGTATGTATTTAAGCAGAAGTTAATAACTATCTGTCAGGAATTCAACAGAAAGGATGTAAGATTGTTAACAATAGGTGAAACTGGGTGAAACGTACATGGAAACTTTCTGTACTATCTTTGCAATTTTTCTTTAGATCTAAAACTGTTCAGAAATAAAAGGTTTTTAAAAAACCAAATTATTCTTAAGAAGATAATTATCTTTTAGGGGGAGGATTTTTTATTGTGGATTTTTAAAAAATTGTAGGTTTTTTGTTTTTTTGTTCTTTCAGTCTTCATTTCATTTTCTTTTTTATTTCAGCATATTATGGGGCTACAAATGTTTAGGATACGCATATTGCCCTTACCCCACCCAAGTCAGAGCTTCAAGCATGTCCATCCCCCAAACATTATGCACAGCACACATTAGGTGTATATAAATATATATATATATATATATACACACCCATCCTCTCCTCCCCACTCCCACCTTCCCGACACCCATTGAATGTTATTACTATATGTGCATTTAAGTGTTCATCAGTAAAAACCAATTTGATGGTGAGTACATGTGAGGCTCGTTTATCCATTCTTGGGATACTTCACTTAGAATGGGTTCTAGCTCTATCCAGGATAATACAAGAGGTGCTATATCACCATTGTTTTTTGTGGCTGAATAGAACTCAGTGCAATCCCTATTAAAATACTAACATCATTTTTCACAGATGTAGAAAAATAAATTCTATGCTTCGTATGGAACCAGAGAAGACCCCATATAGCAAAAGTAATTTTAAGCAAAAAGAACAAATTGGGAGGCATCAATTTACCGGACTTCAAGCTATACTACAAGGCTATAATAACTAAAAAAATTATAATTGACACATAATGATTGTACATATTTATAAAGTGCATATGATTTTTCAATACATATATGTACAATGTGTAATGATCAAATCAGGGTAATTGACATATCTATCATCTCAAACATTGATCATTTCTTTGTGTTCAGAACATTCAAAATCCTCTCTTCTAGCTATTTTGAAATATATAATAAATTGTTAATTATAGTCACCCCTCTGTGCTGTAGAACACTAGAACTTATCCCTCCTATTTAATTGCAATTTTGTACCCATTAACCAACCTCTCCCTATCCCCCCACCCCCCTCCCTTTCTCAGCCTCTGGTAACCACTATTCTACTCTCTAATTCTATGAGATCAACTTTTTTGCCTCCCATATATGAGTGAGACCATGCAGTATTTGCCTTTCTGTGCCTGATTTGTTTCACTTAACACATGACCTCTAAGTTCATCTGTGTTGCTACAAATAACAAGACTTCAGGTTTTTTATGGCTGAATAATAATTCAATGTGTATACCACATTTTCTCAATCCATTTATCGATTGATGGACACTTAGGTTGATTCCATATCTTGGCTATTGTGAATAGTGCTACAATAAACATGGGCATACATATACCTCTTAAATATACTGATTTCCTTTCCTTTGGATATATACCCAGTAGTGGGATTGCTGGAGCAAATGGTAGTTCTATTTTCAATATTTTAAGGAATCTCCATACTGTTTTCCACAATGGCTGTACTCATTTACATTCCCACCAACAGTGTGTTAAGGGTTCAATTTTCTCTACATCCTTGCCAACATTTGTTGTCTTTCGTCTTTTTGATAATAGCCATTCCAATAGGAGTAAGGTGATATGTCCTTGTGGTTTTGATTTACATTTCCCTGATGATTATTGATATTAGCAATTTTTCATATATCTGTTGGTCATTTGTAAGTCTGCTTTTGAGAAATGTCTATTTAGGTCTTTTGCTCATTTTTTAATTGGGTTATTTTGGTTTTGCTATTGAGTTGTTTGAGTTCCTCATATATTCTGGATATTGACCCCTTATCAGATGTATAGCTTACAAATATTTTTTTTTCCCATTTTGAAGGTTGTCCCTTCACTCTGTTGATTGTTTCTTTTGCTGTGCAGAAACTTTTTAGTTTGATATAATCCCATTTTTCTATCTTTGCTTTTGTTGCCTGTGTTTTTGAGGTCTTATCCATAAAATCTTTGCTTAGACAAATGTCCTGAAGTATTTCCCCTATGTTCTCTTCTAGTAGTTTCATAGTTTCAAGTCTCACATTTAAGTCTTTGATACATTTTGAGATAATTACCTTTTTAGCAAAAAATAAAAGTTTGCCACTATGATTTTGGAATGATAGTCCCAGGGCATGATAGATAGAGACTAGAGAAAGATAATCAGAGGATTACATTTGGAAGGACTTAGATATTCCAAGAACTACCTAGCAAAAGGAGATTAGGGGTCCAGAAATGAGCAATAAAGGAAACAAAAAGAAATCAGTGATATGGCAGGAGACCCTGGAAATTGAAGAGAGAAGTCAGTCCCCCAAATATCTCCATGACTAAAAGAGTTTAAGAACAGTATGCCCCAAATCCAATTTAAAGTCTTCTGTACCATTATGATATAAGATAATCTCTACCTTTGTGCTACCTTTTTCTCCATTAAATATCTCTTATAAACAACTGCCTCAAGTGGTATTCTTGAGAAATAAAGGAAAATATGATTCTTTGAGGTACATGTTAGTTAGAGGTCAGAGAACAGCCACAAGAGGCAAAATGCAGGTCAGAAAAATTACCTTAAAGAGCCAGAAATCAGAATAAGAGGTCTTTATAAAAGACATAAGTGCTCCAAGAACCTTAGAGATGAGGGCAGAGATAATGGCTTTCCCTAAATCTGAAGGACTTCCATGGCAGGTAAAATACAATTCAGTGAGACTATTATGTAAAGGGACACATTACTGGTAGTGTGTAAATGCATGGGCTTATTTTCAAACAGGAATTGTGAAAGTATTTTCCACATGCAATTTTATGAGTATAAAATGTTAAACTCCAGTTCACGTCAACCACTTCAAACAAAAGGAAGTTGCAATTTATTTGTTGCCATCTTAGTTGAAAAAATAATATGCCAGCACAGAAACTTCCTTTCAATTATGTGTTCCTGGCTTGCTGCCTTCTTAAAATAAATAAAGCAGCACTGTCCCACCTCCCAGAACAAAAACAACAGCACCATGTAATAGTTAAGCCAAAAAGCAAAACCTCCAAAGCAGACGTAATCAACCCCTTATGCCAACTCCTAACTCTGTTGACTTTCATCTATCTCCCTTGCTTACATAAGTGGAAATGTTTTCAAGATGTGCACTATTTCATTGATGACAGAATCCATGTCTGTTAACAGAATAGGGTTCCTGTGGAGAACACATTAGATTAGAACACAGGGAAAGCCAGGGTCAATTTTAATTCCCAAAACAATTATTAATTGATTACACCAGGCACTTTGATATAAAGTCAGCAACACAGCCCTGTCCTCAAGAAACTTTTGGTTTGCTATACAAGGTAAAACAAGCAAACAAACAGCTGTTTAAAAATGTAAAAAAAAAAATGGATTCTGGAGATTGGTTGTACAACAATGTGAATATATTTAACACTACTGAACTGTACACTTGAAAATGGTTAAGATGGCAAATTTTATGTTATGTGTATTTTGCCACAATTATGAACTTTAAAAATTTTCTAATGAAAAATAAATACATAAATAAAGATAATTGGTTGACCATATCGTCCATTTGAAGAAAAGAAAGGGAAAGGCTGGCATTGGTTCAGCACCAGACAAGACTGGATTCTGGAGTATGGAGCAAAAGCAGGATCTTATCCAAGGATATCCACTTTAGAAAAAGAAACGGAGTAGTTATTTCAAAATCCACTATGGAGAATCAATTAACAAATGCTAAGAGAACAGGTAGAAAAACCAAAAGCAGGATTGGCATGGAAGTGCCAAGAAAACTGGACCGAGATGGGCAAGGGATAGGCAGGGTACGGGAAGAATTGGCAGAGTACAAGAGCATGCCAGAAATAAGAGAAAGAACGGAAGCAATGTCCAACGACCGCATAGGGCATCTCTAGCTCCCTCCCTAGGTTGTTAGGTAACCAATTCAGGATGTGTAGGGACAGAGGCAGGATAGCCAGATGATAAGATCTGACGCTGGAAAACAAACTGCAAAGATCTGCCAAAATGGAAGGAGGAGGAAGATCAGAAAAAGCTTCATGGAAAAAGTGACAGTTAAAGTGAGATTTAAAAGATGGAGGAATTTTAACATATGAGATGGAGAAAAAAGTATTTCTATATGATAAGAATAACATAACCATTGAAGCTAGGAAAGACCAGGGATTATGGTAATGTATACCTAGCAGTTACATTTATCTAAAATGTAGGAAAATTAAGAAAATAATGTGGGTTAACCCTAGAAAGAAGACTAGGGCCTCACTATTGGGATATCTCAGGCCACAATGAAGCATTAAATAAAATCAATCTGACAATAGTGTTTTTAATGTATTGAAGTAGGGAGAAAGAATACATAAAAGACCTATCGGAAGGCTTTTTCAGTGACTCAGGTAAGAAGATTATACCCAACATGAGGTTTCACCTTGGTTATTGCTAGTATTCCCAGCTATTAAAACCTAGTAGTACTAGTACCTAGTAGGTGGATAATAAATGTTTGTTGAATTAATAAATTAATGCATAATAAAGAAACATTTAATGAAAGAAATAAAAGAGATTGAGCTAAGATAATGATGATGATAATGGAAAATGAGGAACAAATAGAAAAAAACATTGTTGAGACAAAATCAATATGATTTAATATTAGATTAGAAGTGGAGAAAGAATATATAACTTTGAAGTTTGGGGCCTGGGTGCTTTGGGGATGGAGGAGGGAAGATAATGAGTCTTTCACCCCCACCTGTGCATAGAAAAGGTGTTTTTTTTCTCATTGGAGGTCTAAGCTATGGTTGAGCTTGGTAAATACTCACAGTAAAGGGAGAAGCACAATAAACAAATAATTGACATGAAATTGAATTTACAAATTATCTAGCTATACTTTTTGGAATGGCTGGAAACAGAGTTCTTAGCTAACTTCTAAAAAATTTCTAAGCACCCTGGATGCTTCTATGATTGAATAGCTTAGGTCCGACTCAGTTTTTCTCAGCAGAAAATACAAAATGAAAAAAAGCCAATTAAGCAGAAAAGCTGCCCATTTCACAATTTTAGAAGCAATCCATTTTACTTTAAGTACTCCTAACAGATACCTTCTAAAAGGCAGGATACTGGTAAAAACGAAACTAACTCAATGTTCCCAGCTCACAATGTTTCCATCTCTGCCCTGATGGATGGTAAAATAATCAAGATGATCTACATACTCCCTACACTTCTGGCTATTTGCTAAAACAAATGTTTGCTTTTTACACCATAGATATCTTGAGTTTCTCCTGGGCATAAAATCATGGGAGAAAGGGCTCTCTCCTAGAAGGCAATATCTTAGAGAATGAATCACTTTGAAATCACATTGATAAATCTGACCACACTTCTCTTTGAAATCTTAAACTAAAGCTCAGGTAAAGGATGATGATGTTTGGCAACCTTAATAATCACTTAGCAATAATGAGATATATAGTAAGATATAACTAAGAAATCTCATTTCTTTTTCAGAGTATATAAGCACATAAGATTTTTCTGAAGTTTTACAAGTTAGGCACAAATAGACACAGACCTGTTAGCTGCAAATGGGGCCTCTTCTTTGAGATCTTTAATCCCCTTGAAACATTCTGCACATATAGGAAAATAACTGCCTGGACTATTTACCATAAGGAGATTTTAAGTATATGACAAACATTAATCACTTCCCATCTGAACTAGCAGGAGCAAATTCTCAAGGCCAGGGTGATCTCTCTGCCAGCAACAAGGACTTAGTAGGGATGTAGTAAGGAAATGAAACACATTACACAACCATATATACAAATGTATATTGCTCAGCCAACAGTTTTCATTTTGGAGTTATAATCTTGCAGTCAAGATCCAACCAAAGATCCATCCAACCCTCTGCTTTCCAAATAACATTCTCTACTGCTATTAAAAATCTACAGGCATCCAGATTTCTCAGCCCTCCCTGTGAGTTTGATCCAATGTTCTATAAACATGATAAATTATTTACACTTCTGAAATCATCTACACAGTCACAGTCCTTTCTAATTCTTAGTTTAAATCTGAGGAAACTCAATAGGGAAGGAGCTTGGAAGACACTTCCACAAGTCATCCAAGAGGGTGGAGACCAAAATACAAGCACTTCAGCTTCAAAGGCACAACAGCTGGCTGCTAACAACTTTTCTTAGGTCCAAGGACAAAAATACACAGGGGAGGCCATTTTCTATAAAATGCTAAAAGGTATGAAAAATTATTATGGAATTATTTGAGGTCTTAAAACACCTTGTTCATCTTGAAGAGCTGCCATTTCTAGTATCTCTTTGCTCTAAATACCATTCCTGCCACAGCCCAGACTGAAATTACTATGGTTGAAAAGGGAAAAGTTCAGAAAACCCTCAGTGAATTAGGGAAAACAGATTCTACACCAAGAAAACAGAAACTTAAGAAGCACAAGGGAATTTGCTTTCGCAGGAGAGAAAAAAAAGCCTGGGATAATCCTCATAAGAAAATTCATATTATCCCCAGGACAGGGCTGTAAATAAATTGTGTTACCACTGTCAGATTTTTAAGATTTTTTAAACTAACATCAGGACTACCAGAAAAAATGTACTACACTCTTATAAAATGCTTCCCTTAATCTTCTACTTTGCAAGTTGTTTTCTACATTTCTCTTTGGGGATATGGACAGCAAATCCCCCAGTAATGAAACCAACACTAGGAGCTATCATCTGCTGAGCACTTAACTAAGTGCCAGGGACTTGCTAACTATCTTATAGACATTAAGTCTTTTAAACCTCACAGCAATTACTATAATCTGGTAGTATTAACCACTTTTAACAATAAGACACCGAGGCTCAAAGAAATTAAAAGAATTGCAGAAAGGTTATGTAGCTGAACGTAGCAGAACTAGGATTCAAACCCCTGATCTTAGTACTATACTATTTCCACTGCTAATGAAAATGGAGGATGCACCGAGTATAAACTCGGCTTACTGCCCTGGCATTTGGGCTATGAAAAAAAATATATGCTATCTTATCATGTCCCCTCTCATGTCTCTGAAACTGAACCCACAAGTGATAGGAACTAGGGGAGTCCCATACAAATTGGAATTGCAGAAAAGTAGCTTGAAGATGGGGATTTGAATGTTGGTTAATTTGGCTCCCATAAAGAGTGGGCTGGAGAAGATGAATTAAAAGCCCAATGAAAAGACAAGTTTAATTTTCAGTTCTATTCAAGATACACAATTAGAGACCAAAAGCCTCAAGATCAGCCTATCTGCTGGTCTGTAAATTTCATATTTTTTATTTATTGAAATGGCATCACCTCTTCCTTATTGTTGGATTCTGGTAGAACTCTGTTTTTCTCTAGCTATGCATATATATTTAGATACAAATGTATATGAAATATGTACATAGATAAGTCTGTATAAAACCACACATCACACTCTAGTATCTAATATTTATTTACTACACCTTCAACAACCCAGAATCTAGGAGGGAAACAGACAGTAGGCAAAATGTTCTCTCTGCACTCAAAATAGATATGGTAAACATCGTGTACTTAGAGCACTGCATCATCCTCCCCCGTGCCCACACTCAGAGCTTATGAACTTTTATTTCACTCATCATTGCTCATGAGCTTGGTATTTGGTAACCTGCTTGTTTTTTCATTCCACTGCTGATCAGAAGTAAATAGAAAGAAAAGATTATTAGAGACGCCGGTCCTCAGCAGTCCCCCAAAATGACAATTAACAGACATATAATAAAACTATAAAAAGTACATTCACAGATAGCACTTGCTTAATATATTGCTGTTGAATGAAAGGGTGAATGAGCAAACTTTTCAAAAAATCTATTATACAATTGGTTTAACAGCAGTTCATGTGAAAAGGCCTGGGTGCTTTAGTTATCTGTGTGCAGAATATGAGTCAAGAATTAGTGCCATATTAGGCTGAATAAACTGTTTTATTCAGTGATAGTTTGATTGCAAGGAACAGAATTTACCTAGACAATCTTCAAGAAAGGGGTGTGTGTGTGTCTATCTGTCTGTCTGTCTCCTTTGAGGTAGGACAGTGATTATTGTAGGGATTCAGAGATCTCACAGACATGAAGAAGAGCTGACCCTCATGGACACTGGAGCCATGGGCTAGGAAGCTACTGGGTACCTGGGCAGCCATGCGGTCCACCTCATTTCCTCCCTGGGGCTATGCGTCTCTCATCTGTGTTGCCCTTGGTTCTGCTAGAAACTTCGGCTTCCATGAGGCTGTTAACTAGTCATGTCCTCACTTCCAGCCTCAGGGTTGTATATTTCAGCTCATCTCCCCAGAGATAGGTCTTAATTCCAAATTCCCAGGAAAGAAATTTGATTGGGCCAGATTAAATCAGTTGTAGCCAAGTGTGGCAGAGTTGATGGTACATCGATTACTGCCTAGAGCAGCCATTCAGCATTTATTCATTCAACCACCTATTTAGCTGTTTACATATAATATGTGGTCCCTTACCAATGGCGCTCACATTTGAGAAGAGTGAATGGTCAGTCACATTTTAGGTTTCACATGTCAAAGAAATAGAATGCTTTATTTCAGTCACTTTAGTGTAGAAAAAATTTATTCAGTCATTCAACAAAAAATATAATGAGTACCATATTTCCTACACTATGCTAGGTGCTGGGGTTACAGTAGAGCACAAAGTGACAACCAATTCCTTCCTAATGAAGGAAATTTGATTGCTATCTTCAAATTTTAAAGGTTTGCCATGTATACAATATATATTTTATTCCATGCTGCTTTATAAGGCAGAATTCAGATCAGAGAATGAAAGCTACATAAAGGAAGATAGAAGAATGTACTATCTGACCATTAGTGGAGTCCAGAAATTAAGTGAAAAATCCCAGAAGATAGGGCCTCCCTCCCCAACTGCAGCAAGTGGTGATAACGATCAGGAATATTGTCAAAGTGATTTCGGTATGGGAGAAAAGGTTTAACTAAGGTATGTGCTAAAGTCTCTTTTAATTCTAAGATCCAAAATGGAGCTTCAGAGAATGGAGTTCAGGAGCATAATAACCCCATCTGAAACTCCAGTTTACATCAGAGAGAGGGCTTTCCAACAGGCTTAATTACGTCATTCCCCATCCTCGTTCTTCTTGGAACTCTCTGTGCAGCCGACATTGCAGAAATGTTCAAAGAGACCCACGGTGGCTCCAAAAGAACATTTTTATAAGCAATGTTGAGGGCTGACTATACAAATTGATAATAGAAGCACTATAGGATCTGTTATGACTAATCTGTTTTTAGAACAATAATGAAAAATGACACAAGTTCTAACCGAAAGGGAAATTGGCTGACCTCTCTGAGTGTGTGTATGTGTGTCTGCATGTGATGGCAATAAAGCATTTATGTAAGCAACCTTGAAGATCATCTGTATCCTAACATCCGAATAAGATGCAATGCTCTCTATGGTAACAGAGGGATGCAATAATGCCAGGAGTTTTAAATGCACTTTGGAGCCCACCAGAGGGCTAAGGGTTTGAGTCCTGGCTCCCTCGTCTCTACTCTATGCTTTGTTTCACTTTTGTAAGATGGATATAATCGCAGCGTCTACGTCATGATTAAAGGAGAAAATAATACACATAAGGCACTTAACCCAGTGCAGTGCCTGCCCCATAGTGAGCACTCAAGATAGTTTTGTTATAAATTCACATAATAATGAACTGCTCTACTGAATTTTCTCACAATTTTCCCTGTTTTACAAATGAAGAAATGTTTTATGGGTGAAGAAATTGAGACTTAGAGAAGTTAAGTGAATTGTTAAGTTAAATAATGAATGTTAGGGCTGGAATTTGAACCCAGGTGGTTTTAATCCAAGAATTTAAACCCAAGTAATTTCCAACTACTGAATATAGCTCTACTTCAAGTGTATTCTCTCTGCCTGGCATCTTTAATATCAGGCCTCTGTCTGAATTTCAGTCACATGAAAGGAACATGAATTTAGTTGTCTGAAAGACAATTCCTTTCACTGACCTGACAGCAGATTTGCTTATAAATATATGCAGAATTGTGATTAATTTTAGAATAGAAATCAGAGCAGTACCCTTGAACAATCCATCCTATTCTTTGGTCCTTTTCTTCAAAAGAAGCAGGAAAATTTCAGATTCTGGTAAACCACAATAAAGGATGCATTTGATAATCTAATGTTTGCTCTGAAATTGACCTAAACAAGTCTTGATCTCATTAGTCTGGAACAAAATATAATTTCTTTGGGTGTGAAACAACCTTCCTTTCCCATCAGTTATTATCGAAGCCAAAGGCTTTTCAGTTGCATACAGCATTCAAGATTCTGATCTAATGAATATTTGTCTCACTCAAACTCCTCCTGAACCTTCAATGTCCTTTATTACCATTTTTCCTAGTTCATATTGACAAAGCTCAGTGTTGTGATGTTCTCTCTGTACAATCCACAATTGAATAGGATAAATATTGACCAGAACATAGGAAAACCTTGGAAGTGTGACAACACTGACTTGTAAGCAAATCGTCAGTTTAAAAAGAAGTGTGTGATAAGTAAATAAATTTGTAATGGCCAGACACAGTGCCTGTAAACCCAGCATTTTGGGAGGCAAAGATGGGAAGATCACTTAAGGTCAGGAGTTAGAGACCAGCCTGGGAAACATGGCAAGACTCTGTCTCTACGAAAAAATTAAAAAATTAGCTGGGCTTACAGTGAGCTATGATCAGGCCACTGCACTCCAGCCTGGGTGACAGAGAGTGACCGTGTCACTAAAATAAATACATAATTTTTTTAAAAACAAGAGGGGGCATGCGTATATAACAAAAAGCCCACATTGATGTTAGTAAACTAGATTTAAAAATCTAGAAATAAAATATTTTGTCAGTGTGAATATATTGTATAAGCACTTATAAAGAATTTCATGTGTTCCTTGATCAACAATATGTATTAAGCTCCTACTATAGGCCAGGTACTATCTAAGAACTAGGAGTATAGCAATGAAGACAGAAGTCCCAATTTTCATAGAGCTCATAGTCTAGTGGAGGGATACAGACACACAATTAAAAATATGTAAGGCAGTGATAAAGGTTCTAAAGATAAATGAAACAGGGAAGGGGATAGTGACAGGTATAGGGGATGGCTTTTCAGATAAAGTGATCAGAGAAATTGTCTTTAAGAGGGTACCTCTCAGCAGGCACTGGCATGGACAGACAGAGCCTTGTGGTTATCTTGAGGAAGAACATTGTGATAAGAGGGAATGGCAAATGTAAAGGAGTAGCTGAGAAACACCAAAGAACAAGGATGGCAAGAGGGGAAAGCAGCAAGAGATGAGGTTAGAGAAGTAATGGTGGCCCCAATTATATAGGTCTTCATAGGGCATTTTAAGGACTTTAAACTTACGGTAAGTGGCCCTTAGTAGTTGATATTCATGGGCTGATGCCACCCAGGCCTAGAGTTGCTGTGACACCATAACTCCCTCAGAAACTTAGTAAACTAGCCTGTAATCCTAGCACTCTGGGAGTCCAAGGCAAGAGGATTGCTTGAGGTCAGGAGTTCGAGACCAGCCTGCGCAAGAGCAAGACCTTTGTCTCTATAAAAAAATAGAAAAAAATTAGAAAAATTAGCCAGGCATAGTGGCACCTGTAGTCCCAGCTGCTCAGGAGTCTGAGGCTGACTGGCTTCAGCCCAGGAATTTGAGGTTGCTGTGACCTATAATGACCCCACTGCATTCTAGCCTGGGCAACAGAGTAAGACTCTTGTCTCAAAAACAAAAAGGAAAAAAAACTTAGTAAACTTAGACTTTATTCCTTCAGGTTAATTCCATGTTGAGTCTGGTTGAGTGATCAGTTTTTTGTAACATCAGGCTCTACTTTTTGTCAGTCTATGGGTAAGAAATGGTATCTCATTGTGGTTTTAATTTGCATTTCCAAGATTACTAATAAGTTTGAGAACATTTTCGTGGTATTATTTGTCTTTTTCTTATTGATTTATAGAAATATTGTATATTCTGAATACTGATTATCTAATTATGTGCCTGATACACACACACACACACACACACACGTGTGTATGTATAACATTCTGCAAGTCTTTGCTTTTTGCTATCTTTAGTGTCTCTTGATGAACAGAAGTTCTTAATTAATGTGGTCAAATTTATCAATCTTTCTCTTTACGGTTTGTGTTCTTTGTGTTTTGTTTAAGTAATATTTCTTTCTCCCAAGTCACAGATATTCCCTTATACTTTTTTCTAAAAGTTTTAGAATTTTACCTTCCATGTTTACATTTTTAATACACATGGACTTGATATTTATGTTCATTGTGAAGCACAGATCCAATTCCACTTTTTCCATGCAGGTTACTAATGGTCTCAACTGATCTGAGACCCACTTGTTGAACACTCCATCTTTTCACTAGTTTTCAGCAGTGCTGTATCTGCTACATATCAAGTTTTTTATGCTCCATTGGTCTCTTGGTCCCTTAGTCTTTATACTAGTCACTCACTTATTTAATATAGCTTTATAATAAGATTTGCTTCTTCTTTTTCAGGACAATTTTGGTCATTCTTGGACCCTTGGTCTTTCAGGTTTTGTCATGTCAAGTTTTCAAGTACCACACAGAATATTTTTAGCTTTTTATTTTAATGTTATTGAATATATTATTCCATTTGAATAGATATAACATCTCAAGATATTTTGTCTACAAATTCATAAATATGGTATATCTTCTATTAATTCTGGTATTTTGAATATATTTTAATAAATTTAACAATTGTCTCCATAAAGATCTTTACTTTTTCAGATTATTCCCAGGGGTGTGTGTGTGTGTGTGTGTGTATAAAATTGCTATTATAAATTGAATCGTAACTTTTTATTTCAACTCTTTTTGAGTTTTGTTGCTGTTGTATAGAAATACAATATTTTTGTACATTGATTTCTATCCAACAATTATCTAAACTTTTAAATCAATTTTAGTATTATATCTTTAGTTTGTTGTAGGTTTTCTATATTAAATCATCATATAAATTCCTAATAATGAAAATTTCCTCTCTTTCCTTCTAATTCTTACACTCTTCTTTTTCTTGTAATTTTGTTTTAGGGTTTCTGTTTTGACTTGAGGAGATTTTTTTGTGTTTTTTGGTAACATCAACAAATTACCCAAAAGATAATGTGTCTGAACTTGTATCACTGAATATTGTTTGCTATAGGTTTGGGAGGGATACCCTTTAACAGGTTATGAAAATTCCTTTTATTTCTAGTTTTATACAAGTTTTCTTTCACCAATCGTGAACTGATACTTAATTTTTTCAAAAATGTTTCCTACATACATTGAGATAATTAAACTGCTTTCTCTTCTAATCTTTTATTGTGCTGAATTTTATTAACAGACTTTTCCAAAGTTGAAGTACATTTATATACCTGAAATAAATTGAACTTGATTATAATGTATTAATGTCTTATATAAATTGCTGAAATTATTTTTAAATAATATACTGTTTTGGATTATTGTACCTATGTTTTAACATTTATTCACTTTACTTTTAGAATGAAATGACTTGGACAACTTTTTCCTATCTTTTATTTTCTGGAACTGAAATCATATAGGGATTTTCTGTTTCCTGGAAGATGTGTTTGAACCCACCTGTAAAACCGACAAGGTCTCCATATATATAGAAGTAGGGGAGCAAAAGGGGTGGGTGGATAACCATGTTGTGTTTTTGATGTATTTAATTTTCTATTTCACCTTTAGGCTATTTATTTTTTCAGAAATCCACTTTTCTAGATTGTTATGGGTAGAACTATGTTCCCAAAAATTCATAGGTTGAAGCCTTACCCCCTAGTTCCTCAGACTGTGGCTGTTTAGAGATACAGCCTTCAAAGAGGTGATTAAATTAAAATGAGGCTGCTGTGGGGGGGCCCCAATCCTCTCTAATTAGTGTTCTTATAAGAGGAAATTTGACACACACAGAAATTTGACAGCTGGGTGCCTGCATACAGAGGAAAGACCACGTGAGGACACAGTAAGAAGGAAGCCCCCTCCAAGCCAAGAAGAGAGGCCTCAGAAGAAATCAAAGCTGCCAACATCTTGATCTTGGATTTCCATCATCCAGAACTGTAAGAAAATAAACTTTTGTTGTTTAAGCCACTTAGTCTGTGGTATTTCGTTATGTCAACACTAGCAAACTCATACACATCTACACATTTATTGAAATATAAGCTAGTTGTTCAAAAACATTCTTTTTTTCTCTCTCCCTTTTTATTGTGTATTTTGCATATTCAGATCTCTTTTTTTTTTTATCAGCCTTGCTGGAGGTTTCTCTGTGTTACTAAGAGTAAACCAGACAGACTTCCTGGTTCAGATCCTAGTTCTGCCATTACTAGTTGTATAAACTTTGACAAACGATTTAACTTCACTTGGCTTTGTCTTCCTCTTTTGTAAAATACGGATAATTATAGTACCCATATAAATATATATATATGAAATTTTTAAAAATCTCAAACCTTTAAATTTCCTCTGCTTTAGCTACTTCCAGCAAATTTTGATACCAAATGTATTAATTATCATTCACCTGTGTAGCTATTTTGTAATTTTATTTTAAATTACCATTTATTGCAAAGGTTACCTGGCACTCAATATTCTATTTTGGGCCGGGCGCGGTGTTTCAGGCCTGTAATCCTAGCACTCTGGGAGGCCGAGGCAGGAGGATCTTTTGAGCTCAGGAGTTCGAAACCGGCCTGAGCAAGAGCGAGGCCCCGTCTCTACTAAAAATAGAAACAAATTAATTGGCCAACTGAAAATATATAGAAGAAAATTAGCCTAGCCGGGCACGGTGGCACATGCCTGTAGTCCCAGTTACTCGGGAGGCTGAAGCAGAAAGACAGCTTGAGCCCAGGAATTTGAGGTTGCTGTGAGCTAGGCTGACACCATGGCACTCCAGACCAGGCAACAGAGCAAGACTCTGCCTCAAAAAAAAAAAAAGGAAAAAAAAAATTCTATTTTGGTTTGTTTCCAGAGATATGGAGTCTTTTATGCTCCTTCTATCATTTTTAGCTTCATCTCAGTCCTTCCTTGACACATTTGTCTCCACACAGCTCACTAGACGTAGGGTTTATAGGCACCGTATCTTCTTGTACTTTTCTGAGGATGCTATCCTCAAACTATCTTTTAAATATTTCTCTGGATCCCAGAGCAGCTTGTTTTCAGATGTGTACTCTTCCCCCTGAACACAAAGTTATCATGGTATTGTTTCTTTTCTTTGTTGAGCAGTATCATTTTTTTCCACCATAGGGACTATTTTATTTTATTTTTTCGTCTCTATTTCTTCTTCAACAAGGCAAGACCTCTTCAAGCTCCAGGTTTTCAATATGTAGGGTGAGTGGAGTTTCCCTTGGTCCCGTTCATTGTCCATTGATATGGTGGTGGACTACTTTTCTCAAATCTAGAACTGAAGAGTAGATTCACTGGCACCGCTTTTATTCCAAAACCCAGCATCTAGCTGACTTCCTTCTTCTACTTTTCATGAGCTAACATGTTTCTTCCATTCAACTGAGGGGTTTTGTTTGTTTGTTTTGTTTTGGTGAGCTGAACTGAGTAAGCACCCACTAACACCAAGTTTCTTTCTTTCAACTTAAACCTTCCAGACTGTATTCCTGGGAATTGCCTTCTTAGAATGCAATGAATGCTGCTGCTTGTCTTCTACTTTCTGCCCAATTGTTTTGGGGGATTTATGGCTTAGTATCTACCTGGCATTAAGAAGGTGACAGTTGAGTTTGATGGTGAATATAAGATCAGAAAATATGTTTTCTGTCTTAGAAAGCAGCTTTAAGAAGTCTACTAAACACATTTACTATTGTCTGAGTGAGTGAAGAAGTATAAATATTGACCTACCTTGTATCAGGTGGATGTTTCTGGAAGTGAAGTTGCTGTATCCAAGATGTTGCTTTGGAAATTGTTTCATGATGTGTCTTGTCTCTATCACTTCTGTACATGTAACCCTGGGGACAAGTTTATTAACCTCTCTGTCTCTGTTTCTTCATCTATGCAAAGGGGATACCTACCTCATTGGGTTATTATGAGGCATAAATGAGATAATTCATGTTAAATACTTAGAATTGTACCTGAATATAATAAATGTTCCATTATCATTATCATCATGTATCAGTTACTGCTGCTGTCATTATTGTAAAAAGAGTCCTATGCTGGGAGCTATGAGACTTAGATCTGCTTTTATCTCTTCCAGCTGAATAATCTTGAGCTTTATTTTCTTTTCTGTGCTTTAATTTTTTCATTTGTAAAATTACAGTGTTGGGATGTATAATCTTCAAAATCCTGCCTATTCTGATATACTAGCATTCTGTGGAAGCTGTAGCAACACTTTGCTTCATGTATCCTTTGAAAATGGAAATTCTTTATCAGAAATCTATATGAAAAAAAGCACAATTCTTTCTAAATCCCACAAAGGCAAACTGGGCCTGGGGCATGTACTTTAACACAAAGGTACCCTTGTCCTCAAGCAGATTTGGCCTTGATCAAATGTAGGATGTTTTTGCAGTATCTTTTCTTTTTATTTCTTTCTTACTTCCTCTCTGAGCTTCTTTCCCTCATTTCAAATTCCTGGGTCATTTTACTTATGAACATGCTATTCTTCTGCAAACTGAAGTAGATCCTATATCAATTGATTCACTGACTAACTACATTTTAATATATAAAATGAATTATGTTTCATTCATATTATTAAATGAAAAGTTTTTCATTCTCAATACAATATAGAGCTTTCTTTCCCTGGCAAAAGAATCCCAGACATCATTAAATAGGTATAAAATATATTTGGGGAGAAAACAAGGTAAAAACAGTCCTATAAATCACACATTCATGATTTCTCCTACCAGGCTGAGGCTTTACCCTCAATACTACCTAAGTCAGACGAGAGCCCATGATGGCAGGATATCTTCTACCAGGTTTGTGCAGGATCCATCACAAGACCCCTCAGCCAGACACTACCCAGGCCAACCTGCCAGAGCCTACTTCTTTCTTTTCACAGCCTTAGTACAGGTACACAGCCATCTCCACTTCCCAGAATCACAACTTAACCTACCACAACCTACTCTCTTCCCCAAGAACTGGAGATACTTAAAATAATTCCAAGCCCAGGAGTCAAAGGATGGTCTATCTGATCCAGAGCCAGTGCACTTGGTATTTGTTTAATTGCCTACTTGTGAACAGCATTTCCCAAAGTGTATTCAGCAAAAAGCTAGTTCTGCGAAATATAAATAGGCTTGGTGAAATAGAGGTAAAAGATACTATGGCCACATAAATTTGGGAAGCACTATGCTAAACAAAATTAAACAACTTTGTTTCAGAACAGGACTCCTCAGAGCCTTTAATCTACCATTATACATTGTAAATATCTAAGAGATTCCCAAGGTCTTTTAACCATAGGCCCATTTTTTCAAAGGACATCTGTGAAAGTATGGATTCATATTTGGCAAACAGTCACTCCTTCTGCCCCCATGATGGGTGAAGTATACTTCCCAACCCCACTGATGCTGAGCTTGGCCATGTCACTTGCTCTTGCCAATGGAATGTTAAAAGATGTGATTGGAATCAGGGCCTTAAATATTTCTGTACATATTAGTCTGTCTCTTACACTTCTGTCTTTTCCATGAGAACCTGTTTTGGTTAGCCACTTGTCCCAGAATGATGAGAAATACCTGGAGAAGACCTGAACCCAACCAGCAGCTTGGAACCAAGCCTAGGCAACCCCTGACCTTATCGAAGAACTACCCAATGGAGCCCAGCCTAGATCAGTCTTCTTGACATTGTTTCTTTTCTTCATTCATACTATTTTTTTATAACACAAGAACTAGTATTTCTTTTTTTCTTCTCTACTCCTTCTTAAACAAGGAAAGACCTATTCAAGCTCCAGGTTTTCAATAGGCAGGGTTAGTGGAGTTCCCACGGTCCTGCTCATTGTTTCTTGGTATAGTGTTGACTACCTTTCTCAAATCTAGAATTGAAGAGCAGTTATATTGGTACTGATCTCATTCTAAAACCCATCTTCTAGCTGACTTCCTTCTGGTCTACCTCTACTTTTTGTGGTTAACATATTCCTTTCACTCAATTGAGCCCTTTGTTTTTTAAGTGCGCTGAACTGATAAAGCACCCACTAAGACCAACTTTCTTCCTTTCAACTTAAACTTCAAAACTGAATTCTATTTGAACTGCAGACAAGTTAAGCTTGAGAATGTATACAGCCTGTAAGCCACTTAGATATTGAGGTTGGCATGCAGCAAAACCTGACTAAATACATCTCACCTAAGTAGAGTTCTATGCAAACAATTTGTGAAAATGAGCTCTAGAAGCCTTCAAAATCCCTTTTTCTACCAACCTGCCATCATCATTCTCCAGTGTTTAAGAAAATTAGGACAGCCTTTTAGACAGAATATAATTTTACAGTTTTCATTTTGATTCTCTTTTTTATATTTCCACAAAATAGAGCTACAGCTTGTGAATTAGGATGGGCATCCCCGTAACCCAACCATATGGGGGACTTGCAGGGCCAATAATTGGTAGAGATGTCAGTGGGACCCAGGTCTCCTGGATCATAGCCCTGGTGCTTCTCCATGAAACTTTGCTACCCCTCTTAATTTTTATAAGAAGCTCTTCATGCTCTTCTGCATATTTAATTCCAAATTTCTATTTTTGGATCTATTGTCTCATCTGAAAAGAAATCTCATAATTAAAGAATGACTTCAAAACAATCTCCAGTTGAATAATATTAAGGGGCTGCATATTTTGAGCACTAATAATACCAAGAAGCCTTCCATTTATTTAGCTGAACAAAAATAGTAATCCAATGTCCTCTCTCCCAAATGGTCCAAGTAACTTTAAAAGCTACTCTAGAGGTATGGAGAGCTGTGAGAAATGACTAAATAGCACTGAAAGCTGTACTCTGCTCTTTAAAAATTCAAAAATTGGGCAATCTGGGTGGCAGAAAGATGCGATCTAGGGGAACCAGGACACAGCCCTGAACAAGTTCCAGAATTTGTAATGAGGACAAATCATGTGCTCAAGTACTGAAACCAATAGCTGGGCATTGTTTAAAAAATATATTCCTATTGAACCCTTCTGAGGGCAGGGGGTCTCTTCAGCATGGCCTTCCCCTTGTGTGTGGCACCTGCCACACCGCCACCTGGGGCCAGGTGGACCCCGGCACAGTGTGCACTGCTTTGGTGTTGCAAGGCTCCTGCTCCCCGTGCCCTTCACAGAGATCCTAGGAAACATTTAAATGATGTCTTAAGGTCCTACCCATCAAAGATATGGCTCTGACACAGCACTGCCTTACACTTCTTGTAGGAGTGGAAAGTAATACAGTATTTCTGAAGGGCACTTTGATGATTTTATACATTCATGCATACATCACTGGACAAAGAGGTATTAAACTATCTCTCTATGCCAGGCTCTCTTCCAAGGGCTGCAGATACTGTATAGAACAAGGCAGACAAAACGTTCTGCCCTTATGGAGCTGATATTCTAGTGTGGGGGGAAAGGGGAGGTGGGGATAGGAAATAAGTTACTCTGAGGGAGAAAAATAAGTTAATTAAAAGGTAATTAATAAATAGAAGGTGAGATAGTCTACAGAGAAATCCTATGCAGTAATGGGAACAGGGAATGGAGGTGGGTTATAATTTTAAATAAGGCGGCCAGGGAATATCTATCTCATGGATAAAGCAACATTTATCCTAATATGTTTAAAAGAAGACTGTACTTTCAGGGGTCATTTCTACAGTTTGTTACTAATATGTTTAAAAGTCTATAGCTACAAAAAAGAAAAACTGGAAACACAACAAAGTGCAATCTGTAATTATCTTTAGAAGATATAATTTGGGGTAATTTTTTGTGTGCTGCATTCTGCATGCATGTGCTTGTGTGTTTTTAATTAATTGGAATTTTTGAGGATGTACTCAGGCATCTCTATTTTTTAAAAGTTCCTCCAAACAATTCTGATGCACAATCAGATATAGAAGTGTTTCCTTCCCACCTTACATTTTAGATTCTGTGCTCAAATTGAATTATCAAATGACTCTGATAACTCTAGGCATATTGAATTCAATATTTTAAGTTCCATATATTTTTAAAACTTCCTGAAATTCCAATTCCAATTCCCATGAATTGGATTATCAAACAGTCATACATAAATACCTCATCAGAGACATTAGTGAGAAATTAGTGATATAATCCACGTAAAGAGGTTGGCACCATGCTCATTAAATGTTTAGCTGCCATTGTTGTTGTTGTTGCTGTGAGAAACAAATGGACATGCTGTTTGATCTTGACCTTGAAAAGGGAGTAGGATATGGGTAAAGGATGTGGATAAAGGTCGATGTTGGATTATCTAGTAAGGAGGAATGCATGGGGAATGAGCTATTTCCTGGGCTATGGGACCACAGCACCATGAGTTCTGAGATGGTGTCCATCGTGTGAAACTGTGTTCACTGCTTTATCCCAGCACTTAGCACAGTACATTACACAAAAAGAGATGTAAATATTTGTTGAATGTTCAAAACATTTTAACCACAACTAAAAGCATGTTCATTTTAGACGTGTCCCCAGGCAGTTTCTGTGACATCAGCTGCCAATTTTAACAAGGAGCTAACCAGAGCAATGCTGAAAAAATGAGTTAACCAAGAAATATTCAAGTTATAAAAATAAAATGTAATAATTTGTTGGATTTGTATGCAATAACAACTCATTTCTCTGGTGGGGTTAGGAAATTAGTAGATTCCAAAAATGAAAATATCCCTTTAATGCTAAAGTTTTTCAATTTTGTTTTAACAAAGTTGGGTGGAAATATTTTTAATTTTTATTACAAATACCTGTGGCTTTTCAAGCACCGCACATAGAACAAAATTCAGCCTTTCCTTTAATGAATCTGTGTCAGTTATGAATCAAAAGTTGTGAGCAGACAAAAAATACCTTTGTCTAACTTAAGCAAACAAATATGTATTTTATTAGAATGTTTTAGAGTAGTCCCCTAAATGAAATGAAAATTAGACAACCAATCTTGAAAAGATCAGGGACCATGCAGCTCCAAGGTTCTCTGTGGAAGGGAAGATTTCAGGGTACCACCACAGGGATGAATTAGCCCAACAGTTTCGTGTCGCTCTGCTCAACATCCAAATTCCTACAAGAAGGCAACTGATCTGGCTTGGATCATAGGCCTAATCTTGTCCAGGGAAGGAGAGAACACCTTAAGTGATGGTTCCTCTGGAACCAAATACAACTTGGGAAGGGTTGTTTTCCAAAGTAAAACCACAGACTGGCTTCCAGAAGAGAGCAGAAGGAATCCCGGGCGTGTGAAAACAGAGTCCACCATAAGAATTAGTGATCATTCCAAACATCAATTATAGTACTAAGTTACAATTCAAGGATGTTCTTGGAACCTACTCAGCTGTTCAAGCTAATTTTTCCCTTTACTTCATGGTTTCAGGCTTTTGTACTTTTCAAGTTTCTAACTTTTATCATTCTCTTTTTAAAATGATTGTTTTCTTCCCACTTTCAACTTACCTACCTTTGTCAGTCTCTATCCATTCTCTTCTTTTACTTGTCAGTGGAATAAGAAACAAAAGAACCAAGCTTGTTGAATGTGTGTATGTAATGAGACTGTGAATCAGTGTGGGTCTATGACTAAGGCATGTGATAAATGCATTCATTTGGTGTCATCTACATTGGCTGCTCAGAGACTTCTCTTGCTATGTTTAGTTGTTTAGCTACTTAGATTGTGACTAGATAGGGAGTTTCTCTGCAAATGATATACCACCAATTATAAGAACACAATGTTCTTTTATAATTATTTTTAAATTAATTTTTACCATATCATTGAAAGGAAAGAGAGGGCAAATATTTGCTCAGTTTTAAAAGTATAAAAATGGAGCCACAGAGAGCTTAAGCACATTGGTGGAAAGGCTAACACTAAGCCCCAGGTGTCTCAGTTTCCATTCTAGAAGTTAGTTAATAGATTCACCTATGTCAATATCAAGAGGTCTACAGAATCATAGGTAAGAGGAACCTTAAAACTCAAGGGATCACTAGGGGATACAACAAGTGTATGATACAGACAGAAAAGCACAGGGAAAATACCATATGTAGCTGTTAAACACACACACACAATCCTGATAATTGTGCCCATGAATGGGAACAAACATTGATTTCTTTGTTCAATTACTTTTAGCAACAATTTGGATGAAGATACTGAAAATATGCTTACTGTTTTGCAAGTTACGCAAAGCTAGAAAAGATTACTAATATATTGAATGACAGAACCAAGATTCTGGCTGGAACTGTTGGCTAAAATTTAATCACGGTAAAACTTAACATGGATTTTTCAATATCCTATCTCTATATCTAAAATTCAAATTTACAAACATAGGGGAAGTCTGACTTGACAGCAATCATATAGGTGTTGGTTAACTGCAAATAAAGAAATAATAATAATACTTACCATTTATTGAATTTAGTGCCAGCCATCATACTAAATGCTTTATGCATATGATGTCAATTCTTACAACAATTCTAAAACGCAGGCATTATCGTCATCATCATCACCCTCTCCACATTGTAGATGAGAAAACTGATAATTTGAGAAGTTAGGTTAAATACCCAGAATCTGATAACTAGTGAATGTTGAAAACAGGAGTCAAATCTACCTAAATCCATGTCTTAATCAATATGCTACTGTTATTGTTTAAAAACAAATGCCATTAATAAAAGACTCAAGGAAGTCTCTTTGCAATGCTCCTACCTTAATTGGAGTACTGTCTGCAGTTTTCTGGAGATCAGTAACTTTTGTATTGGTTTTTATATATCTTTTATAGAGATATAGTCACAGCTTATTCTGAGAACATTGGAAAGCATGCCATATGAGATATGAATGGGGAAACTGAGAAAAAGAGTCTGAGATACCGTGAAATATGCACATTTGAAAGAGGAATCATGCATGGTGTCAAGAAACAGACAGGCTTTAGACTTAGCCAGACTGGATGCACCCCTCTTAGCTGTGCGATCTTGCACCAGCTCCAGGCACCTCACAATCTCTTCCTGGCACTACTGTTGGAAGCATTACAAACAATGCATGCGAAGCTTCTTGGCACAGCCCTGGCACAGGGAAAGTGATGAGAGACAGTATTATCACTGCTTTTTGTGGAAGCTAAAGGACAATGGACTCTCTACATCAAAATGAGGAAGAACCTTTTAAAATGGTAGCTATCGGAAAGAGAATTGGTTGCCTTATGAGATTGTGAACTTCCATCCCTGGGGGCATTTAGCCAGAGTTTCTATGTGTATTTTAGAGGAATACTGTACTGCATTAGATGATTGTTTAGATCAGACACTATCTGAGGTCCTTTTTAAAGATTAGGGTCTATATAAGAACAGATGTGCATCCCTCCATCTACAAAACATGCTGACCCATGCTTTGCACTGGGGCAGTGGGCTGAGAATACATGGAGATGCCCTCATCTTATTCACTCCCCACTGGGCTCAAGGTCATACCCTTTCCATCAGCTTGACAAGGTAAAGGACAATCTGCCATCCCAGGTTGGTGGGCAGTCTTCATGTAGTTAAGCAGCCTTGAAGGAAAAGTGACTTTGGCATCAATCATAATCTCAAAGAAAAGAAAGAACGAAAGAAAGAAATATATATATACTTTTTACTTATAGCCACAGCTAAATGATCCAGAGAAATAGGGTTAGTTGAATAGGGGAAAAATGGAAGGGGAACGACCGCATATTAACTTCTTTAGCCACTCCACCCCTCCTCCCAAATGACTGCCCTATTTATGAATTACAGCATCTGGTCTGGGTTGCATCATTTTACTACCTTATACTAGTATGCCGTGGGTGACCTGACTGTACCCCTTGTTGCTTATTTTAAATTAATGTTTGGTAGTGCCTCATAGTTATATAATGTTTTGAAGACCTGAGTTGCTCTTTGCTTTATTTTTCTGAACTAGATTAATAGTAGCATATTTATTTACAAGGGTGGGGGAAAAAGTTTTACTGTGTTATTCAAGTTTGGAAATTCATCTGAGATGATGAAAAAGAGTAATTACAAACTGCCTGCAAAGTCTTTAGGGAAGTGTTTTAAGCATTTTGTTTATAGGCCAGAAAGATGAAATTCTGCCTCTTTGAAGTGTTCTTCTTGACATATTTCTGGCCAGACTAAAGTAAAGTGATGAGATTGTCTAATATCATGGGATGTTATGTTTCTATTTCAGACTTCAGAAAACTTTCACAATATGAAATTTATTAAAATCAAAGTATACTCTGTCCTGCATGCTACTCCTCCCTGTAAATCTCCCCTCTAACTCTTCACCAGACCATTTTCTACTCATCCTTTAGATATTTCCTTTAAAATATCATTTCTTCATAGAGCCTTCCCTGAATACACTATAAAATTTTGTTTGTGAGTAGATTTATCTTGAAAACATGATTCTCTGTTTGTCCATCAAAGATTCGGTCAAAGGTCGTATGGAGAAGCAGGTCAACCAGATCATTTTTTGATTGTCCATGTGAGCAAAAACATTCATGCACAAAGGTCATGAACAACGCAAACACTGTGCAGGCACAAGACCTGCCACCGTTTCGTTGCTGCATTCCCTGGTACTTTCTGGGATGAAAATGCTGTCAAGATAATGCTTTTGGGAAATAGTAAAATTTTAACTCAAAGTGTAGGCATATTTGGCCAAGAGCAGTGGTTTCCAATCAGTTTGCCTCAAAGATTTGCCTTTTGTTTTTTCCATACCCTGACCCCACAACCTCTTAACATAAAATCATGAGGGCAGGAACCAAGTCCACAGTGTTCTTCATCTGAGTCCCAGTGCCTGGCACACAGAAGGTGCTCGATAAAAATCATGGAATAAATGAACAGATCCCACCTTAAGTCTGGTTCTCCTCGCATGAAGGCAAATTAGGAGTGATAAAACCGAGAATAAATAAAAACTTTGATGTCAGCAAGGGAAGTTTGATTATAAAACAAGTAACTTTTTAACCAGCATTTCTTGGTTACCAATCATCATGAATATTGTCTTCCTTTACTGCCCCTTACAAGAACACCTGTGGAGCTCCTCAGTAGGAACTGCCTCCAGAAGCTGTGTTTTAACACATTGACTGCCACACTACAAAAAAATTTATTTCCTTGGGGTCACGGTGTTTTATTATGAAAATAGAATAAAATCTTCAAAAACAAATGATCCTTTCTAATTTAATGAAAAATTTGTCATTTTTTATTATTTTCTATGCATGAGTTATATGCAATTAAATTGTCAATATTAATTATAACAGTAAGAACATCAATAAGTAAGATTTTCATGAACCAACTGCAGGGTTTTGCCCAGGGGCCACCCGTCACATAACATGTATGCTACAGCATGGCAGCGTGAGTTGCCAGCGCACCACGTGGCTCCCAAGGTAAAGACGTGTCAGTTACATATGCTTCAGGAGGCCACAGGCTCAAAACTAGCATGAGTTAAATAAAACTCACATGACAGTTAAAGTGTTAAACCATACGAGGAAGACTCTCATTAATTTTACTCATACCTACTTTACTGCCCCTAAATAATTATCAACGATCTACTTCATTCACCATATTTGACTTCAAATAATTCTTGATAAGCATTTAAAAGTATCTAATTATCATAAAATATTTTGGACACTTTTGAAATAAGGGTAGGACCCTCCCCACACATTGATTTCTTGGATAGAGAAAGCATCCATTTGGCCATCAAGAATTTTCACTACTTAACTTTTCACATAAAATTTAATTCCTATCACATATATACATAAAAAAGTGATGGTGGTGAGGCGGGAGTAGTTATTTCACCCTCTCTCAAGCTATTAAAATGCCAACATTTTATAATTTCCTTGTAAATCTTAATGGCAAAGTCATAAGTAACATCAGGTTATCAGTGGTACATCATCACCACTAAAATCAGAAATTTTCCTCTGTTTGCTTATTTGGGAAGGGAGCAACAGATGGGGAAGGGTCCCACTAGGGATTTACATTATTCATTTACGACTTTTCAAGGTTGCTAATAGTTGCTACTATTAATAAGTGTTCTTTCATATAATGAAAATGAGATCAGAGTTGCTTACTAGGCAGAACTAGAACCAATGGGTGGAAATCACAAAAACGCTAGCTTCAACTCATTGCTATGAAAGCCCAGACAACAATTAGCAAAATCCTACTTAAAATGTGTAGCTGACAATTTCTTGGCTGATTTTTGTGCTTCACCACGAGGGGCTTAACATAAATCCTAGAAATGATATTTGATCTCCTCGGTGATGGTGGTGAGGTGGGAGCAGTTATTTCAGCCTCTCTTGGGCTATTAAAATGCCAACATTAGCACAATAAGAGTTTTGAAATATAATGCTATTATTTAGGGAGGAATGTGCTCATCTAGTGGCCCAGTGGAATTTAAGAGTTTCAAATAAAAATTATGGATGAGAATTTAAGGGAAAGGATGCCTAAGGGAGGGCAAGGAAAGCCAGCCAGACAGAAAGGGGAAAATTTCCCACCAAAATAAACCGTTTTCATTTTGTTGGCCGTATGCCACACTTTAGAAGGCTTCCTGGCTGACTCTGACCTAATCTCACATTAAATATCACTGCTGTGTGCTGTGTGCACAGGTCAGGCATGGGTTTCTCCATTTCAGCAGCTCTGCATCAGCGCAATAATCCTCAAAGGGTCAAGAGGTGCTGACAGAGGAAGGAGAATGAGGGAGCAAACAGCATGTGCTTATCAGTGTAAAGCTGGGGTGCTCACGGGAGCTTCCTGGGCCCAGACAGGCCAGCTTAGCCCAGTTAGAAAGTGTATGTATGTATCAAATAACTACACCGGGCATCCGCATGCACACTCTTTGGCTGATTGTTATCAATGGTCACTCTCACCTGAACCCAATCATTCTAACTAGACTCAAGGCATTGATTTACTCTGCCTTGCTTTTTCTGGCTGGAATGTTTAGGTGTAAATATCAAATGTCTCATTATAACTTGTGATTTCTACCCTGTGTTCCTTCAAGAGAACCTAGGGATTAGTCATCTGTTGCCAACAGCATATATTCCAAATGCCCACGCCCATCATAACCTGGCTCCAACCTCTCTAGCCCAGTGACTATTTCTCCTGTTCATGAATCAGCTCAAATCATCCATCCCCAAGACACACACCGTAATGTTCCAACTCTGGGCCTTTGCTCATGCCACTCACCACTGATGCCCCCAGCACTTCTCTTCATTGTCCTCAGCTTTCAAGGACAAGCTCAGACATTTACTGTCACAGACTGATCTTGTCATCACTCGGGACACACAGACCACCTGCACGCTGTCCACCACGCAGACACGTTCTGGCTCACTACAGTCACCTGCTGAGCTCGGGACAGCTCAGGAGCACAGAGAGTAACTGCAACCTGGCAGTCTGAGGACCACGTGCAGTCCACAGAAGCATTTCCTGTGACACAGTTTGGGGATGTATGATGTTTAATAAAAACTTTCTGAAATAGTTGTCAACATTTAAAAAGTAGAATTGTTGACATTTAAAAAGTAAATCTTTCTAGCTTCTTTTATAGTACTAGAAAATGAAGCATCTCAGCTCATTCTCTGGCACAGCAAAAATCAGCCAGCCTGAGTAGCAGCTTTTCCTTCATTGGAGGTTTGTATCTCCTACTTAGCATAGTTCCCAGCACGCTCTTACTTCTTATACCCAATTTGCTTTACTCATTCAGACTAGCTACCTGGATGCTATGGGCATTTGAGTTTGCACCTGTGCACATGCACAGCACACCAAAAGTCTGCCGAACCTCACTCTCCAGGACACCCGGCTCTGTAGAGCTATAGCTCTTCCCAAGAAGAGCCATGAAACAGCCGAGGAGAAACAAGTTGCACACACTAACTTGGCTCCAGCCCATCTCCCAACCAAATGCCATCTCCTTCCTCCCACATCATATAGGAATACATGGATTCCTATGGAATCCTATGGATTCCATGGAATCCTCCATGGATTTTGCTCCAACTCTCTTTCCAAGGTTGCCAGACAAAAACATTTATTTCTGCTCTGTCATCCATTTTTTTTAGTAAGATTTTTATTTTAGAATGGTTTTAGATTCACAGAAAAGTTGCTAAGACAGATTGTTTCCATATAAGTATACCCCCTACCCAATTTCCTCTATTATTATCTTACATTAGGATGGTTTATTTGTGACCATTGTAAACCAATATTAACACATGATTATTAACTAACATCTATATTTTATTCATAGTCCCTTAGTTATTCAGATGTGCCTTACCTAATGTCCTCTCTCTCCTAAAGTTCCCATCGAGGACACCGTATTACATTTAGTCCTCACGTCTCCTTAGTCTCCTCTTGGCTATGAGAATTTCTCAGACTTTCCTTGTTTTCTATGAGCTTAACAGATTTGGGGAGTATTGGTCAGGTATTTTATAGAAGGTCCCTCAGTTGGGAGATGCCTGGTGTTTTTATCATGATTAAACTGGGGTTTTGGGTTTTGGTGAGGATGACCACAGAGATGAGATACCATTCTCATCATATCATATCAAGAATAGACACTATTGATGTTGACCTTGATCCCCTGGCCGAAGTAGGGTTTGGTGTTTGTTAGGTTTCTCCACTTTAAAGTTACTCTTTTCTCCCCTCTTCATACTGTACTCTTTTGAAGGAAGTCAATATGTGCAGCCCACACTTAAAGAGTGGGGAGTTACACTACTGGGTATCTACCCAAAAGAAAAGAAGTCATTTTATCAAAAAGACACCTGCACTTGAATGTTTATTGCAGCACAATTCACAATTGCAAAGATGTGGAATCAACCCAAGTATCCATCAATTCATGAGTGGATTAACAAAATGTAGTATATGTATACCATGGACTACTACTCAGCCATAAAAACAGATGAATTAATGCCTTTTGTGACAATCGGATGGAACTAGTGACAATTATCCTAAGTGAAGAATCTAAAGAATGGAAAAACAAACACCACATGTACTCCCTATTAAATTGTTTTTTTACAGATGGTTTGGCGGGCAAAGGGCTAGGCAACTGGGCCTGCTGATTGGCTGGGTTTGTGGTGGAACTATAGGAGTGTAGAAATTGTCTTCTTTGCTGAGCCAGTTTTTGGGTGGGGGTCACAAGACCAGATGAGTCAGTCCCTTCGTATGGGCTACTGGTCTGGGTGGGTCAGCCAGTCCACAGGAATACAGGGCTGGAAGATATCTCAAAAGCTACCCTTAGGTTTCACAAGGGTGATGTTATCTATGGGAGCAATGAAGAAAGCTATGAATCTTTATGATCATCAGCTATATGACTCCTGAGTATAACCAATTATAGGAAAGCAAGCTAGGGAATAGTGGCTGGTCATATAAATACATATATATTTTTTTTTCCCCTACTACAGTTCCCACCTTTTGGCCCTTTATTAACTTTATAAGCGGCAGTTTTGTGAGTAACAGGCAGGTTATTTCTCATCTAAGGCAAATCCCTTAACCTCAGAGAGCCTTGAGGTTTTCCAGTAATGCTGCTGCTTTTTTAGTGTGATATGGACCACATGGAAGCCTGTAGCTGAAACAGCTTTGTAAACTATAAACGACTACACAGACACGCACTATTACAGCAATAAGCAAGAGGATGCTAGCAAAAGTAAAAACTGTAATGGAATACAGAGAATTCAAAATGTTTCATAATTTTTTGACCCAGTGCCACACCTTTCCACTTAAATAAAGTTATTTATCCCTTCCTCCTCTCTTCTCCTTCCTTTTTTTCTTTTCAATATTTTCAAAAATATTTGAGTCTCTATGTGCTAAAGGAACAAAGGGGTTTTTCATTATCCCCGCTTCTGAAGGCTGAATAATATGAGTCTACCAGACAAACTGATGATACGCAGATTAACAGGAGAGAGAGTAGACATACTTAATACATGTGCACGGAAGCCACACGAAATATGAGACTCAGAGAAGGGTCAGATAGTTGAAGCTTAAACAGCATTTTGAACTACAGAAAGAAATAGGGGCTTAGAGGCTCCTGGGCGGGAGGTGACAACAGGCTCTGTGAGGGAGAGGGGAGGACAGGCACGCTGAGCAAAGGCTATTTTGTTCCACAGATGACTTCTTTCGGGCAGCAGCCCTCAGAAAGGAAAGACGGTAGCCTGTAGTAAAAGTTATTCTGTCAGACCTTTAAAAGTGACCTTTAGTCACCTTTTCCTATGAGGTCATCTTTCCTCAGTCCAGATAAGGGACCTCAGAGAAAGCCTCTGCATCTGTTGTTTACTTCACCAAGGTGGATTTCCTCTACAGATGTAAATCTCCCCAACAAAAGACAACTTTTCAGAGTTATTCCTGTGCCTGCTGCTTCCCTGAATAATCAACTTAAAATATGTCAAAGAAGTATATTCTGAGGCCGAGTATTTTGGTTTCCCACTGTGTCAGGCACTGTTGTAGGTGCTATGTGAAGAAAGGATACCAAAAAAAGACTAAGATGTGACCCTTTCCAATACAAACTTATTCAGCTACTTATCAGTATTTATTGAGTGCTTACTATTTTATCCCTTAATATTTAAACATAATATATCTTTTTTTACATTTAGAACTCACAAGTCCCGTGATAAATTTTTGAAAATTTTATCCAAGTATTGCACATCTTTGTAAGAGTTAACCCTCATATATGCAGCATGTATATATAAAATAATTTATATATATATAACTCTATAGATTATAATCTATATTATATGTATTATTGTTCTTATTTAAAATTTGAAAAATTGCATTCTTTTTATTTATTTTATTTTTTATTTTTACCAGTTTCCTTAGGAACTGGAAGGAAAACTCCATTTTCTAATTAGTCATTACTGGTATATAGGAAAGCAGTTGATTTTTTTTTACATTGACCTTTTTTCTAGTAAGTTTGATAAATGTGATGGTTTTTTTCTAATAGTTTATAGATTCTCTTGGATTTTCTAAGTAAATGTAGACTGCAAATAATGATTTGTTTATTCCTTTTCAATCTTTCTGCCACTTCTATCTCCAGCACAATACTGAACAGAGTTAAGAGTTAGCATAATCTGCCATTTTACCAGAATCAGACTATTGCCAGTAATTTTTGCATGTCTGCCCCTGCCTTACCCTATGAGGTCCTCAGAGCTGATGCCTCCTCCCCCAGGGCAGTGATTCAGAGAGTTCCTGTATCACTGAACTATCCTGAGTATGCTCTTTGTGTACACAGTTTCCCTTGGATAGTAAGCCTCTATAATGTGTGCTGAATTGAGTAGAATGTCACATCTGTGAAGTTTTTCTAACTTTCTGCAGGCATACTTACTTGATCTTTATGTTCCCGGGGTGGTTTCATTTTTGTTTTGTTGTATTTTTTTATTGAGGTATATCATATATAGAGAGAAGTATACATATACATACTGTAAGTATACAACTTAAACTTTCAGAAACTTAAAACTGCTGTGTAACCATCACTAGATCAAGAAACAAATTCTAGCATTGCAAGAGCCCCCTGCATACTCTCCTGCTGTTACAATAGCCCAGAGTAAACATTACTCTGATTTCTAACAGCATGGATTAGTTTCGCCTGTTTTTGGACTGTATATAAATGAAAATCATGCACTATGTACTTATTTGGATATAGTTTCTTTCATGCCACATTATGTTTGTGAGATTTATTCAGATCTTTGCATGTGTTTGTACATCATTCATTCTTATTGCTGTGCAGTATTTTATCACATAAAAATTCCACTATTTATTTATCGATTTGATTTGGATTGTTTCCAGATTTGCACTCTTACAGATAGTGCTGCTAAGAATTTCGTTATATGTTTAGGCAATATTTTTCACATAATAATTTCTTTCATGGCAGAGTCCCAAATCCTTAAAGGTAGCAAAGAATTAGCTAATAATACCCCCCTATAGCCCAATGATCACCATCTCAGTGTCCCAAAGCCCACCAACATTTTGAGAATCACCTTTCCATTTTATAGCTAAATTTTTGAAAAGGCTTAAGTCTCAACCCACATATAGCAGAGTCCTCCCAACAAATATTTCTGAGGCATTTGGGGTGGCTTCTCCCAATCACCTCCTGGTCCTTTTTACTGCGGCTACTTTCTATATCCTGTGTCTTATGCCACCTTGCTTCCTCTTCTCTCTTAGCCCACATTAATCCCAACACGAAACCATTCTCTTTCTCTTCAACCCCCAACGCCCCCAACATACCACAACACCAGAGTCAACAACTGTGTGTATCACAGGCTTTTAGTGAGAGTCTGGGGCAAGGGAGGGAGAGGCCATGGGAAAGCGGGAGGGGGTTTCACCACTGCCCCGCAAACAACTGAAACGTTATTATTAGACAGTTTTGTTCTCAAAAACCCTTAGGCCATCGTGCCCAAAGGAACGTCTCCCTGGCGCTATTTTAGCCGCAAGCCTCAGCCCTTGGGTGGCCAGGGTTTCTCTGTCTCCTTGCCCCGTGGACTCCTTCTCTGCTAGTGTTCATGTATCCGCAGTCCCCCACTTGCCCTACATCATTTTATCCTCACTTGATTTTGTAAAACATTTCAAACCCCTTCCTCTGTCCTGGGTCCTAGCTCTTAACACTCAAATGGCTTATCTGAGCTTAAACAAACAAAAAACGTTTTCTCCTCAGAATTGTGCTGTCAACCATTAAAATGGCAACTCTCCCTCTATTCCACGAGATGAATTAAATGAATTCAGTCCAAGGGCTGATACTTACAAATCACTTTCGATTTATGGATAGCTTAAACTTAAGCAAGTATGAGTCTTGACGGCAAACATGCCTAAATTGCACCAAAGTCAGTTCCCAGGGTCGCCACGAGGGGGCGGTGGCCCCAAGGCGTCTGTGTGTGTCAGGACTCCCTCCTTCCCTCTCCCACAGCACGAGCCCCGCCCCTTCTGCTAAGTCAGATGTTAACATCCTCTGTCTTCAGGCACCAGGGACAGACAGACCCGGTCGTCATTGCTGAGGCCGTGTGGCACTCCACGCCCAACACGATTAGGACATAGTTTCAGTTATTTTGGATTTACACAGCATTCTTTGCCACTTCACTGAAAACATGTTTTCATGAGAACTCATCTCATTCCACCTACTGCCGGCTAAATTTATCTCCACAGAGTTTAACGACATGAAGTGATTAATTAGGGACCAAGCTATTTCCTGAGTGCTTTGGACATAACTGTGATTCTACGACTCTGTGATTCACTCTCATTGCTTCAGCCATCTGTCCCTGAACAAAATGCATTTATTTATGTTTTCTGTGGTTTGTTGTTCTCTTTTTTTTTTTTTTTTTTTTTGTTCTTTCAAAGATATAATCACAATTGATTTGGAAAAGCAAAATTGTTTTTTCCTCTCTTTTAGAATAGTTTTAATTAAAACACAAGTAAGACCCTAAATCATGCTATTCCTGCTCAAATCCCTCTAGTGGCTTCTCATCTCAAAGTAAATGCCAAAGTCCTTACAAAGACCAACAAGGCCCCACAGGATCTGTCCAAGCCCCCTACACACTATCTTACCTCCCTCTACTCCCCCCCGAATGTTCCATGCCAGCCAGCAGCCAAGCCCCAGCTCTGAATGTTTTCACTGGCTTATTCCTCTTTGGGGATCATCTTGTCCCACTGCCACTTCCATAACTGTATGCGTTTTCCTCCACTTCTTTCAAACGTCATCTTCTTAGCAAGCTTTTCCTGGGCACTGTATCTTAACCAGAAATCACCACCACCCGCCCACACCCACGTGTACACTCATACACTTCCCTTTCTTCCTCCCTTTTTTTGTCTTAGCATTCCCACCAACATACCACGTTTTGTTTACTATATTTATGTGGTTTATTCTTTGTTTCCCTACAAAAAAAGTAAGCTGCCTGGGGGTGGAGAGGTTTTGTCTGTTTTATTCACTGCTATATTTCCAGCACCTAGAATAAAATTTGGCACATAGTAGGTGCTCAACAAATATTTCTTGAAAGAATGAATCAATTTTTTAAAAGAGTTGAAAGAATAAATCTAAAAACAGGTCCCATCATGTTTGTTCCTTCTCATTATTCACATCTCTGCTCAAGAACAACCGATCATTTCTACGAACCCTATTTAAAAAGCGCCCCCTGCAAATCCTTCTCTACACCTTTATCCTGATTTAATTCTTCATAGCATTCATTCATACTGTCAAATTTCATTACTCAAATATTTTTTACTTTCTGAAATTATTTGTCTTGCCCATTCGAAGGTAAGATCCATGAGGGCAAAGAATTTGTCCTGTCTTCTCAGCTTAGAATTTTTTTTTTTCCTAATCAAAAATCATTTGGCCATGTATGTGTGGGTCTATTTCTGGATTCTTGATTCTGTTTCATTGATGAGTGTCCTTTTCTTATCACACTGTCTTAACTAATGTATAACTTTATAATAAGCTGGAAATCAGGGAGTACATTAATTTCTCCTAAACATTTTGCTGGGATTTTGATTGGGATTGCATTAAAACTACAGATCACTTTGGGGGAAAAATGACATCATAACAATATCGAGTCTAATCCTTTGGAGGGATATATATCTGAAGATCCCAGAAGCAATGGGGACCCATGTCCTATTCCCTGGCAGCACCCTGGGAAGGTGGCAAGACCTGAGAGGGGAAGTAGCTTTATGGTTTTATACCTCATCAGAGGTGCCCTTGCACAGGTGGTGACCACACAGGTGCAAAAACCACTGGTCCTAAAGATATCATGCGATCAGAGGCAATGAGCATTTCAGCAGTAACATGGTAAGTAATAACCAATGACGAAAAGGTTGAAAACTTGCTCCTTGGATTAGGATCTGGATTCTCTGTGTTGCCCTAGGTTTCAGTACCAAGAAAACTAGAGGAGAATTTCTCATCAGTCCATTGAGATGGGAGGCATGGAGTTAAAGTTAAGGTGATATAAGAAATACAAGAAAATGACATGTATTCGTTTGGGCTCTCCATAGAAACAGAACCATTAGAATATAGATAGAGAGACAGACAGACAAACAGACAGCCATGTCAAACCCAAACAATCTGCAAAGGAAGAATTTTTCATTGGGTTGAAAGAGGCAAACCTGAAAACCAATTAAAGGGTACCTTTAATAAAAAAAACCACATAGTCCTAAATTGCCAAGAACTGAAAAGCAGAAGCTAAAATATACAGCCACAATCTAATCTTTTAAATCTAAACAAAATAAACCTATTTTAAAGGTATTTAATCTTACTACACTAACCCTTCTCTGAGAAACTCTATACCAATTAAATTGCTATTTAATATTCTGATTTTCTAGTATATGTTAGCTGTATTTACCCTGATTAAAATATTTCTCAGTCTAAATAAATAAATCCAAACCACAATCAATTTGACCTGTTTGTGACATTAAACTCTTCCAATTGCTAATACTGCCCAGAAGTATATGAGGTTTGGCAGTTCTCTAAAAGCTTTTGAGCGCTTGAATAATCACTTGGCTTGTTGCAAATACAGTGGGGTTTGTAATCTGACTGATTTGGTTTAGAATAAAGGAGCCCATAAGAATGGACTGTTTTCAGCAGTTTCCAACCTGCTCAAGGGTAAATTGAGATGATGAGAAAACATAGAAGAATAGAAAAAAAGAAAAAGAAAAATTTCCCGGCATCGCTTTAATTAGTCCTCAAAGATAATAGCTATAGTTCACCTGCTACTACCTCATCCATCTCTACCCATCAGGAGCATTAAGGGCCACTGTACTCACTCTCCAACTCAGTCCTCTCTTCTTTATCATGACTGTGACCTGGCCAAGGTCCCAGCTAGCACAGTACTTCACTTCCTAAATCAAGAGCTATTTTATTTATACTTTTCATTTCTCAGTTACAGATGTCAAAATTAGTTGGAATAGTTTTTGGAAAAATGAGTGCAGACTTATTCTACAAAATTTGAAGGTATAGTATAAAGATATATATTTACATGTGGTATGATAGCAGTTAAGAGGAACACATAAGTCAAAAAGAACAGAAGAGAAAATCTAGAAACAGGTAGGTATAAATTTTTACTATATGGTAAAGATGATATTTGAAATTTAACAAATTATTTAACAAGCTGAGATACTTAGCTAAAGATACTGGGAGAAATACTCTTGCTTCATATCATTTACCAAAATAAATTCTAGGTGAATTAAAGATATATATATATTTTTTTTTAATGAACTCAGGAAAGCTCTAGGAGAATATAGTTTTCTACTCTTGGAATAGATAAGACCTTTCTAAGAATACATATAAATTTGTATTTTTAGGGAAAAAATTGTGTTGGGCTAGATAAAACTCAGAAAATTCTGTAGATAGAAAAATTAAATGAAGTTTAAAATCACAGAGTTGCCTTTTATTAGTATATTATCAGATTTAAAAAATATATTTACCAAATATGAGAAAGACAGTGTTTAGAATCTTACCATGTAAAGAACTCTTACAAATTAACAAAAAGATAAACACTCTATAAGAAATGTAGGTAATTCACAAAAAAGAGAGAAATGGCAAAACAAAATATGAAAAAGAATTCAACATCATCCTTTTTAAACATATGTTCAATTTAAAATAACAAGGATGGGGTTGGGTTTTTTCCTGAATAAGTTAGCAAATCTTTTAAAATATGAAAACACATATCTTGGGGGAGAAAGAGCATTCTCAAGAACTGCTGAACAGGAAGATGATTTGGCACCATGAAAAATGTATATACTTTTCAAACCAACTTTCCTTTCCTGGAAGAGCATCTTAAAGAATTAGGATGTGCAGAAAGATTTAATTCTTCCCTCAGAAATCCAGATAGCTCTCTTTTTCACCTCTGTTGGGTTTGAACTCCTTCACAGTGAGGACTACATGGCCACCCTATCTAAAATGAATGCCCCACATACTATTTCTTCCCTTTCCCCACTATATTTTTCCGAGTAGCACTTATCAATCATATATTTTATTTATCTAGTTTTTATTTTTATTCTCATACTGAAATGTTAGCTCTATAAGGCAAGAATTTTGGTCACTGCTATGGCCATGGGCAGTCCCACATTTTGTGGGGCCTTACACTTAACAATTTTGGGGTCCTCCTTAAGAAAAAGAAGTGTTTTTTAATAAATTTTAAATTTTCAAATTAAAAATTTTGAGAAATAAGACACATATTACAGAATCTAGAAAAATAACAATGCAGGTAAATTAAAACCACCTCATAATTTGAATTACTTTGGTATTGGCTAGATGTCTGATGATATTTTCCCACAGAGCCTAGAAATAACGGATATACTTCAGCAGTTCAGACAAAGAGAGTTCATTCAGTCATTTGTTTTGCAGATTTATTGAGATACAATGCACATACCATAAAATTCACCAATTTGAAGTACATAATTCAATGGGTTTTAGTATTTTAACAGAGTTGTACAAACATTACTACAATTAATTTGAAACATTTTCATCACTTGTAAGTCTGTACCACATTTTATCAGTTGGTGGACGTTTGAGTTGTTTCTACTTTTTTCTGTTAATTCTGGGGGGGGGTTGGTCGTTTTTTATTGAAATGAAATTCACATACTACACAATTCACCCTTTTAGTATATAGTCCAATGGTTTAACTATATTCAAAGAGCCGTGCAACCATTGACACTAATTTCAGAACATTTTCATTACCCCAAAAGAAACCCCTTACCCATCAGTAGTCACTCTTCATTTCCCTTTCCCCCAGCCACTGGGACCCATGGACCTACTTTCTATTTCTATGGATTTTCTTATTCTGGACATTTCATATAAATGGAATTATACAAGATGTGGCCTTTTGTGACTGGCTCTTTTCACCTAACATAATGTCTTCAAGGTTTGTCCAGGCTATGGCATGTATCAGTACTTCATACCTTTTTATGGCTGAAAAACATCCCATGGTATGGATATATCACATTATCCATTTATTAGTTGATGGACATTTGCATTGTTTCCACTATTATGAATAATGCTATGAAGATTCATGTACAAGTTTTTGTGTGACTTATGTCCTCTCTCTTGAGTATATGCCTAGGAATGGGATTTTTGTGTCATGGTAACGCAAATGTTTAACATTTTGAGGAACTGACAAATTTACCCCAAATTAATGTAATTCCCCAAACTAAATGTAAATAGTTGCACTATTTACATTCCCACGAGCAATTTATGGAGTTTCCAATTTCTCCATATCCTTGTCAACACTTGTTTTTGTCTGTCTTTTTTATTATAGCCACTGTAGTGGGTATAAAGTGCTATCTCATAGTGGGTTCCTTTTTTCTCTTTGTTTCCCTCAAGTCTAGAAGAGAGGAAAGTCATAGTGGTTTTGACTGGCATTTCTCTGATAAATAATGATGTGGAACATCTTTTCATGTGCTTTTTGACTATTTGTATATCTTCTTTGGAGAAATGCCTATGCAGATCTTTTGCCCATTTTTTAACTAGGTAATTTGTCTTTTTATTATTGAAGATGGGAAGCCACTGGAGCAGAGGAGTGAAACGATCTGATCTACACTTTACAGGCTCACCCTGACCACTGTGTTGAGTGTATTCTAAAAGAGGAATGGAGCAAAAGCAGGGAGACCAGTTAGGAGACTAGTGCAGTATCTAGACGCAACAGTGTCTTGAACCAGAGTGGTAGCAGTGAAGGTATAAGAAGTGTTTTGTTTGTGGATACATTTTAAAGCTAAAAGCAACAAGATTTCCTGATAGATTACACGTGGGATGGGCAATAATGAGAAGCCCTGAAACACTCCAAATCTTCTGGCTTAAGAAACTGGGAAGACAAGGAGTATCAAGAGCTTGATTTGGTTCAAAACCACAATGAGATACCACCTAACCCCAGTGAGAATGGCCTATATCAA
>VBSM01000529.1:47187500-47299131 GCA_008086735.1 Cheirogaleus medius | reverse complement strand
AACCCTAACAATATTTGTACCCCCATTATATGATGAAATAAATGGAAAAAAAATGGGAAAAAAAAAGAGCTTGATTTGGGGCACACTGAATTTGAGGTGCTAATTAGGCATCCTGGCAGCTGGATATACAATTCTCGGTGTTTAAAGAAGTCTGGGCTATCAGCTTCCGGAACAATAGAATAAAAAAAAGAAGTCTGGGCTAGAGACTAAAATACATGAGTCAGCTGCCTACAAAGGTATTTAAAGCCATGAGAGACAGTGTGAGATCACCAACATAGTGAGTGTAGAGTAGGAAAGGTTTCTGCTAAACAAATGAGTCTACTCTTAAATGTATGATATATATATATATATAATCTTCTATTATATAAATTTCAAATTAAATTTGTGGGAAGCTTATTAACCTGTAGCTACTCATGTCATTAATATGCCCTCATAAATACATTTTATGTGACACCTTGTGCTCATCTCTTGTTGATGTGTCTTAGGTCAAAAAAAGTCCCATCTTCAAACTGCCTGTGTATCTGCCCCACAACCTTCCCCTTCCCCTTACTGATATAAGCCAATAGGAAAAGAAGAGATAAATGTCAATGCAAGTGTTTGGTGGGGACCCTCTATTTCAGAGCCTCTGGCTAGATGGTCTCAGCATGACAGAAAATGTCTATAACAGGAAACACAGGCAAAGTGAAGTGCTCTAAACCACAAACTGTTGGGATTCAGGCTGTAATACATGGGCTTAGGTATCACTGTGAGACTCACCGCAAATACTAATGTGGTATCTTAAGTAAATGGAGCATCAGATTAAAACCTCAGTTTAAAGCTCTTTTGACTCATGTCCATCAGTGGTTACGCAGATTTTAGCAAAAGCATTGTCAAGGGACCACAAATGTCGAGGCTGCACCAGTGATGGCTAGAAGTGCTGGAGAATTCTGGATATGTCAGGGAACAAGCATACAATTTAGGGGAAGGACTGTAAGAATCATGAAGCTTTACAGCATATGGTGATACAATTTGCTTCTCAACTACAAAGGAAATAAAAGTGTTAAGGCAGAGGCATGGGGCATTTATGCTTTAAATTAATAAGTGAAATGATTATCCAGCTAAAGTTGAACTGGTTTTATTATTTAATTATTCTAAGGGGAAAAAGATGAACATACAAGTTTAAGTGAATATCTAATAATTAATTTCAAAGTGTGTAAACAGCTATAATTATCTAATTTTGATAAAGATATAATCAACACTGAAGCGATATTGTACAACGACTCCAAGTGTGCTCTTCTCCAAATAAACACTCTTAAGATTGAGACCACTTGCCTGCATGTCTAGTATGGAAGGTAATTGTTTCAAAATGATCATCTGTTAATCTTCCATAGGAACTGTTTTTTTCTTATGGACATTTTATAGTTATGTTGGTATGACTGAATTTATTTTTCTATTAAAAATTTAGCTTTACACTTAGCTGGACAACACAAATAACTAAGTCAGTTCCTTTGTAATCTAAAGTGCCTAAATCTGCTTATAAAACATCAGATCTGCCCCAATGTTTCACGCATAAAGAGGACACATTATGCCTTAAGTACTATTTTTCATCAGTGCATTCCTTTCCGTAGTGTGCAAAGAGACTCTTCAAGATATGTAGAGCACTTTTTTAAAGTGTCAGGTTTTTCTCTCTTTTCCAATATAGCTTTTCCAGTCTTCCACCTCCACAGGGAGTACCAGCCACAGCAAAGGTGTAACCGGGGCCTGCACTCCTCCCAGTCAGCACAACATTGCTGAATTGCTTCTCTTCAAGTGCAGTAAGTACAGGCTCAAAACTAGTCAAATTCACATTAAGATTATCCAGACGAAAACACTGGCAAAACAAATCTCCTGGTCTCCTTTCCAAATTTAATGTATCTCAAGTAAAATATAAACTTTTTCATTTAACAATATACCTAAAAGCCTTTGTTAAAGTATAAATGACAAGTTTTATTTAAAAAGTAATTGTCATCATCACACATATATAATGCACCCTAAAGCAGTCTCAGGGGTCTTTCACATCACATTTGGGGTTGCACATATCACTACTCTACCCAAACAGCACAGCTACATGAAAGTAGATTGTAATTCATGCACCATTATACACTGGGATTTTTGCAAATAAGGTACATCATGAGACAGAATAGAAAAAGGAGAATTAAAATGCACAACTAATATTCATCTACAGGAGTAATATTTCCCAGGTGTGAACTAACTACTATGCTTGGAAAATACTAGCATCCTCATAAATATTTTGGTTCTATAAGGTACAAAACCTGAATTTTGCAAACTTTGAAAAGGCACATTTTTGTGGCACTAAGTATTCCCTGAGAGCATAAGCAATGTTATTAACATAATGAACCACTTCGCCCTCTAGAAAAGCCTTCATCAAGGAGATACCTCAGAGGTAAAGATTTCCTGAGGACTGTAAGAAAAATCTGTGGGTTCCTAAGTGGAGGAAAAGAAAACTACGAAAAGCAAGACCAGCTGAGAACTTGCCCTGTGGAAGAGATGAGATATGACAGGGTTGCCCCTGTCTGGAAATATTTCTATCCTTCTATAAACTGCTGAATTTTTTTTTTCATTTTACTTGGAAACACTGCCATTTTCTGTGAATGAGAATCAGTGGGTTATGAGGCATTCTCTTAAAAACTGCAGTCAGTGGTAATTGCACAATGCAGGTGTCAAAAAGAGTTTCAGATGTGGGGAAGATAATCACAAGTCATTCATTCTTTCCATGAAGAAGTCTGATCAGTTTGCTTTCTTCTCAGCACCACATGATTTTGGCTATAGTTAGAAAACTGATTAATGGGAGCAGAAAGGTGGGTGATTTGGATATAAAGAACCTGGGCAGGAGAGGGGGCGGTGGCTAGGAGGAAAGCCCCTAGTTGGGAGAAAAAGTGAGCAAAACTCACAGGCGTATACCTGGACCACAAGGACATTCGGAGGTGGAAGAGGATATAAAAATTGAAGACAGAAATCTTATTCTTGGGGAAAGAGATGGGAAGTTGCACTGCCCTCCCCCCAAACTGTTCACATTACCTTGTTTCCAAGACCCAAAACTCAGGCAGGTACCTTCAGTAATATAGGTCAGCCATGTTAGGGTTTACCCTGCCTTGGGAGGCTTGGCCTGGGAACTCAATCACCAATTCATAATATCATTTCTGTAGAAAAAGTGTTTCAGATCCTGTCTGTAAGCCAGTTGTTTGGAACATGCTAAAGAATCCCTTCAGAACAAATTATTGATACACACTACTTGGATGGAACTCAAGGGCATCACAATGAGTGAAAATGGGCAATCTCAAAAATGTCATGTGCTATATTATTCCATTTATATAACATTTTTGAAATGACAAAATAATTAGAGATGGAAATAACTTAGAATTGGCCAGGGGTTAGGGCTGCTGGTAGACAGGGAGATGTGTGTATGACTATAAATCAGTAGCACAAGAGACATCTTTGTGGTGATAGAATAGTCTGTATTGGTGGTGGCTACATTATACTTGTCATAAAATCACATAGAAATATACATACACATTTCCCAATGTTAATTTCCAGTTTTGATATTGCACATTATCTAAGAGGCAATCATTGGAGGAAGCTGGATAAAGGGTATACGGTACCTCTCTGCACTACCTTACCAACTTCCTGTGAACCTGTTTGAGTTATTGAATTATTTCTTTCAATTAAATTACTTCTATTGGGAAAAAAAAAAAGAATCCCTTCATAAGATTACTTACTTGTGAGAAATATGTGAAGTGTATTCTCAGTTTTAAAATGTAATCACTATGCTTTGAATCTCCAAATATATGTCACAATATATAGAAAAAAAATGAATCTTTTATAAGGAAAAAAAATGCCCAGCATTTGTGTCACCAGGAAGAAACTTTTGTATTGTACATTCATAAATAGCAATTTCCTATTGACCTTTATTACTTAAATGATACTTAGGCACTGCAGAATAAATGTCTCTCTTTTCAGAGACATAGCAAATTCAATAATCTATCATGCCAAATACTCTTTATGCAAGTACCTATATCATTCTGGAAACACTATCAAGAGGTAATGCTTTAAGGCTACATATTAAGGCTAACTTGGTTATTTAAAATGTGTATAAGCAACAAAGACATTTTGCAAAATGTAGTATAAATTAATCACAATTGCCATCTTAGATAGAAAAGCTATTACAAGCCAACTAGACATTCAAAATAGTATCTTAAAACTTATTGCTATTACTCTATTGCAGGACACATTATTGCTCAAAAGTGCCCATTTAAAAACATCAAGAAATTCTCACTCTTTTGTTATCTTTCAAGCAAGGTGACATCACAATAAAAACTTTTAAAATTAAACTTTTTCTTCTGTGTTAAAAGTGAAATTTATTACAATACAATAAGTACAAGTGTCATTAAAAATGCTGGTTAAAATTATAAAGTATCTAAATAATTTTTCTAGTACTTAATATAAATATTGGAAACAACAACTTTGAAATTCGATATGTACACAGAACATAGGAAACAGAAAATCATGTACAAGGCCAAAAATAATGCATATTAACACCTTAAGGACTGCTCACGAGTTTTCTCCTGTTTCGCGCGTCATCTGTTAAGGACCGCTCACGAGTTTTCTCATTTTTCACTGTTGTTATGATGATTAAAATAACGTGCAGTTTGCCCAAAAACGTGCAGTCCCTGGCGTATGTCTTAGAGATTTCTATGCAGTACGAAAGGTGTTAATCCTTTAGGTATCACTTTTACCTTCTGGTCCCAGCATCATACTAGCACACACAGGGTCATCAGATCACAAACGTCAAGGTTTAAGTGTTACGAACGTATTTCAGTCATCACACTTTAACAATGCTTAAAAACCACTGGTTGTATTCAGATCGAGTGATTCTATTTCCCATATTTCCCTTTGTCAAAAGGTCTTAGACAAAAAGATGAGCTAGAAAAACTGTGATTACAGGATCCAACATGACATGCAGTGCCAATGATTCACTTAAAAGGTGGCATGAAGTTAGATACGAAAGTCTTACAGGACATGAAAGACAATAAATATATCAACATGTAAATAAAACTAGGCAGTTCACCTTCTGCTTGCTTCCTCGACTCTTATGTTTCTTTAGGAAGGAGAAGCCAGAGCAAATCAGAATTGCTGAGGGGCAGCACAGGGAAGGCACTAGGGAAAAGTGCCAGATTATAAAGAGACATTTAAAAGTATTAACTGTCTATCCTTCTCCACTCCTGCTGAAGTAGGAACTGGTTCCAGCCTAGTCTCCCTCCCGGACATCCAGTGCAGCTCTTCCCGAAGCACCGTGAAAACAGCCACTGCCTTTCAGACAATACCCAAGGGGACACCTATTCCCTACTGAGAACACTTTGGGGGGGAGGGGGCACATGGCATGCTTTGTTTAGGTTTTTTAACTTATTTTTATTATACATTGCCAAATTATAGTTGTATATATTTATAAAGTACAAAGTAGTGTTATGATTTTTTAATACAATGTGGAATGATTAAATTAAGCTGATTATTAATAACATAAACATCACCTCAAATATTTAACATTTTTTGTGATGAGAACATTAGAAATTTACTCTCTTAGCAATATTAAAAATGTACAGTGCTCAATTATTACCTATATTCAGCATGCTGTGCGATTAATCTAAAAAAAATGATTTATTCCTCCTATCTAACTGAGGCTTGGCATCCTTTAACTATCATCTCCCCATTCTGAGAAGAGTTTTCACAAATTTGAGGAACAGACTCTATATTACAGGTTTGAACACTTCACAACACCAAAGAGTCTGAACCCATCCTCAACATGAGGGCAGGTGAGACATTTTTTACAAATGAGCAGGTAACACCCAGAGAGGTTAAGTGGTTCAGCCAGGGGGCAGACAAGGAAGCTGGGTGTAATGTTTCTTCCTCTATGACAACTCTTCTCAAACTTTAATGTGCGTACGATTTGCTTGGATCTCATCAAAATGCACTGGAGTGGGGATAAGGGAGGGTTCTGAGTCTGCATTTCTTATAAGCTCCCAGGAAATGTCAATGCTCTTGGTCTGTGGGCCACACTTGGAGAAACAAGGATCTACAACACAAAGGGGGAGCCACCTCTGCCTTTCTGGGCCATGAGAGACCTGCTTCAGGGCTACCTGCCTCCCAAAGCACATCCGCAAGCAAAAGGTTTAGACCCACTGCACATGTAAGCAGCTGTCTATAAGACTCTGCTAATATATTTTCTGAGAGCACCATGATTATATGAACAGCAAACAAGTAACATAATCTAAACTTGAAAGGTCTATTTGCTGAGAAAAAAACTAATCTTTTACTCAAGAAGTATTCCTTAAAGTGAACATGATACAAAGGTATAAAAAAACCCAGCATATTAAATTTCATAGTAAAATGACATATGTGCACACATATACCTAGAGTATGAATGCTAAGAAATTCAATGCATTCTGTCAGAATAAAGTGCTACCACCGGTCCCAGCTAAAATCATCTTCTCTTCCAAATACAAGGAAAAAACCTTGAATTGTAAGGAAAATGACTGCATTGCCTGCCAGCACAAGGCCACAGGCTCCCCATTTGATCTGAAACACAAGAAAAGAAGGATTAAATCCTTATTTCCTTCATACTGTACTCTTTGCAAAACTCTGTTATTTTCTGCATTAGAAACATCCAATGAAATACTACACAAAGCTGCTAAAAGGCTTAATAATGTAACAGGCAGAAACAGTAAACTGTGCAGTAATTATAGTAATTACTTCTGCAATGCTTGTTAATTAAGTCTGGTATCATCCTTAACATTTTCCCTATTAGTCATATTTCTCTACTGATTTTTAATTGACGATGATTGCCCTAAGTAAAACACAAGCAGTAAGATTATAAAAGAGGCCAGTTACAATATTGGGTACTGAAAGTTCTGTACATATCTACTTCTTTCATAGAAAATAAGAATTGGAAAGTTATGGATTCATTTGTTTCTTTTCTAGGCAAGAAAAGACTTTAAATAATAATCTGCACACAAATGAAAGCAGCTTTCCAGCTTGGCAGATGGTTTTACAGAGGCACAGTTGGGGGTGAGAGTACCCTCTAGTGGGCACTTTTTGTTTTAATTTAACCAATAGAAATATCAATGAAAATTTCTTTATAAAATGATAGCAGCATCAAAAGGGGAAAATATAAGTATTTACAGCAGCACTTAAGAAGTGCTAGTCTAAGTCACAAGAAAAATAAAGTCATGACAACCTTGCATTCAAAAACCTTCAATGCTTCCTTATTAAAGTTCAAACTGGCATGCTGTTCAGACCCTTGCTAATCAGGCTTCATGTTTACTCATGAAGTATTCCTTAAAGTGAACATGATATAAAGGTAGAAAAAAAAGCCAGCATATTAAATTTCATAGTAAAATGCCACATGTACATACATATACCTAGAGTATGAATTCTAAGAAATTTAATGCATTCTGTCAGGATAAAGTGCTACCACCAGTCCCTGCTAAAATCATCTTCTCTTCCAAATACAAGGAAAAAACCTGAATTGTAAGGAAATACAATAGTTATATATACAACCTTTCTACCCTTAATCTCAACTACTTTCTTTTTGCTCCATCATGTTGGACTGTCCTTTATTCTACATATTGTGTTTCACACTTGGGTGTCATTCCATATAATAGCCTTTCCTACTTTAATACAACGACTTATCCTTGGAGGCCTGTATCAAGTACCAATCAGAATTTCTCTCTGCTTGGTGCTCCTATGGCATTCTGATAATGTTTCAATTATCAAACATAGTACACTTACAGTAAACTTACCCATCTATCTAGTTTCTGTGTTCTTTAGGAGCAGAGAGAGTATCTGGCTCTTATTTGTGGTGTTTTACAAAGAGCAGATGGTCCAAAGATACTTAATGAATAAATAAGACTTGTGCATATATGATGTTCAATGCCCCAAATAAGAGTTTCATAAAATTAAAATAGAATGTAGTTGGAGGGATTAAAAACAAATAGTAGGAATGACAGCAAACATCAAAGAACTGAATAAATTACAACCACAATGTGTTTTGGAGACAAAAAGAAAATTTTTATATTGGATGCAAAGATGTAATCTTATTCATTGTATTTTTTAGTTGTACATAGTTGTCCCTCAATATATAACTATTGTATTGAGAATTAAGTCAATGATCCCATTTGCAGGACAAGATTTTGATATGATCTTCATTTTGTAACTAGAAAAGTATTGCTAATATATTTCCCTGTGTAATGCCATAAGATTTAAGAGGCGGGGATTTACTTAAGAACAATTCCAGAGAACAGCTTAAAGTAGAAAAAGCAAAAAATGGTATGGTTGTAAGAGAAACAAAGAAAGCATTCTGAAAACATGGCTGAGATACTGATAGTTGATCTAAAGTGGAGGAAGAGAGAAACTAAAACTACATCTAGCTTGAAGTATAAACTCTAAGCAATGAAAATGAAATTGAGGTCCCAGCCTTTCAAGTAAACTCAGCAAAACAATAGAAAACAAACTTACCACAGCCACACGAGCAAGAATAACAGGAAATCCAAAGGCAGAAACAACAATTCCAGTAGTGAAGAAATATGCCAGTTCCCGACAGGCACTACTAGTTGCATCAGAGTCATATGTGACTCTTTTGGCAATGAAATGGGGAATGGGGGAGATGGCGTGGAAAATCAGGACGAACAAGGGCCAGTAAACGCTGTCAGTTGGACCCAGACAAGACCCAAAAAGAAAAGTTACATTTTAAACAGTTACATTTTAAATGAAAGACAAACTACTGTTTCAAAATCATTGTTATTTAAATGTCTAGGTCAAAAAAATTAATCAATTGTGACTATTAGAACATAAGATGCTTTCTACCAGGAACAGATAGTGATAATTTTAAAATTAATACTAGTTCATTAATATGTAGGTAGCTTATATTGTAAGAAACGACTAAACAATATGTAATCCAGAAACTTTATTGTTTTCTGGATTACTGAGCAGCAATTTCTTTTAAAGACAGAATTTTAACTTAGTCGTCTCTGCTTTCTCTACACAGTACAGTAGTTTGCAACATGCTAATTCAATAAAGATATTTTTGTGCATGCATATTTTATACCTTTCAATGGCTTAGAATAAAACCCAAATTCCTTGCCCCAGCCTACAAAGCCTTGTATGACCGGGTATTGTCTACTTTTTCCATTCATTTTGTACCATCTTCCCTTCATTTGCTTAATCTGTAGCCACACCAGCCTTCTTTCTGTTCCTTGACCACTCAGAACATAGCTGCTTTGGGGACTTTGCACTAGCTGTGCCCTCTGCTTGGAATGCTCTTCCCCTGATCTTCTTGTTTGCTAGCTCCTTCACATTGTGTGATCTAAACTGACAGATTACCTCCTAAAAGTGGCTTTCCCTGACCATTCACTCTGATGTACCCCAGGTCACCCTCAAACCCTCTTTTAACTTTATGTACAGTACTTATTCCCATCTCATATTTTCTTGCTATTGAGAACAGAGATCTGATTAGTCTTAATCAATCACCATTTATCTCCAGGACCTCGAATGAGGTGCTGCATTGATGCTTGTTGAATGAATGAAATAATAAGTGGATTTTAAGTATAGAATACATGAAAATAAGTATGCTCACTGGTAAAAACTTTAGATGCACTCTAATGTTTATTACAACAGATTACAATAATACTCTAATGCAAAAACAAACCAAAACTGCTTTCTTTCCAAATTTCAATGATTTGTATTTATAAAAAATTGCCATCTGGTTTCCAATGGTGTTTTCTCTATAAGTACTTCAAAAATAATCTATCATTTTTTTCTCCATCAGTTATACATTTATTATGCTTCATTTCTTAAGAAAAAAAACATAGTCTCTACTTATTTTTATGTACATCACAATAATTCATGTCACCCAATATTGTGATAACAGATCCACACAGATAGCTGGCATCCACAAGCAGGACTTGGGATAAAACCAAACTAATGAAAGCTTTCCATTTCAGACACAGGTCTAGGTACCAAAAAGCAAGAATAGAAAGTATCCTTCATCAAGAAGACTCAGGATAGAAACAGTGAGTTTAGATTCCTAATTTTAAACTAGAGGGATTATAACATTAATATGTTTCAAGAACCACCAAACAATACTGTTGGAGGAGCCCTTAGAGATTCTCTAGTTCAAAGCCCTTCTTTTAACAGGAGGAAAGGAGATACAGAGAAGGGAAGAGGCCTGGAATAGACCCAGCTGTCACCTGACATGCCCATAGCCAAGAGTTCTTAATTCTTCCTGGAATACAGGGACAGTTTTCTGAAAAACAATCTAACGGACTGGACTCTATGTTTCCATTCATAGTAAGCAACTGAATATATTACTGAATATATACTATTCCGTAAATATGTAGGCCAGGGGTTGGCAAACTTTTTCTGAAAAGGGCCAGAAAGTAAATATTTAGGATTTGCAAGCCATAAAGTTTTTGTTTCAACTACCTGACTCTGCCTGTTTAGTGCAAAAGCAGACAAAGATAATTCATAAACAAATTAGCATGGCTGTGTTCCAATAAAACTTTCATTACAAAAACAGGCAGCAGGCCATTTGTGGCCTATGGGCCAGTTTGCTGACTTCTGATAAAGATGATAATTCTGGGTCACTATCATTAAGATATAAAATTAATTTCTTTGTATTAGCAGTAATGGGTCATGTTCTTACCTTACAGAGACACAATGTATAACAGATTATTAAGACACCTGGGTTTAGAGTTGGTTGTAGAATAATGGAAAAACCTTTGATCAAGAGATTCAGAATACAATCTCCACTTCTATCTCTGCCACTTATTGCTGTGCAATCTGGGTAAGTCTCTAACTACTATAGGCTTTGGTTTCCCAGCTAGAAATGAGGATAATAGTAACTTATATCCCTAAGGCTAGAATAAAGTAATAGATGTGAAGGCTCTGAACAGATATAAGTTATTGCTTACATATGGATCCCTGTTGTGTTTAAACAATGGTTGGGATAGTTGGCCAGGACTAGGATGGTAGATATGAACTCATCGATGTCATAACAATTTGTTCTAGGTGCTCTCAGTTAATCATATCATCTTCTATCCATTTGCTCAAGCCAATCACCTGGGAGACATCCAAGAACTCTCTCCCCTTGTTGAACTCTGACATACATTTACAAAACCTGTTGGTTCTGCCTCCTGGATTGTTCTCCTTTTCTTTCCATTCCCACTGTCACAGCCCTAGATTTTGCTTGATTTATGACTACAGTCCCTTACTATTCTCCCTGACTACAGTCTCAGCACATCCCTATCTTGTCTCACATTTTGGCCAAAATGACTTTTTAACATAACCCCCTCTCCCCAAACCTGTTCTCAAGATATCTTCCCAGCTCCTATTGCCTGAGTAGACAATCCAACCTCCTCTGCATGACATACAGAGCCCTAAGGGATGACTCTAGGTTCTTGACCAGCCCTTCTTTTGCCACTCCCAACTACAGTTTATGCCCTACCATAATGAACCACATATGGTTTCCTGAAATGTCTATGTGCTTTCGTGTCTGTGGGCCTTAGCATATGTCTTTCCTGCTGCCTAAAGCCTTCCTTCTTCCGAGACCTGTATGGCCTGCTTCCTGATTTTCTTGACATTTCTGCTCACATGTCACCCCTCAGAGAGGCCTTCCCTTACCACCCTCTTCCCAGCCTCTGTACTCTTTATCGATCTTTCATGACACTTCTACCTCTGACAAAATGCACATTGTTGTTCCCTGTTTACTGTCTATCTCCCCCACTGAAATACAGATTCTGAGAAAGCAGGATCTTTGTTCTCTTATTTTTTAATTCCCACTTCCCATACAGCAGCTGGCACAGGTAAGCACTCAACTGACAGGTGTCAAATAAAAAACGTGTTGAATGTTCCCTCTGCCTGGAATGCCCTCCCCTAAGAAACTCTTATTTATCCACCAAGTCTTGGCTCAAATATTTGGCTCAAATACAACCTCTGCAATGCAGCACTCCCTGATGGTCCCACTGAAACCCAGGTGCACGTCTTCTGCACTCCCAGGGTGCTTGCATGCAATTCCACTGCAGCTGCCGTCTTCCTGATTGGACTGTCTGCCTGTCTCTCACTCACAACCAGAACTGTAGCTCCTTGCGGACAGGACTGTGTCTCTTCATTCTCATAACCCAGGTGGTCCAGAGCAGGTGTTAAACAAATGCTTATTAAACGAATACATCAATTTTTAAAAGAGCTTTTCTCTGCACAAATATACCTGACCCGTGAAGGGACTGTGTTCATAATCTGGGCTTTACTAACTCATTGGTTAGCGCTTGGTGCTAAGTGGACCAAACTCTTTAACACCCAAACTAATGGTGACAAAGAAACAAAAAGAGGAATAGTTCTTTCCGAAATGATAACTTACCCATAATCCTCTAAGGCACAGCCCAGCATAAGAAAAGTCAGCCCAATGGCTCCACTGAAGGATAATGCCACGAGAGCTGTAGAAAAACAAAACAAGAGTTAAATGTCCCAGATCAGTGGTTGCCAGAGGCTGGAGGGTTCAGGGAAAACGGGGAATGACTAAAAATAGGTACAGAGTTTCTTATGGGTGTGATGAAATGTTCTGTAATTAGATAGTAGTGATAGTTTCACAACCTTGTGAATATACTAAAACCCATAAAAGTTTACACTTTAAAAAGGTTAATTTTATGGTATATGAATTATATCTCAATAAAAAAGTTTTACTAAAAAAAGGCCCAAAATTTAAGCAAATGTAACGGTTTCCTTACTTTATTGATGTTACATTTGACTAGCAAATGATTGCTGTTATGGACTACATATTTGTGTTCCCCTCAAATCCATATGTTGAATCCCTATCTCCCTGCCATGAGATGCTATTAGGAGGTGGGGCCTTTGGGAGGTAATTAGGTTTAGATGAGGTCTTGAGGGTGGAGTCTCCACCACAGGATAGGTGTCCTCATAAGAAGAGAAAGAGACTAGAGCTCTCTCTGCTCTCTACCATGTTAGGACAAAAAAGAGAAGATGGCCCTCTGCAAACCAGGAAGCAGACCCTCACCAGACACCAGATCTGCCTGCACCTTGATCTTGGACTTCCTGGCCTCCAGAACTGTGAAAAATAAATGCTTATTGTTTAAGCCACCCAGTCTATGATATATTTGTTATAGTCGCCCAAACTGATTGAGACAACTACCTATGCCCACCACTTTAAAATCATAAAGTAGAGAAAGAGCTCAAGTAATTCTAGTACCTAACCCCTATCTAATATACGAATTCCCTCTGTATTTGTCACAAGAGGCCAGCAAGCCAGTCCGCACAACTCCAGTGAAGGGAAGCTCACTTCCACCCGAGGCAGGTCATTTCATTCTGACAGTTTCTAAATGTTGAAAAACCCTCCTTCTTTAACTTATATCCAGAACTGCCTCCCTGTAATATGTACCTTTGGCTCCCCAAACCATAGTACTTCAAGTATTTTAAGATTGCTTTCACATCTTCATAGAATACAATTCCCTGCATCTGCTGGACACTCCACTCTGAGAGGGTAGGAATGTATTTGCCCTTGTCAGGCTGCTGAGTGAGAGACAAAATATCAGGGTTAAAAAATCTTGAGCTGTGTCACAAACATGGATCAAATCTTAACTCTGCCACCAACTAGTGGTGTGACCTTGAGTAGAATCTGAATCTCTTTGAGTCTGAGTTCTCCCCTGGCTCAGGCTCAAAGTTTATGGGAATTAAATAACCATGTAAAGTGCCTGGTAAAAGGAGGTGCTCAATAAATAAATCATCTACTCATTTTAGCAATGTTCTCTGATAAAAGTATAAATCAAGAATGGAAAAACAAATGCCACAAGTACTCACTATTGAAACTAATTGATGAGCACACATGTGCACAAAGAGAAGTAAACCTCAGTGGAAATAAACTGATGGGAGGGGCAAAAACCTACCTAACAGGTACTATGAACACTATGTGGATGACAGGCACACCTTTAGCCAGGACTCAAACATTACAAAAGTGATCCATGCAATCTAAAACATTTGTACCCTCTTAATATTTTGAAATTTTAAAAAAAGTATAAATCAAAAGCAGAGGACACTATGTTATCCACATTTTCTTCTGAAAAAAATCTATAATACAATTAATCATTGATTAAACTAATGAACATTTTTATTGTTTCCTTTTACTTTGAGAGGAAATGTAGGGAAACTGTTTTAGGAAGATGTCAAGGTGCTTTTAAAAAACATCTGGGGGGAGGGGAAGAGGGGATGGGTATATTCACAGCTAATGGGTGCAGTGCACACCGTCTGGGGGATGGACACGCTTGTAGCTCTAACTTGGGCAGGGCAAGGGCAATATATGTAACCTAAACATTTGTATCCCTGTAATATGCTGAAATAAAAAATATAAATAAATAAAAAATATAAATAAATAAAAAAACATCTGGGGCCGGGCATAGTAGCTCACTCATGTCTATAACCCTAACACTCTGGGAGGCTGCAGCAAGATCGCTTGAAGCCAGGAGCTCTGGACCAGCCTGAGCAAGAAAAAAATTAGCCAGGCGTGCTGGCACGTGCCTGTAGTCCCAACTACTCTGGAGGCTGAGGCAGGAGGATCACTTAAGCCCAGGAGTTCAAGGCTGCAGTGAGCTATGACGAAGCCACAGCACTCCACTCCAGTCTGGGCAACAGAGCAAGACTCTGTCTGAAATTAAAATAAAACAGATAAATAAATAAGTAAATAAATCTGGAAGTATACAGATGTTAGGGAACAAGGAAGAATTTTCAATTTTAACTGATATCTTTTTCCATTTAGTACATGCCCCTTTTTAATAGAAAAATGCCACATATGGAGGGAAAGTAACTTTTCGTGTGTTTTTTCATTACAGGAGACCTTTTCCCAGCTAGCTCTGCTCTCCCCTTCTGGTCCTGACCATCTGCAGTACTCCCTCTTCCATGAATCCTGTCAAAGCCAAGAATCACAGACTTCTTCCTTCCGTGCTGACACCAATCTTTCAAGGTTCACAACTGTATTTGTTTGATTCTTTTCGACCCTTTTTTTCCTCTTTTCTCAGAAATCACATCCTCTGCATCTCTTAAAGTTGCAGTTGACCAGGAATCCAACCCCATCTCTCTTTTCACTCCACACACTCCTGATGAGAAACTGCATTTGACCCAAAGCTCCCATTACCACAAGGGGCAGGCCACAACTGAGGAGCCAGCCCAGAGTAGGTCCTAAGAACTAGGCTTGCACCTCCACCTCCAATCTGGACTTCTCTGCCTGGACAGCCAGCAACGACCTCAAATTCAACATGTGTAAAACTGAGCCACCATCCCCACCCTCTCCTCCTAAACACACACTTTACCTTTCATTTCAACATCCTATCTTAGAGGATTGCCACCATCATTGCACTCTACCTTCCAGCAAATCAGCACATCAAGGAGACGCCATCTCCCAGACCTCACTCAAATCCACCCTCTTCTTCAGAACTCTCTGCTACTGCCCTAGTGTAAAGGCCTTATCATCTCGTGCCTGTCTCCAACCATGACTCTTTCAATCCATCCTCCCTCCACACAGGAGACAGTGATCTTTCAAATATACATGGCCACTGTGCCCCTTTGTAGTTGCTTTCACAGCCTACAAGTTGTTCTGGCCCTGAGGCTTACCATGGTCTGCCTCCTAAACCGCTTTTCCAGTTTCAACCCTCATCACCACTAAGTTCCAGTCTTACTAAGGGAGCTTAAATTCCTGAAGAGAACAAGGCATGTTCTTTCATGCCCCCTGCCCCACATCATGTGTTATTCTCTCCACTTGGAATATACTCCACCTTCACACCATGCCTTGCCAGGTGAAGCCTTACTGATCTCTCTGGATTCAGTTCAAGCTTTGTCTCTTCTATGAAAACAGTCCTCTTTCTCCCTAGAGCAGGGTTAAGCAATCCCATTTGTATTAGTTCCCCAGGGCTGTGGTTATAAAGTACCACACACTGGGCAGCTCAGAACAACAGAAATTTATTCTCTCACAGTTTTGGAGGCTAAACTTCTGAAATAAAGATGTCAGCAGGGCCATACTCCCTCTGAAGGCTGTAGGGAACAATCCTTCCTTGCCTCTTCCTAACACCTAGGTGACTGCCAGCAATCTTTGGTGCTCCTTGGCTTGCACCTGCATGACTCCAATTTCTGCCTCCGTCTTCATGTGGTGTTCACCCTGTACGTCTCCATGTCCAAATTTCCCTCTTCTTGTAAGGACACCAGTCATCAGAGTAGGGCCCACCTTAAGCCAGTATCATTTTAACTTGATTATTAATACATCTGCAAAAAACCTATTTCCAAATAAGGTCACATTCACAGGTTCTAGTGAATTAGAACTTGAACATACCTTTTGGGGAGACAAATATCCAACCCACCATCTCTGTGCTCCAACTGCATCTAAGCACCTAGACACTTATGCAGTAATATAACTATTTCCAGCTCTGTCACCCAACAACTTAATTTTCTTTTTATCCCAAGTCTCCAACATACAACGGTTTCTCAATAAAATTTGAATTATTTGCGAAATGCTCCCTTCCCTTAGTCCTTTTCCATTTCATAAACTAGCTTCCTTTTTACTACAAAACAATTTCTAATACATTCACACATAAATATTATTATTTGGCAGTTTCTGGTTGTGTAGTACTGAGATACTACCTTTCATCTGTTTTCTGCATTGGTTTCAAATGGATATATTACATAGGTGGATACTGTCCAAGTAAACCATGTTTATTAAACTGATATTGAATATCAGTCAGTCAGAAATAATGATACAATGTATCTGCTGCTGACAGCTCACACAGATAAATTCATAATGTAATGAACACACATGCATAGACATGCCTATATTCCGTATTCATGTTTATAGCAGATGTTGATTAACTGTAAGGATCTTTGGGTACAAATTTCAAGGATAGAAACTCCAACGTAAAAACAAGTTATGCTACTATCTGAAAGATTACAAATGGAATGGTTTCCTACAAAAATAACAGGAAACCTTCCAACAATCTCTTCCCTTCCTCATCCCTCTGAAGACATAAAGGGGTGTTCTTTGTACCTTTTTATCAACTGCCCCATACAAAAACACATACTGCACAAACACTACTTTCTTGTCTGTCCACAGATAAACAGAGAAAACACTGAAGAAAGTAGTGTTAAAATTGCACCTAATCTAGTCTTCACGATTAGGAGAAATACAGCATTTATGGGCGCTTTCCCTTGACGTCCACCCACAGTCACACCCACAGTCAACGGCCCAGCTGGAAAAATCATTAAGAACAAAAGGATTAAGTTTCCCAAGGCTGAGAACACTGGAGACAAAGGCTCCTTTGTAAGAAACGGGAAACTGTGGAGGGGCAGGAAACGGGAGGTAAGGCGTTAGGGTGGACACGTTAAGAAGTGGAAACCTAGTTTAAAAACTCGGGGGTGGACGGCGCTCCGAGAACTGAGGAGGCGCCTGGGAGGTGATGCTCCGGTAGCCGGCCCGGGTCTCCCAGGCAGGCACTGCTCCCAGGCGAGGGTTCCGCCTGGAGGGTCTGGGGGCGCCACTCGAGAGCGCGAAGGCCCGTGGCCTTGCAAAAAAGGGCTGAGGTTTCCCCCGAAACGCCCCTCCACCCGCACCCCACAGGACGAAGAACGCCGGCGAGCGCCTGCCCGCCCGGAGGCGGGAGGGGTGGCGGAGCTGCGGAGGCCGTTCCTCGCCCGCGCGCTGAAGCCGCAGCTCCAGGTGTACCCCGGGGCGGAGGTGGTGACCGCGCTGCTCAACAAATGGCCCGGGGGCCACGGATGTACCTTTAACGCCCGCCATGTCTCCTGAGCTGTGGCCGCGGCTGCTTCCGGCTTCCTGCCACAGCCCGCGTCCCCGCCCAAGCCAGGCCCGGGGCCGCCCCCGGATCCCGAGCCCACCCTGGTCACGCAGAGCCCCGCCCTGCAGGTCCATAACTCCGCCTCCACCTCGCAGAGCCCCGCCTCTTCCAGTCCTGACTCCACCCCTGCCACACAGAGTCCCGCCCCTGTCGGTCCATAACTCCGCCCCCATCCCGCAGAGCCCCGCCCTGCCGGTATTGAGCCCGCCCATTCTGCTCAAATCCCGGCCCCCGCCCTCCAGATCCCGCCCCTTCATTCCATAACTCCGCCCCCAGCACTCAGAGCCCCGCCTCTACGGGTTCCGACCCCACCCCTGCCACGCAGAGCCCCGCCCCTACCACGCCTCCTCCCCACCACTCAAAGCCCCACCCATGCTGGTCCCGATACCGCCTCCGCCACGCAGGGCTCCGCCCTCGCCACGTAGAGCCCCGCCCCTGCCGGTCTAGAACTCCGCCCCCAGCTTGCAGAACCCCGTCCTTATTGGTCCTGATCCCCGCCACTCAGAGCCCCTCCCCATACTGGTCCCGATCAGGGCCCAGCCACTTAGAGCCGTGCTCCCGCACGTTCGGAGCTACTCTCCCTGCTCGTAGAGCTCTGCGCTCAGCCCTGAGGTCCAGCCCTGCACGCCCAAGTTCGCCCAGGGTAACCCCGACTCTGCGTCCCGGGCTCTCTTCTGTCCTGAGCCCTCCGGGTAATCCCCAACCCTCCCCACGCTGCGCCCTTCCCTCTGCGTGCTGGGGCCTGGACTCCGCTCGGACCTCCGGCCCTGTTGCTCCCCCAGGCCACTTGGGACGAGGTCTGCACAGCCCTGGGGTCTGCCAGGCAGAGGCCGGGCACTCCTAGCTGCCAGGAAACCTGCCCGAGAGTGGAGATGGAGAAATGGGCAAAAGGACGAGAGGGTCGGCCGGGGGAAGTTACAGTCAGTGGCCGAGGGACACCTACTCACTAACCAGCATTACATTCTCTGAGTCCCTTGAGCGCGTAAGTGCCTCTCGGCGTTTACATGGCTGTGGCAGAGGTGGAGGATGGAGGCACCAAAGAAAAGCCCCTAAGAGGCATCCTTACTTAAGAACTTGACGTTTGCATGGGCTTGCCCGCTTAATAGCAATATTAGCACTTTACTAAAACTAGCGGTTGTTCCTTTACTCTCTGGTTTATTTGTAGAGACAAAGACCATATAAGCTTTTTTGTGTCCGAGGCTTTCACGAACCTTTAAATAGTTATTACTTTCGTACCTTAGAACCTCGAAGTCTGCAGATAACCAAGGTCAATGTTTAGATCTCCAAGAGCCATTTTGTACTTATCTTCCTCACAGTAATGGATAGTTTTGTCTTGATGAGAACAATCTGGAAGACACCTCGGAAACCAACATGTCCAAGTGCTTCATCTTACCTTTAGGGAATGAGGTACAAAAAAGGTAGGACTTGACTGTCACGCAGCTCTTGGGAGGCCACTTCCCCTCATTATAGCTGAGAAGTGCTCCACGGAATGGTGTGGTCCCTTTACTCCTGCTTTTTCTCAGTTTTCAACAGGACTGAAAGAGAAAAGGGTTTGTGGGAACCAGGTTCCCCTGGCAACCTGAGAAGTGCAAATTCTCACCACCACCACCTTTCCGCCTCCTCACTCAGTTTTCTTTTTCAAATGCACACTGAGCACTTGAACATGTTGTCTCAAAAATGTCTAATTATCTGTCAGTTTATTTTCCTAGCTCCTCTCATTTCTCCTCACAGATGGATGGCACACTCACTGAAAACACTGTGTTGTTAATACCTGACTCACTACAGATGTTTGGAAATCCAATACTACACTCACTCTGCTTTGTAGCCATCAATCTATTCAAGATCCTTGAGAGTGTATGCCACTTTGGCTTAAGGATTATTTTGAGTGGAAGGCAGTTGAGAAGCAAATACATACAAGAAAAGCAATCTGTTCTCCTCCTATTTGCCAAAAAGCAGGGCATAAATTTACAAAGGTAGCTCCTGCCTGCTCTACCAAGAAGGACAAAGGTGAACTAGAGACAACTGGAGACCTTTATCAGCCTGGAGACAGGACTAGAGAAATCTGCTTAACAAATTTTAATATTTAGCCTTTATCTTTAGTTTCCCATATATTTATCTTCCTACAACTTCCTGCCCCTAGAGACTCAAGGTCCTTTGTCTTGTCATTTCTTTAAAAATGTATTGCTCCTTTGCTAAGGTGCTATATAAGCCCAAGTTCTAACCAAATGTCTCTGGGTATTCAAATGTGTTGCATACACACACAATGCACGAGCTGATACACTTCTGTTTTTCTCTTGTTAATCTGTCTTTGTCCTGTCGAATTTACAGGGCCCTCACTGGAGAACATAAAGGTAAAGGAAAAGATTTTTCCTCCTCTATAAGAGCTTATTTCCCTGTTTTGAATATCATATTCCTTCTAATACCTGTTACAGCACTCAGGAGAAACTGCACATCAGCTGGACCCTGGATGTCTGTGGTTTTTAGCTCCCTTAGTGGAGTGCTAAGCCATCTCATGAGGAACTAAGACTTTTTTTCACCTTAATTGATGAGGATATTCTATAAAGTTAAATTTCCCCCATTTTTCCTTCCATTCCCAACCACCCAGTATGTCTCCAGATTGTCTAAATAGGGTTTGCTGGAACCTTCTATGTCAGCCTGACACCAGTCCCACAGAAGAGAAATGATTTTGGAAAAAACTGATAAGACTTCAGAGGCAGAGCTTGATTGGAGTGCCCTAGGTTTAGCAGTAAGATACCAGAAGATGGTGGGAAGCAAAAATTGAAGTGTTTGCCCCAAGGTAATGTCTAGAATCAGAAAAATGCTTATCTCCAACAAGCTTTCTGTTCATACTAGCCATCCTTTCCAGGTTGCCAAACACTTTAGAGAGAAAGTTAGCCAACTTGCCCTAGGCCTTAACCCTCTGAGAAAATCTGCTTTTCTATTGCCAGATGTTGCACTGAAAATATTTTTCTTCCACTTACTCATTCCACATTTTCTCAAGAATAAAAGAGTCATCAGAAATGGAAAGTAAAACCTGGAAACCTATCCGCTCTCCCATTTGCCATTAGTGTGTTGCTTGGATGTATCAGATCTGTGACCTCTGTCATGCTGCCTTGGACTAATGGACTTCTTAGGATGAATTTTAATATTCTCCTTGCATTCAGTAATCTCACACTTGAGCTAGGTTTTATTGTCTCCATTTTACAGATGGGGAAACTAGGTCTTAGTAACTAGCGAATGGAGAAGCTGAGATCAAGCCCCAAACTGTTCAACTCTGACGTTCTCAGATGGTCAACACTTGTGCCATTCTCCACAGTAGATCTTGTGCACTGAGAAGGCAAGAATTCTCATAGTAATTAGAAGTAACAGTAACCCCTTATGTTCAACAGGGCATCAAATCCACTTGTTGATATGATTCCCCCCTACATATCTATTACTATCTCACATACAGTATTGGCTGAATTAACAAATATTAATTAGTTTACCATAATAGTATCACATCTCCCTATCCTAAAGAAAAGATCTAGCCTCAAACCCTGCCTCTGGGTAGACTTATCCATGCTTTCGTTTCCTGAGGTAGGATTTATAAAACCTCCCCCTCAGAATTTTTTTTTCTAATTAAATGAGGGGAAAAAACTACATATATATGTATATATAATAGCACCTTGGGCAGTACATACAAGGTAGATGCCAGAGTTTCACAGCTACACTGGGGCAGGTTCTCAATTCAGTGCATAAGTTAAATGCAAGTATGATACAACACTAATTGAAATCAGTACAGGTGGGTTTTCCTTCCTAACTCTCGACCACCGCTTGTCTTTACACAGCTATTACCTTTACAGAACATACACTACAAGTCTTTGCCATTTTGTACAGACCGATAGATCTCTGTCAGTCGAAGGAGTTAGGAGGAACAGCCAAGGCACAAGTTATTTTGGATTGCCTTTTCCTACTTATGTTATCCCCCCTCTACAATACAACATGAGGTTTCAGTGTAATTCCAGCCCCAATACTGATCTGCACTTTGAAACACTTTGCCTTATTTACTATCCATAACAATAACAATAGTTACTATTTAGTGAGTACCCACTTGGTAAGAGTTTATATAGACAGTCCCTAATCTCTCCATTGCAAGTTGTTAGAATTCTATTTTAGAGATGATAAAAGTAAGTTTCCCAGGCATGGTGGCGAGGAAGCTGAGGTGGGAGGACTGCTTGAGGGTAGGAGTTTGAGACCAGCCTGGGCAACATAGTGAGACCCTGTCTCAAAAGAAATAATAGATAAATAAAAATTTTAAAAGTAGCTGGGTGTGGTGGTACACGTCTGTAGTCCCAGCTACTCAGGAGGCCAAGATAGGAGGATCACTTGTGCCGGGAGTTTGAGGCTGCAGTGAGATGCAGTGACCTATGATCATGCCACTGTACTCCAGTCTGGAAGACAGAGCAAGACCTCATAGCTTACAAAAAAAAAGACTCAGAATTAAGAACCTTGTCCACTATAATAGTCTGTAAGTGAAAAAAAACAGGATTCAAACCCACTCTTTTGGTCTCAAAGCAACAGGTATCACTGTGCCCAAACACCATGGTCTTCTAGAATAATGAAAACCTGTTTACTTGACTTAAAATTTCCTGATAGGTGTATCCAGCAGGGAAGTGGACTTGTTGCTGAGATAACTGTTTCTGTAAATTCAACTTTTTTTCTTGTTTTGTTTTTTGGGTTTTTTGTTTGTTTGTTTGTTGTTGTTTTAGTGGAAGTGGTGCACCATTCCTAAAAGTTCTACAATACCAGATGGAGTACAGAGCAAGCTCCTATTCCATGTCCCTACTCCAAAAATCCATTTAACATATTGTCTTTGGATAGAGGGCATATCAGATATTAAACTGATAAGCAGCTACTGGAATTCAACTTTTGTGTTCATTCCTTACACAATGGTTTCATTAGCAGCATTAAGATACAAATTGAGCATTCTTCCAGATGTAGACAATACGGTGATGGTTCAAGTGCTTTTGATTTATAGCATGCATTTGTTTCCAAGTGAGCATGCTGCTTCTGTCCTTAGAGAACTAAAATATCTGGGACTTTGTTTTTATAATAAAGTCCCAGATTATTAGGATCAATCCCTTTGCTTCAACATACAAATTCACTTTTGAAAATCCATTAATATTCTAGCTAGGAGACTAGGATTTCTATGCTGATTCTTTTTGAAACATAATATTCATGTAGCATAATCAAAAGTACATGCGTGTGGGAATGTCTGTGTATGAGGGAGTGCATGTGTATGTATCAGGGCAGGAGTTATTAAAGTATAAATCCAGAAATCCTGTCAGATTACATTTTGGTGCAAATGTATTATATGCTTTTCATATTTTTCTCTCATAACTTTCCTTAAAAGTGAATCACATCAGAAGGTATAATTCAAGCTTGTCATCATCATATTCCTACAAGGACAAAAATCACATAGGTTTCTACAAATATTTTTGAGCCTTTTAATATACATTACAAATATTTTAGACCAATCACGTTGTGTGTAACATATTTACAAAACAAAAAATATATTACAATAAATATGAATGAAACAGTGAATCTGATCAACAACAAGCTCTGTCACAACCAGATATTTAAAAGGAATGCAAAAACCTGTTGGTCTGCATATGTTAAGAGTTTTGAGATAAATATGGGTCCAGAATTATAATGTATCCGGCAAAGAGATTTGAGGAAATCCCCAAATTTAAGTAAGATTCCTTCTCATTACTAATTACATAATGTTTAATGATGTTTTAAACTGTGAACATTGATGAATTATCCAAACATGATACAAAGCTAATGTAGTGCTATCGTTTCAAAATGTACATGACACCCACAGAATATCCTTTTAATTATTATCATTATATAGTGTAGTTCACACAATATCTACAAATGTGAATGAGAAAAAAACAAAACAAAACACAGGTCACAGCAACATGTCTCACATTCCAATTTTAAATAAGACAAGCACATACTGGATCAAACATTATTTTATAATACGTTAATAAATAACACCTAGTTTGTTATGGTTACCTTGAACAGTTTATGACTGTATATTTAAAAAGAGAACGTTTTTTTGCGAGTTTTACATTGCCAGTAAAATAAATAATGAAACTTTGTAACAAAAACAAAACAAAACAAAAGAGAGAGAGCAAGAGAGATCTATGTAGAACCTAAAGTATTTTTGACATGCTGCTTTTCCGGTACAGTTTGCCACAAGAAAATTAAAACAGAAACAAAAAATGATTGTCTCTTAAAAAATAACTTTTAAAAGCTTTTCACAATATTGAGCATGAACCTTTTAAGATTAGCATGAAAATCTTTTTGCCCATCTGCTTTGCATATATATATAATGCACATTGTATATGTGTACACCAAAATCTACTAAAGTCACAGGATAGCAAACTGCTTACCCCTCAAAATGAGAACCAGCCAAAACACTGATCTGAAATCTAACCAGTGTGAGGTCTGGAAAGGTTTCATTCTTCCTTTGCTTTCACAAATGTCCCAGAGTGAATGTTGCTCCTGTGAATCCCCAACTACTTTTAAAACATAAAACCCCACTGTAATAATCCAAGGAGTTTAGATTTACATGTGGGGAGGTGGGACTTGGTTCTTCAAATCAAATACTGACAAGCCATCTGGCTGGATCTGAGCGTTGGCACAGCTCTCTCATTGCAATCACGCCTTTCTCATGACTCGAATTCTGTGTTGTCATCTTCTATTCTCTTACCACAACCACTCACAAACTAGAGAACACGGAGTCCATACTAGTAGCTACAGGTCCTAATAAATTGTGAATGGACCAAACTGCTTTACAACCTGTTTCCAGCTAAGAATGTTTTCTTGGCTAAACAAAAGGAAGAACATTACACCTTATGGCAAAATTAGAAGTTTCTTTCAAATCAGGTTTAGCATTGTTATGGTATTAAGACTTTTTCTTTAACCAACCACAGTCTTCTAAAGGGAAAGGAAAAAAAGCCCAACATCCTGACCAGGAATCAAGTTTTCTACATCTTCAGAGTCACTATTTTCTTTAGCCAGTATTTTCACTAATTTTTAGCTTATCTAGAAAGAGTTGGTGGTAATCACTGTACTTTAGTATTAATATAATCACTTCCCACAATTCAAATTATTTTATATATGTTAGTTCTCTTGACAAAAAGATGTATACAGTATTATGCTGAAGACCTTAGTAAATTTCCACTAAAAAACAAACAAAAAGAACCTTGGTGGTTATGTTCCTGGAGTCTGCATAAAGCCATTGCTCAAATCATATATTTCCAAGAAAATCTAAAGACCATTATTTTAAACCATTATATAATCCTATTATCATAACTTTTGCTCATTAATCCTATTCTCAGACAATGAGATGGGTGATATGCCTTCATGGATGGTGGCCACTATTTTCCATTTCCCCCAGGCAGAATGCTCAGTAGGTTCCCCAAAGAGCAGGATGGAATGTTGTAACTCTGCAAGGTCATCTGGCTAAAAGTTCCTCTCATGCTTTGGATCTTTTATGGCAAGGACTTCGAGAAACCAAACATCAACACTCCTTATCAATGAGAAATTAATTCACAAGAAATTTAACAGTTGAGTACTGGAAACATGTTACTGGAGTTTTTGGTTCATCTGCGAAAACCTCAGAACTGACACGCTAAGCATTAGCACAGGTCTGCATCAGAAATGGAAAAGCTCGTAAATTAATACAAGGGCTTCTGGCCTTGGTTTTCAAATTCAGACCAGGCATCATTTAGCTCCATGAAAATCATCTTTGCATATTGTTCATAGGGTTGCCCAGTAGCCTAGAGAAAAACAAAAACACACATCAGATACCACAGACCGAAATTTTATTTATATTAAATTTTCCACTGCTAATATGTGGGTTCCAAGTAATTAAAATGCTTTTCTATTTGGCCATTTCTCTTTTTACATCATAATCTATATGACCCTATGACCTCCCTAAAATACCCTCACCCTGGATATTCACATGGGCAATGGTAATGAGCCAGTGGGTAAATAACAGAGAGCTTAGTGGGCAGCAAAAGGTGCAAATCCATTGTCCAGAAGTATCTACCAAATGACAGACGTTCATGACAGACTATCTCCTTGACTATCTGTATTTCTAAACTCCCATTTTCCCATTTCTAAAAACAGTTAAGTTCTTTGAGACCCATAACAGTTTGTGGATTTTTCTGGGCTCTTGTTTCTCTTTCTCTTTTGATTCATCAAAATTCAAGGACTAACGTTGTTTCTCATTAATTCTTCTATTCAGAGTAGTCACAAAAAAGTGTAGGGGGATGAGATCAAATATATCAAATCTAAGCATGTGCTCCCAAGTGGCACTTCACTCATAGCTTCGTGTCATATGACTGGGATAGTCTATATGACAGCAAGATGACTCACTTCAGTCTGAGATGTTTCTGTGTATCGAAACCATCCGTATTAAAATAATGTAGAGCCACAAGGTATAAATAGTAATCAAAGTCTGGTTTTTATAAAAGTGTAGATATAGCCAGAAGTTAACCAGTCATTGTCCCCTAACTCCCTTGCTGCTGTAACTGGTCACTGCTTAATGGCACTATACACACCCTGACAGGCGCAAGATTTGTAACTGCCCCCTCCCCACTACTATAGATAATAGTGCTGTTGTAAATCCCAAAACTCGTGATTCTATAGATAACATTGCTGTTGTAAATCTTAAGACAGGTCTTTGAGGTGTTTTTCCAACTCTGCATTCCGGAGACCTCCTGACGCCAACCAGACCATGGATAGGCATGGGAATGGATCCAACAGTCCTGAAACCCCCTACACCCAGGAAACCCCCAAACTGGGAAGATAATTTCTGCATCCCAACCCTATTGTCACAGAGTAGTTGCCCATCATCCCATGGATTAGAAAGGGTATGAAAGGGTAAAATCGACAGTGGGGAATATGTAATAGAGGGAATGGCCTGAAAAAAAGGGCAAAAATGTTTTGTTTGTTCAAAACTTTTTCAACCTTTTCACCCTTTTCAAGAACTAAAACCTGTATCCCTGCCTCAGGCCAGTGGTAGGGGGGGGGGGGAGTGTCCTTTGTTCTTTGTGCCACAGGAGAGGGCTCAGAGGAACCGTCTGTCTATCTGTCTGTCTGGATGGAAGCCCCAGCATGGAGATGGGTGGAGGTCACCAGATTGTCTTCGCTGGAGATGGGACAGATCAGAATATAGCCTGAACCTGAGAACTCACCCTTTAAAAGCTTTGTATTTCAATTATGATGAAGAAAATTGGTACTTTAAGATGGGAGTCTGCCACTTTCCTCATTTGCCACAAACCACTTGTCCTTGTTCTTCTGATGCAGTCTGGAGGACAAGTGCCAAGCTTTCCGTAACACTATGAGTTCATCCATTGTCAATCAACAGGCCCAATTCTCTAGCCTTTTGCCCACCAAACTGTCTTCAAAAACTCTTTCTCTCAAATTCTCAGGAAGATGGATTTGAGAAATTCCTCCCATCTCCTTGTTTGGCCCCTGCAATATTACACTCTTTCTCTGCTATGACCCCTGCTGTCTCAGTGTATTGGTGTCCTCTTGGGCAGTGGGCAATGAACCTCACTGGGCTGTAACAGTATTATGATGATTTCAACTGAGGCTTGAATTACTTGAAGTTTCTGCCGATGTAGAGCACTTATTATATGTATATCTACTTAAATGAAAACATAAACTGGCATAACACACATAGTGATGAGTTTAGTTCCATTTTGAATATTTTGTTGATTCTCACCAATTTTACCAACCACATTCTAAAGCTTTTTCACTACAATCCTGGTTATACATACTGTTTTATCTCCACAAGAGAAAAAGTTTTCCTCAGTCTAGCTCTTAGCCTATCCTTAACTATTTCAAATCAGGACACAATTCACTTCTGAGCCCTAAAAATTTGTCACTTGGTGAATCCTACACCTCTCTAAATAAAGCCCATGTAATATATAATTTAAATTCTCTTTGCCTACTTCATAAAGTATAACTATTTGTTTAAATATCTGATTTTAGCCCATGGACTTAATTTTATTAAGTAAATGGCTTAATCAACCAGCAAATTGAAAGTAAGATACATGCTCATAAAATCATGAAGCGAGGGCCAGACAAGTGGTAGGACAAGGCAGGTTATACTCACTTTATCTGGGTGCACCACCAGGACAGCCTTCCTGTACACCTTCTTCACCTGCTCTGGTGTCACCAGGTCTGCCATGCCAACTGGCTTCCACTTGGTCTCTCCAGCCCACAGCACGGTGTGCATCGTGGAAAGAAGTGCTCTGATATTTCTCTCTTTGCCTTCAATCCATTCCAGAATCTGTAAATACAAGGGGGATTAAGAAATTCAAATGCTTTCTAGTCTAGGTTTCCACTAGGACTCTGGAAACCCTTCTTGCTTCAGCAACTAAAAAAGACTTAGGGCACCCTGCATACTCCAAGCTGTTTCCTCTACCTGGAATGTTCTTCCTCCTCTACCTCCTGCCTAGTCTTTCTGGTTAACTCTTCACCATCCTTCAAAAGCCTGCTCAAGAATTTCACACTGTTAGCCTTTGAGAGTTTGAATTCCTTGCTCTCTGGCACCCTCAGAGTTAATTACTCACTCCTAGAGTGTAAACTCCATGAGGGTACATCTGTTTTGTCCTCTGCACTAAATAAATATCCCTTTAAAAAAGGCCAAACTCCTCTGGGCTACTCTGCCTTACACACGTTCCTGCATAATATGTGCCACACTTTATTGTAATTGTCTGTGTGTTTGTCTTTCCCTGATATTAAGCAGAGCTGTTTAGGAAAGGTACTGTTTCTTATATATCGGCTGTATCTTAGAAACAAATAATATACCTAGTGCAGAATAGAGCTCAAAAGGGCTTGTTAAATGAATCGATCCATTTAGTCATTTATTCAGACTATGATCATTCATGGTTTGAACCAATGAGGTGATTAAGTTGAAGGGATCTTAGCACCAAACAGGAGTTTAGTATTTGTTGCTAGATGAATGGTTTAGTCATGGTTAATGATGGCTCCTCTCCCAAACAATTAAATGCTCTGTACCCAAACATGGTTTAAAAGAAATAAGTAACTTTCTTTAAAAGGAAACTTTCAGGGTTTATCTAATGAACAAAGGTTATCAAGATGGAGCGTGAAGTTTTTAGAAGGAATAATGAGCCTCTGGGATGTTTTATGAAGTGAAAAACATGCAAATGAAGGATCTTACATTGTACTAAAAATGTATCCAAGAATCTATCCATCTTAACAAATTTTCAAATCTGTCAGGAAATTATGGAAAAGAACAGTGATATACTTGTTCAAAATGTGTAAGACTGACTTGCTGTGCAAATCCTGGTTTTGCAGATACTTTAATGCAGAGATAGGGTAGATTCTCCTCTTTCAGTTCGGTATCATGTCAGCCTATTTAGCATTTCGTCATGTAGGAATTCAACCTCTCTCTCTGTGAAGAGCATTGCAATTCTCTTCATCTTTACTCACTCTTCCAACCTCACACCATTCATCGGCATGACCACCCTTCCGTTTCCAAGCGAATCCATGTCCACCTGGCTACACGACCTCCTCATCTATGAAGTAATATTTGTTTCCCCATCTATGAAATGAGGGAGTTAGATTTGCTGATTTGAAAACTTAAAAAAAATGCAAAAACATACTTTTTCCCCTAAAATCAAATCTTTCCTAGGCCTCCAGAATCAAAGACAGACAATCTGGTTAAGAGTGGAGAGGCAATGGGGAAGCCAGGCTCTGCACTTCCCTCAGCCTTCCTTTCCTCCACCTTCCCATGCCTCCAGGTCTAAGGTTACAGGAGTTGGTAATTCCTGGGGACATAAATATTTCTCTCTATCTGCAGAGAAAAGATCCAGGTGGCTTCAGTCAATCTGATCTGATAAAAAGCTCTCAAGCCAGCAAGAGAAAAATTCTAATGATTTATCTTTAGAATGTGAATGCCATCTGAATAACAAAATCACCTTTTAAAGAGTGCCATTGCTCATCTGAACAGCAAACAAAGGAAATCTATGTTGCTATACCATGGAATAAAATTTATTTTATTAAAGAAATCAAACAGCCTGTGCAACTCTCTCGAAAGCTACTTTGCTATTAAAGGACACAGCTGCATTCAAATCATAGCTGCAGAATCAACTGAAATATAGTGATCACCAGAAATCTAAGACAGTGCCTTCTATAAGTGCTATGGTCTGAATGTGTGTGTCCCCATAGAATTCATATGTTGAAATTCTAACCCCCCAGGTGGTGGTATTAGGAGGTTGGGGCCTTTGGGAGGTAATTAGATCACGAGGGCAGAGCCCTTATAAATGAGATTAGCGTCCTTATGAGAGAAGCCTGGGCAAGATATCCCTCCTCTTCTGCCAGGTGAGGGCACAGGGAAAAGAACAAGGAAGAGGGTCTTCACCAGACACTGAACCTGCTGACCTCTTCACCTTGGACTTCCCAGCCTCCAGAACTGTGAGAAATAAATTTCTCTTGTTCCTAAGCTACCCATTTTATGGTATTTTGATATAGCAGCCTGAATGGACTAAGACAATAGGTTGTTAGTCTCATGCTGATGGCTCCACACATATGACTTTGTCACAAGACCTTGTCATATAGAATAATCACATTGAGTCAGGGGCTCACTCACCTTTAATTTCTCAGGGTCCATTTCCTTAGCCATTTCCTCCTTTCTCATCTCAGCTATTGTTCGAGGCCCTTTTTTGTCTTTGTGAGCATTGAAACCTTGACCTGAGAGTAGGTCTTCAAAGTCAGCTGCTTTCTGTTTCCCTTCTGCAATATAATTTTTGAAAATCATTATAGTTTTTATTCCTAACCATAACCTAGTATCAATATCCTATAGCACTTAGAGTCTTCTAGGTATTTTTACACACATTAAACCCCTTAACCTTCACACTTACCCTGTGAGTATGGTAAGAGACTCTTGTGCCCATTTTACAGATGAGGAAAACAAAGTCTGGAGAACTTAAGAACTCTGTCCAGAATCGTATATTAAATAATATTAACACAGCAAGGCTAGGACTGGAGGCTGGATCATTAACCTAAATCCGATTCCATTTCCACTGCACCTTCTTTTTAGATGAGGATACTTATGATCACCCCCATAATAAATAATTAGCATCAATGATGGAACTAGAACCTGGGTTTTGGTACTTGAAATCTATGCATGCTACCACTTCCCTGCCCACACCCAGGTGATAGTTTTAGCTAATCATAGTGTTCTTTGCCTCCAAGTCTGGCTGTAGCCGCACAATCCATGTCTATCTGTTTGCCTTTAGCATGGTGGCCAAGAGCAAAGACTCTGGATCCGAAATCCCCAGGTTTGAACTCCATCTCTGCCACTTATTCAGCGATGTGACCTTGGGCAAGTTACTTACCATCCCTATGCCTCAATTTCCTTGTCTGTAAAATGGGATGGTGTTAATAATATTACTTACCTCATGGGGTTTTTGTGAAGAATAAATGAGTTAACATTTTAAGTGCTTAGAAGGGTACCTAGCTATCTCAATGTCTGTTAAATTAAAACAAAATAGAACCAAAACACAGTAATCTATGCAGTCAATGCCAATCAACCAGAATTGGTTTCTAAGTTGAAATCCATTTGCCATCTCTATACTGTAAAACATTCTGGACACACACTCGCACATGCACACACTGAAATCTAAGTGCTCTGAGTCTAGAGATTTTGTCTTTCTTGTTTGCTCCTGTATAGTGTTTTCTACACTGAAGATGCTTCATAAGCATTTGCTAATTAAAATCACTCCATATCTCAAAATAAAAATGGAAGGGAATCACATGACTCTATGGAATTATGCAGAGAATACCCTGCTAGCCAAAAACAGGCATGATGTTACATGTTCCTAAGAGTAGAATTCCTACACGTAGGTTGTGAGAAGGCACCAGTGTCATAGCCAATAGAGTGTGGCAGTTAAGAGCAGAGGTTCTGGAGCCAGATTGCCAGGATTCAAATCCTGGCTCTGTTGTGTGTACACCATATGAATTTAGGAAATTGCTTTATCAATCTGGTGTCATAGATTCCTCATCCACAATGTGGGGCTAGGTTTTTTGGGTTTTTTTTTTTTTTAATTTAGACAGAGTCTCACTCTGTCGCCTCAGGCAGAGTGCAGTGGCATCATCATAGCTCACTGTGACCTCAAACATCTGGGCTGAAGCAATCCTCCTTCCTCAGCCTCCCGAGTCGCTGGGACTACAAGCGCATACCACAACACCTGGCTGATTTTTCTATTTTTAGTAGAGATGGGATCTCACTCTCACTCAGGCTGGAATGGGGTTGGTTTGGAAGATTACATGAAATGATACAAGTCTCCCTTATCTACAGGGGATGCATTCCAAGACCCTTAGTGGACACCTGAAACCTCAGTATTGGACCCTATATATACAGTATTATGGGATTTTTAAATCTTAGACAGCTACTAAGTGACTAACAGGTGGGCAGCAGATACAACATAGATACGCTGGACAAAGAGATGATTTGCATCCCAGGCAGGGCAGAGTGGGATGGTGGGAAATTTCATCACGAGATTTTAGACTGACCATGGGTAACTGAAACTGCAGAAGATAAAACCGCAGACAAGGGGGGATGACTGTACCTGAAAAATGCTTATGATAGCACCTGAGCTCAATCGATCCACCCGCCTCAGCCTCCTGCTAGGATTACAGGTGTGAGCCACCGTGCCCGGCCCAAAATAGGCTTTTAATAAACTCAAATCGAACCATCCCTGCTATGCAAAATACATTATTGTTTATTCATTATCAAGTATCCCATCCAGAGTGTCCTCCAGCCTCAGGTGTTGGCACCATCACAGGTGCCCACTGATGTCAGGAATCCACCACCCAGAACATAAGGTAGACCAGGCATCCTCAAACTACCGCCCACGGGCCACATGCAGCCCGCCGAGGACATTTATCCAGCCCGCTGGGTGTTTCTGCCGTCGCTGCCAGTCCTGCTTAGCAGCCGCCTCATCCCAGGCCCACAGTGCGCACTCTCCAACGGTCTGAGGGACAGTGAACTGGCCCCCTTTTTAAAAAGTTTGAGGACCCCTGACTGGCAGACCAAACGTCCACGACACATATACTCTGCTAATTGGGATCCAAGGGCAAATCCGAGCGCAGTGCTTGAAAGGTTCCCAGCACTTCTCTTCCACCCCCTCTTCCAAAGGAATACCGACTTAAATTCCTTCCACCTCTCCGCTCACATCCATTCGAAGTTCATGTAGTGCCCACTCTATGCCGAGCACTGTGCTAGGCGCTAATGATAACATGGCAATAAGACACGGTCCCTGCCTTCCATCCAGTTCCAGTCTGGAGAGAGACAGACAAGCGAGCCAGCAGTCACAAAACCGTATAGATGTCAGGAGCATGGTAAATCCAGGATGCTCCAGGTATAGCATTGTGGGCAGAGGTCATGGTGTGTCTCTATAACTGTAAGATTGCCTCAGAAACTACTGGAATTGTTTTCTGTCTTCTTCAGACATTCAAACTCAGGCAGTGAGACAACACTGACAGACCACCCCATAGCTGGGTCCCATCCCACCATCCTTACCCAAATTAGTTGATCCTTTCCCACGTTCGTTCTGGCCCCCAGGCATGGCGGAGAAGCTCACATTGTAGTTGGGTCGGTTCTGGGGAGACGAGTGGGGCATGCTGGGCTGAGGCTTAGGCTGCGGCTGCTGCCAGCTGTAGCCACCTCCTCCCTGTTGCCACCCTCCCCCCATAGGCTGGGGAGATGCTTTCTGTGGCGAGCTGAGAGGCGGAAATCCTCCACCCAATCCAGTCGGTGTGGTGGGTTTGCTGGCAAATGAAGAACTACCTACAGAAAAAAAAAAAGGAGAAAGAAGGTAAGGCTATTTTGAGTAGCCTCTAACTCTTGTGTCTCAAGATACTGCTTGCGATGACTTTAGCGGAAATTGCCTCCATCAATAGCATAATTAACCTTCCTAATAGGTAAAGGAATTACAGGCATATATATCATTTCCTTAATCCCCACAATGACATTTGGGGATAAGTTTTTACAGCCTCATTTTTTCTTCAAACAAACTGCAAGTCAGAGTAGTTAGGTGATTTTCTTAAAGGCACGTGGCAAGTGGCAGAACTAGAACTTGAATCTAGATCCTACTAAGCAGATTCTATTTCTTTACTAGAACAGAAACTACTAAATGACAAGAATGGGGAATAAAACAAAGTAAGTTCACTCATTAAGGTGCCACTTAAGCTTCAGTTAACAGGACTAATCATTGTTTGTTATAAAGTACAAACATGGTTAGTGACCAAGAGTAAACAAAGACGTTTTGAAATTTCACAAGTAGGTTTCAATTTCATACTACTTCCATTTCATTGCAGGAGAGCAAAAACAGCCAACATTCTGACAACTTTGGACAGGACAAAGGATCTCATTCAAACTTTAAAAAATGTTGCCTTGTACCAGGAATTTAAGTAGAATCCTGATTCCATAATCACCAGACTTTTAAGCACTCACTGCATACATGCTAAACTATTTCCAAAATATGAACACCAGCTGTGGCTTGTGTTTAAAGAGGCAAAATGAGACACCAAAATATGGTGATCTCCGAGGACCCTTTCATGCAATGAGTCCAAAGTAATGGTGTTAATAACATAACTGATATTTATATAGCTCTTTAGAATTTACAAAATGTGTTTATGTATGTTACTGCCTTTGATCTACACAACACCCTTAGAAGGTAATCACTTTAAAGATGAGGAAATCAAGGCTCAGAGAGGTTTACTGATATGCTCATGATCACACAGCTAGTTAACAGATCTGGGATTTGACCATAATCATCCTACCTCCAAATATCATGCTCATTTGCTGCACCATAATCTCCGGTTCCTCCCCAAATCTCTGAGCCCTTCACTACAGCTCATCCCTTACTGCGTCTTCTTTCTACAGATATTTCCCTGCTATTCTGATCCTGGGACGCCTGTTTCCTTCCACATTTGGAATATTCTATCACAGCCACAGGATGTGGAGTCAATCCAAGTTTGAGGCTCAGCTCTATCACTCATTCGTCATTCATTCTCGCACGCATGCATTCATTCATACATTCAATCGCCAATATTTCCTGAGCAGCTACGATGGGCACTGGGAGTATAGCTGAAAAAAGATAGAGAGAATCTTTGTTCTTCCAAAGCTGGGTGGAAAACTTCACTTCTTTGACCCTCAATTTCCTCATCTGTGAAATCAAAACTATATCTATATCATAAGTATACTGTAAAGACATAGTGATTATATGAAAGTGCTTATCAACCACTGAATTATGCAAACTAAGGGGCATTTATATTAAAAAATAATGCAAGCTCATATGCCAAGCTCACACCTGGTAAACTGTAAGGGCTCAATAAACACTCAGTAATAGGAAAAGGAAATGACAGGGCCTGTCCTTGAGTTTGGCATTGCCTCCATCGTTTTGTAACTTGTACCATGAAGCCTCTTTATGTGTCCCTGGGCCTTCCTGCCAATAGCACACATCAACGTACACCTAAGGCTGGGTATGCATTCTATGCTGGGGTTTCATTTTATACTTAAAGATGCTTACTTTGTTCTAAATATATATGTTTAGTATTTTAAAATTTGGTAAATAGAAAAAAGCCTAAAGACCTAAAAAAAACCTTAAAAAATAAAAACCTTCCATATTGCTGCCACACTGTCATTCAATCATTCATTTATGAAACGCTGTTGAGCACGCTCTACTTGCCAGGCTGCAGATACAGTGGTGGAAAGGCAGGCGCTGATCCTGTTCTTATGGGACCCATTGACATTGCAGGACTTTCTGATGTCTACACGTCCAGAATATTTTCTACCCATGATCAGCAATTCTAATTGCTAATGCCATTGAAGCAGAGAACTGACAGAAATACAAAGCAGTAGCTAAACCCTGAGGCCACTGCTATCCTCATTAAAAGCTGAAGCAGTGGTTCTCAACCTTGACTGCACACTAGAATTACCTCGGGAGCTTTTTTTTTTTAATGCCTCATCTGTGTAGCCCCTACAGTAGTGGATATTTTAGATTTGATTAAGTTTCTCTCTCCCATTATATTGTAAGTTCCAAGGAGCAGGAATGCTATCTGCCTTGAATTTTTTTTTTTTATTATGTCCTGAATGCCTACCATGTAGCAAATATTCAAAAATACCTACTAAATGAGGGAGTTAATGGTAAAGAGTAGAAAACCATGGCCTGGATGAACTGAATGATACCCCTCCCCATGCTGAGTTTTACCAACCTCTAAACCAGTTTCTGCTCCAGAGTTTCTAAGACCTCCCCCAATACATTGGGAGAAATTAAAATTCTCCTCTCCCTCAATTTCCCTTTTAATCCATTAAGAATTTCTACTGATTCCTCTATTAAATATCAGGTGGCTTTTCTGCCAGTACTGAGTTCAGACAATCACTTTACCTTGTCCGGCAGCAACCTGCAGTCAGCTCCCATGCCCACTCTGCCCTCATTCTTTTTTCAGCAAAAATTTCTTATTTTTTATTATAACATATATTATTATGTATTTACTATCTTAAAATTTGCTAGGGACAACTCCTTTTTCATTTCTGATCTTGTCAATATCTGTTTTTCTTCTCTTTCTGTTTTCCCTTTTTAGTCTTGCGAGACGTCTATCAATTTTATTATTCTTTTAAAAGTATAAATTTTTTGTAAATTTTCCTTGTGCTTATATTTTTAAATTTTCATCACTTTATACACCTATCATTATTTTCCTCTACTTTCCATGGGTTTGACTTGCTGTTATTTTTCTCCTTTTGATAGAATCTTAAATAATTAATTTTTCAGATATGAATATCACTCTATCTTTAAGACATCCCATAAGTTTTGGTATGTGATATTTTTATCATTAAGTTTAAAATATTTCTAATGTACTCTGTGATTTTTCTTTCTTTTTTTCTATTTCAGCATATTATAGGGGTACAAATGTTTAGGTTACATATGTTGCCCTTGCCGCTGCCTCCTCCCCGCCCCGAGTCAGAGCTCTCTGAGATGCATCCAGAGTCATCTCATCTTCCTAAAATGCAAAACTAACTGCTTCCTCAATTTGCACTCAGGTTAAAGTCCAGAAAAATTCTGAAATCATTCATAAGTCAGCTTCACCTCTCCAACCCTGTCTCTCCCTAATCCTTCCTGCCACATGCCCAGCTCGCCCCAGTCTCACTTGTGGGGCTTTTAAACATGCCCTTCCCTCCTCTTGGTCCTCTTTTCTGACACGTGGTCTTAACCATCTCACAGATCTGCCCAGGACGTCTAGATCGCCCAGACTTTGGCTTAGGTGATCTCAGAACACCTGTGACTTTCTTGAGTCCTCTAGCCCCTTTCAGACAATAATGCAGTTGCTATGTAACAGAGGGGGTCCTCCGGGAGCTCTTAAAATGCCCTATACCCAAGCCACAGCAGGACCAATTATATCAGAATATCTCTGGCAGGAACCAAGGCATTGGTGTTTGTATCAGAATCGTTTAATGTGAAAATACCCTAAGGAGAAGGACACTGTCTTTTATTTTTTCTGAACTGTAGCTGTATAATTTGGAAGTTTAAATTTTACTCTCAGAACACTTGCGTGGGATTCAAAAATTCTGGCTGGTAGCTCTCATTTATCTATCTGTTCATTGTGTAGCTTTAGAAAAGTCACTTAATTTTTCTATTAATATGTTATGTGACTTAAAAAATGGGAGAAATTTAGGAAACCAGTTTCCTCAGAAGGAACTTGTAAGAACCATTGCATTTCAGAAATGACAATGAATTCCTGAACTGCTCAAGTAGTTTTTTGTTTGTAGGGATACGGGTGTAGCTATGCTGAAACTATTTTTGTTGTCTGACTATAAATGTTGCAATCCAAGGAAATGGAAGATACACATATGGAATAGAAGAAGGTATTGGATTGTAATTACATATACTTATAGTTATTCATCTTCTACCTGTCTCCTGAATGGTAGAGCAATGACACACCAGTACCAATGAACACATTTAACACAGAGATCTTGGTTTTTAAATGCCATTCCAACAAAAAGGAATGAGGGCTTCTTAGAGAATGTCTGCTTCTAAAACTGGGGCATAAAAAGTTCAAGATAAGTCTGAGACATCTTGTTGTGTAATAAAGGAAGAAAGTTCTCAAAAGATGAGACAAGTAAAAAGATACAGAGCTTTCATAAACCAAATCAAGGGCAATGGGAACTTCAAAGTGAATGACAGTAATAGATGATAATACATTGAACCAAAAAAGAATCCATTAGTCCCTTCTGATGATAGAGAAAGATGATATAGATGATGATATAGTTTGGATGTTTGTCCCCTCCAAATCTCATGTTGAAATTAGATCCCCAGTGTTGGAGGTGGGGACTGGTGGGAGGTGTTTGGGTCGTGGGCACCATATTTGTCCCTCATGAATGGCTTGGTGCCCTCCCTGCAGCAATGAATGAGTAATTGCTCTATAGCTCATGGGAGAGCTGGTTGTATAAAAGAGCCTGGCACCACCTCCTCACCCTCTTATTTCTTCTTTTGCTATGTGACACACCTCCTCCCCCCTTCACCTTCTGCCTCAATTGGAAGCTCCCTGAAGCCCTCACCAGAAGCAGATGCTGGCACCATGCTTGTGCAGTCTGCAGAACCATGAGCCAAATAAAAGTCTTTTCTTTATATTAATAGATTACCCAGCCCCAGGTATTCCTTGATAGCAAAGCAAACAGGCTAACACAGATAATGATAATGATAGATAGATGAAACAAGAAAAGAAAGAAGAAAGAAAGAAAGAAAGAAAGAAAGAAAGAAAGAAAGAAAGAAAGAAGAGTAGAGTTGTTCCTTACAGTAAAATACCAACTAATATATGTAGAAAGAAGGACAGAATTGGAAAATCACAGCCAGGCATGATAATCCCAGCACTTTAGAAGACTGAGGTGGAAGGATTGCAGGAGTTTCAGACCAGCCAGGGCAACAATAGCAAAACCCCATCTCCATAAAATTTTTTTTTAAAAAATTAGGCTGGCTGTGGTAGGTCATGCCTATAATCCTAGCAGTTTGGGAGGCCAAGGCAGGAGAATTGCTTGAGCCCAGGAGTTTGAGGTTATAGCATGCTATGATGATACCACTGCACTCTAGCCCAGGTGACAGTGAGACCCTGTGTAAAAAACAAAAGAAAAAGAAAGAAAGAAAAGGAAAGAGGGAAAGAAGGAAGCAAGGAAAGAAGGAAGGAAGGAAATCATAATTTTTCAAGCAGCATAGTATTAATAATAATTGCTTTGTGCAAGAATCATTAATGAATACTAAAACCATTGAGTAAAAGTCAGATGGGAAATAGAATATTCTCAAATAGGATTATGTCAAATAGGATAGTCTCAAAATATCTCCCCCAGATTACTTACTAATTACAAAAGGAAGAAACCTTTTCAGTAAAGAAACCTAACAGATACCACCTTAACCAAATGATTCAAGTTAACATCAAACCCAAATTGAGACTTTCTCACCTGGTCTGTACCCTTTGAATATCAATGTCATGAAAGACAAAGAAAGACTGAAGAATGACTCCAAATTAAAGGAATTTAAAAAGGCATGATGACTAAATGCAACATGTGCTGTCAGATTCTTAGAAAGAGCTTCCTATAATGGTCACCTTTTCAGAGAGGACTTCCCAAACCACCTGCTATCTACAATAACACCCAGCCCATCCATCACTTGCCATCTCCTCTTTTTCCTTACGTTTTCCTTTTCCTTATTTTTTTTCATAGCACTTAGCAGGAGGGCTGTAAGTGTAAGCTCCAGAGCCAGACTTCTTATTGTTTGAAACCTTGTGATTTGGGCATGTTACTTAACCTTTTTTACCCCAGTTCCCTCATCTGCAAAATGGGGATAATACTGCCTACTTCAAAATATTATGAGGGAGAATAAATGAAATGATATATGTAAAACACTTAAAATAGTGCCTGACACATTGTAAAGCCCCCAATTAACATTAACTGCTATTTTTATTATTTTTATTTGACATTATACTATACATTTATTCATTTACTATTTGTTTCTCCTTTTAGAATGTAAGCTTTATTAAGGTAGGAGTTTTGTTTTGTTTTGGTTTGCTTGTTTGGTTGGTTTGTATTAAAACAGTACTAGCACATAGAAGGCACTTAGTAAGTATTTGTTGGATGAATAAATGCATAAAAAACAAACAGCGAATGAGATTTTATTTAAGTAAAATTTTACCTGGTGTTATGTATTACTTTAAAAATTTTTTTTGAATTAAATTTTCTTTTTTTTTTCATCATATTATGGGGGTACAAATGTTGTCAAGATTACTTTAAAATTTAAAACATCCATTAAGATATAAAGAAGGGTGGGGAAGAATATGATCATGTAAAAGAATTTTGAGAACTCTTAAAAAGGGGGAAAAAATCTAACGAGTACAGAATGGAAGGTCAAGATTCTGACACTATTGCTGGCAAAAACAGCAGCCATGCTCACATTCCCTCCAGACAATCTGGCTATAAATGCCCTAGGAGGGCTTTCTCAGAACACAGACTATCAACATGGCCAATGTAAACTTTTACGTCAGGCTCACCCATCTTTATTTAACAGCTCTGTACTGCCATAGAGGAAGGAAAAGGGATTCAGAAAAGGATTCAGAACACAACAGTCCAATGAACTCCTCCTTAAAGAAAGGTTCCTTGGTGAAATAGGTTTGAGAAGCCTGGTTACTGTATCCTTGTTAGCAGTTATCAAAATCCACCGAACCCAGTGTTTCCCAAAGTCACTTGTTGATGGAACACCTATCTTGTAACAACTATTAACATATGATGAAAAACATTCTGGAATTACTATACAGAGAATCTATTTTCTGTATAGAATTTTACAAATTGACCAGAGAGCACTATAGTTAATGGAAGAAAGGAAGATAAGTGTGAGGATATCAGGTAACATCACAGTAGGCTTCTGCAAGGTTGAGATTTTGTGGTACAAATCTATCTTACCAGCTTTGTCTCAGACCATTCTCCACATGCTACCTTTGCTATAGTCAACTCTACTGTCATGTCCTCCTAGAAGCTGTAACATTATTCATGCTACTAATCCAAAATTGGGCATTGAAGAAATGAATTAATAAAAGTGATTTACAACCCAGTATCTGATACCTGTTTCTTTTTTTTTTTTTTTTTAAGCCGATCTCAGGTTTCAGAGGATAGCTTAAGAATACATACTATTTTAGGTCTGAGGTAATAATACCAGTGTGTTGTAACATCAAAGATTTAGATTTGAGCCTTTGTAGCTATAAGTAAATGCTATATATATTTTAATCTGCTGAGTTTGTACCTAGCGTTCCAAGGTCGGCAAAAGGATCCAGAGTCTGGGGTTTGCTTTGATGGGTGGGAGTACCATGCGAGGATCCTGTTGGGCTGGTGGCAGCTGACTTGCTTCCCATTCCAAAGCCTCCTGAAAAGGAAATAAGGTCATTGAAAATGAGTTAGTTGTCTAAAGCTGAATTCTGAAATTCAGAACTCCAGAGCTGTTGTTCATTTGTTTCCAGGGCAAATTGGAACAGGGTTTGGAAATATGTAAGAAGTTGCTAGGCCCTGCTTCTCTGACCTGGATGAATGGTGGCCTGGAGCAAGGACAGGACACAGAAAAGACAGATGCTGTTTCCCGGCCACACATACGAACTATTATTTCCAGTGTTTACCTCTCATGTGCTCTTTCCTATGGGATTTGCCAATTCCTAACTGAGTAACTTTGGGAATCTTGTTTTACGTCTTTGAGCTTCAACATTTTATCATTGTTTTTTTTTTTTAAAAAGGAAACAATAAGAAACCAAAATCACAGGCAACAAAAGAAAAATAGACAGGACTACATAAAACTAAAAACTTCTTTACAGCAAAGGTGACAATCAACAGAATAAAAAGGCAGCAGAGTAAAAAGACCACTCTCTCTCACCATAAATAAAAATCAACTCAAAATGGATTAAAGACCTAAATTTAAAACCCAAAACTAAGAAACTCCTAGAAAAAAACATAGAGGAAGAGCCCTATGATGTTAGTCTGAGCAACATTTTTGGATATGACCTCAAAAGTACAGGTAACAAAAACAAAAATTGACAAAGGGGATTATATCAAACTAAAAAGCTTCTGCATAGAAAAAGAACAATCAACAGAGTGAAGAGATAACTTACAGAATGAGAGAAAATATTTTCAAACTATACATCTGATAAGGGATCAGTTACTATTCAAAATATACTAGGAACTCAAACAGCTCTACAGCAAAAAAACCAAATAACTTAATTAAAAATGGGCAAAAGACCTAAATAGACATTTCTCAAAAAAAGATATATAAATGGCCAATAGATATATGAAAAAATACTAATATCACTAATCACCAGGGAAATGCAAATCAAAACCACAATGCCATATCACCTCATGCCTGTTAGAAAATCAAAAACCAAAAAGACAAAAGACAATAAGTGTTGGTGAGGATGTGGAGAAAAGGGAACCCTTAATACATTGTTAGTGGGAATGTAAACTGGTACAGCCTTTATGGAAAACAGTATAGAGTTTCCTTAAAATATTAAAAGTAGAGCTACCATATGATCCAACAATCCCACTACTGGGTGTGTGCATGTGTGTGTGTGTGTGTATACAAAGGAAAGGAAATCAGTGTGCTGAGCAGATATCTACACTCCCATGTTTATTGTAGCACTAATCACAATAGCCAAGATATGGATGGAATCAACTTACATGTCCATCAGTGGATGAATGGATAAAGAAAATGCGGTATATATACATAATGGAATACTATTCAGCCATGAAAAGAAGGAATTCCTATCATTTGCAACATCATGGATGAACCTGGGGAACATCATGTTAAGTGAAATATGCCAGGCACAGGAAGACGAACACCACAGGATCTCACTCATATGTAGAACCTAGAAAAGTTGATTTTATAGAAGTAGAGAGTAGAATGGTGATTACCAGGTTACCAGAGGCTGGGATGGTTGGAGGTAGGTGGGGAATGAGGAGATGTTGGTTAAAAGATATATAATTACAGCTAGATAGGAGGAATAAATTCAAGAGATCTATTGTACAGCATGGTAACTACAGCTAATGATGACATGCCACATTCTTGAAAAATGCCAAGAGAGTGGATGTTCACTGTTCTCACCACAAAAATGATAACTATGTGAGGTAACACATTTGTTAACTAGCTAGACTTAGTTAAGTTGAATGACTTAACCATTCAACAACATATATATACAAATATATATAAATCGTATATATGAAATGTATATATACATAAAATGTATATATAAAACATCAACGTTGTATATGATAAATACATACAATTTTATATGTCAATTAAAATTTAATCAAGTAAAGAAGGAAACCCTGTTATGCGCTACAACATGGATGGACCTGGAGGACACCATGCTAACTGAAATAACCCAGTCACTAAAAGACAAACACTGCATGACTCTTCTCATAGGAGGTACTGAAAGTAGTCAAACTCAAAGAAACAGAAAGTAGATGGTGGCTGCCGGGGCTGAGGGATGGTGGGAGTGGCAGCTATCGCTTGGTAGGTGTCGAGCTGCAGTTATGCGGGGTGATCAGTGGGAAGGAAGGGGTCGTTCTGAGGATGTGTTGCACAACAAAATGCATGTAGTTGACAATGTTGTATTGAATGTACATTTGGAAATTGTTGGGAGGGTGAATTTTATGCTATGCAGTGGGGGTAGGGGTGCCACAATTTTTAAAAAAAGGAAAGAGTAACTGCTTCAGAATACAGCTGTTCTAAGCACATCGTGTGTACTTGTGTGTGCATGTGCTTAACTTGTACAGTGTCGTGAAGGCAGTCACGCAAGACAGCTCTCAATAAATGCCAGAGTAGCCACGAGAAAGAGACCCTGTTAGTTACTGACCAATCCAGCCCTTAAATAAGTACTTTATGAAGAAGGAAGAATATTCACATTTATACAGGATCAGATCTATACCAGAAACTTTCATGTAAAGTTTCATAACTTAAACTTACACAACTGCATCGGACAAAAGATATCATCCCCATTATTCAGATTAGAAAACTGAGGCTCAGACTTGCCAAAAAAACTCCAAGAGTGTCTAAGTGGTCGAGTTAGATATACAGCTGTATCTGTCTGATTCTGTTGTCAAGACAGACATTCAGCAAATAAGTCTTAGAAGATAAATAACACATAATAAGTAGCACTATCATGTCATCAAGTGCATTGGGGAAAGCTCCTCCAGAATATGAGTGAGTCTTTAGGAAACATCAACACAAATGACATAGTTGGCCATACTACACTGTAGATATTCACTTTACCTTAGGTAAAGGTTATGGTTTGGCAGTTGGTTAAGTGTGTACAAAAAATAACCTGCTGACCTTTACCTGGTTTAGCATGCCAGTCCCAACCTCCCGAAACATCTGGCTGAATGTTCACAGCAGGTGTACTAGAAGCTGCAAATAGAGAGAAGAAAAAGAATGAGAACAAGATAGCCCAGAACCCACTTTTCTGAGTCCACACAGGATAATGCCACCCCTTCCATGAAGCCGGCATGGCCGCCCAAGATGAAAGGGACTCATTCCTCCTTCTGAGTTCTCACCGCACTCCGCAACACTCGGTATTTTCTGCTTTCACCTATGGTTGCTGACACGAGGCTTGGCAGAAACCATAGATTATTGGCTTCTGCTCCTTATAACTGAGCATGTGTCTGTCTCCCTTAAATTGTGAGTCCCTTGAAGGCAAGAACTATCTTATGTATGTGTCCCGCCCTATACGTAGCACAGAGTCGGTGGGCAATAAGAAAAGAGGAGAAAAAAACTTGAACTCAATTCACGTTAGCTAAGCATTAACAAGTGTATTTGAGGCATGACCCACTTAGAACTGAAATTTTATTTTCTCCTCGGCTATGACATGAATTGAGAATGATGAGTCATTCAGAAAATGTCCTGGGCACTGACTATATACCACCCGCTATGCTAGTGCTAGGGATGTGTCTATTGTTAATCAAAATAAACTCACTGCAGCTTCAAAAAAGATCATTTTGAGGCCGGGCGCGGTGGCTCACGCCTGTAATCCTAGCACTCTGGGAGGCCGAGGCGGGTGGATAGCTCAAGGTCAGGAGTTCGAAACCAGCCTGACCAAGAGCGAGACCCCGTCTCTAAAAAAAAAAAAAAACAAAAACAAAAAAGATCATTTTGGCCCCTCTCAAACTTCCAAACATATAATTTTAAAGATATGTTCAGCTACAGAGAATCAGGTGTACTAGAGGAATATGTAAGTTTGGTAGGAAGTTTTTTCTACATCTATAAAATCTACATAAGAAACAGGATGCCATAAGAAAGAATTTCATTCTAAGGCACCTCTAAGTTTTGCCCATAAAAATTAGTGAGTGAAATACAAATACTAAACTGACACTGCAAGTGGGATTTAAAACACACACATGCACATATACCAAAAGAACTATGAAAGCACCAAGATTAGCATTCCAAGCCTTTTATTTACTTGTTTTCTTTATTTAGTACCAACCAAGACATCTTGTACCTTCCCATCATTAAGTTAAAAAGAACATGCCATTATCAGTAATAACAATTTTTTTCCTTTCTAATCTTCCCTTCTCTTTTTCCTTAGAAATATGAGGTAGACATTAGGCAGTTTTGCCAACATTTACTGTCTGATTTCTTTTAAACTCTGATCTCATTCTCACATCCAACTGGGATGTAGAACGAGGCATTATAACTTCAACCTTATTATAAAACAAACCCTTCTAAGGTTGTGGCCAATAATGTTCAACAGCCTTCAACATTAGGAATGAGCTATAATTCTCTGGCTCAAAGCCATTTACCCTTCACTGAAAACCTCTAGTTTTAATCAACATTACTTAAGTGATACACTTTTGTACTTACAAATGGATGTGATTACTATTCTTTCTATACAACCTAAGTCTCTGACATACAAATGTAATTTGGGCTACATATGTAATTTCAAATTTATTAGTAGTCACATTTTAAAAAGTAAAAACAAGCTAGTGAAATTAATTTTAATAATGTTTTATTTAACCCAATATATTCAAAATGTTATTTTAACAAGTGACCAATATTAAGACTATTCATGAGATATCTTACATTCTTTTTCTTGTATTAAGTTTTGAAATCTGCTATGTATTCTGTACTCGGAGTGCACCTCAAATCAGACTAGCCACGTTTCACGTGCTCAACAGCCACTTGCTACCGTATCCTAAACTTTGTGTTCTGGGGAATACTAATTTTGTGGAATACGAATGTATTTTATTAATTTAAGAGCTATATTTTCCACATTTCAAAGATTTTCCCAACAAGGATGCATCTTTCAACCATTTAAAAATGGAATTGTTTTTTTCTTTTTATTGATACATAAAATAATGATACGTCCTACAGCCAATGGTGACTTATGATTCTGTTCATATAGCTCTAACACAAAAAAGAATTCCACAGTCAAATAAAACAAAATTAAGCAGGCTTCTTTTCTGTAACACTCCCCAAAGCTTTTACTATCTTAATGTGAATTATTAATTTCCAAAAGAGAAACGTACAATGTAGCTTTGTCAAAAAAAAAAAAAAAAAAGAAAGCACTCACAGGATGCTCCTTATATCTGAGCACCTACTGATACTTTGTGGAAAACTATGTTCCACTGAACACAACACAAAATACTTCCTTACCGTGCACTGTGGGTGAAGGACTCCTTGTAGGCTGAAGAAAGGGGTCACTGGAAGCACTGGCCGTGTTTAGAAAAGAACCCAGCAAATCTTGACCTGATGGTTTAGAAGGTGCTCCAAATGGGTCAAAGGTGGCACCTAGAAACAACAGGAAAAATGTATTTATCTATCCTATGAGTTCATTCATTCACTAAATATTAAAGAATTGTCACTACTGCTTGGCCTTAGGCCAAATTCTTGAACAGTCAGGATGATACACTCTTCTTGGGCTGCTCCACAGGCCTATCCTAGCCTCAAAACTTCCTGCAGAGCTAATAATAAATCCAGAGGATTTCTGACCACACATGAATAATCCCATCTTTGCGGACAAGGGAATAGTTTGGATTTACCTGCAGGATGAACCACAGTCCATACCACTGCCGCTACACAAAACTATTAATAATCTGCTGCCAGCAGACGTTAGGAGAGCATTATGCCAGTGAAGTCATAGCTGAAAACTTATTAAACCCCATATCCTACCTGAGTTTTAAGAGTGGGATTTATTTGTTAACTAGCCTTATCCCTTCTCATCATGACTTAGAGTACATTATAAATATCAATTTATATTAAATTAGAGGCATTTTCCAATAACTAAAACTATGCAACACCACAAGACCAGAGCTCAAAATTTAGTTCTACAACAATGCTGATAGGTAACGATTATCCCCATTTTACAACTGAGGAGATTAAGATTTTTTCAATAAGTTTACACAGATGGTCAAGTGTTGGTCCTGGGATTCAAAAACAGGCCTTTAACTCTAGACTTGGTATTCTTTTGACTTCCTCTTGGGGGGCAAAATACTTGCATTCTACACCAGGGTCTGCCACTAATCCTCTGGGTTATTCTCAGACAGGTCAATCAATATATCTAGGCCTCAGGTTCATTGCCTGTACCCAAAGGCACAGAATTAACTGACAGGTCTAAGGCCCCTGCTAGCTGTGGCACTGGAATACAACTACCTGCATGGGACTGTGATGAATGAAATTGACAGTCATGCAAGGTGCATAGTCTTAAAACATGATCATCAAGTACTACGCTGTCTTGGATCTTGAGGATTTTTTTTTTTTGTGACAGAGGTTTTTATCACTTTGGTGAGTTGGATGCAAAGCAGAGAAGTATAGAGAAATAGCCTTGGCATAGGAGGCAGGGCATGGAGTTCCCCAATAACTAATGAAGGAGCTTGAGCCTCAACACCTGTGCTCTGGCTCTGAACCCCACTGTCATAAAGGATGTTTCCAGCTGAACCACCATAAATCAAGACCAGCCCAGAGCCTTCTAAGAAGTGAAAGGTAAACTTGGAGGAAAAAGTTCCTACAGGCCACCAGTACTGAAGAGTTGAGACAATTTCTTTTTACCCTTCCTAATGTGATGTCGTCTTGGTTAATGATGACAGTAGGCCAGGGGGAAGCTCTTTTGAGTTGGTTTTTTAGAAGCTGTAATGGATCTCTGCTTACCCAGCTACAGTGCCTTGCTTACAAATGTCAAAAACTGTGGATGGCTTTTTGTAGAAAGGGTTGAGTCTGCAGCAATGAGCAGAGTGAAACTAACTGAGCCCCAGGGGGCTCCAGCTCCTTGTCAGGTACCAATTGCTCTGTCTCAGTCAGCTGTGCTGATGGCATGAGTCACTTAAATATATTTTGAAATAACCAAACACTTCTCTGCACAGCCAAAGTGTATTGAGGAAACTACAATTCCAGGAAGACATTACAGGAAAACTGAGGGAAAGCTCTGGAGTCAAATGCCTAGTTTTGGACCTTGGCCCCATCAATTACTAGCCGTAGACACTTCTGCTACTAATTTAACTCTAAGTCCCCATTTCCTCAAATATAAACAATTATACAATGGTGATAAGACTCACACTTATTTATTGGGTTTTTTAAAAAAAAATTAAATCATGTTTAGTGTTAAATTCCATGTCTGGGAAATAGTAAGTGCCCCATAATTATCAGCTGCTATTATTAATAATAATTCATTGATCTATATCTCCAAGCAGAAGTAAGTAAAGCAGCTCAGGGATTGAAGTCCCAAAAAGAAGGAAATAAAAAATAAGAATGTGAAGTTCAGATATCCAGTCTTACACTACCTTATTTCTCTTGTGACCTATATTTAAATGAAGACAAAGACCTCTAAGAGACTTTTAGGGAAACCAGAAAAGTCTAGCTTATTAGGAAAATTCAATTATACCTGCTGAGCCCACAGGTTAAAATTCAAAACTGAGAGGTACAGTGCAACATGGAAAAAATTACCTTCTCCCACTCTGAGGGTTGGAGACGCAGAGGCGGAGGCGGCAGAACGGCGCGGTGTTGACTGGGTAGACGCAGGTCCACTAGCATGAAACACGTCTTCTACCCCTGCCTGTCCAGCCTGGGCAGGACCAGCAGCACCTCCACCCCCAAACAGGTCACTCAGTAGTTCAGAATTGCTAGGAGGAGCCGCCGGTGGAGAGAAGTTCTCACTCACTGCAGACCCTTCTAGGCCCAGCAGGTCCACTTCCTCAGGGGGTGGAGGGACAGTGGGCTCCTGCTGCTTTTTGCTTGGCTTCTTGGCCCCACGAGGCTTGTCACCATTGGCATTGCCATGTGGACTGGAAAGGGTCAGAAGTTCATCATCCGATTGCTCACTTTCCTGATTCACTAGGGCAGCGTGGTCCTCCTCACAGAATGACTTCTCCGATTTCTGATCTAAGGAAAGCAAATATGCCCATAAATGCTTAGTTACTAACCACAGCATTGTTGAGTTTTGTTATAGGTATATAATTCCAGAAAGAGGGAGAAGAATCCAGCCATGAGCAAACAGTGCTTTCAGACCCTTACCAATGGAAAATGTGACATACTTCACATTATATTCAATTACCATTTGTTGAGCATCTGAGACACAGGACAGTTCGGTGGTGAGGAACAGAAACTCTAGAGCCAGACAGCCTGGGATTGAATCCAGCTCCACTGGCTCTGTGACACTGGGCAAGTTACTTTACTTCTCTGTGCCTTGGTTTCCTCATCAGCAAAATGGGGTAATAAATAATACTTAGCTCACAGGCTACTGAGAATTACATAAGATGATATTATAAAGTGCTCAGATCAATAGTAAGTAGTACCTACCTGTTGATTTTTCTTATGTATTTTTCAGGCACTATGCTAGGTTTTAGAAAAAGAGCATTATCTGCTAGTCCTTTGCTGATACCTCTCACTGTCGTTTACTTCTCCACGTGTCCTACAGCCAAAAGAAAAGCCTTTCTCCCAATGTCTGGAGCAGAAACAATCACACACCTAGTAAGTGGAGAGAAGGATTCTGCTTCAGATGGTCCTTACACCAGCCTGCAAGGAGATACTTTCAGCATAAATTGGGCAGCAAGAAAGAGGACCCTTAGGGGAAAGAGTGACTTTCCAGGCCCTCCTTACGGCAGATCTTCCCATGAAAATTTATTATTGAATGTCAGATAGACCCACATTCCAAAGCAAGTACAGACCCATATCCTTTACTCTCAATTCTGAAATGCAAAAAGTTATGAAAGGGAAAGGCCTTCCTAAGTTTGGCATAAACTTAGTTGGCAGAAACTGTCCAGAACAGATACGAAGATACTTATAGTCTCCATTTATCTCACTCGGGGTTATTATTTATATGTTCCACTGCAGAAATATTAATATATTTAATTATAGGTTGTTGTCTGAGATACCACTGAGGATATTAAGTAATATATGATTTGTATATCGTATCACCTTTCTAAAATTCAAAAAATTCTGCATTCCTAAACATATCTGGCTCTGAGAGATTCAGATAAGAGATTATGCATCTGTGCTAAAACTTATTTCAGACCGGGTTTTATGGCTCATATCTGTGGCTCATGCCTTAACATTTTGGGAGGCTGAGTTGGGAAAATTGCTTGAGGCCAAGTGTTCGAGTCCAGTCTGGGCAACATGGCAAGACTTCGTCTCTACAAAAAAAAAAATTAGTCAGGCATGGTGGTGTGCACCTGTAGTTCCAGCTACTCAGGAGGCTGAGGCAGGAGGATCGCTTTAGCCTAGGAGTTCAAGGCTAGAGTGAGCTATGCTCACGCCTCTGCACTCCAGCCTGGGCAACAGAGAAAGACTCTGTATCAAAACAAAAAAATATTACAGAGCCTAAAGGAATCATTTCTAAATTTTTTATTAAAATGGCAGTGGAGAGGTAAGAGTGAAGTTTTATTAAAAGCCCTTACTATGAGGAAGATAAGAGGTAAGGAAAACCAAGAGGGGGCTAAAAAGTCTACCTGTTGTCTAGATATCACTGGGTTTTCCAAGATTCAAAAGTTGCTAGACCCATTTCTCAAAAGAAAATTATGGAAGTAAGCCTTTCAATTCAAAGAAATTTTATGAACAATTTTTTCACCAAACACTGAAAACTTCTGTAAGTAGCAGGAATACTGTCTCATGTTCACACATCGGAGGAAGGCCAATCAGGAGAATTTCAAATAGACCATCACCAAAGCCAGTTTTCTACCTCTTTCATTCAGAAAGTCCCAACTACTCAATTCTACACTGAACCTTGCAGGTAACCTCAGACAATTCTAAATCAAAGATGGCCAATGGGTATTGATTAGGAGGCCAATGCCAGTCTACTGACGGTAGCAGCTGGAGGTGTTATATTGAGAAGAATTCTGAAAATATCTCTAGGTTTGAGAGAAAAGAATACAGTGATTGAGCCCTGATTTCTGCTATGGTTGTTAAGCAAGTAGCAGAGACATATAGGCCAAGAACATGCCTTCCCTGCACCAGAGTAAGCTCAGTTCTGCCCTGCTTCTGGTTATAGCTCCCTGGAAGAAATACTCAATATTATATTTTTAGAATATTTATTTAAGGCCAGGAGATAGACTCCTTTATGAATCTCTTTGTACTGTCAACAGCCTAAAGGAAATCCTAGAAAACATCACACTTAATTTGTCAATCCCGGAAAGATGTGACCCAAAATATGGCATAGAGAGTAAAGCTAGAATTCAGCTTAAAATGGCCTTTTGCATCAGTATAAGAGCATCTGCGGAGTTGAAAGTAGGTAAGTTGCCTGATTTGAAAAAGGAATGAGTGGAAAGAAGCAAATTGGATGACTTCTGTTTGCTGCTGTGCTCTAGGCTGCTTCTAGGGCTAGCCATTTTTATAAAAGAACCACATAATTTAATCATTAAACCATGTAACTTAAAGAAACGTTTGTAAGTACCTTGCCAACAGAGAGAGGCAAAGAAACCGCCTTGCCCGAAATGTCTGGGGTTGTCTGGAGGGATATCTATTGGAGCCTGTCCTGGAAGACAAAAGGCCATGCAGCATCAATGAAACACAGGAAATAAGTCAATGTGACAGATAACAGAGAGGCCTCACCCTGAAAGAATTCATACCTCCTAAGGCCAGCGTATCCTGATGCTCCTGGTGAGAAGAGAAGAGGATGCTGGGGTTGACATCTTTTGTGCAGTAATGTTCCCACGGTGGGGTTAAGTCTATTACTTTGTCATGGGGCTGTAGTTCTACATCCAGTGTCACCTGAAATAGCTGAGGATATTTTTCTGGTACATCACATGCATCTAACTCTGGCCTAAAGAGGGATTTAAAAAAAATAGGATCAGTGAAAAACAATGGAACCAGCATGGTGTTCAACACAGAAACTGTAATAGGTTGACTCTTAGGTTAACTCTGAGGCACATTTCTAAGGAAGACTCAATCAGAACCAGATAAGTTACTTGACTTTTCTGAGCTTCAGATTCCTCATCTAAAGAAAGAGAAGAATAAACCCTGCTCAAGGAGTTTGTCAAGTTGAATTTTGAGGATAGGAAATAAATAAAAATAAATGAAATTAAAAAAAGAAAAAAGAATTTGGATGCTACTGCATATGAAAACATTTTGGAAAGCAGGGCAGATATGTTGGCCAGTATGCACTGGCATGGTCCAATTGGTTGTTAAAATAGTGAAAAAGGCTCACAGCTACCGCCTTGAGCCCTTGAACATCTCCACCCCTATCCTGGCCCCAGCAACCCCTACCTATTACCCAGCTTCAGCCACCCCCTGAATGCCTAGACCACATATGATGCAGGTTAATGTCTGGCAGTGGGATCCTCCAGAACCCTGCTTCAGAGCCAGGGCCGGGCATCGGCTCTGATGGTCACTGCTTGACCACACCACTGATTGCACTGCCACCCCTGTGGGGAAACACAAAGGGACACACGGATGCAAAGGCTCAAAAGTAGTGATACTTTTTTCCCTCTTTGTTTACTCTTGTTTCCTTACGTGGAATTTTAGACCCTTCTATTTGAAGTCTTTGATCTGTTTGTACTTCTCAAGACTCATCACACCCAGCTGAAAGATTTAAAGTGTGTCCAGCCTCTCTGAGCTGCTAAGCTACACCCGGTGGTCCGGGAGCGTGGGATTCCGGGGGATATCGCAGCACAGCGCCACACGGCCTCCCGTGTCACGGCTGCACTGATTGAAACTGACTGTGGGCCCAAGCAGTACTTACTTGGTGAACTTTAAAACTGTTGTGTCCAGTGGTATGAATCCAGAATGAAACTGAAGCTGGAATATCTGCGTGTTGGTCACCTAAAAATACATGAGAGAAACATTACAGTTGATCAGTGAAAAAGAAATGGGATCAAAAGATTAGATTTTTGGGAGCCAGGCTCCTTCAATTGTTTCTATATCTGAATCTTTGTTTACTCTGAATATTAAACAACCTCTCTGCTTAGAACAGGCTCAGCTTCATTTCCAACCTCTCCTCTCCATGAACTCTGCCTTGGCAAGCCATGTCCTCATCTACTAATGTCCCACATTTTTCCACATTCTTGCAGGTTGCCGTACTTTGATTCATTGCATTCCTTCTACCCAGGACACCCTGCTCCACCCCAAGCAACCCATCCTTCAAAGGCCACCGTGAAAGGTCATATTCTCTCTGAAGACTTTCTGGGCCACCAGTGGCTAAAACAAACTACTCCCATTATAGCACCTCATCTTCCCTCTAATATGATATTGTGGATATTTGTCCTTGTGTGAACTTTGCTTGCAAGCGTGAATTTCTTAAAGACAGAAACAGTTTTGTTCTTGTCAATCCTAAACACCTAGGCAATGGCTATCACAAAGCATACATACACTTAGCAAATATCTAATGAATTAAAATGCCAATTATTTGCAACATTATTCCTAACAGACAAAAAGTGGCAATAGTCCAAATGTCTACCAACTGATGAAGAGATTAGTAAAATGTGATATAGACATACAATGGAATATTATTTGGCCATATAAAGGAATGACATAAAGACACATGTTATAACATGACAAGCATCAAAAACATGATGCTAAGTGAAAGAAGCCAGTTGCAAATGACTATATAGTGTATGATTCCATTATATGAAATGCCCAAAATAAGCAAATCCATAGAGACAGAAAATAGATTAGTGGTTGCCAGGGGATGGGGGAGGAGGAAGGGAAAGTGACTGCTGATGGGTACAGGGGAGTGATGAAAATGTTCTGAAATTAGATAGTGGTGATGATTGCATAACTCTTTGAATATACTAAAAACTACTGTACTGCATTGTACACTTTTAAAGGGTGACTTTTATGTTATGTGGATTTTATCTCAATAAAAAATTTTTAAAAATCGTTGATTTCCACATCATTAGTAGAAATCTCTCCCCTTACACTAATCCACGTGGGACACTACAGGAAAGGCACAGCTTCTAAAGAGCATGGTTTGCTAAAAGTTCAAGGGCTGCCATCTCTGGCACAGTTATCATCATGCCAAGGACTTTGGGAAAGTCACAGCCTCTCTGAGCCTCAGTTTCCTCTCCTGTAAGATAAAGGAGATAAACATGAGCAATCTTAAAAGGCTCTTTCTCATTCTAAAACGACAAGTCACTCGAGCTCAAAGAGATGTGGAGAAAAGATTCAGAAATATTCCTTTTAAAGACTCAGATGAGTTTACACCCGATTCTTCCTGAAACCATACCTTAGCCTGCAGCCGGCTCCCGATGGTTGACCTCAAGTGATACATGGAAACGACCACATCTCCTTGCACAGTGATGTTCAAGGGAATGAAGATTTTTCCATCTTGGACACGGTACTCTCTTGAAACAGAGACCAAAGCGTACATTGAAAGAGAGTCCAATCTGGTACAATCACACAGACACAGGTAGAGTTCTCTGTGGCTCTGGCCAAAGGACCTGTTTTCCCAGGCCTAGACCCAGAAACCACTTCCTATCTTGAACAAAAACAGGACTGCAGCTTGTGCCAACTGAATCTGCAATGGGATGGAGTTGGTCGGATGCCAGGTGCTCTCTTTGCATCCACCTGGACTTCCAAATAGTGCAATTGCCCATCGCTGCTTTGCAGATCTCTTGTTCTCCACACATGCATCTAGCCCTGGTATATTTGCCTTTTCCTAATCTTAAATTAATAGTAAAAGCAGAGATAAAAGGAAAAAAACAATCCAATTGAGATCAGTATAGAAACAGAAATGTCATGCTCTGTGAGGGTCTTAGATATCAATCCCCAAATTCAATTTGTTCCAAACTAATTTCAATTTATGTTACTACCCACTCCTTTCTCTCCACACCCCCTACAAACTGCCACTGGCACTTGCTCTTTATTATAGATTCTATACCTTCTTTCATTACATCACCATCTACATAGTTGCTTACTCTCATTCATCACTATCTCTGCTACCACCCTCACTGAATCCCATCAAGACCATCTCCTTTAATGACCAGGTCCTTTGATCTCCACCACTGTCTTACCTTTATTATAGCTCGTGCTGGTCCCTTAATCTGTACTACCATTTGACTTGAAAGGGGGCCATGAAATTCTTTGATTTAGTTGTCCTTTTCTATGATTACCACTGAGATTGAACTTTTTAAATACATATCAGCCATTTCACAATGATATAGTCTTGCAGGAAGAAGATGATCCAACTTACACAGGAATTGAGCAATGCACAAGAAGAACTGAAGAAAGGTATCATGACTTACTTCATTCGTTCAAAATCTGTGCAGGTTGAATATATTTTGGTTTCTCCAATCAGCACATCACAGTAAGGGCGACATCCGTTTCTCTGTTTGTTAAAAAAGGGTATTGGACTGACAGTGATTGACTTAATTGTGAGAGGCTTGAAGTGAGGGCGGTAGGGTTTGTCTGCTAGTAGATCACACATATAGCCCAGGTATCTGAAACAGAAGATTGCCACTCTGTTGGGGCCCATCACACCAGGAGAAGCAAGCAATCTTTGTGGCGAAGATAGCAAAAGTTTGTCCTTACAAATTATTAAGTTACCATAAAAATTTGCTCTGTTAATTTCTTAAACACTGACTAGCAAAAGAGAATGCATCTTTCTCTACCTTTGCCAGAAAAGAAAAATAAAAAAGAAAATAAAAAAAGAGAGAGAACGCAGCCAATAATTTGGAAAGATTTTATCCATTGAGGTTGCTGTACTTCCCCAAAGAACCGATAATGAGCATATTTATTAAATCAAAAACCTGATGGGAGCTTTACACTAGCTCAATATTTGAACATCTATTCCTAGTTTATCTAGAGGATTAAACTTAGCAGCTAAAACCTGGCTTTGGATACAATTTAGCATTTTCTCATCAGAAATTCTTTTAATTCAAAAAAGTAAGGAGATAAAATTTAAATAAGAAAAAGACCTGAGCATGGTGGTACACCTATAATCCAAGCTACTGGGAAGCTGAAGAGGGAAGATCGCTTGAGACCAGGAGTTCAAGACCAGCATGACCAGCCTGAGCAAAATGCCCAGGGGGGACCTCTTAAGAGGTCTTACAAGTGAACAAGTGAGATTTCTAAAAGACTAGTAGACCCTCAGGTTAGTGTCCTAGGGAAGTCATATGTTAGAAGATCGGGATATAAATAATAAAACTTTATGTTTAAAAAAATAGATGTTAGGATTCTTTCTTATAATTGCATATAAAATTATTAAGTTTTAGGAATTAAGTCTTTCTCCAAAGGTCATTATGCTTAATTTGAAAATGTGTAGGAAGACTGGAAATAGGAGATCCTACTTTGAACACTGGAGCTGTGGTATAGTTTGAATAAAATTGAAGAACCACATCTTTTCACTTAGTTTTATGATAACAGAGCATCTGTTATCCTATCACAAGCAGTTAAATACTGAAAGAAAGATTTTCATCAAGAGTAACATGAGCTCCAGTTGTTTTGTACTTCAAATTTCTTTTGTGTCCACCACAGGATGAATATCATTGGTAAGTATAATCATCTATTGCTTATATTTCAATAAAGATCTGTGCAGTGAAACAAAAAGGATCTGGTCTTAGAGCTTAGGACGAAAGATGACGTTCTGGCTGTGTCCATTAGGTATTTTTAGACCTAGGGCAAATCACAACCTGTCTGAATCTCAGTTTCCTCACCTGTAAAATGAGGGAAGTGGACATAAGTATTCTTTATTTAAAATTTCCTTCTAATTTTAAAATCATAGATTCTCATATTGGGGGGGCTTATGAAACTTTATAAAAACCCAACATCCTAATCCAATTCAATTTTTTTTCCATGGTTCAGGGTAATGCCAGATAAATTAAAAGAAAATTACGAAAGCATCTACAAGGCAGATTTCAAACAAAGCATGATAGCAATTAGACCACATCTGTGTCTACACTGCTTCTAGCTTACTTTACCTCCTGTGGGAAGGCGAAAGTCCAATTCCCGGTCGCTTTGCATACAGCAATCGAACCGCTGGGCCAGGAGTAGAGTAGAGATTACAGAAAATGAACATAGCACCAACCAGAATTGACGATGCTGCCCGTCCATCCTTTCAAAGAAAATGCATAAACTCATCATGAACATGATCAAATTGGCCATTCTCCAATAAGAGAAATTAAGAGAGAGAAAGAGGAGAAATCCTCTTAACTAGATAGGGCCTTTTACTTCAAAATGGTTGACTTGAAAACCAAAATCTCTTCTGGCTATATAAATCACAAAGCAATAAGAAAAGACTTATTCTTAGGATAAAATTGACTCTATACTAACCTAAGAAGCCCAGTAAATTTGATTTGCACCTATTTGCTGAAAAATAAGGTAATCTTCAAAGTAACTTGGGACTTGTTGCACCAAAAATAATAGCCAAGGTCTTCTCATTTAGGACTGGAAGTGAAGACCTCACAGGTAAGGTAAATGTTGCTTTTTGGGATATGCTATATATGTATTTTTCCCAAAGTATGTTCCTAGATTCATATAAAATAAAGAAGCTGGGCCAGGTGCAGTGGCTCACACCTGTAATCTCAGCACTTTGGGAGGCCGAAGCAGAAGGATCGCTTGAGACCAGGAGTTCAAGACCAGCCTGGGCAACATAGCAAGACCCTATCTCTACAAAAAATTTAAAAATTAGACAGGTGTGCTGGTGCACACCTCTAGTCCCAGCTACTCAGGAGGCTGAAGCAGGAGAATTACTTGAGTCCAGAAGTTCAAGGTTGCAGTGAGCTATGATTGTGCCACTGCACTCCAGCCTGGTTAACAGAGTAAGACCCTGTCTCAAAAAAAAAGAGGAAGTTTCATCTAAATAAATCTGTTATGACCTGAATGTTTATGTCCCCCCAAAATTCTTATATTGAAACCCTAACCCCAATGTGATGATATGAGGAGGTAGAGATTTGGGGAGGTGATTAGGTCATGAGAGTGAAGTTCTCATGAATGCGATTAGTGCTTTTATGAAAAGCAACATGAGAGATTGCTTTCATCTATTTCTGCTCTTGGCCAATGTAACAGAAGACAGCCAGGAAGCAGGCCCTCCTTAGACATTAGATCTGCAGGCACCTTGATCTTGGACTTCCCGGCCTCCAGAACTGTGAGAAATAAATTTCTGTTGTTTAAGCCACCCCATCTAGGGTATTTTGTTACAGCAGCTCAAACTGACTAAGGCAACATCCAAGAACATCTGTGACAGATGATGACCCAGCCTCTTTTAGGGCACTTTCAGTGGCAGCAAGAATTCCGATACTTGAAGTAGCCCATTTCAGTTTACAGAGTTCTTCCTTATACTGAATATATTGAGTTGAATTCTATTCCTCCATAGCTTCCACTCAATGACCCTCATTCTTTCCTTCCATGAGAACAAAAACTAAATCTACTCCTTTCTCCCTCTGACAGCTCTTCACACATATGAAATATCATCCCTTTCCATCAATATTTCTATTTCCCATTTAAAACAAACCAAATCCCTTTGGTTCTTCCTCGTTTGATATCCCAGTTTAATGGATAACATTTAGCACACTTCTAAACAGATGAAAGTTTTAAAACAACCACCTTAGTTGTGCTGCCAAGATGTGAAACATAAGATATGAGATGCATTTTGACCAAACTAGAGGGAAAATATCATTTTCCTTAGTCTGGGCATTATGCTTTTATTACCATAACTCCAGCCCAAACTAGTATGAATGTAAGCTAAATCACACCATAAGCTCTTATTCATCTCTCTGTTTGCTAAAACCCCTGGATTTTTTTTTTCAGAGGATCTGTTAAGCTAATAGACAAATATGTTTAATCTTTTAGAATCAGAATTCAGGACTTTACATTTATCTTGTATTTAATTTCACATTGTTAGTTTTTGTTAAATGATCGACCTGCAAGAACTTTTTAAATCCAGATTCATATGTGACCCTCATAATTCTAACAAAACTGATAAACTTGATTTCCACATCTTCGTCAAAGTTGTTGATCAAAATTTTGGGTGACTAAATTAAACTTTCTCCCAAGAAGATGCTGATCCATTAATCACCTACCTTTGGAAGCAGATAGTCAGCCATAACTCAACTAAATGTACAACAACCTAGCTCAAATTTCTCCATCTTCACTATAGGAAACTGAGCAATATCTTTCAGGTATCCAATAAACTATCTCAGCTAGTCTATTAGGCATGTTGTGAAATGTTCTGTTGGTTTGATGTGTGTGATCATAATGAACTCCTTTTTTTCTAAGAGTGTAAAATAATCAGTACAAAAATTTACTAGAATTTTGCCTTGAATTACCATCAGGCTCAGCAGTCTATAACTTTCCAGGATCAACCTCATCCATCACTGGAGGTGTATGTCCCCTCTTCATTTGCCTGGAACCTCTCCTTCCTGTTTCCTCATAGTACACAGGAAATCCATAACTGCTTCTGCAAGTGCTAGCAGCATTCTGTCACACAATTCAAGCCTAGAGAGTGAATTAATTTTAATGCCTATGGGGCTCTCATACTATCTCACTACCTATCAGCTTTGTCTTAACTATCATTGGTACATCTTTTCTAGATTGATGCTCGTTCCCTCTGATAAAGGAGACAGAATAAAGGAGTTAAGATTATACTATGTGCCTCAACAATTTGTTGTTGTCCTTATTCCAAATATAACTTTCTTCAAAAAGACATTTTTCTTAATCTTAATTCTTTTTAGAATTTAGGCTTCCTAAGCCTCTTTTAACAAATCCATGGCTCTTGGATATATGTTCCCTCCTTTTCTCTGTCAAGCAGGTCTTTTTAAAAGTTTTAATTTTTTAATTAAAAGACTAGTATGTGCTTATTATTTTTATGATCTTGCCGTATATTAAGATAAAAATAAGAGCTCCCACCCCCAGCTTCAATTTCATTTCCCAAAGGCTTGGCATAGACATCCAAATTATGCATGTCCTTTGCAAGTGAGCCTATAGAACATACATTTTGTGGAACCATAATCATTTGTTGCCTCTTTTTTTCTTCTTCTTCATTGCATTTTTATTCTGTATGACCATGTCCTTAGAGGTCTCTATCAAGCCATCTTCCTTACATAGTTGTCAGACATAGGCTCCTTGCACTTTTAAAAAATTCTTGAGAAAATCACCAAGGTGCTTATAGCTGCTTAGTCCCTAAAAGTACTCTGTTCAGTTGCACAATCTGTTGTGCCTTGGAAAAGAAAATTGTTGGGTCTTTAACACAAAATTTCTACAAATACCAAGTGGTTTTCCTTTATTGCCAAGAGTTTAGGGGATACGAAGTAGAAAGATGAAAAACTGATCTTCAGCTTTCTTCCCTGTTTTAGCCTGCTATCTCTCAAGAAAAGGCTGGGGGCAAGAAATCATCAAGTAATATTAGAGCAAAAAAATACATCCTAAAGTCTATAGAAGCAATGAATATTTCCAGCATTTATGCTCAGATTCCATTTGCGTATTCATCTGTTCATGTATTCAAGCACTTGTTCAAGCATTCATGCCTGGGGTATGAAGGTCAGAAAGGCACAGTTCTTTCCTGCAAGATGCTAATAGTTTGGTGGCAAAACAGGCAGGAGAAGGATTTATGCTGATGCAGGGTATTAAATAGCAAATGCCACAGAAGACATTTAGACACAGTGAGAATGAATGTCCATAGTGTGAAAATGCTCACAAGTCAGAAAGATTTTACTGAAAGTTGAGTTTCAAAGGATAAGCAAGATGTCCAAAAAGGGCTGGGGAACTCTAGGAAGTCAGTGGTCAGAAAAATCATCAGTCCCACCAGGAACTGCTCTAAAATATCTATATGACTTCTTACAAGGTCATCAGTGTCTTTTTCTTTTACTTTTATTCAAACACAAATAGGAATAAAAAATAAATATGCCAAAATGTTTATTTCAATTTCATTCACACAAAACTCAATGGCATTATTGCCTGTGCAGCCACAACTCTTGTTTCTATCTCTTTTATAATACTTGCCACATTCTAGAGTCTCCACATTATGTGGGTTGTGTACACATCTGCCTCTCCAATTAGTACTCAAGCTTTAAGCCAAAAATAATGAATAGTTATTGAATATGGGCTCAGTGAATCCTACTGAACTGAAATATGACCTTACCACCATTCTGTACAGAGCCATCTGTACTTGACCAAACCAAACCATCACCACCAACAACAAAAGGTTACTCACCAAGCAGTGGACAACACAGACATTTTTGGGATTCTGTAGTAGCCAGTTATACATATTCCGACACACAGCAAAGAGGTTGTGCAGACTGGGGGCCTGCCTGATGGGCCAACTGCATTCTGAGACCTAAGGGAACACAGCAAAGGGAAATGAATTCTCCCAGCAACTTTCTCACCATAAGCAGGTACCAGACCAAACAATCTCTTCTGCAAGTGATATATCCTCTTTTAACACAGCCAGGAAGAGTTGGGAGCAGGGTCCAAAGCAAAACGAAGAGGTGTTTAACACAATAATTTTTTTAAGTAAAGAATTCTGTTTCAGTAAAGGTATGAAAACACATTTTGAAATATACTTGAAATTAGATCAGACCATTTTTGAATATTTGAATTTTTTCTATTCTGTAAGGTTATATATAATTTAATTTCTACTAAGTACAAAATGCTTTGATCTCTCTAATAAATGCTTAATTATAGGATTATCTTACAAATCCTGCACTATCCCTAATTTTATCCCAGCTCTCATGGTAATATGAAAAGTGCTACAGGGTGAGCCAAAGGCAGACTTGAGCATGGATCTTACTCTTTTTCACTTTTAATGAAGTGACACACAATTCACAGGAGGGGCCTTCAGCATTTTCATTCATTTAATACACATATTTATTTAACACATTACAGGGCATCAACTATGTTCTAGGAATGCTGCTTGGCTCTGATTCATGCAATAATCATTTCAGACAGGTATTAATATGATCCTCATTTTGCAGATAAAAAAAACTGACTCTTGGAGGTTGTCTTGTCCAAAGTCACACTGCAGATCAGCGCCAGTACTACAGCCCAGGTCTTCTGAACATAAATTATCATGCTACAGCAGCATACTGGGTGCAATTATAATTTGTTGCAAAATTCTAGACATGAGCCTCAGTTGATTAGATATTTACTAATTTAACTAATAAACAATAAGGAGAAGCTTAGATTTGAACAAACATCATGACCTCTTTCAGCCTTCCTTTCTTCATAAAGTGTGGTGAACAGTACCTACCTACAGACCCCACAGGGCTGTGTATATTACATAAGAATGTACTTCAAGGTCTTAGCTCAGTATCCGACACATACAAAGTGATCAATAAATGTTAGCAATTATTATTATTATTTTATAATAGCAGGTAACTGCTAACACAAAGCCTTAGGGTCTGATAGAGCTGGCCATGTTTAAAAATAAATGAATGAAGTCCTGCACACCAAGAGTTACAAGGCCTTGTTAAGGAGCTAGGAGAATATTTAAGAAGAGTGACTCTCTCAGATATGCATTTTCCAAAGATCTCTCGAGCTCCATCATGGAGAAGAGAGAGAGATGACAAAAGGTCGAAGGCAGGACACCAGTGAGGAGGCTGGTGAGGAGTGTACGTAAGGGATCACAGATGGCTCAGCCTAGCTGAGTGCAGTGGGGTGAGGACACACTTGAGAGATTCGGGACATCTGGACACAGGACTCAGCTGTTGGTCACATGGTGGCGGTGCATGCATGTGAAGGGGTGGACCTCAGAGAGTCAGGGAGGAAAGAGTCAAGGATGACTCCCAGGTTTCCAGCTTAGATGGCTGGATAGGTGGATAGATGCAAGCTCCATTTACTAAGTCAGGGAATTCTGGAGCAAGAACGGGTTCTGTATGGATGGTGTCATCAGAATATTTACACCACTGCCCTAAGAAAACCCAAATGTCGAAAATTCCTTATGTTTGACAGGAAAGGGAGGCAGGAAGACAGTTTGGTTGGCCCTTTAATGGTAACCAGATAATAACTAATCAAAACACAAATGGTGTGAGAATTCTTTCTCTAACCTGCATCATGAGGTCCCCACCCTAACACTATCTGATAAAGTTTGGGCATGTTACTTCCTCTCCAAGCCTCAATTCTCTTGTGTATAAAGTATAAAAGGGCATTATAAAATTGGTGTAAGGATTAAGTAGCACAACCTAAACATAGTAAGTGCCAGCTTATTGTTAAGCTGTACTGAATTAACTGGTTATATCTGTCTCCTCTTCTAGACACTTGAGTTCCATGAGAAGAGAGACCATAATTTATTCATTTCTATAACCCCAGTGTCCACTGTCCATGTGTTACTCACATGGAAGGTGCTCAGTGGGTATCTGCTGAGTGAATGGATGAGTAAAAGAATAAAGGAATGAACCCCATTTGGTAATCTCTTTTTATAAGATGTATCTACATGTATAGTATCTTGAGGAAGGGATAGGTGAATCAATTTTATTGGGTTTTTTTTAGACTGCAATAGAGTAAAAGCATAGGAAATTTGTTTCCCCAAGCAATATTTTTAAAGGTTTTAAAAACTGCATGTTACTCCCACACACACCAAATGTCAATATCTGTAATGAGTCTCAGCTAAAAGTTGGCTAAATTATTCTTATCACAATAGGATAATAGCTCCAGAATCATTAAATCAATCAAGTAAATAATATTAATTTAAAGTACTCCATAATTATATATTTACTTAATATATAATTATACAACATTAAGCAAACATATAATTAGAATTTTTTAAAAAGCATGTGCTCTGTCTAAAAGGGGAAAACATGAAAGCATAAACAAAACAAAACAAAAAAGGAATTCAATCACTGCAAGCTATTTTTGTAGCTCTCTAGAGTTCACGGCTTCATGCAATAAGCACAACCCTCGGGTGTACGACACCTCACGGTGCTGTCTCCAGTCTCCCTGACACCTGGAGCTGCTGAGCATCGAGGACACCATATGGATTACAAGGCTGCCGTGATGCCACCCATTGGGAAAAGAAGCCAAAACATCACTGGCTGGAAGCCATTCATTTTCATCTCTCCATTGTGCCCAGCACAAGACAAAAATGGGCAGAAGCATCCATCTGCTAAGCCTAAGACCTAAAGGGGCTTTAGGGAATCAGACTGAAATGCCACATCCAGTGTTTAGTGAATCTCACACCATTTGGGGAGGACAAGAGTATTTTACTCAATCATTTATTGTGGCATTTTATTATTATCAATGTTAGTCATAGCTACCATTTACTGAATGCTAACTCTAACCAAGACAACACTATCAAATTTATTCCTTACAACAAACCTACAAAAAAAAATTTTTAAGAGTACTTGTGAAGATAGATACTCTTATTGTCATACCCATTTTACACAAGAGAAAACTGAGTCCAAGGACAGGTAAAATGACCTGCCCAGGAAGAAGAGCAGCTGAGATGTGAACCTGGGGTTATTTTTAAAAGTTTAGGCCAGGCACGGTGGCTCATGCCTATAACGCTAATACTCTGGGAGGCCGAGGTGGGAGGACCACCTGAGCTTAGGAGTCCAAGGCCAGCCTGAGCAAGAGCAAGAACCTGTCTCTACAAAAAATAGAAAAATTAGCCAGGTGTGATGCAGCACACCTGTAGTCCCAGCTACATGGGAGGCTGAGGCAGGAGGATCGCTTGAGTCCAGGAGTTCGAGGTTACAGTGAGCTACAAGGACACCACTGTACTCTAGCCTGGGCAACAAGCAAGACTCTGTCTCAAGAAAAAAAAAAGTTTAAAATTTGTATACATTATATGACTTCATCTCAATTAAAAACATAAAATTTATGTACCCTCTATTATACTATATTGTCTGATGACTCATTATTAACAATATTTCCATCTTATATTTGTGCAGTGATTACAGCTTCAAGTGATGGCTATATTTTACCAAGGCTAAGCATTCAATTCATGGAAGGCTGCATGACTAGCATGTGGGGATGCCTGGCCAGGGATTGTTTTTCTACCCTATTATTTCCTGTCCTGATTCTGATGCCTGGTGGCAGAAGGACAAATGAAATATGAGCTGTAAAGTTACTCCCCTATGGTCAATCCCCCCCCACCAACCTCAAACCAAAGCAGAAACAAGTAGGAGCTATGCGGTGACCTCTTTGGTGAGCTCTGGAAGGAAAGAGGGGGAATAAGTTGGCCTTCAATCACGAGCCCTTTAAGAAACCCAAGTTGATAATACATTTTCTGAAAATCAAGTTATTCTCAAAGGGAAAGAAACCCTACAAGATTATGTGGTTTAGAAATAGTCAACGGGAAGGAAGAGTCTAAAATAAACAGCTAGACTACTGGTTTCTATGCTACTAACAGGGCTCCTTCACCCTGCTGTCCTTCCTGGATGGGCAGAGGGAAGAAGAGAGCCAGAATGAAATTGGAATAGCATTAATCAGAACTTAAGAACAGGGCCCGTTTAGACTCAGTTCCACTCACCCAGTTTTCCATTTACTGCCAACAGCAACACCAAGAAATGTACAAAGTAATAGTTGCTGATATTCTGGAGCATGGTTATAAATCTTCTGTGCAGAAACTGAACCCGTGTATACCCACATACACACACACACACACACACACACACAGAGTAGATGGGTACAGTGCATATGTTGAGGATAATGAAAAAGGTTTGAATATAGATAGTGGTGATGGTTAAACAACACTGAATGTAATTAACGCCACTGAATTGTACACTTTCAAATGGTTGAAAGGATGTTTATGTTATGTATATTTTACCACAATAATTTTTTAAAAGGAGTGGAAGCAGATGGCTAGACTCTCCAAAGCCCACCAATGGATCTAAATACAGAGTGGAGTCATGGGTCTTTTAAATTCAGATTAAGAACATCTGATTTAGATGATGCACCTCATTGGTCTCCAGGACTTCACTGTCAGCATCAGTGCTTTTATTTCCTCAACGTGGATATTGTCTGTGAAGAGTCAAAAAACTGAGGTTCACTGCCTCCTTTGCAGTCCTCAGTAGGTATCCCAGCACCTCACTTTGAATGCAGGGCTGGCTGCCATGCACTGTCTTGAGTTGGATCCTCTGCTAAACTGAGACTAAACAGAGAGTCCTATTTGAACATCCCGTCACATAGGCAAATACTGAGGAAATTGCTATGTGATTATTTCATATGATTCTTGTCAGCCAGTGTGGCTTCTAAGCATAAAAGCTAATCAAAATACAGAATGATGACCCTCGGCAAAATAAAATCTTCCTGGACGTAGCCTGTCTCTGCCACCACCTCCACCTGCACCCCCAAATATACCAATAATCATATAAAGCATAAAGCGACTGAATCCAGGTTTCAAGGCACAGAAATATAGGATGCAGACAGAGCCAGACTTTCATGAGTCTATAAATAAAACCAGTTCCCATGTTTGGTCTTTACCAACACTGGTATTTATGGAAGACTCTGCCATCTACATTCATTAAAATAAGGTTTAATTGCAGACCTAACATTCCACTGAACTGGAAGGAGGAAGAAATGGCTCTAGTCCTCATGGACTGGAAGAGGAAAATGAAGAAAACATTTCTAAATCACGCAAACAATGATACTCAAATCAATTTACGGTGTTAGTCCTGGGGAGAGAAAGGCCTAGGGGTTTGAAAAGAGATGAAGCCAAGTCAAAAACAGAGCTGACACGAAAATACTAAGGCTTTGGGACTGTCTTCCTGAGATGCAACTGAGGGTTGAGGGAGACAGGTCGGAGGATCCAGTCCCATTCTGCCAAATTCTGGTACTGTTTGGGAAGGACTAAAGATGTAGTGCGATCCTGTGTTTCAGGGGGAAGACTTGGAAAAGCCCTATGGCAGGTGGAAATCCTCCCCTTGGCGAAGTCGGGCTAACAAAGAAGGGGTGGAGGGTGTGTGGCATGGGTGGCTTTCTAGGGAGAAGGAGGTGCTCATGCAAGGAGACAGTGTGTGGTGGCGAAGGGTGGGCTGGGGGATGCACGCGCATCCCTGGTTGGAGCCTGGGGTCTCTGGGCAATGGAGAACTGTAACAGATGAAGCTAGAGAAGGAGGTAGAGGCCAGATTATGAAGAGCCTCACAAGACACATTCTACAATTTGCATAGACAAGAAATGGCCCCACTCCTTTCATTTCTACAAGCCTTACTCGGGCTTTAAGGTCCAGCTCTCACAGCTGTCTCCCTTGACTAATCTCCCTCAGAAGCTATTGTAAATATTATTCATATTTGCCTCTAGAATGTCCAGGGTATTCTCTCCACCTAGGCTTAAGTGCCTTGAGAACACGAACCAAATATTTATTTTATATCTACAGTATTCAACAATTCTTGGTGCATTCATTCTTTTAAGAAACACTGATTAGCTGGGCACTGTTCTAGGTATCAAATAAAATAAACATGTCTCTGCTCCTCAAGGGCAAGTAAGAGCAGCCCAGGGTAATTGTTCAATATGTAATTCCTGATTCCTTTGGTAAAGTGTTAAGTCCAATCACAAAATCTTTAGTTACACTAATAGATGCCATTCTTTAAAGATATCTTTATAGAAATTGCTTTTTATAAAGACTACACAAAGAGACATCTTCATATACATGAATGCTTCTATTAATGACATTATATCTTTATTTACTTTCAGAGGGAAAATGTTTTAGACTATCACGGATCTTTCAAGATCAAATAAGTTTCTATGAAATATCGTAGAGGATTTTTCACAGTCCTTCAATTATGCAAATGATGGCACTGACTTAGTCTCTAAGAAAAATCAACTCAAAAGATTTGCATTGAGTTAGAAATAGAATATCTATCCACATTTTTGTTTGATGTTAATTCACTGGCTCTGAATTAGGAATGGAATAAATGGAATAAAAGTTGGAAGGTTAGTTTATTACAGTGGATTTTAAAGAGCTGCATTTATAATCTCCATTATAGAGTGGCAATTTAGATCAAACCAGTTCAGAATGGTTTTGCCAGTGCTTCTCAAAGAATGGTGCCCACAGCAACATCAGGAGCAGCTGCTAGGAAGTTGTTAGAAATGTGGAGTCTCGCTCTTCCCCGTCCTACTGAATCAAAAGTCTGTGTTTAACAAGCCCTGCAAGTGATTCTGATGCACACTAAAATTTGAGACTGTTCTTAGAACATGCTGAAAACCCAGTCTTTAACAAAACTCTCCCAAATCTTATTTAATGTTAGGGCAGGGCGGGGTCTTAGAAAGCATATGGACCAAGTTTCTTGTGCGTTTTACAGATCTGGAAACTGAGGCCCAGAGATTATCAATAGTAACTGGGATTTGGAGCAAAATGTGTTCTAGCACCAAAGCTGAGATCCTAGAAACATAACACTGTCAACCAGCTATCATTTTGCACATTTGAAATCAAGTTTCACTTTTAAAGGTCCATGTATTGAAAGCCCTTTCTATTTATTAATAGACCCAGATGAAGTTGCAGACACAATCATATCTAAAGGCTAAGTCAAAAATATTTGAAGATGCTCTCAAGACAGAAAAAGCCTGGATTTAGTAAGTAAATCAAGAATTCAGTAGCCAGGAATATCAGGTTTGGTAACAGATTCAAACCTAAGCCAGCTCAAATAGTTTCTTAACCAGCTTGAAACTAGGAATATTTCTCTGCCTAGTTCAAAAAGTTCCTTAAAAGGATCATGCAGAGTTTCCAGGTAACACTGTCAGCTCAGGGTAACAGTTAAGAACACAAGCCTTAAGCCCCTCGGGCAAGTTACCTTACCTCTTTGTGCCTCAGTTTCTCCATCTACCTCAGAGGACTATTGAGATAATTAAATGACATATTGCATGTAAAGTTTTCAGCACAGTGTAAATGTTCTATAAATACTGGCTGCTGCTCTCACTATTAATATTAGGAATAGTATTACCAAACCTACAGTGTGGACTGTTTATACGCTACCCTTCACTTATGAAAGAGGCACCTTTACTGAATGTCAGAAATATATTTCCATTAATACTGGTGTTTCTATACTGGTCTAGCCACCACTGACTCATCTTGATGCCCAAGTAGCAATATGAAAAGGTCAAAGGCCTTGGTATTATAGTATAAGCTTAGCCAACTGCCCTATGTACCATTTTTATCTTCACCTTGAGCCTTGCGAATTATGTGCCAAGGAGCAGCCACCAACAGATCTGAGACCCCAACTTAGATGGTATTTCACTAACAGACACATTTTCCTGTAAATGTCCTCACCCAAGGAAAATCTTCAGAATATCTCATAACTGCCTAATAAATATTTTGTGCATAGAAATGTCCAGCGTGTTACAGCTTTTCAGCTTCATATGCCTAAGGGAAAGGCTCTGAGGATCTCTCGTGGGTGAAAAAATACCCTGTTATGTCTTCAACAGTGCAATCCCAGGGCTAAAATCCTTACCCGGCTGTGAAACTTGGCAGTTCGGTAAGACTTAGGTGACAGATTGTACACCGTGTAGTGGTCAAGATGTCTGGAATCCAAAAAGCTCCGAATGTCATCAACCTGATTCCTGAATCCTATGTCAACATTGTCCAAAGGAAAGGACATCACTAGGAAAAGTCACATAGAAAGAAAACAGGTTAAACAGGTCTGCTGTTGCAATGGACAGCAATTGAAAGTTGAGCCGAAGAGGATAATAAAAATGAGAAACTTACCAATAATTCTGGAGGTAACATAAGTGAAGTCTAAATCTCCTTTTGTGTAGCTAAAAGTGAGAAAAGAAAGTGCATTCATGAAAATGATCCCAATATGCCAAGATGGCTCTCTTTAAATCACCTGTACTCATGAACTGGGACACTTCTGTAGAGTGGGCATATTTTGACTTCCCTCTACCCTTCTCTCTAAAAAGATGCAGCATCAAGAGAAGACAGCCCACAACCTCAGGGGTTTAAATATACCACTCCAACTGGTGCATCCCAATGCCTTCGTGGATGCCACTTCATGAAAAGAATCAATCTCAGAATGGAAAACACTACTTATTTTTAACACCGATTGTTCCAGCCTTTTTGCCTGCATGGAAATATCTCCCATAATTGTAAGCAGCTAAGGAGTAGAAAAGAAGTGATTGAGAAAGAATAAATGATACCCCTTTTTCTGCCTACCAGGCCCTGGTTGGAAATTAAAGATAACATATCAGACTTGACATTTGAATTTATGATCTGATACAGCATATTGTAAATTACAGTGACCCTAGAATTTTCTAATATCTAAGAATAAAAAATAATTCATATGGCCTGCTTGCAAGAAGTTTCATACAGTGAAAGAGTAGAAAACTTCTCCCACTAAATGAATTTTTTTATTTTAAAGGGCTATTAGGATATGAAAACAATGTTCTTATTATAATGTTTTGATTACAAGCCACAGGTATTGCTTATTGAGACTGCATATGCATTACTGGTTCTTCAAACCACCCAAAGACACAAATCCTATCAGAGTATAACACTAAAACTCAGAGAAGTTAATTAACTTGCCTTAGGCCACATGGTTAACAAGGGTAGATACTGCATTAGAACCCAGGATGTTTGATTCTAAAACCAGGGATTGCAAACACTATACTCTAATGTAACAATGATCCGAGTCTTCCCAACCTGTGCTTGAATTTTCTAAAGGACTCAACTTGATGGCTTCAGTGACATTCCTCAGCTGATCAGATCCTATGCAATTATATTACAAAATGGACACTCTTCGTGCCAGATAAGCATTTGGCAGGTAACCAGATCCTTTGAGGGCACTGGGATCCACTAACTTAACCAGGAAGAATGTGCATACCTGGCAACCGATTGTATAACTCTAGAAGATGTGTCTTTGAGGGTGTCTTTCAAGTTGTCCTTTAAGTTACTAAAGAGCCTCCCCGCACCTCCTTTTACCATGTCAAAGAGACCTCCCCCATAGCTGGGCTCCATGTCTGGAGACGAGGCACCTGCCAAGGAAAAAGAGAAAAGGAGGTGATAGCACAGAATACACTGAAAACCAATCGCTCTTCGTTCCTGAACCATACACAGACAGTCTCTCTAGGTGTCTGGGACAGATGTTCCTCGAAGTTATGTCCTGCTTTCGGAACGCAATGACTCTGAGTTGCAGAAATGCTGCTGGTCCTCTCCTGGTCCTCAGAGGAGACTAAAGTCAGTTCCTCACTTAGTCCCAGGAACAGAAGCCTCCAGAGCTGCACTGCCCAATACTGCAGCCACTAGCCACATGTAGCAATTGAGCACTTAGAATATGGCTGGTCCAAATTGAAATGTGCTGTGAGTATAAAACACAACACATTTCAGACTTGGTGCAAAAAAAAAAAAAGAATGTAAAATGCCTCAGTATTTTTATATTGATTACATGTTGAAATGATAATATTTTAGATTTACTGAATTATACAAAGTATGCCATTAAAATTAACTTCACCTGTTCTTTTTAACTTTTTTAATGTGGATCCTAGAAAATTTTAATTACACATGTGGCCTGCATTACACTGCTTTCAAACAATGCTGGTCCACAGAGCGGCCGAGGAAGACCAGTAGTCAACTTCAGTGAGGCCAGGGCCCTCCTTTGCCCCTTGATGGAGCTGACTGTGTTAGAAGCTCCATTCCATGGCTGTGCCTCTAAGCAGTAGGTCATTTTCATCATGAAAAACACCTTCTGAAGGAACTTCATAACAGATTTTAGGTCTTACAATGCATGGTGGTCATTAGTGTTATTTGCCAAATATGCCAGGTTCTCTTTCCTAACAACCCCATAAAATTGTGCTTTCTGGTCCCTTATGCTTAGCTCGAGTCCGGGGTTGTTCAGTCTCAGCACTACTGACATTTGAGGCCAAATACTTCTTTGTTATGTGTGTGTGTGTTGAGGGAGGCGGTCCTGTGCATTGCAGGGTGTTTGGGAGCAACCCTAGCCTCTATTCACTAGATGCCAGTAGCACCTGCCCCCGCCCCACCACCCCTGAGTTGTGACAACCAAAAATATCTCCAGACATTGGCAAATATTCCCTGGGGGGAAAAGTTACCCCTGGTTGGAAACCATTGCTTTAGCCTATGATGTGTGAGTGGATGTGTTGTGTATCACTTCCACATACAACATTAAACTGTTAGTGTGAGATTCTCCATCATTCTCTCTCTCTCTCTCTCTCTCATTCTCACTTTGCCATAGCAACCAGAAAGGTTTGAGACTGTTGCTGCTCTGTCCAGGACTCCTGGGCCCCAGAATATGGAGCTATGTGGCAGAGCTCCCAGATGACCTTTATGAACTATTTAGCATGAGAAAGAAACACCATTTTGTTGCTAGAAGCCACCAATATTTTGAGAATGTTCATTATTACAGCACAACCCAGCCTATAAAGACTGATATAGGCCTGAGGTGATGGATATCCCAGTTACCCTGATTTGATTAATTCACATTGTATGCCTGTATCAAAACATCACATGTACCCTATAAAGATATACAGCTATTATGCACCCATAACAATTTTTTAAAATAAAATAAAATATTAGGATTCCAGGTAAAAAAAAAAAAAAGACTGATGCAGGAATCCGTGCAGAGGAGGAGGCTAATATAAACAGTGGCCAGCAAGGGCTCTAAAGCCTAGCAGTCAAGAGTATGAGTCATTCTCACCTGGGTTCCTGCCCAGCCTTCCTACTCCTAGCTGTGTGATCCTGGGGATTCAGTCTTTCTAAGCCTCTTTCTTTCCAGCTATAAAATTGGGATAAAAACAGTGCCTACTTCATAGGGAAAGATTAAGTAAGTGCATATAAAGCTGTTAGCACAGTACCTAATAAATCTAGGGGTCAGTAGATTGTAGCTATTACTCTATTATGCCATACCCTGAAATTCCTATATTGATGATATTCTTAATCTTTGTTCATTCTCAACTATATAATATTTTAAATGAATAAAGAATAAATATACTCATGTATTAGGACCTATAATTGTTAAGACATACATAGCACTTACTATCTGCTAGGTATTATTCCAAGCATTTTACCTATATCATTTATTTAATTCTCACAGCATCCCTATGAAGTAGATAATATTATTATTCCCATTTTACAGATCAGAAAACTGAGGCGCACAGGTTAAGAAACTTGTCTAAGGGCATACAAGCTATTAAAAAATAAATGGCAAAGTTGGGATTGAGTCCAGGCAACCCTTCTAATCACATCCTTCTTTCTTCTCCTAATACCATCCTTAATTTTATACTTACCATTCCAATTAATTCCTTAAACTTATATTACATATGTTTGGATCCATGACAAATATATTAATATTATTTTCCATGTTTTCAAGCTGCATATAAATGGTTTTCTGTTTGCATTCTCTGCAACTTTATTTTTTTCATTCACCATTGTTTAAAATTCTTCTAGGCTAGTATCACATGTAGCTTTAGCTCACTTAATGTATGTATCGATTATCCCACTGATGGACACTTTGTTTATTTGTTATAACAAACAACACAGTTAGGAACACATACCTTTGATTACATATGGGAGACTCTAGGTTGTATGTAGGAACGGATTTGCTAGTAGGTAAGGTATGTACATCTTCAAATTTCTAGATATTGAAAAATCATTTTCAAAAGTAGTCATATCAGTTTAAACTCCTACAAGTAGTACATATGAGCTCCCTTGCTCATATTCTCCTTAACACTTGGTCTTATCAAACTTTACATTTTTTACCAATTTGACATGTATAAATAAATATCTCATTTTGGTCTAATTTTGTGATTTCCCTGATGACTGGGGAGGTGAGGTATCTTTTACTGTGTTTTTTGGCCAGGCAGCCAGTCTTTAAATCATATGTTAGGTACCTCAGGCATCCTCAAACTACGGCCCGCGGGCCACATGCGGGTGTTTTGGCCCATTTGTTTTTTTACTTCAAAATAAGATATGTGCAGTGTGCATAGGAATTTGTTCATAGTTTTTTTCAAGCTATAGTCTGGCCCTCCAGAGACAGTGAACTGGCCCCGTTTAAAAAGTTTGAGGACCCCTGATTTAGATGCTCACGCATACACCTATAAACGCAAGTTGACTGTCATGTTCTTCCATTGTGATCACAAGAGCTACTGGTGCCACTTATGGCAGACGTTAGTAAGAGGTAGAGCTCACCTACGCAACAGGAACTGTGCTTGGACCTCTATGATGGCACAGTTTCATATAGTTCGAGTGTTTATTATTCCCACTTTACAGATGAAGAAATGGAAGCTCAAGGAGGGAAAGTAACTCACCTAAGATCTCAGCTAACGAGTGGAAGAGCCGGCAATTCAAACCCAGATCTGTGTGATTGATTCCAAAGCCTATGCTCATCCACCATTTCACACTATTCTACAGCTCCCCAACAGCTCAGGGTTCCAACAGCTGTAAGCAAGATGGTCCTTGCCTGCCTTATACACAGCTGCCTTTCTCCTATTCCCTGCCCTTCTCCACCTCCCACCTGCATGCCTTTCATCTGGCTGCTCTCAGCAGCAGATGTCCCTGCAATAAGCACCCTCATAAATCACCGCATCTGTCACATCAGCCAAACCAATCTCATTATGTGGGCAGCCAGGGCCTCTGTCGCCCTTACTGCTTCACAGCCCTGAATAAAACACCAGCGATGGGTCTGGTGGGCAGCTCCACAGACATGGGTTAGTGCTACAAATCTGAGAATGTTCTCTTGTGTTCTGTTTCCCTACGAGACAGGGCACATTATTTCCTTTTAAACACATCCGCATGTAAAAATCTGTATTGTGACTTCATTTTAAATATGGTGAGGACTGAGCAACATAAAATGTTTGCAATTCCCCGCTTTTCATCCCAAGTTAGCACTTCAGACCGGAAACCTTCTTCTGATATTTATCACTGTTCTAAGAGATGACACCAAATTGATTACCTAGAAGTCTTTTCAAATCTCAATTTCATGTTGGAACAGAACTCCGAGGCACCAACCTATTAAAAGATATAAATATCCTTGATTATCTAAAAATCAGACTCTCACCATCCCTCAGGCTGCATGCTCTGCTCGTTAGAGCCTTGGAATGCTGCAGAAACCAGAACGACGTGCCAGAGTCCATTTGTAACCTTCATATACTTAAATTGTATGTTGAACTAGCCAGGACACACAAAAAAAGAAGAGGGAGGTTTTGTGATGTTGCAGGTACTTCAGGGTAGATATTCTGGCTTTCCCTGATGAGCTACATAAGTGCCAAAAGCGCAGATTCTGCAAAGGATATTTTGGCCTCCGTTAGCTGAAAGAAAGGGCAGAGAGGTTCCAAAAAAATGACACATCAAATAGGGAAATGCTTCAGTCAGAAAGTGACATGCAGAAGAAAAACAATGACCACAGTAGATCAGGTTAACAAACTACGGCCCATGAACCAAATGCTGCGTACTGCCTGTTTTTGTACAGTCTGGGGAAAAACAATGACTTTTACATTTTTAAATGATTGAGAAAAAGTCAAAAGATGAATAATGTTTCATAACTTGTGAAAATTGTATAAAGGTTGGGTTTCAATGTCTAGAAGTGAAGTTTAATCAGAATACAGCTAACTTATTTGTTTACATACTGTCTATGCCTGCTTTTCTGCTATGACAGCCAAGTGGAGTAGTTCCGACAGAGACCTTAGAGCCCACAAAGTCTAAAGTATTTATTATCTGGACTTTTGCAAAAAAAAGTTTTCCAACCCCTGCACCAGACAGTTGACAGCATTTGCAATCCTAAGAATGCAGAGGCTGCCCCCTTCGACATCTTTCTAAATGCTTTGGCTAAAATGGCATCCAAAGGGAAGAACGCAGCCTGGGCTTAGTAAAGGGATTTGAGAGTCCAAGAGGGTGGGGAGTGGAGAGGTCAGAGTTGAGAGAGGATGAGTTGCCATTCAAAGAGAAAGGTCCAGGTCTCTGCCTCTAAGACTCCAAATAGATTCTTGTCCCCCGATGTCTTGTCATTTTAAAATCTAAACCCACCAAAGACAAACATCAGAGAACCTTACTCTGCCCTCTGAGTCATTTCTAATAATGTAATAAATAAGTTTTCCTTGGGATTCCTGATGCTTAGGAGACTAGAGGCAGTATCCTATCCTTCCAAGTTGTAGGAACTCACCACGTGCATAACCTGACCAGTCTTACTTGCAGAGTGATACAAAATTTATTTCTCGTGGGAGAGAATTTCTGCCTCCCACTGGTCTGCTAGCTAGCTGTTTGATCATTTATTTGTATCAAGCTTCATTCTTAAAGAGGTATGAGCTGATTCAATAGTTATTTGGAAATTATATAAAAAGGACAAGCACAAATGTTAAGGGTGGTCTTATACTGCCTCAAGATAACCAGAAATACAGGAAAAGTAGGTGTGGCTACTTTTTTATAAACATTTTATTTACTTATTAGTCATGGGAAAAGCACTGTGAGAATACCATGGAAGGGAAAGGAAAAGATGACAAAGGTCTTGCCCTGGAGAATTCATAAAGCACAGCGGTCTTTCCCCCCATACGCTCCCACTGCTCAGACAATATGCACCTAAGACACCTTGGGCCGTGGACAATTCCACTCGGTGACCCCTGAGAAGGGGTGCTCCCCCATAAAGCACTGTCATCAACAGAAGGATAGCATGCAAATACTTAGCAAAAAAAGATGTTCATCAAGGTACTGTTTACAATGGCAAGAGGCTATAAAAGATGTATTTTTTCAATACTAAGGGCATTGGTTAAGTATCCCTAAGAATGCCGTATAATTAACCATTAAAGTCACCCTGTAGAAGAGTACAGATGCTCATGGCACAGGGCTAAATGAAAAATATGCAGGATACAAAAACATACACAGTACAATCTCATTTTTGTAAAAGAAAAATATTTGAGTTTAGAAAAAGAATTCAGAGGATATAATACCTATAAAATAATGATAACTCAAACCTACTGAATGCCTATCATGTACTAGGCCACTGATCTAGATTCTTTTTATGTAGTAACATATTTAATCTTCGCAACCATGCTATGAAGGCAATATCATCACCATCTTCATTTTACACCTGAGGAAACTGAAGCAAGGACCCATCAGCGATGTGCCCCAAGTCCCACAGTTAGTAAGCCAGGATTGGTACCCGGGCAGGCTGCTCCAGAGCCCAGGCTTTTATCCACTCCATTGTCAAAACAGTTACAATAATTATATTTAATTTTATCTGGGAGAATGATGAGTTATTGTATTTCTAAATTTTCTACAATTTATTGTATTTCTAAATTTACTACAATTTACATTTATTAGTTTTACAATTAAAACTATGCTATATGAAATAAAGATAACAGCCAAGTGCTATACTATTAAAGTTCAATACATTCTTCCTAAACAGCTGTAGGGACCTCCTGCCCCTTGAGTGATTCTCAGCTGGCCTGTAAGAGGTGAGCAAATGCTGCCCACAATTCTTCCAGTAGCCTGTGTGGCTTCCTGACACCAAGCAGGCTGGCGGCTTGCCAGAACATCCCTCTGCACTTGACTCTTTCTAAGACCTGAGACCCCGCTTCATCATGGTAGTAACTCTCTGCTCTGGCATTAATATACTCAGGGTGGCTCAGTCTGCTAAGGACATGGAAGAGATGGCCAAAGCCTCTTGGCAACAACTGCAGTTCTTGGAACATCGGTCTTCCTCAGTGGGTCCTCTGGGCCTCCACAAAAACACTTCCACCGAACATCACCTTTCCTCTTTCCAGAAAGTCTTTGCCATCTAGTTGTAGTAATTGTGAGTTATGTTTCCATGTGTTCAGGATCAGCCTGTTGGAGAGATGACTGATAAACTGAACTTTGGCATTAGATTCTCATCATACTCTTGCTCCTGTTCCACGGGGCATTTTCCTCTGTGGTTATCTAAGTGTCACAATGTTAAAAATGCCTTGTCCTGGCTTCTACAATGTTGACAATTGCAGGATAGAAATCCCTGAAACCAATGCGACTCTGCAGAGACGTACCACTAGCCCCTGCTCTAGGAAAATGCCATTCCTTCTCCACGATGCTTGGCAAAGGGCAAGAACTACAGTCATTACTGCAAAAGGCTTCATCATCCTTGTTTATAATAGATTTTTTAGCTCTTGGCTTCCCAGCAGTTAGAGAAATGGATCACACGGGGATAACAACTAGACATACCACAGAAAAGCCCACCGCCTTGGCTTCGAGAATCAAAGACTGCTTAAACATCATTCCCCGTTCATCCTTCTCCAGGAAGCTTTGAGAAAAGAGGATGGACTTTGGGGAGACAGGTCTTAGAGTGTGACATGGTTTTTCTGCTTAAAAGCTGTGTGATCTTGAGCATGTCATTTACTCCTACAGGCCTCCTTCCCCCAGACCTCATTAACTGGAACTAATTAAGAACAAAAACTTTTCTATGTGCCTCAAAGCATCAACAGGATCAAACAGGACCATATATGAAAATGTGATTTTTATGTAGTGAGATCTTCTAAAAAGGTCAGGGATTTTTATTTTAATTCTCAGAAATTCAGCTCTCATGGTAAATGAGTCTGTGGATTACCTACCATAAAATGGCTGGGAATCCAACTATTAAAATTATCTCTGATATTAAATATGTCTGGTATTAAAATTTCAGAGAAAAAAATAATTTTTTTTTCTCTCAATAGAATAAAATTTTTTTGGTAAAAAATTTACCAAAAAAAAAAAGTCAATACTCCCTATGCCAAACAAGAGGTTAGGCACTGGACAAAGCCACCTGTGTTAAAATATGGGCTTTATGTCACCCAGAACTGGTTTGGATCTCACTTCTGCTACTACCTGGATGTAGTCTAGAGAAGTTAAGTAACTGATCAAAGTCTTAATTTCCTTATCTGTAGAATAGAAATATTAATAGAATATCTCATAGAGTTGTGGTGAGGAATACATGAGATAAATTTCTGTAAAACCCTTAGCATAGTGGCTGGCATGTCGTGAGCACTGAACAAACAATAGCTACCAAGTGGCTGTGGACACAGAAAGGGCGAAGTCATGAAAAATGCTGCCTCAGCAAAAAACGCCACACTGTTCAGTGTCAGGGTTAACAAAGCAGGACTAGAAACGTGTTCAATAAGGGCAGAATCTCTTCTTGGTGCCTTCAACTACAGCACATGTAAACACTTCACTTTTGCCAGTCCAGGATAACAAATGGTTAACAGAGCTGAACCTCATTATAGCTCTGAGGTTTTTGTTTCCCATCATTACGGGATCTGGTGCCTGGTGGGGGGACTCATTATGACCTGTTTTGCTGGACTAATATTCAGGTTCACGCAGATTCAGTGGTACTGGCTTTTGAAATATTACAATATTTCTGTACTAGTGGCACAAAGTATGAGCTGTTAAAACTATAAGTCATGTGATGACATTGTCCAGCAGCAGCCCTGGACATAGAAAGGTCTGGCAGCTACTCAAACACATCAAGGGGCAGAAGCAAGGCCACGTGCAGCAGCCGCTGGCAGCTCCAGAGGAGCCCAGCACTGGCGGGCATCGGCCCCAGAGTAGGTGGTGCCAGTGAGCCAGGCTCTGGGTCCAGGCCACGGAGGAAGCACTGGCATCCTAGAGCATCATGGCTCTTACGAGTCAACAGCACACTCAGCCCACCTTAGCCTGCAATAAGGTGCCAGGGTCTTTAGAATAATTAATTTAATGAGGAACTTGCTGGAAGGGTCTGCTGCCATTTCCTATGTCAAACCATGGCCCAGAAATGGAGATCATTTAGCTGGCAACAAGAACACTCTTGAGAATGTCTAAAAATCCACAAAAAAATTTAGAAATCAGAGTGATACATAATTTGTGCTATAAGTTATATCACCTGGTAAACAGTGATAAATATACGTGTGCATGTGTGTATTTGTTTCCAGAATAAAATGGGGCTATACTTTACATTTTATGTATATATTGATTTCTATATTAATTGTGTTAGCATACCAATTATTAAATATTTTATTATTGCTACAGAGATCATAAAATCAGTATGTATACTATTTTTGGACTCTTCAGGACTTTGATGGAAAGTGCACTGGAGTAGAAAAAGCCCCAGCTCTTTCCCAAAAGGTGTAGCCATGGGAGAATCACAAACTCAGGGTTTCAAAGAATATAAAAACAGGACAATGAATTAGAGGATTTCCTAGGTCCCCTCCAATTCTAAAAATCTTTGACAGTATTGTCATTCTACAGGGGCCATGTATTATTAATAAACACGTACTCTAGGCTAGGTACCCTGCTAAACAGTTTCCACGAACTACTAACTTGGCTCTCCCACTAAGCACAGTGGCAGGTGGGAGTCCATTGAGGAAACGGAGGCTTTGGAGAGATAAATCTAGCAGTCATGGCAGAATGAGATTGGACCTAGGCTTGGCTGGATCCAAAGCTTCTGCTCTTATTCACCTCCCCATGCTGACTCTTTCATGAGGGACTTTGTGTCTTATGCCTCCATTCTCCCAGCTCACTTTGTGCCTGCATCCTAGGACTCAGAGCAGCCTGCTTATATTAGAATTACTTGCAAATGAGTCTGCCCCCCTTCAACTGATTCTTCAATAACAAGGAGCATGTTTCATGCCCTTCACAATCTGCTAAGATACACAGTAAGCACGCAATAAATGTATCTGAAACTGGGCTGCTATAGGATGCAATAATCAAAGAGAATATGGCAGGGATGGCAAGGAAGACCAAACAGATCAATGTTGGCAGAGACCTGGTCTTTGCCTAACTGCAGACAGCAAATATGACCAATGTTCTCACTGTCTCCTCACACTTCTCCAGATTTCTGATTGCAGCACTGCATCTTCCAGTTACCCACTGAGTATGCTTGAGTGGAGATTTCATGAAACGCAAGAAGAGTTTTATTGTACAGAAGACTAATATTTGATGAGAAAACCAGGGAGAAATTTTACCCTCAGAGAGATAAGAAGAACTAATTAAGAAACCAATACCAGCTCCTCTTTCCCCAAAGGATCAACAACATGAAAAAAAATAAGAGCAGAAAAAATGAGAAATACAGTCAATGTGAAGACCACATTGAAACCAAAATGGACATTTTGTTCTTTCAAGGATCGAGGAAATCAAGCTACAGTTGCCAATCCAAATTCTACCCCACAAACTCCCATATAATACATGGTATTGCTTAATTGGATTACTTTGTTTATATTCATATACAACAAACATAGTAAGTACTTATGGTGTGCCAAGGAAAAGGGGTTTATATAAGGGATCTTTACTCTCTAACATTTGGGCCAAATAAAGAGGTTCAGCATCATGACATAATTATAATCAAGTCTATTTAATAAGATCAGAACCCCAAATAGAAAACTGGAGAAACAGAAAGAGTTCTGCCCACCACATGGACTCTCAACTCCAGGAAGTGACCATCAATTATTTTTTTTCCTTTCTCTAATCAAAAGATCAGGGCTTAAATTGAATAAAATGGACAATGATGTTTCCCTCTTAATTACTAGCCTTGCTGCCTGAAACAGAGAAATGTCCTCGCAGTTATCTGACCCTGTCCATGACGGAGAAGAGAGATAGCAGAGGACTGATAGCCTGCTTAAAGAAAACTGCAAAGCAAAAAATAAAGCAAAAAATCTTTTTTTGACATTTCAGTTCCATTTAATGGGGACAGGGAGACCACAGAGGCACCAAAAGGTGACTGAGGGAACTCTTATCAATCTTCCCAAATAACCTGCCATATGCAGGTAGAACCTAGAATCTTAGAAAACCAGTATTTGTTAGGTGAATGCAGCCCTAACAAGAGCTCCTCCCTTTCCAACAAGACTGTTTTCTTTTAGCTCCTAGACAGAAATTCTGGAGTTGCCACTGCAAGTCAACTTTTTACAGAAAGATCAAATTGTTGCTCTCCAGAAGAATAGCAGCAACTGTCTGGACAGATATTATTTGCTGTTTATAAGATCAGGGTAGGTGTATATATACTTTATGCTACACATAATACACACATATGCTATGCATGTATGACGTTACTACATGCTAGCTAGGTACTATGCTAGTATACAGTATATCACACAATAAAACTGAAAAATATTTTGCTCTTATTTTTCAGATAAGAAAACCATGTCTCAAAGAGTCCAATCCATTTACCTAGGGTTGCTTAGGATACATGCAAATGTCTGTTAGATGCCAAGACGTATACTTTTTTCATTTCATCAGGCACAGTCAGGTACATACAGTCAAAGAGGCACCCTCCTCAGATGAGAGGAAGCAACCGAGACTCATAACACTTTAATACTCAATCGATATTAGTGATGTATCCCTATGCCTCAAATGGATACACCAGGAAGAGAAAATGACTTCCCCAAATCACTGCTATGATTAACTTTTTTAAAAAACAGCATTATTGACATACAGGAAATTGACAGACAGTAAACTCTACACATCTAAAATGTAAACATTTTGTAAGTTTTGACATATATATACATACATATATATGTGATTAATTCTTACAGTATATTTGATCAATGATTCTGCTGTGATACAGTATTCTATCTGTGCACCATCTGTATACAAGATGGTGAAAACACATAGTACAACTCAGCACCATAGTAAATACACAAATACACATACAACATACTCAAAGGGATTTCACAAGAAACATGTCAGAAAAGAATCCTTTATTCTTTGCTAAGTACATTAATAAAGTGCCTAGCTCTCCTAGAGAGTAGAGATCCTCTAACAATCCTTCACAAAGCAAGAGCTGCTCTGAACACTTTTTATCTACTTTAAATAGTCTATACCCACATTTCTTAAATGTGATCCATCAAGCATCAGCTTCAGAATCATCTGCGGTCCTTGCTTAAAATGCATATCCCTGACTTTCACTTCTGACCATGATAGAGTAAATGGTACTGGACTTGACCCCCTATGATAAACTGGATAAGCTACAAGAAACATTTGTTTTTAGGCATTAATCAACAGGCCAAAAAGGACTAGGATCTTTGAAAGGATCTGGAAACACAAAAGGTGAGCCCCATGGTTGCTCCAGCTTTTTGCCTGGCAGCACTTTCTGCTACCATAAAGGGATCTAGAGCCCAGGCAGAAGTGTGGTCTTGCTGAGCTGTGAAAGAAGGGATTGAAAATACAAACAAGGGCTAAGAAGCTGGGATGTGTGGGGTGACATAAAAGGAAATAGGGAGCAGCACAGTGTGGAGGTGGGAGTGCTGAGGGGGAAGGAGGCAAAAGTCTGCATGGAAATTCATCCAGAGTCCTTGGCTGAAGTCTGGGCATAACCATAGAGCACAAAACTTCACAAGACCCAGCAGAGACTGCCTGATGCAGGGTTGAGAACTAAACCAGCACTGTATACCAGGGGTTATACATGCTGGAATATGTTGGTGTTTCAGCCTAGCCAGAATAGAAAGGTCTTGTTGAGCGTCTCAAACATTCAGTCAAATATTCAGTGTTTCTACATCAGAATCAGAAGCATTGTTTCTAAACCACAGTGTCTCTACACAGTGTTTCTATGCCACATCCGCACTAGAAATACAGACCACATCCTACAGTAAAGGTCACACCCCAGGATTAAATTTAAAACCACCCTAGGATTTTAAGTTTAAAACCACAATTCATTTTCAGAAAGAATAAAAACAAGCCTGAACAGGACCAGAAGAATATGCCACTAATTTAACTGTTTTCCAAAATAAAATTCAACATGTTTCAAAGGAAAATTACAATCCAGACTTCTGACAAAGTATCATCACAATGTCTATCATATAATTAAAAAAACAAAAGACTAGGCACATAAACAGGCAGTAAAAATTGACCAATAAAAAAGCAGTAAATAGAAACAGATCCTTAAATTCCCCAGATATTGGAATTCACAGACAAAGACTATAAAGTTCATTAATATGTTCAAAGATTTAAATGAAAAGATGGTGTTAATGAGTTAACAGGAAAGACTGTAAAAAAAATTCTAGAATTTATAAGTATAACATCTGAAATGAAAATTTCACTAAATGGGCTTAAGAGCAGATTGGAAACTGCAGAAGAAAAGGTTAGTGTACTCGAGGACAGGTCCATAGAAATTTTCCAATCCAAAAGTCAGAGACAAAAGAAAATTAAAAAATAAAGTTTCAGTGACCTGTGAGACAACATCAAGTTGTTTACCATCAAGTAAGTAGAGTCTAAGAAGGGAAGGAGGAAGAAAATGAGGTAGAAAAAAATATATATTTTATTCCCAACATTTGATGAAAAAAAAAATCAACTTAAAAATCAGAGTGTCTCAACCTTGGCACTTGGCACTACTGACATTGTTAGTTGGATAATGCTTTGTTGTAGGGGGCTGTTATGGACATCATAGAATTTTGAGCAGCATCCCTGCCCTCTACTAACTAGTTTGTAGCAGTATTCTCTCCACCTCGACCCTAAGCAAAGACAACCAAAAATATCTCCAGACATTGCCAATGTCTCCTAAGGAACCAAAATTGTCCCTGCTTAAGAGAATTATTGTTATAGACCCAAGTAACTCAGCAAATTCCAAGCAGGATAAATACACAAAGAATCACCTTAAATACATCAGAATCAAACAGCTGAAACCAAAAATAAGAAGAAAATCTTAGCAACAGATAGAGGAGAAGATAGATTACAAACAGTAGAACAACAATGTAAATAACGGCTAGCTTATTTATCAGAAGCAATAGAGACCAAAAACAATGGAATGACTTTTTTAGAGTGCTGATAGAAAAAAACCATCAAACAAGAATTTTATAAGCAGCAAAACAATCCTTTAAAAACAAAATTTTAGACTAAATAAAGCAAGAGAATTTGTTACTAGTTGACCTGCATTACAAGAAATGATAAGGAAGTCCTTCAGGCTTAAGGGCAATGTTATCAGATAGAAACTTGGATTACTTAGATCTATAGGAAAGAGCAAAGAATACCAGAAATGGTAAATGTATGAGTAAATATAAAAGACTATTTTTTCTATTAAGTTATCTGAAAGACAACTGTTTCAAGCAAAAATAACACCATATTGTAGAGTTATTACATAGATGCAAAATATATGTCAAAATATCACAAAAGATGGGAAGAAGGTACATGAAATTTTACTGCTATAACATTCTTTCATTTTACTCTAAGTATATAGTAATAAGTGAAGAATGCATATTGTAATCCCTGGAAAAATCACCACATACAAATAAAAGGATATAGCCAAAAAGCCAGTGGGAGAATTAAAATTTTATATTAAAAATATATGATTAATCCTAACAAGGCTGAAAAGGAAGAACAGGAAACAAAAAATAGAAGGGACAATTAGAAACAAACAGAAAGAAAAAAAAGAAACAACCAGCAAGACAGTAGACTTAGTCCCAACCATATTATTAATTACAATAAATCTAAATAGAGTAAATACAATAATTAAAAGGGAGAGATAGACTGGATAAAAAGCAAGACCAAATTATATGCTGTCTACAAAAGATGCACTTTAGTTACAAAGTCACAGATAGGCTGATAATAAAAAGATGAGAAAAGATTAACTATGCAAAATCATAAGCAAAAGAAAGCAGGAATGCCTGTATTATCAGACAACTTAATTTCAGGACATGAAGTATTCCAGAGACAAAGAGTAATGTTTCATAATAATAAAAGGATCAATTGTTCTGAAAGACATAATAATCCTAGATAAGTACACACCTACTCACACAGCTTCAAAATACAGGAAGCCCAGCCTGAGCAACATTGTGAGACCCTATCACTACAAAAAAAAAAATTGCTTTAATTGGCCAAGTGTAGTGGTGCACACCTGAGGTCTCAGCTATTTGGGAGGCTGAGGCAGGAGGATCGTTTGCGCCTGGGATTTGGATGTTGCAGTAAGTTATGACGATAATGCCACTGTACTGTAGCCCAGGAAACAAAGCAAGACCTTGTCGCAAAAACAAACAAACAAACAAAAAACATGAAGCAAAAATGGACAGAACAATAGAAATAAAGAGACAAATAGGCCTGGTGCAGTGGCTCATGCCTGTAGTCCTAGCACTCTGGGAGGTCGAGGCAGGAGGATTGGTTAAGGTCACGAGTTTTAGACCAGCCTGAGCATAAGCAACACTCCATCTCTACAAAAAAAAAGAAAAATTAGCTAGGCATTATGGCGCACACCTGTAGTCCCAACTACTCAGGAGGCTGAGGCAGGAGGATCTTTTGAGCTTGGGAGTTTGAGGTTGCAGGGAGCTATGATGATGCCACTGCACTCTAGCCAGGGCAACAGAATGAAACCCTGTCTCAAAAAAAGAATAAAGAAAAGAGAGAGAGAGAGACAAATGAAATATCATAAATGCAAATTTTTAAACCTCTCTCAATAACTGACAGAACAAGTAGACAAAACATTGGTATGGGTATAGAATATTTGAATAACAATATCAACTACATTGCCCTAATGACATTTATAGAATATTGCAACCAACAACTGAAGAATATACCTTCTTATCAAGTGTTTACATATGCTGGGGTATAAAATAAGTCTCAACAAATTTCAAAAAGTTAATAAAAATGCACATTTCTGGGTGTCAACCCAGACTTATTGAAATGTTTGAAGGTATTATGAGGAAATTAAGGTTCAAGTCACCCAGTTTGCTAGTAAGTGGCAGGACAAGGAAAAGAACATTGCTCTAACTCCAAAGCCTATGTCCCTTTTGCCATATGCTTAAATAGAGCTTAGACTGTTTGGGGAAGATAAGACAAACACTTAATTAACTATAAAATGTCATCTTTGGTCCCATAAAGCTGTCTACATTGCCACAGCCATTCCCTGTTAAAATTGTGCTGTGCTCAATTCACAATTGCAAAGATGTGGAAATAACCCAAGTGCCTAACAATCCATGACTGGATTAATAACATGTGGTATATGTATACCATGGAGTACTACTCAGCCATTAATAATAAAGGGGGTGAACTAATACCACTTGTATTATCCTGGATGGAGCCAGAGCCCATTCTTCTAAGTGCAATATCACAAGAATGGAAAAACAAACACCACATGTACTCACCATTAAATTGGTACCAATTGATCAAAACTTATGCGCAGTATGGAAGTAACATTCATCAGCTGTCTAACAGGTTGTGGGGGGTGGGGGGAGAAGGGGATGCGTAAATTCATGCCTAACGGATGCGGTTGGCACTGTCTGGGGGATGGGCATGCTGGTAGCTCTGACTCAGGTGTTGCAAAGGCAATTTATGTAACCAAAGCATTTGTACCCTAGTAATACTCTGAAATTTAAAACAACAAAATAACAACAACAAAAAAAAAACAAAAACTATGCTGTGCTAAGAACTAAGAACTCAATTACTTGGGAAAAGTCACAGTGAAAAATCCACACGTAACTATATATCACAGAACATAAGGAAGGGAATCAACCAATATATGCAATAAAGAATCTTGGGATTTGGGAGCTGGAAGTGCAACTGGTCAAGAAAATCTTCGTGTATGGGGTGGGGGGGTGCATGTTGGTTTTGGACGTGAGAAAGAGGACAGCTTTATGGAAAAGGTGGTATCTGGACTGCAGTTTAAGTGGCAGTGGGCTTAAGTGCATTTCAGACTGAGAGGGGAGAGCAAGCAAAGGCCAAGAGACCAAGTCAAGGACATACATGAAAGCAGAAAGGACCATGACTGAGCACGGTTATAGCTGCACAAGGGAATGTGCTAAGCTCACCCGACACTGAAGCCGGGGAAGGGGGTCTGAGAAGGCAAATGATTTGCCTGTGGCACTGACCATAGAACATTCTGGAGCCAGGAGAGCCTGCTGTTTCCTCAGGGAACTGGGAGGACTGACACAGAGGGTGTGTTGGGGTGGGGAATGAGACTGGGAAGGGGAGTGGTCCTTAGATCTCACAAGGCTTGAAGGTCAAGCTAAAGAGTAAGAACTCTGACCAGACTGTCTGTGTAACTGCCTACGGGATTTGGCCCTCACATTGACAGAACAAATGACAAAAAAAATGGGTATCGGCAAATTTCCAAGAAGCTGCTCACAGAGCAGATTAATATTGCCTCAGACGAGTGGATTTCCCCAGGGACAGCACATTCTTTAGGGCATATTTCAAAAGTAAGAATTCTATCCCAAGGCACCTGAAGGAAACTTCAAGGCAGTCCTTCAGCATATAATTATCAAATAAATGTATTAGTAAGAACCTCCATTAGGAAGTCTCTGTAATAAGTCATTCCAAGCATAAAAATGCTCAATGAGGCTAAGCAAACTCAGAGTGAGGACATATCTAAATGCTAACCTCACAGGGTATGCAGATACAGTCTGAAGGTGAATCCTAGGACAAAACAAAAAACCTCACAGCAAGCATTCGGAAGAAAATCTGCTACCTAAGTGCAAAGAGAACCTGCTACTCCTCTGTTTCACTGGTCTCAAGGCCAAAGAAAACCACTGCTGTCTGTGGGTCCAGCTTATGGTGGGGACTTGGCTTGTGGAGACATTCTCACACATACTTGCCCACTACCCTCTCTTTTGGAAAAACCAAATACTGAGAAAATTCAAAGTCAATGAGAGGGGTTGGCTATCTGGGCTTGGCCAGACTTGGTAGACTACCTGGGTCTGGACTCAACACACAGAAGACATGGACTAAATCCCAAAAGCCAAAGGCACACCCTTACCTACTGGGTTGGTTCCTACCCTGTCTTCAGATTCCTTCCACTCAAAAAATGACCATCCATGTGTTACTTTTCCCAAAAAGTCTTGAGTCAGTAATAAACACTCCAGGAGAACCAGAAAAAGAAAAAAAGCATTTGATACTAGCATGATGTGATTGAAAGGACCTAGGATTTGCAAACAAGCATCCTTGAATTCATGACACCGACCCTCTTTCCTTAGTACCTGTGTAACAGTGAGCTAGTTAATTAATCTCTGTAAGCCTCAGTTTCCTCAAATGTAAAATGGGGGCAGATAATATCCTCCTCCCATATATGTGATGATGTTTAAATGAGATAATGATGAATAAGCATCTGTCACCTAGAAGGCAATCATAAATAATATCTGCCTATGCACACCTATCTTCTTATTCCCAAATGGGAAAGTAGAGGAGATCCTAGTGGGCAAAACACGTGCGTGCGCACACACACACATATAAAAGGAAAGAAACAGAGAAATAGTCTGCATCTAGGAATTGCCACATCATTTCATCAATTCAGCAGAAAGGCCATTTATTTGCTGTATGACCTTGTGCAAAGAGAAAGCCTCTGGTACCTTCCTCAAAGAATCATTGCAAAGATTAAATACATCATCCATAAGAGCACACTGTTATATTTACAACTTAGTAAATGGTAACTTGGGGTGGAAGTATTAATATATGTGGTAGGACTGAATTAGCAAGAACGTTGCTCACAATGGGTCACCAAGTGGGACTCAGAAATCTTTTCTTTGTCTGGAGATTTTTATTTCATGGGGATCTGAATTGTACAGAGACCAAGCATCCAGGAAATGATCCTCAGATGGAAATCCTCACATACAGACCCATCCTGCCTGAGGCAGGCTTACCAAGCAACGGGATGGGGTCCCTCCCTGGCTCCCACGCTAACTAGCTGCTCAGCCTGTCTTTCTGACTTAATTATGCTTCAATAATCCTGACAAGATTGGCTGGGCTTCACTGTAAATCATGACAGTGGAAATCCTAAAATAAAAGCAAGATTAATGCTATGACCTCAATCTTGGCATGAAAACCCATTAATTGGAAATCATGGACTTAATTGAATTCTGGGCATAGCACTGATAGCTGGATTAAATTTTCTGAGACCTGTTTCTTCATCCACATGAAGATGACTGAAATGCACCAATGACAAATATGACAAATATTGGGTGTTGCTGAGGAGACAAACAATTGTTTCCCTGGCACACTAGCTGCCCAACTGTCAGAATAATCTGGAGTCATGCTTTGGAGGGCCGTCACATCATTCCAGCCACCCTCCCTACCTTCATGCTCAAGGGTTTGATATAACCTCTTTGAATCTCAGTTTTGAGATATTAAGAATACTTGTTAAGTAAATGAAATACACATATGTCTACAATAAGTGCTCAATAAGAAGTAGCCATCATCATCATCATCATCATCATGGCCTCTTTGCTATCACCCGTTATTATAAGGAGCTAGAGCGAAGGAAAGAGCTGCGTGGCTCCTCTTCTGCAGGCTACACCCTGACTGGCTGCACAAATGGCACCACAGATGACACAGAAAAATTACTGCACACCCACCAGGGCCTCCCTGAGTTCAAGCCGCTTCTGCCTCTACTTAGCATTTGGCCGATGCAGACACCAGTACAGTGGTCCCCTCTCATCCGAAAGGGATACATTCCAAGACCTCCAGTGGATGCCTGAAACCACAGATAATACCAAACCAAACTGCCATCAACTGGAACACATTTCTGTTCATGTCTTCCACTCACCAATTTAGTGCCTTTTCCATCTAAACTAGCTCAATTTTTTTTCCTTCTTCACAATTTCATGGATAGAAGATTCATTCTTATTGTAGATCTTAGCAACCTCAGCATCTGATTTTCTTTTCTTTCCTTATTAAGTCAAGAACTTTCACCATCTCACTTAAGGGAGGCACTCTATGGCTTCTCTTTGGCATATCCGAATTGCCCACATCACTACCCTTGCAATTTGGGGCCATCATAAAGTAAAATAAGGGTGACTTGAACACAAGCACTGAGATACTGTGATAGTCAATCTGATCACCTAGACAGCTATTAAGTGACTAACAGGACGGTAGTGTAGACAGAGTGGAAATGCTGGACAAAGGGGCAATGCACGTCTCAGGCATGATGGAGTGAGACGGCGTGAGATTTCATCAGAAATCTCAGAACATTACACAATTTAAAACTTATGCATTGTTTATTTATGGAATTTTCCTAATATTTTCAGATTCCAGTTGACTGCAGGTAACTGAAATAATGGAAAGCAAGACCATAGATAAGGGGGGACTACTGTTTGTATCTTCTATCTCCTGCTGTCTGGTCTGTGTGGTTCCGTCTGCTCATGGGACAAAGATTTACATGCATAAATCTTCACCCAACACTGAGATGGGTATTGCAGTTTCCACTTACAGAGGAGAAAGGAGGGGACTCTGAAAGGAGTAATGGGAATAAGGCACTGGCTATGGCACATACTGGAGTCAAGATATTGTGGTGTTTCCCCACAGAATTGGGTGCTCATAGAGTGTGTATTAGAGAGGGGCGAGAGGTGAGACTGCAAATGTGAGTGGTCCTCAGATCCCAAAAGGCTTGAAGGTCAAACTAACCTTCAAAAAGTAGTATTTAGGATTATTGGGAAGGGTGTGGGGATTGCTTTCTTTGAAAGCTGCAATACAAAATTAATTGAGAATCAGCAAGAGCTTAGAAGACAGTGCTGAATTTATATCTATATTGTGCTGTGTCATGCTATGCTTAATTTATATCTGAATCGTGCCGTGTCGTGCACCCAGCACAACACTTACCAAGATAAACAGTCCAAAAAGGGACACTTAATTGAACTGAATTGAATTGTCAAGAAACCGAGGGTTCCAATTCACTTTTAAACCAACTGCAATTGCATTGAAATGCAGCAAGGTGATAACAGCATCATTTGTCAATCACCTTCTGATTGCTGGGAACTGGACTACAAGCTTTATATTCATTGTCTTATTTAATCTTCACAATCACATTGCCAGGTAGGTTTTATCACCCCTCTTTTACAGATGAACAAACTGAAGACCCATCTTAATCCATTTGGGCTGCTATAACAAGCTACCATAAACTGAGTGGCTTATAAACAACAGAAATGTATTTCTCCCAGTTCCAGAGGCTAGGAAGCCCAAGATCAAGGTGCCAGCGGGTTTAGTGAGGGCTTACTTCTTAATTCATAGACAGCCATCTTCCCCCTGTGTGCTCACGTGGTGAAAGAGGCAAGCAAGTTCTCTGGGATCCCTTTATTAAGGGCACTGATCCCATTCGTGCTGGCTCTGCCCTCATGACCTAACCACCTCCCAAAGGCCACACCTCCAAATATTATCACATTAAGGGTTATGTTTCAGCATATGGATTTAGGGAGAGGGGTCACAAACATTCAGTGCATAGCAAAACCCAAGACAAAAATCTAGGTCACACAGTCGGGGCTCTTCCCTAGGTCTGTCTCACTCTAAAACCTGTGTTCTTCTCATGACATTATGCTGCCTCCTACCGTATTTGTTAAAAGCTTAAAACATAAAGGGAAACAGTGAAACCCAAAAGCACTGCTGGAGAATAGAAAAGCCAGACCTTGGCCTGATGTCTGCTCTGTGTAGGATCTAAGGATATTTTCAAGAACCGACACACAGGAGGAGAAAACTGCTAAGCATCAATTGCTGGGAAAGCACAAATTAGTGAAAACTACCTTCTAAGGCTTGAACAGACAGAAGAGGGCGACCACTGTCCAGCTAGGATTGTGGTCCCTCATGCAGACTTGGTTTGACAAAGGGTTGGTGGCAGCAGCTGAAAATGCTCTTTGCTAAATTAGCCTGTTCTTGCTGCCCTATCCATCCCATCCACCCACAGGTATATGCAGTCTTTACAGTCAGCTACTCAGACTTTGATTCTCATGTTCAACAGCCACATGCACCAGCATTCCAGGGTGCAGCAGAGCTCAGGAGGGGGGAGGAAGAGCATGCACTTAAAGAACCAAACTACAAATACGCTTTCTATTTTCCCCAAAGAACCATTCTATAGACTTGGAAACTTGCCCATAGCCAAATCCCTTTGAGGTATAAAAGCACATTAGCACTGACAAAGCCAGGGTCACAGCCTTTTATCTTTGGGAAGGTTGTGGCTGAAAGAGTTGATAAGTCATTAGCAGCATCTTGTCTCCCTTGGTGCCTTTTAGACCCCAGGTAGCATGGTCAGAGCTCACAGGCTCTGAGATTTCAAAGACAGCACTGACGACCATGAAAAGGGTCTCACTAAAAGGGGGATGAAGGGCAAGGCTGAAAGCAGGTGGCTTTCCATCACAAACAATGTGCCCTCTGCAAAATCCAAAGAATGGCAAGAGTGGATTGGCAGGCGCGTTTTAAAGGTTTGGCTTCCAAAGGAGGAAACAGGGCTACAGCTAGCTGATCGGCTAGAAGAGGGAGTTACAGCTGTTCAGTGTCTGATGTCAGTATTCACTTGACCCCTGGAACAAGCGCATCTGTGTATAGCGTGACCGTACAAGCAAATGTGGTAGTGCCAGGGTAAAACTCATCTTCCCTGGGCTCCCCCTATGTGCTAGGTTCAAGCGTGATGCTTCATATACATCATTTCATTTCACCCTTAAAAAGGACCCTGCAAAAGATGTTGTCAGTCTCACTTTACAGGTGCAGAAATGAGGCTCAGAAAAGTCACATAACCAGCCCAAGCTAAGAGGCCTGGCAAACAGTGGTGCAAGAGTTTCCCAGAATTAAACATCAGATCTGACTCCAGCCAGCCTAGGTGCCAAGATATTACATCAAAATAGCCTGGGGTGCCTGTTTAAAAATGCAGATTTACAGATTTTTTTCCAAATCAGAATCTTTGCAGGTGGGACCCTAAGTCTGCATCTTTCAACACCTCTCAGGAGCTTCTGACAAACAGAAGTACAATAACACAGCCACAGTCTTATGCCATCCTGCCTCACTAAGGACAGGCAGCCCTCAGTGAAGGTCAGGTGGGGTGGGGGAGAGGTGCAGAGGTGCTGCCATTTCTCGCACATCTTGTATCTACCAGATGCTTCATATAGGCTACCACATTTAATCCCTACAGCAACCTGCTGAGGAGGATGTCACCAAGCCCATTTTACAGAGGAGGAAATTGAGGCTCAGTAGAGTTAAATGACTAGATGAAGTTCATATATCTCACAAACATCAGGATCAGAATGTGAAGCAGATCTGTGTGGCTCTGAGTCCTATGACCTTTCACCATCACATTCTTCACTTTCCATGTTTGACAGAGAAAAAGAGTACAGGTCTCGGTGCGTGGGTGGCCACAGCTCTGGAGAGGCCCAGAGAAGACCTTGCCCAATACAAATCAGACAGAGAAATGGGGGTGCCCAACTCTTCCTTCAGAAGCCATTGTTGTTGTTGTTCTGATAAAAACAGACGCCTGGACTCACCAGGTACAATGTGGATGGCAGAAGAGTGGAGCCATCCTCCCTCTGCCCTGCACTCTTGCAAATGGGAGCCCACTCCCTCCCAAGCATGAGTCCAGGCATGTGGGAATCCATATGGTCTGACTCACAAGGGTAACCAATGGAGTTCAAGTTCTAAATACCAGTGTGTCCTTAAGCAAATGGCTTTCCATCTCTGGACAAAGTATGTTCCTCCGTAAAATGAGGAGATGGAACTGGCTGCTCTGTAAGGTCCCACGGACACTGGTTGATTCCATGATTCACAGACTCTATATAGTGTGAGTGTTAAATGTGATTTACTACAGGGCAAGGGCTGGTAGGAGTCCTATCAAACTGAACGTGGAGTGGACGTTTTTGTTGTTGTTGTTGTTGTTGTTTTTTCTGAGACACAGTCTCCCTCTGTTGCCTGGGCTAGAGTGCAGTGGCATCACCACAGCTCACTACAACCACAAACGCCTGCATTCAAGCAATCCTCCTGCCTCAGCCTCCCAAGTAGCTAGGACTACAGGTGCGCACCACCACTCCCAGCTAATTTTTATATTTTTTGTAGAGACAGAGTCTTGCTCTTGCTCAGGCCAGTCTGAAACTCATGGCCTCAAGCGGTCCTCCCACCTTGGCCTCCCAGAGTGCTAGGATTACAGGCATGAGCCACCATACCAGCCAGAGTTGAAGTTTGAATTGCTGCTAATGGCAGCATCCATAGAACAAAAGCATTCAAATATCCATCGTGCTTCTGTTATCTATTTCTGCCCCAGAAGCCCTGGTGAGGGCTGTTATCTAACTGGTTGGTCAACTACAAGTTCCTTCTTTCCTCTTTCCTTCCACTTGGCATTAATCTCAAGTGACCACCTGGTGACTAACCACTCCCCAGTTGCTCTTCTGGTAACCTTTAAACACATGCATCTTGCCTATAAGCTCCTAGAAGACAAGATGGGTGGGTTAAAGAAGGCTGCATGCACACTGCCAAGCACAGAGCTGTGTACAAAGTGGTAGTAATTGTATTCTAGGATTCTGCTACTAAAAATAAATAGTAACTAAAATCGTCTAACATTTGAATGTCTCCTATGTATCAGGCATTATTCTAAATGCTTTACAATCCTATGAGGCACTACTGTTACTACCTTGTATTTTGCAGATGTGGAAACAGGTACAGAGAGGCTGCCTTACTTGCTGAGGCCACACAGTTAACAAAGGCTAAACATGGACAATCTCTCACCACCATGTGTTGAATGAGAACACGTGGAGAATGGCTGGGGCTGTGTGGTCTTGGCGTCAGACAGACTTGGGTTCAAACTCCAACAATTTACTGGACGTTTCTTTAGATAAGCTACTTAACCTTTCTGTGCCTGTTTCTTCATCTGTAAAATAGGATAACACCATCTACACCTCATGGGGTTTTCTGAAGAACCTGGTATTGTACCTGGACTATTTATTTATCCATGTATCTACTGAGCTCCTACTGTGTGCAAGGGTCTGTGATTGGTGGTAGCAAAACAGAAGTAGAAAGTCTGATCCCTGATCTCAAGTGCTCACAGTCTACTGACCAAAAAACACAAACAAAAAAAGTACATTAATACCACATGGGAAGGACAATGTCAGGCACAAGGTATCACTGGAGCACAGAGGAAAGCACCTGCGGGCAAGGAAAGCTGAATGGAGTTTGCAGGGGTGAGTGAGGCTAACCAGACCCACATGGACAGATGGGAGAAGGGCACTCAGGGCCAGGTTGCTCCATTCTATCAAGCCATAGCCTGGGCATCAGCCTCGACCCTGTTCTCATACCTCACATCCAATCTTTCAGAAAATTGTCTGTGCTATCTTCAAATTTTATCCAGAATCTAAGATGTGTACAGAGCTTTTACTCAGGCAAGAGAGAGAAGAGGGGACACAGGAGAAAAATTTTTGTACACACAAAGACAATTTATAAAATGAAAAGATAAACCCAAAACTTGAAAGAGATTACCTCTAGGGGAAGAAACTGGGTATAAGAGGACAAGGGTAGAAACTGGAATTCATCCTGTTTTTATAGATTTGAACTTGGAACTATGTAAATATTCTACACAATTACAACTTTTAAAGCAACCCCTCAAAAGTGAAAGCAAATTAACCCAACCAAGTATCAAATCACTGATGTAACCACACAGAGGAAAAACTATTTCAAGTAACTTTAAGGCATAAAGTAACTGTCTTAAAGTAAAATATACCCAGCTTCTCCTCCCCAAAAAACCAAAAACTACCTTAAACTCTTTTGGTGGTCCTATTGGTATTGTTATTCTGTGACTGTGTATTATGCATAAAGCAAATAAGTAACCATATTGGTGTAACTGAGAACCAGAATTTTTGGCATGAGAGAAAGCATAAAGCCATAATGTATTTTACCATTTTAAAAACTTCTTTCTAGCTCTGTCCACTGAAAAAGCCAAAGACCAACCCGGGAACAGTGAGCATATCTCGCACCCAAGATAGTGGCCTTGAAACACCATTTCCCTCTAAAAGGAAGTAGGGCCCTTTGACAAAGTGGCTAACTCTAAGAAAATGTACAAGATGAGCCTGGCACATCCTGTGATATCGAAAAGCAAGGAAAGCATCAGAGATTACTGGGTGTGTTGAAAGGACTGAAGAGCCAACTTAAAAGGCTCCCACCGGCCAAAGATGGGTCCATTTGAGCATCAGTAAGAATACAGTTGTCCCTCGGTATCCATGGGGGATTGGTTCCAGGGACCCCTTGCCAATACCAAAATCTGAGGATGCTCAAGTTCCTTACCTAAAATGGTGTATTAGAATAAAACCTACACACATCCTCCTGTATACTTCAAATCATCTCTAGATTACTTATAATACCTAATATAATGTAAATGCTATGTAAATAGTTGTTATGCTGTATTGGTTTTTATTTGTGTTTTTATTGTTATTTTCTACTGTTTGGGGGGTTTTTTTTCAAATATTTTCAATCCATAGTTGGTTGAATCTACCTACAGATGTGGATATGGAGGGCTGACTATAATAACTGCAGATTAAAACATAAATGTATGCTTAAAAATACAAGTCCATAATAATAAAATAAAGATAAAAATATAACAGAAAGAGAGAAACTTCATTAGTCACCTTTGGAAAAGGCTAGGGAACCCCTTTTTTATTTTTGAAAACTGGTAAATAAAAGGAAAGAATCAAGCCTTTTTCCTTCCTTTGCTATATGAACTGTCCTCTAAGATAACCAAATATCTAATGAGGAAAAGGTTTTCCTATAGAAGTATTATTTATTATTTGCAAGCCCTAATAAAATAATGGAACTAGGCAATGATCACAAAAATAGAAACAACCACACATTATATATCCCCAATGGAAATATAAAACACAGCCTATGGGACAGACTTGGCAAGAAATCTAATCTGAATCTAAATCTGATGAAGGCTCTACATCTAACTACCAGGAACACAGGGGACAGAAGAGTAAGTTAAATGACACCATGGGTATGCAGTCAGCAAAATCCAGACTTTGGGAAAATCTACAGTACAAACTGACCTGGTTTTAAAAAACAAGATTGCAAGAGAACAAAACAGAGAAAACTTTAAATCCAACCATCTTTATTGTATGAACATTATTTGGATCCTGGTTCAAACAAACTGTAAAAAGGCAAAAATAAGACTCTCATTCATAAGAATTAGAAAAATTTAAACAGACTGGAGATTTGATGATATTGAGGACTATTAGCATTTTAAATGAGATGAGGATATTGTGACAATGCTTTTTAAAACAAGCCCTTATATTTTAGAGGCACACTCACATATTTAACAATATAGTGATATTATTGCTGGGATCTACTTCACAACAATACAGAGGGGCAGGTACAGGTGTAGAAGAAATGAGACTGGTCATGAGTAGAAAATTGTTGAAGCTGAGTAATGGGGACCTGGGTTTCTGCTTTCTACTTGCATTGTTTCCCCTTCCTACTTTTATGTATATTTGAATTTAGAAACTATATATATTTATATATTGCACACATTATATATGGTATGTAATTTTATATACATGCGCATATATAATCAACCTTTTCTCACTGTGTTATTTCACAGGCTAGCTCAGTAAATATTGTTAATTTTGACCTTAATTCTGAACTATAAACTGCTCAGCAATACTGCACACAGTATTGAGCACAGGGTGGTAGGGTAGGCAAGAACCACATAATGGAATGTACATATGCCCATTTATGACACTTGGATTTTGTCTTGTAGGTGATAGGAAGTCTCAAGCTATACACCATAAGCCTTCAAATTTTAGTTATACTCACACTTACCACCACCATTATTGCATCAAGAGAAATATGTACTTTCTTGATGTTTATATGGCATATACATTAAAAGGTTTATCACTTTCTAATTAAAGAAGCTGTACCACTATACTTCTGGTTAGCCACTTAAGACAGTTGTTTCCTCCTGAGTTAGAATAAAATGTCCCTGCATAAACAGCTATAGATATACACAAAAAAAGGCAATCATTTCCCCACAAGGTTCTTTGAATAAAAAAAGCCCCAAGGACACTAGTAAATTAGGTGAGGAGTGGTTATTAGGAAAGAATTTGTTCAATAATTGAAAAATCTCTCTTGTTGATTGGCCACAAAAGCCCTACTGAGAACAATGATTTTATAGTATGGGAGATTATGGGGTAAGAATGGATGGATACAAAGAAATCTGAGAGTCACCTTGTTTTCTCCCCTGTTCTCACAGGCAAAAACCAAATCCAACCCACTTTTCTACAAACCTACTACTGGTTAGTCGCTTACTTAGTTCATGCCATTTCTACCTCCAGCCTCCTAACTGTCCTGCTAACTGACCTCCCTGCCACCAGCTTTGGACCTCTCCAATCCTCTCCAGAGGGAGGAGGCATGTCGTTAAAATATAAATTTGGTATTATCTCTCCCTTTCTTAGAAACTTTTGAGGGAGCAGTGGTAACAGGGTTTACAAAGCCTTGAAGGACCTGGGAGCTGCGTAACCCCCAGTCTCAACTCCTGTCCTCCTCCCACATCCATCCTCCAGCTCTTTGCTCCACACCCAGGGAACCTCTTGCAGTTCTCCCAACAGCCCATGCTGGCACTTTCTTCCAGAATGTCGCACACATTGTCCTCAGTGTCCTGTGCTGTCTCAAGAATATTTTTGCTCTCCTCTCCAGCAACAATTCTGCATGGCGCATGTGTTACACTCTGTGTTTTATCTCAAGCAAAGCCATTCTAAAAGACCTCACATTATTCACCACCTTGCCAGAGGCTGTCAGGCTTAAGGATTTTATACCCTATGTTCTCCTAGTCCTTCTGTCAAACATGGTTACATCTTATATAAATATTTGCAGTTTTCAATGTCTGCCTAGAAAATTTTGCAAGGGTAATCTCATCTGGGTATCTTTTTCTTTTTTTTTTCTTTCTTTCTGGTTTTTTTTTTTTTTTTTTTTGAGAAAGGATCTCACTCTGTCGCCCAGGCTAGAGTGTAATGGTATCATCATATCTCACTGCAACCTTAAACTCCTGGGCTCAAGCGATCCTCCCACTCCCCTCTCCTGAGTAGTTGGGACTACAGGCACACACCACCACACGCAGCTAAGTTTTGTATTTTTTGTAGAGACAGGATCTCACTATGTTGCTCAGGCTGGTCTCAAACTCCTAGCCTCAAATGATCCTCCTGCCTTGGCTTCCCAAAGTGCTAGGATTACAAACATGAGGCACTGCACTCAGCTCCTTATTTTTCTTTTTACACAGTTTTGTTATCACCCTCTCCAAAGGAGGGATAGTTACATTAACCTAACAACAAAATTGCCATCTTCTCAATTATCTAGTCGAAGAGATTGAAAATGTATCTTCAGTAGAACTTCTTACAGTGAATGAGCCAGATATGGACATGGCTGAAGGCTTGGTTACTTTGCAAAATACTTTTATTTATGTTCATATCTATGCTTTTTATTTAAAAAGGTCACACAAGCAACCTACAAATCCTTAATAATGATTCTCAAGGCTCTGCCTTCAATGTGATATAATCAAACACAAGGCAATATTAAAGACTGAAGCTTAAAAAAAAATTAAATAGTCATGAGGAATTCTGGGTCAAAGGACATTATAGAAAGCATTATTAGGGTTAGGATGGAACAGAATTTGCAGTTATTTCCTTAAATGTTTAAAATAATAACCATGGAGGGGAAAACCCCAAGTCATTGTTCTAAAGATGGCACTAATACATTTTAAGATTTTAAAGTTTTCAGGAGTTATAACTATTTATACAATAATATCTGGGTTGGAGTCTTGATTCTGTCACCTACTTGCTATGTTGTGACCTTGGACATGTCACTTAACTCCTTTGAGCTTCAGTCTCCTTAGCTATAAAAATGAAGATAATTATACCCAGCTGATAAGACAGTTGTAAAAATGAAGTAAAATGGTGCTCATGGAAGTACTTTATAAACTAAAAATAAAGCATTGATGGTTTTTATGCATGCCTGATGCCAAAAAGCAATACAATTAGAAGAAAAAGCTCTTTCCAGAACTTCGGTTCTCCATCTAAGAGTCTGTTAATTTCACCAGGCTGTTATTTTTATTGTTAGTAGAAGCACACCAAAAGGATCTCTGCTGAGCCCCAGCAAGTAACAAGTCCAGTATGTACTATTCAATTCCTACAATTAATTTTTAGGATTGTGTTCTTTTTGTTTGCTTTTTTAAAAGAACCACTTGGTATGTTAAAATCCTTAATACAAACAAGTGAATTAATATTAGATAAAGAACCCAAGTGCCAAAACTGGAACAAAGTACAAATCTGCAGTAATTGATGGACTGTGGCCAGTTGAGGCAATCTGGGAGGCTCTATCCACTGTAAATAAGAGAATCTACCATTGTTTTCAGAGCAGCTCAACTCCTCTGCCAACGGAGCAGCCTTTGAGCACCCTCCAACTTTGCTATAAATTCCAGATTTGAGATTCTGATATAATCATCTAATGTCCAACCCTTTAAGTGCCTGAATGGATTTTAAGAGGAAAGGGCAATCTAAATATTTTTATAAACCATGCTAATATAAAAAATATCACTGTTTTCTTATGTTCCAAGCCCCTGGAAGACTTTTGAGAGAATTCTGAAAGGAATGTTGTCAATTTTACCACTTCCAAAGGTGATTTTAATGAAGCTAAAAAGAATAACCCCTCATCAAGGACATCAATCACTCTCCCAAACATACCTAAGTGAAGTATATTTGACAAGCATGAAGGCATTTACTGATAGCATCATTGAGGCCTGTCCAAAAACAGCCATTGATTAGCGGGAGGGGAGGCATTTCTGACAATGAGCTTCTATCTCTCTTTCTGTAACAAACAAACTCAAAAATGCATAAGGCTCAAACATGATGAGCCTATTTCTTGTCTCTTTTCTGTTTCCCCACTCAGGATATTTGCTTTTGCTATTCCTTTTAACTTAGAACCTCTTCCTGGCCCTCTGCATAACTGATTTCATCTCAACCTCCAGGAGATCCATTCAGAAAGGTACCCCACCACTCAATTCACCAAATATTTATTATTCTGAAATATCTAGGTTTCCAGTCCTCTCCCTTTGGTTTACGTATCCCAATTTGAGGATGGAAAAGAGAGTTGACCACACAGACAGGTTCTCCTCATTGAGTGGCCCATTGTTAATAGTTGTATGCATAACCCACCTACCATACTGATAAGAGAAAAAACAAAAACAGAATAAATTTTATAAAGTAAGGCTATCAGCAAATAAGAGCTTAGAGAAGTCTGTGGTCAACAAGAGCCTGCAATCTCTGACCAGGTGCACCAGGGCCAGCACACTTACGCCTGGAACCAGGTCCCAGAACCTGCTGAGAGACTCCAGGACATGAGGAAATGGAAGTCCAGACCCACCAAAGCAATGAACATGAGGCAGCAGGCAAATTACAATTTCCATCTCAGTATCAGACCGACATGGACCCAAATCCCAACTCTACCTCATGTAGTAAGTCCCATGATATCTCTGTGCCTCGGTTTCCTCATGCAAAAGAAAATTAACTAATGAGCACTGCTGGCAGCAAGATGAAACACAGGGACAACAGCGTCTTCCAATCTGGTCACCAAATACTTTGTCTGACCCAAGTTCATACTCAGCAAACAGAGCATAAGACCCATCCCTTCAACTTGAGGCTCATAACCCATTTAAAACAACACTTGCTGCTCAGGTTATAATTAGAAGTATCTGATTATTATAAGGAAGATGAGAGGGCTTTATGAAGTGTTAATGAGCAACTCTGATTTGTCTGGCATCAAAGTGAGAGGGCAATGACCTCAGGCCCTGGCGCACAAAGATAAACGGGTGGCGGCTTCCTCCTGTATTCACTGTGTGACCTTGGGAAGTTACTTCATCTCTCTGGAAAATTTGGTGTGTTAATTGGGAATTAATAATAGTCCTTACCCTCCATGATTCCTCTGAGAATTAAATAAGACAATGGATGTTAATGTATTTCACACATGTCTGGCAAATACATAGTAAGTCCCAAATAAATGATACGTATTTTTACCATTGTGACTTCCTCATCAAAGATTCTGAATTTCAGTCTTTCATGGAATGCTGAGAATTTCTGGGAGGTCCTGCTTTGCCATTTTTCCTAGAAATAGAACATCATAAGCCTGAGAAGCCAGGGGTTATAGAGTAACAACCAGGGTCTGTTTTTCTGGAACTGAAACATAGGAGGGGTATGGCAGAGACTGCCATTTGCCAACTAAAATCTATTCTCCCTTCTTTCTCTTAGGAATATTTTTCTCTCAGAATAAAAGTCTACATTTCCCAGACTTCAGCCAGGTATAACCATACGATTAAGTTTCAACCACTAGGATGTGAGTGGAGGTGAGAATGCAATTTCCAGGCTGTTTCTTAGAGAGAAGAGGATTGCCTTTCCCCTTCACCTTCACAGTGGCTAGAAAGCAAATGTGCTGGTTGGCTGCCTTAGATAAGGAGGAAGAGAGTAACACACTAAGGATCAAAAAGCAATACAACAGAAGGGGCATGGGATCCCAGATACTTCGTAGAGTAGACCGTCCATTCCAGATAGACTTTCATATGAGCAAGTAATAAACTTTCATCTGTTTAAGCCACAGTTACGATGGTCTTTGAGACATGTGGCCAAACCTCTAGCCTCATAAATATTGTAGACAATGTGGATAAGGGAAAAAGATGGGCAAAATGTGGTAGAGGGTTACATGTCCCTGGTACAGAATGGGGTCTCATAATTATTTGCAGAATTAGACATCCACTGCAGGACTCCAGGCAATCAACCCAAATTTGGAATATTGAGGTCAGCTAAAAAAACAAGAGGGACACGGGTCAGCTGGACAGTACCCATGAGGAGAATGACTAGGGCAACGAAAGGTCAAGAAAACCCATCTCATGAGGAAAGACGGAAAGAGCTAGAGGAGAAAGGTACACCAGAAGGCAAGATTAGGTTTCAAGCAGCTCAAGGTAGTAAGTTGAACGCTTTGCACTCAGGTTCCCCCATCTCTAAAATAAATAGGTAAAACCAGAAAAAATCCCTTGTAGCTATACCATTAGGGATCTATAGATTCGGAAGAATTTATGTAGCATTAAAAGACAGAAACACAAACTACCTAGATATAGCACTGAGAAAGGGTAGATATCCACTGAAATCAAAAGACAACGTCCTGGCAGTGTTTCTTGTCCTGCAATAGAATGGCTGCTTTCGAAAGTCCAGAGCTACCTCACTAGAAGGGTTCGATCAGGGGCTAGACCTGGTTACAGGTGCCTAGAGGAAGTGCTAAGTCTTGGAAGAACCAGGGAGTTAAAACAACTTCCTAGATACTCAGCTCCTTCTTACAGACTGGTCAAGAAAGTGGGCTTTGTAACAGACAGTCCTGGGTTTGAAACTAGTTCTACCACTTATCTGACTACATAATCCTAAAAAAGTTATTCACCTTTTTAATTTTTTTTGAGACTTGGTTTCCTCATTTTAAAAATGAGGATAGTAAAACATGACTTGAAGTATATTTTATTAAAAGAGATAATATATACTGAAAAAAGACACCTACATTCAAATGTTTATTGCAGCACAATTCACAATTTCAAAGATGTGTTATCAACCCAAGTACCCATCAATTCATGAGTGGATGGACAAAATGTAGTATATGTATACCATGGTATACTACTCAGCCATAAAAAGGATGAACTAATGCCTTTTGCAGCAATTTGGAAGGAAGTGGAGACCATTATCCTAAGTGAAGTATCTCAAGAATGGAAAAACAACATGTACTCTCTAATAAGTTGGAACTAACTGATGGGCACACAAGCACACAGAGGAAAGTAAAATTCATTGGAAATCAAGCAGGGGGAAGCGGGTGGAAGAGAAGGACAAAAATCCACCTAACAGGTACATTGAACACTATTCAGATGATGGGCACATTTATAGCCCTGACTCAAGCCATGTATCCAAAAAACCGTACCCCCTTAATATTTTGAAATAAAAAATAAATAAAAATTTTAAAACTTTTTTTTTAATTTTTAAAAAGAGATAATATATACTGAGCACATTCAGTGTAGACTCATAGCTACTCCTAGTAGTCAACACAATCAAATCACTTTATAAAGGGAGGAGGAGAACGATGTGAGGATCTCAGAAGATGAGAGTTAGTCATCCTGGTAGAAGCATCAGCAGGTAGAGGGCTGGAATTTGTGGACGGGGTAAGTAATTGCACAGCCACCATAAACTAGGGATTGCCACATAAATGTGTGGCTGAAGTGTAGGCAGGATCAAAAGCCACTCAAAGGGTGGGAGAGGAGGGAGAGCCGGTGGTTGGTTCATCAGACACTGGGAAAGGACTCTCATCCAGACCTCCACCTGCCCCTCCAATATTTATTATCTATGAGCAATTATAAAATAAGAAAAGTTCCATCATGAGGAAAATACAGAGCATAATCAGGGCACAGAGATGAAGCACCTGACCTAGACTGAGAGGGTCAGATAAGGGTTTGCAGCAGAAATGACATCGAACTCAAGAACTGCATTACTAAGGCAAAGGTGTTTGGGGGTGAAAGGTGGGGAGCAAGCTCAGACTGGTCTGATGATGCATTTGGAAGAGGGTGGAGAATCATAAAACCTCTCCCACTCTCCCTCTAAAATTCCTACATTCTGAGTGACCACTAAGACTGCTATGTCCTTACCAACTCCAAAACTCTACAATTACGGCTTCGGAGAAAAAAGCAAAATAAAGTAAATGCTCTATCCACTGAGGTTATGTACTTTTTTAAAAAAGAATAATGGTGGGTGTGGATGTGGTTATAAAAGGGCAACATGAGGGTTCCTTGTGGTTTGGGAACTGTTGAGTATCTTGACTGTGGTGGTGGATTCAGGAACCCACACAGGTGATAGAACAGTATAGAACACGTGTGTGCATGCAAATGGGTACAAGGAACTAGGGGAATCTGAGGTGGCATGAATCAATGTCAATATCCTGGCTGTGATACTACACTATAGTTTTGCAAAATATTGTCACTGGGAAAAATGGGCAAAGTTTACAGGTATATCTCTGAATTATTTCTCACAACTGCACACCAATCTATAATTATTTCAGTAGAAATTTCAGTTACAAAAGTAGCTACAGGAAAAGAATATGGTTACATGCTGGGTGTGGTAGTTCAGTCCTGTAATCCTAGCACCTTGAGAAGCTGAGGTGGGAGGATCCCTTGAGGCCAAGAGTTCAAGACAAGCCTGGGTAACGTAGCAAGACTTCCTCTCTATAGGAGGCTGAGGTAGGAAGATCACTTGAGTCCAGGAGTTGGAGGCTGCAGTGAGCTATGACTGCACTCTAGCCTAGGCGACATAGCAAGACCCTGTCTCAAAAAAAGAATACAGTTATATAAAATTATAGTTATGAATTATAAATTCGTTGGTGAAATTTTAGCAAAATACATAAAAAATGTTTAATTACTAGTACTCTACTACCCAAATATTCTTTTGTAATATTTTGATAGTTCTTTCATTTTTACACTAGCATATATATTTACAACAAATTTCTTATGTATATATGTTTGTATGTTTATTTTTAATTCAATGTATATAGTTTGTTTTTTATTTATGTCATTAATTTTATACTTTGAAGATTTTCCCATTATATTAAAAATTCCCTGAATGATTATTTTTTGATGGATATTTAATAATACTATATAGGCATATCATAATTTTCTGAACCAATCTCCTATTTGGGGACATTTTTGACTTTCAAAATTTTTTCTATTATAAATATTTCTGCAATAAATTAAATCTAACTGGCTGCGAACATTACTGAGATGAAAGAGAACAAGTCCCCAGATACAAAATGTTGAGTCAGAATGGATCTTAGAAATCACCACACCAAACAATTCCCCTAAAATAAACACATACCCACACATAAATCATTTTACAGTTATGGAAATTATGTACCCATTTGCACTTTAGGAAGTAAGGACAATGCACAATTTCAAAAGTTCTCTATGTAAAATAGCAAAGAAAACCATGAGACGTCAACCTTGCTCTAAGTCATTTTTTGACTTTGTAGAATCAAGTAGAAAAAGCATAAATGAAGGAAACTATGGAGAAAAAAAATAAAGACTCTGCAACATGGGAATATGGTTCATATTCCCATTCATTCTCTGTGACCTTGGGGAAGCAGTTTAACTATTTTAATTTTGTTCCTTCATCCATAAACATACCCTCCCTCCTTAATGGACCTTCAGTAAATATTGTTGTCTGAACGAATGAAGTACTGACATATATAGGTACTCAACTGCTCACTGTTATTAAACATTCAAAGTTATTCCAAGCTTCCAGTTTGGAATAGATAAAGATGACAATGCTTTTTCCTCCATCCTTTTATCATTCTATTTCTTCCTTTGAAAATACTCTTTCTGACTTTATCTGAAATGTTCAAATCCTATCCATCCTGCAAGATTGACCTCCAGTACAACCTAGCTAAGGTCAGTCTCTACCTCCTCTGAATCCCCTTACAGAGCATCCTGTCTGTGCTTGGCACATGTGTATTAGAGTTATTCCTGTACTCGCCTTATCCTCCCTTTAAGTCACTTCCTCACTCCAGGTCTCATTGGATGAGATTGGTAGTTGTCAAACTGGATCCTACACAGTCCTGGGTTCTGAGTTATGTCCCAGACAACAATGTTGGGGGAGGGAAGGGAGTGGTCCCACAAAATCAGTGTCCAGCCTCCCACCCTTACTTTAACCAGAGCTGCTCTGTTTTCACATACAGTCATGTACCATGTAATGACGTTTATGTCAATGACAGGCTGCATATGTGACAGTGGTCTCATAATATTATAATAGAGCTGAAAAATTCCTATAGCCTACTGATGTTATAGCTGTTATAACACTGTAGCACAGCACCTTACCTTTTCTATGTTTAGATATGTTTTGATACACCAATATGTGCAACTGCATTACAATTACCTACAGTGTTCAGTATAGTAACATGCTGTACAGGTTTGTAGCCTAGGAGCAATAGATTACACCACAGAGCCTAGGTGTGTAGTAGCCTATGCCATCTAGGTTTGTATAAGAACACTCTATAATGTTTACATGACAAAATCGCCTAAGGATGCATTTCTCAGAACATATCCATCATTAAGTGATACATGACTGTATTTCATATATTCATAATCTGGGTAAGGCTTTATTGAGAAAAGGAATCTAACACTAATCAAATTTGAAAACCCTAAACTAGAAAATACACAAGGTGTCAAGATTCCATAGCAGTAGTAGCACAGAACAAATAACAAAAACAAGTAAAATTTCATTGAGCTGGACACTGTTCTAAACACTACAATCATCAACATTTTAATCATCACACAATCATAAGAGGTAGATATTCTTAACTCCATCCTAAAATGAGAACCTGAATCCCATAAACTAGAAGTGGTAAAGCCAGCCTGTACACCCAGACAACACAGACCCAGATCTGAGTTCTTAACCACAGTACTTAACTGTCTTCTAAGTTCCTTTAAGGGCAGATACCTTGGCTTTTGTTTCTTTTTCTTTTTTCTCCCCCACATCGCAGTACTTGGGCTGCTAGTCACTAAATAATGTTTGCTGAATGAATAAATGCTTGAATGAACAAAAGAAGTCTATCCTGGATTCCATGGAAACTGAGACACAAACTTGAACCTTCCAGAACCTCGGCTGCTTCCAGATGATAGCCTTCGCCAAACACAGCCATTTTATGACTTAAGTCTTTTCCACACCATCACCCTGAAAAGCGAAGGATTTCTTGCAGCCTGGAAGAAATTCCTTTTCAGTGTGGTTCATTATTTTCAACTCATAGTCAATATATTTCCTCTATCAGGGTTTCTTCCCCTTGGCAATATTGACATTTTAAGCCAGACAATTCTGTGTTGTGGGGAGCTGTACTGCACATTGTAGGATGTTTAGCAACACCCTGGCCTCTACCCACTAGATGCCAGTAACAATTCTCCCCACTATTGTGACAGTCAAAAATGTCTCCTCCCAAATGTCCTGGGAGGGGGACATAAAATAGCCCCTTATTGTCAACCACTGCTCTACATGAACTAGCTTTTATAGAAACACCAGGAAAACAATAAAGAAAAAGAAAATCAGGCAATGGCTAATCATATTTAGAACATAAATGACAATTTCCTTTCATCTTTGGCTTCCTGGCCTTCATCATCCACCATCAAAATTCTCCTTAAACTAGGCTGTTCTGAACACCCCATACTGTAACAAGCAATGTTACTTGTTGATTGTACCTTGACTGCCTGTTGACTGCCTCAACCAAGAGTTTTGGTGACAAGTATCCTCACATTTATGAGGACTTGTGGTGTCTACAAATTGCCCTAAAGCTTATGAACAATCCCAGAATGAATAAAACAAAGAAAAAGTTCAGTGCCTTGTAAACTGAAGAGAGTAAAATGATCCACCTTGAAGAAACCTCAGGATAATAAAATATTCTCAACATTGCCTTACTTCACTTCAACCTCTTGACACAGTCCACACTTAGGCACCTACTATCGGGCAGGGAAAGCACTAGGCACCTTTCTATACCTTATTCCATTTGATCTTCCTAACAATCTGATAAGAAAGGCATTTCTGTTTTACAGAGGAGAAATTGAGGCTCAGAGGATTCAAATGACTTGCCCAAGGTCACAAAGCTAGTCAACAATGTCACAAACTTGAATCTAGAACAACTACTGGCTCCAACTCCAGCTGTATTGCAGTATTCTATAAGAAAACTAGTAGCCACAACCAATGAAGAGCCAAGAAGGTTAACAAAAATCTTTTCATTCATACTCTATGCATAGAGACAAAAGGATATATTTCAAATGTTCACAATGGTCCTTCGTGGAAAACAAGTTTGTCAGTTATTTTTATTTTTTCTTCATGTTTTTCTGCATTTGCAAAATTGTTTTGCCTTGAATATGTATTACCAACATAAAGAAAAGTAATTAAAATTCATTTTCAACTACAGAAATCATTCACAGACATTTAATGCCACTTTCACTGACATTTAATGCCAGTTTCAAGCAAACCATTATCATCATTTCTCACTTACAAGACTAACAAAGATTAAGAAGTTTGATAATACTCAGCTTTGACAAGGATGTGAGAAAATAATCTTACATACTTTTAGAAATTTAAGTTGGAACAAGATTCTTAGCAATATGGCAAGATCTATCATAATGTGAACTGCATATGGTCTTTCTCTTAGTAATTCACTTATAAGAATTTTTCTCACAGGTACACCACACATACAATATACAATAATATATATTCAAAGATACTCACTGCCTATCAATAGAGAGATTGGGACAGTGGGATTCAAAACATCTTTAGATACTAATGCAGAAAGTTATCCAAGACATAGTACTACATAAAAAAACAAGTTATAGGATAGCATGTATAGAAGGATCCAGGACATGCAAGTGTATATATTATATATGAATGGATGCATATGTGTATGTGGTATGCAGAAATCTGCATGTATCTTTATAGTTTATATAAGCTTATACATGCATAAAAATGTTTGCAAGTATAGGTGAAAACCATTAATATTAGTTATGTCTGGAAAAACTAGGGAGAAAGGAAATGGATTTTTATTTTCATTTTTATATCACTCTCTGAATTGTTTTAAATTTTCTTTTCATGAACATGTATCACTGCTATAAACTAAAACAGGTTTGGGGAGGGGTTGGCTTTTAAGAGCCAAGAGGCCTGGCTCTCATGCAACGGCTTATAAACAAAGCAAGACATGAAATAGAGCTGTCTTCTGTTATAACTACAAACGCTCACAAAACAAGACAATGTGTGAAAGTTTCCCAGCCTCTGTGTGCCAGTGAGAGGCATAATGGAGACAGTTCTCTCCTGGCACACTGAGAGACAAAGCCAGGCTCCTACCCCCTGTTAGGAGACTTTAATGGCTGGATTTTAAGACCAATAATTAAGTGAAATCCTCTTACGCTTTTTAAAACAAACTAAACCAATTTCCCTAGCAGTTAAAACCCAATTTTTCCTGTTTTATCCCTCTAACTTGTCTCCTCCTAAAGTAGCACTGGGTGCCCAAGATCTCAACTCTTCTCCTTTGCAAATCTCTGTCACGCCCCAATATGTCAAAAGACCTGGGCTCTGCTGCCAGCTTGGTTGTGTATACACGCACATTGAACCTAACAGAGCTTCTCTCTAAAATATTTTGTGAATGCCACCTACTTCACTGGGCCATTTCAAGATCAACATACAATAGAGTATAAAAAGCATGTTGCTGGTGGGAGATGTTCATAATGTGAGAGGCGATGCACGTGTGGGGGTAGGAAGTATATGGGAAATCTTTGTACTGTACCTTCCTCTCAATTTTGCTATGAACCTAAAACTGCTCTAAAACAAATAGTCTTTAAAAAATTAATTTAAAAAAAAAAAAAGGCTGAGCCTTAATGTTGAACAGTATAGTTGCTGACCTTGTCTATAGTATATTAAATCCTATCTACAATCTGGAATATCTATGGAGCCACATCAAATTCTTTCTCAATGCAAGTGGCCAAATGGTCTCTTGAAAACACAGCTTGGGCCTCATTTGTTGTCATTCCCTCCTAGCCCAGTAAGTGTCAGTTACACCAGTTACATACTCCATTCTGCAATGCTGTCCCTCTCCTGCAGGACTTTGCATTTGCTGTACCTAGTACTTGAAATGCTCTACACTCAGCCTTTTTTTT
>VBSM01000529.1:47176092-47187400 GCA_008086735.1 Cheirogaleus medius | reverse complement strand
TCGGCCTCCCAGAGTGCTAGGATTACAGGCGTGAGCCACTGCGCCCGGCCTCCTGCTTGTTTCTGTTTCCTCAGGTATCAGCTCAAACATTTTCTCCTCAGAAAGGCCTTTCCTGACCACCCTTTGTAAGAGAGGTCTCCCCCTCCCCCCTCCTGGGCTATTCTCTCCTCAGTCTAGTCCCTCCGTAGCATTTAATGTACCATGAGATCATTTCCCTTTGTTCACTGGTATGTGCACTAAAGTGTAAGCTCCTAAGTGCCCAGGTCTGATCTGTCTCATCCTCTACTGTACTCCCGTGGCTAAAACAGTGCAGGAACACAGAAGGCAGCCAGAGGGCATTTATGAAATGACACGAATGATGAGTTACCACTGCAAAATGCTTTCATGTACATTCTCATGTTTCACCCCACCTATAAAACAGGTAGAGGCAGCATGATTTTTCTTTATTTAAATGACTTGCCCAAGGTCACAGCTAGTAAGTGACAAAGCCAGAGCTTATATTTGGAGTGCCTGACTCACAATTCCCTGGTACCCCCACTGCTCAACAGCATCCACAAATTTGGACTTGGAAGGGTTGAAAATGGAGCAATTTAGGCTTCAGCAACAGTGGAGAGGAAGAGAAAGATCTGCTTTCTTGCAGAGGTAAGGTGGGAGAGACAGGGAGGGGAAATAAATGGTGAGCTATTATCTTGTGCTCCCTGGGTGCGAATTAGTAAGTAAAATTTGTTCCTTCATCTGAATGAAATGCCGCTACCTCTGGGACAGAGCCTTATGAAACCTCTCATCACCAAGTCACAGTGTGGAAGGAACACTTTGCTAATTGAAGCGGCAAGTGAAATTTTAGGTAAGCCAGATGCAATTACCCAAATTTGAAAGTGACACCAGTCTTCACACCTTTTGAGCCACACGCAGCAGGCTGAGAGCTGTCACGTGCACACACACACCCCCAAACTACAGTCATCCACACACCTTGCTGGGGCAGGGGACTCCAAGTCTCCCAAACACGCTGACTCACTGACTGGGGAGAAGACCCAGACAGGAAAGGGGAGAAGGAGAGAGAAGAGGGGAACAGAAGAGTAGCAGAGGCAAAGGAGGAGAGAGAGGGATGAGGATGCCCACGGTGGAGGGGAAGGAGAAAGAGGAAGACAAAGGAAGACAAGAGCAGGAAGGACCACACAAGGGAAACTAAAGAAGAATAATGGGCAGGGAGAAATGAGGACTGTTATTCTGCTAAGGTTTTTGCTTCAATGCTCAAGTTGCCGAATGCTGGTGTGAGACAGTCCTTGAGAATTTCTGGGGCCAGGGTTTTTTTTCTGGTGCTTGTCTGTTTCCATAGAAACCGACAATTTCTGCTCTCAATAATCATCTTCCAAGTGTCCCAGGTGTTTGATCTTTCTTGCTGTGCCTCCATCACCAAGCAAAGGACCAGAGCTAGGGCTCGCCTGGTAAGAATGGGCAGAAGGGTGAGCCGGCCACCCTACACCATCCTGGCCTCCGGCCTGGGGCCTGGCCTCAGCCCAGTGCCACAGAGCTTCAGTTCTAGCATTTCTGCCGATCACCTTACTCCTTCCCCCAGCAAATAGAGGGCCTGCTCCCACCTCCCACCCCTATGCTGCACTCCCCTGGGGATGTGCACAGCCGAACACGCAGCCTACCAAAAAGCTGAAAGCCTTGTGTACCATGCCGTGTACAATGCTGTCAGCATACTCAACCCTTCCACAAGTATGTTCGTGGTGAGCTTACAACATCGAAAACCAGCTGGTCACATTTTCCATTTCTGGCAGAGACCAGAAATACTCCCTTTTCTCCTGCCATCCAGTCTAGCCTCCTCTGGCTTCCCCTACACCTCATGCCCCACATCTGTCAGTAGTCGGTCTGTCATTCACCTGTACGATGCTTCCTCGAGCTGCCTCTTTTCCCCAATCCCATGGGCACTGCCTTGGCTTGGGCTTTTCTTATTTCTCAGGTCATCAACTAGACTGCTACTTGACTGTTCCCCTCATCCTCCAGGGGCACGCTCTGTCTTCCAGTACCGCCCTTCCCTTCCTACTAAGGCAGGCATCCCTGGGGCCCAGGAAGCTCTGTTTGCAGTCAGCACCTCAGGCAAATCTGATGCAGCCAGGACACAGTTGGGAACCACAGGTGGGATCCATCCTTCCTGCAGCTGCAAGCGGTTACCTCCAGGATTCGCGCATTGCCCTCTCTTCCCTGGGGCTGCAGTGTAACTTTGGTGGGACCTAGGCTCCTTTACATTCACGGCCTGTTCCTCCATTAAGAGAAAAAAATTATATATTTTATGACTGTATTGGTATAAAAATGAATTCATTATTGTTATACGTATTTATTTTATGCTGGTTTTTAAAAGAAATTAAAATTTAAGAATTTTTATGGACCCTAAAATTACTGTGGTCCCTAAGCACTGTGCCTAGTGGATGAGTTAGCCCTACCTCACCACTGTCCCCACTCTTAGTGGCTTCCAATGCCTGCATAATAAAGTCCACCCTCCCCAGCAGGCTCACCCTGACCTGAGCTCAGTCTACGTTCCCAGCACCATCTGCTACAACACTTCCTATCCATCTGGGCTCCAGCTTCAAGGTCTAAACGCAATCCTCTCAACACACCATACACTATGATGCTACTGTGCCTTAGCCCTCAGCCCCAAATTTTTCCTTCCTTCTTTCCCTACTGATATCTCATTCAAACATCACATTTCATTATAGCCATCCCCAGTCCTCCTGGTGAAATTATGACTCCTTCCTCTGCATCACTATGGCACTTCACATGTCTATTCTTATACCACTTATTCACCCTACCGTTTCCCAAATATCCCCAATTCCAAAGTGCACTTCTTTCACAGCGTAACATTTCTAAAATCAGGAAGTGGCTTACAACACATGCCAAACACACTTGCCAGCTACCAGGTAGAGTACTACACCACAACACGCCAAGGGCCATTTTCCGCACGTGCAAACCCAACACTGCACAAGAGGCACTGGGTCATCTGGTTGCTTCCTTGGTGGTGTGGTATTTGCATTGTTAATACCACACAGGGTTGAACTTAAATTTAAAGTTTCTCTCCCTAGTACCTTTAACAATTATGTTCTGATGCATTATGGAAATAAAAAGATATTTTGGACCCAGACTATGGCCTGTGATATGTCAGATAAACCAATTAAATGTAGTAGAAACTGGCAAGAAACTGCCAGATCTCTTGGCACATGTTATGAGATTTTCTAATTCCTTGGACCGTGAAGAACTTACTCCTCAGATACTTAGCTGCTCTGTCAAAAGCGTCCAAGTAAATTTTAGGAATAGCTGTTTAATATACAATAACTATAATTTAGTTTTTTTCCAGAGCTACACATTTTGCAACATGGAAAAATGCACAGTCTAAATTCCAGGATTCTTCAATCTATCTCAAAATTATAGTTTTTTTTCCAAAAGGAGTTCAAAATGGTGAACACTGATTATAAAAAGCTTAAGTCACCATAACACTTTCATATAACTGCAGGTGGCCAAAAGTGATATAAAGAACTCTCAGTATTAAACCTCAAAATAGCTATGATTCAGACTTTGTGATACTGCTTAAGAAATACACAGAGCTATAGATAAAAATCATTTATTGTTAGTTCATAAAAAATTATATATTTTTAGTTCTATTTTTTTCTGCTTAAAAAAAGGTAGTTACCCTTATGATAAATCATATAATAGATTGCATTTTTTGGTCAAAATAGCACAGTTTTTTTGTAAGCTAATTATTTCTTCACATTTCTGCAACAGAAAACTCTTAGGGGTCTAGACTATGTATTAATCATCTGTCTTTCCCCTCTAGTGTCCTTGCATATGAAAAGATGTTCATTATTGAATTGATGTACTTTTCTGGCAACAGTTTCATTTCTTTCAAGCCTGGGCTTATTTCTGTTAAAATCGAGCTGTATGCTTATTTTTAGGTTTGGATGGGCATATTTCATTATAAATGCCCTTTTTAAAAATTCAAACTCCGCTCATGCCTTTATTTATTCAACAAGTATTTATCAGGCTCCTAACAAATGCCAAGCTATGACAAGAATACAAAGGTGAATAAGACACAGCCTTGCTCTGAACTTTACTTACAGTCTAGAGGGAGAGACAGGCCAGGCAGCACATCACAACTCCATGCAATGAGAGCCATGGGCGAGAGTACAGGCTGCTGAGGAGCACAGAGAATGACCATCTCTGCAGCCTACAGGGTTAAGGAATATCAAAGCCAGGCCCTGAAGAATGGGTAGGAGATAACCTGTAAAATGGGCATCCAGGTGGCCAATAAATTGGCCTAAGTTGAGGGAACAGTGTATGCAAAATAATAGAGATGGAGGTGGGGTGTGGGGAGGGGATCTAGCAGTAGAGAAAGGATGAGAAGTTTTGCTGGGCTAGATTTCAGAGGTACCACAATGGGCTTAAGATGTCCAGTCAGAAATACCCTGGACTTAATCCTAAGAGCAGTGGGGATCCATTTTTCTTTGCAAGAGATCCATAAATCTATAAAGCTGTACCAATTATATTATTCTCTCAAAATCAAGGCTTAATCAGATTTATTCAATGCTGCTTTTACTCAGCCTGCTTCATTTCCAGCGTTTTAAAATTCTTCATCTTATAGTTAAGTCAAGAAGACATATTTGTCTTGTTTCACGAGAATAAAAATGAAAAACAACTGCACCCATTTCAGTTCCCTCAATCACTCCTACTTATCCTTTCCTCAGAGAAAGAAGCAAATAAAAAAAATCACCACTAAATTCTTCATTTGCAATCTTATGGGCATTTCCCTATGGTATTTTACTCAATATAAAATGAGTAGAGCCTGTGTAAGCTTAGGCAACTTGCTTAACCTTTCTGGGCCTTGGTTTATTCAACTGTAAGAGAAAGGTAACTATCACCTACCTTATAGGTTATCAGGTATGGAATGTCCGATTTCCTTAAGTACTAAGTTTGACACTTGATATTTCTGACATTTCACTTTAACACTTCTTGTTTTTTCTTTCTTTCTTTTTTTTTATATTGTGAAGGTACATCCTCATTTTTTGAAGCACATGTTTTAACTTGTGATTATCCTTCCAATTTTTTTAGAGCAATTTTTGTGAAACCATAGATAATCCAAAAATTCATGTTATTTTTTAACATGAGATCTGTTGTGGAACCAATGCAGCACAGACAGCTTGAAATATCAACAAAGTGTTTAGGAAGGATGTGGCTAATGAATGCACAATACATTGATGGTTTGAGAAGGTCCATTGTGGAGATTTTAATCTTGAAAATGAACCATGTGGGTGACCTGACACCAAGGTGGATAATGATGAGCTGAAAGCTGTAGTGGAAGTGAATCCACCTCAACCTACATGTGAATTAGCAGCAAGATTTGACATTACCATTCCAACAATATTGGAGCATTTGAAACAAATGGGCAAGGTAAAGAGGCTGGATAGATGGGTTCCACATGAATTAAATGAGCATCAGAAGAGAAATTGTCTCACAGCTTGCCTTTCTTTGCTGTCATGACATAAAGGCAAACCATTTCTACACCGTATTATTAAGTGTGATGAAAAATGGATTTTTTTGACAATTGCAAGCATTCGGCACAATGGTTGGATAAAGATGAAGTGCCGAAACATAGTCCAAAACCGAATACTTGTCCAAAAAAGTTGATGGTGTCTGTTTGGTGGTCTAGCACTGGTATTAATATTATCCACTACAGCTTCATGAAACCTGGTCAATTGATTCCAGTGGATGTCTACTGCAACCAATTGGATGAAATGATGAGGATGCTTGCGATTAAGCAGCCAATACTGGTTGATAGAGACAGGGCAATCCTCTTGCAAGACCACATGTCACATAAAACAAACTACAAACAAACAAACCACAGAAGCTGGATTTGGAAACTCTCTGTCATCCACCATATTCACCAGACCTTGCACCAGGTGACTGCCACTTCTTCCAGGCTTTGGACCACTTCTTGCAGGGAAAAATATTCAATTCTCGACAAGCTATGGAAAATGCTTGTCACAATTTAATGGCCACTGGCTCTCCAGGCAAAGCTGTGTCGATGATTTAGATGCATACTTTGATTAATTGTACTGATTCTTGTTTGAAATATAATAAACTAAACTTTTGATTCAAAATTGAACATTTCATATTTAATGACCTAATAGAATTGTTAGGTTTAAATAAGATACCATATGTAAGTGTTTAGCATTATGCTTGAATTATAATTATTAAATTGTAGTTATTTTTATCATTAAGCATTATCAAAGAATGTATAATACATATATATACATGGTAAAACTTTGAATTTGTATTTTATTATAATTTTAATTGTATACACATACATATATATAATGTACATGTTTGCAAACATACTTTTTTTGAGACAGGGTCTATCTCTGTTGCCTGAGCTAGAGAACAGTGACGTCATCATAGCTCACTGCAATCTCAAACTCCTGGGCTCACATGATCCTCCTACCTCAGCCTCCCAAGTAGCTAGGACTACAGGCATGCACCACCATGCCCAGCAAGTTTTTCTATTTTTCATAGAAACAGAGTCACACAATGTTGCTCAGGCTGGTCTTGAACTCCTGGCCCCAAGCAATCCTCCTACTTTGGCCTCCCAAAGTGCTAGGATTACAGGCTTGAGCCACTGCACTTGGCCCTACATACAAAATACACTGTATGTCAAAAGTCCTTCCAGAAACTTTCCATAGGGTTTATTTCTGAGGCAAGAGCCTAAAGAACCAAGGAGAAAACAGAGTGCTTTTTCATTTTATTACTTTCTATAATCTTTAATTCTTTTTTAGCCAAGAGCATGGGAACCTTATATAATAAAAATTTATGAAAAACTCTGTTACTCAAAAATCAAATAAATTATTCTCAAAGCTTAGGATAATAATACGGAAATCACTTTATAATACGGAAAAAAAGGTGTGAAAGATAGGTTTCATGAGCCTAGAAAGGAGGAGAACTAGACTAAGAGGAGCAAAAGTATTATTCTCAAATTATCTAGGGCTGCTATGTAGAAGAGGATTGGATTTATTTTGTATTTAGAGAACACAAAGGCTGGTTTTGTCCAAATAAAAGAAAGAACTCTGTACTGATGAGAGCAGTCCAAAGATACTGCCCCAGAAGGAGGTAAAAGCCCCATCACAAAAGGTGTGCCGCATTGGCTACATGGCCATCTTCAGAGATTTGGTTCAAGGGATTAACTTTCCAAGTCTATGAAACCTGCAGTCTCTAGGCATTTGAAATTTGACACTTAGATGGACACATCTTGCTCTGTTATCCAGTAACTAGTGTATTTTTAAATGGTTATCCAGAAACATCCAAATTATAGCCACAAATTAAATAAGTTAGATGAATCAACTTTGCCTCCAACCTACAAGACCCTTGAATAGGCAGGTATTCTTATGAAAAGATTATTAGTAAATATGTTTATTATATTTCAGTAAATTATTAAGTCATCCAAATATTTTATAATATTAAAACCCAGTTCAAAATGTGGATGCTGTGTTTAAACACTATCTAGAATAATATTTGTTAAAGATAATTTTTGTTTTCAATCAGATTCACACTACATAGTATTTTAGCATTCTGCATTACCCATATTCTTTTAAATTTCATTATTATCTGTTTCCAGACTTCAATTAGACTACTCTTTTATGGCTTGCCATTATGAACTTGATAAATTAAGTCTAATGTTAGAACACTTTCATGCCTCAATATTGAGAGTTAACTTTTCTGGGTTCTACTTTCCCTGAAAGGTAGAGTACACACAAGAGAAACATGGGGTTTGATGAACTGGAATAGCTGCAGTGCTTTTGAGACATGAAAGGATGACCTTTAAATGACAACCTTTTTAAGAGAATAATTTGAATGAAGAGAAAGTTAACCAGAGAAGGCAGAGAGTTCTGCAAGACACATTGAGCTAGGAGACTGTGCTGGTATCTACCATTTGAGAGTCTGTTGACTTAGAAAGTCATTACATTCCTCTGAACATCCGCCCCTCTTTTATCTAAAAGCAGAGGGGAAAATCAAAGTAGATAATATTGTTTCCATTTCAACAATCAGTTGATATTATGCCTACCCGGAAAGGCAGTTTAGTTCAATGGAAAAAAAAAAAACAAAACTCTGACCTTAGAGTCAGAAGACCCAATTCTGGCTGTTAATAACTAGCTATTTTGCCTTGGACAGGTCTTCTACCATCTCTAAGAATAAGTTTCTTCATATGACAAATTGGGAGGGCACAGATAGCAAAGAAGAATTGCCAATGTATTCTCAGGTTGTTTTAAGCCTCAACTAAAGCTCTATGTTAAGAACAGGGATTACAATTCCCCTTTTATAAATGGAAACAGACTTAAAAAGGTTACTAGGTTTTTCAACTGGTAACAATAGTGCAGAGGTTTGATACCAAGTCTCTAAGCACAGACACATGCTGCTTACCCTACCTATTTAATAGAATTCTGGGAAAATGAAATAAGGTAAGTGTCCAAGTATTTTATCTATTATAAATAACCATACAAATGTAAGGTGTTGTTATGACTAAGCTTTAAATTCTCTGGAGAGATACTGACATATTTTTTCATAAACATTTCTGTCAGAGCAAAAACCCCATAAAGCACCTATCCTATCCAGCACGTCACAGTATATCAGTTGAATAAATGGACAGATTACTGCTACTTTAGAAATGATCCATGAATTTAATTAGATATCCTAAGCAAATGGATACATTTACACTGCACAGGCCACACTTTGAGGATCTTAAAAGAAAGAACTATAATTAGACAAGACAGATATAGTTGCACTAGTAAATGAATCCCACTCTCAGAGTCCAATTCCTCATTCAAACTAAACAAATAGCATCATTCCAGACTGCATTCTCAATTGGAAATATGCATCAAAGTTGTCATAAGATACACTATCCTGCTGCAACAAAGCCACCACGTTCCCCTAACCGGATTTTGGAGTGAATGGTGGGTAGGGGGAGGAGGAAGGGAATCCCTGCAGCCTCTTCATACAATGCTAGATCAAGCTGAAGAATCAACTTCTGGCAATAGCACTTTAGAGATAACAGTATTTTTAATGAAAATATTTTCCCATCGTAACAGTTTATCAAGGCAATCCATTCTCCTTCTCCCAACCTATTGAAAAAGTCTGATTTAGGGAGAAAGACAATCCTCAAAAATCCAGGACTTGCCCTTGGCTGCTCTGTTAGGGTTACTTCCCCTACTACCTAACAGCCCCCTACAAGCCAGAAGGCTCTCATTCACTGCTATATTCCCGCACAGTACTCAGCACAGTGCCTCGCACATAATGGCTCACGAAATATATGTTGAATTTATTCTACAATGTAACATACTTCAAAGACCAATTCCAACTCTTAAAATGATAATCCCTATAAAAAATGAAAATATGTGAATTTCTTATTTCTTTCATTTCCCTGCCTGAAGTGAGGCTCCTCCATGCTCATTTGGAATGTGTTCATTTTTATTTTGAATGTTTACATGCCCACTACATTCCCAAAATGATTATGGTGGCATCATTTATAATAGTACACAAATCTTTTTTAAGATATAAAGGCGATCATATCCAATCAAAAGATGGATTACACTTTCATATACCACAGGTTTGAAAAAATATATCAATACCAAAGCCTTGAAACCCTTTAGGGTGGGGAACCTGCAGCCCTCCAGGCCACATGCAGTCCTCCAGTGTGGCCCCTCGACTGAATCCAAACTTTACAGAACAAATCCTTTAGTAAAGGCCACACTCAAGGATCCAGAAGGTCACATGTGGCCCCAAGGCTGCAGGTTCCCCACCCTCCCACCAATACCTTATTTAACTTCAATATGAGTTTGAATGGGTAAAATTCATTTTCCGCCCAGGACATTTGAATTTGTGTGGACAGTATCTCATCCCACTTCAGATGAGGAAAATAGAAAATGATAGCCCAGGGAGAGTCATCACACAATTAAAATAAGCAAGCATTTGTTTGCAAAGTGCAGCATTCAAATTGTTTGGTTTCATTAATGTCCAAAACCCCAACATGAATCTTTCCTCTGGAGTCCTCAGCTGTCCAGTATTAAAGTTACCAATGTCTAACCAACCACTGACCACTTCAATTATAAATTATCTCTATGTAAACAATCCTCTGATCCTAGTTCCCTGGAAAGGTAAGCAAATAGCTATAATAATACCCCTGGTCCACCGTGGGTATATTAAATGACTGTTTTGCTATAGAAATCGCTAAATGCTAGCAGCATTTCCAAGAGAGGACTCTAACTTACTAAAAACATTTTATAAAAGATGGCTGCAAGCCCAGATACAAAGTTTAGAGGCATTTCCCTTGCCCCTACATTGTAAAAAGGTTGATGAAATTTTAGTACACTCAATGTAAAAGGATAAAGATAAGATCAAAGGCGACAACAGATGAAATAAATTTCATAAAAGCCGTGCGAAAGGGCTCTCCATCCCAGGTAAAAACTGCAGGAGAAATGTAACAGTATGAACCCTAGCACACAGCTGAGTTAAGATGTGGCAGAGCTTTGCACAATTGCAAGTAACATCAGCATTACGAGAATAACAATTGGAATAAACACTGGTCCCACAGGCTGCAAAAACAATCAACGCGCTGGCTCTTTCACCTCTCCCCCTCATCCAGCTGGGTAGTGAAAGCAGCTGCCTCTCCCCGCCCTCCTTCCAAGCCGCTCTTCGCGCCACCCCCTCCCCCTTTGTCTCCCCCTCCCCGCCCCCAGCTGGCGTATTCAGCGGTCTAGAGAGATTAAGAGGCGCTCGCTACGGTCACTGGGCCTCTGGACTGATCTAACGTTTCCTAGCTCTCTGGACGACAGAAAACAGAGACTGCACACCCTGGTGGCATTCGAAGCCTTCGCCTGCAACCCAGCTTTCTCCCAAGCCCTGGGCTGGGGTGAGAGCCTCGGGCTGGGCGACTGGGAGGCTCTGGAGGGCCGCGCGCTGCGCTCCCCGCCGGCAGCGCTACCTGAGCTGTCCATGGTGCTGGCGCGGTCCGGAGGCTGCCGGGCGGGACTCCGCGCCGCCGCCGCCGCCCCGGCGTTCACTCTCTGCTTGCCGCCACCCCCGCCGCTTCCCGCACTTAAGTCCCCGTTACTGTCCACCAGCTGCAAAGATTCATAACCATCGCTGCTGGTCTTTTTCCGGTAGCTCCCGAGGAGGCTCATGGGCAAGCCCAGTGAAGAGGGGAAAAAATCAACCTGGGAAACGAAGCGGGGGAGGTAGAACGTGGAAAGGGCTAAAGGAGGAATTAAAA
>VBSM01000529.1:47118449-47175992 GCA_008086735.1 Cheirogaleus medius | reverse complement strand
GAACGAGAAGGGGAGGGAGGGAGCGGGGAGGGCGCGGGCGGGCGGGTGCGCGCGTCCTCGGTGCCGCCGCCGCCGCGGAGCCGCCGGCCCTGCCGAACTCCGGGCCCCGGGCCAGCACACTCCGGCTGGGGAGTGCCCGGAAGCAATCCTATAGGTGTCGCCGCGTCGCCCCGCCGCGCAGCAGGGCAGCTCCAAGAACCGCTGGCCCACCAGGAGGAAAGAAAAGAGGGGGAGTAAGAGAGGGGAGATTCGCGAGGAGGGGGTAGAAGTCGGAAAATGGGGCGGGGTGGGAAGGGGGAGGGGACTACTACGACGAGAGTGGGAGGGGGTGTGTTCGCGCGCTTGTGGTATTGAAGGAAAGGGTTAGGTGTCTCGGCCTGGTAAGCTTTGAGGACGTGGGGGTCTCTTGGTAAGATCCAGGCACGCCCATTTCGTATAACTTAGCCTATATTTGCTGGGAGATTCGGCAAATCAAAGCCACTCGGACAGAATCCATCCTGGAGGGCTGACTGGCAACTCAACTGAACAGGAAAAAGGATGCATGTTAAGTGCCAGGCTATAGGGTATAAAGGAAGAACAGTATTTTTGCACATTGCCCAGAATGGGAATGATCCCTAAGTGATATCAAAGAGTTGGATATTCTAATACTCGGAGGCTGTTAGGACCATTCTCCTAGTGAGTAGATGTTAATGTTTAGAACTATTTGTTGAGAGAATAAATTGGGGAGAGGGGCAAGGTTAAGTCAGGTGCAATTTCAGATCTGCCATCATTTACCCTCGCACTTGGAGAAAGGACTCTACCACTCAACTGGCTTTAGGGCATGGTTGGGGAACAAGATAGACAAGGATTTTCTTCCCATCCTCTAGCCTCACTCTTTATTGTTCTTTCATAATCTGGGCAAAGAAAGCAGTCACTCATTATCAGAGGAGAATTTATCAGGAAGCTAATTAAGCTGAAGGGTCAGGGCCCCTTTCTTGCAAAGGCCCTTTCAAGGCTGTGTAATCTAATTTTTTTATTGGTGATTATATATTCTTATTCTTAAAGAGGACCCCAATAGTGTGTAAGTTTCGGGCCTTACAAAACCCAGATAAACTGTTAAGTCTCAAATGTAATTACCAAATGTTTATTTTCACCTGAAATAATAAGATTTCAGAAGGATTCCTCATTCTCACATCTCACGTGAAGACCAGGTGAAAATCTTAGTTAAAAATCGTGATTTTTTTTCCTCTAGGACTTGGAAAGACTAAGTGAGGAGCCTTTCAAAAGTCATTTGACAGTGTTTCCTCACCAGAACAAGAGAAAATATACATGCATATAAAACTTGCATGAGCCCATACACAAAAAAGCTTTGCTTTCTTCTTACCTGACATGGTTTTCTCTTACTGTCATTATTTCAGTCACCTAAGGAAAAAAAATTAAGCTATAGCATCTAAGGGGCTTCAGTCTAGATCACTTGGGACCCAAAGAGTTTCCTGGAAGCTCTAGCTCTACATAGGTCTACATAAAATAAATTAATTGGATTGAGATACATTATCCTATACAAAGATCACTCAAACATAGATTCTTGTAGGAAGAGGATGAATCAGGAGAGGTCAAGAGTAATGTCTTCTAGTCCTTCCAGTCCAGAGAAGACCTAAACTCCCTGACCAGTTGCTTTCCCAACTGCATTATTTGATGAAGGCGTAGTGTGACCTGAATCACAAATCGGAGTTAATGCTCATTTACAAAAATATCAAAAACAACTTGAATGGTAGCAGGAAAAACTGTAACAGAATTATAAGCATAATTTTTATACTTTTAATTTTCCAAATCTGTCAGATTGAGCTATTTTAGTTACTTGACTAAAATAATAAAACTCAGTAAAGTCTAGTAAAGAAATATTTTCCAATAACATTTTATATAATCTTTTTCTACACTTTTCTGTTTCTTTTAATTCACTACTTACCCACAGGGAGAGTAAATACCTAGTGTCCATGATATGCCTTGCAAAATGCTGGATTTATGATCACTGGATTAAGAGAATTTAGAGAGGATCATTTATGAAAAGTGACAATTATTATTTTCAAAAAGAACACTTGGTTATTTCTGCTTAACTTCAGAGTTGCAGACATATTGCTGGAAGAAATTATAGATGAGACATATGCCTTTGCCTTTGTATTTTTCTATATCTATCTCCCAAGTTTGCAAATTTAAAGAAAAGCATGAATGGGCCACAAAGATCATTTTATTTTTTATCTTTATACTTAATTTAATATAAATAAAATCAATCAGAATAACTATTAATAATCCTGCAAAATTAGGGCTTTGAAGAGCATATTAAGGCAGGAAAAATACAATAACTAGATTAATTTACAACAGTCTAAAAAATGGTGTTTGGGGCCTAAATTGGAATATGCACAAATTTCAACACTAAAATTTCTTTATTATCCTAAAGATCAAATTCATAAAGAGTTAATTTATCCATGAAGATCTTGCTATCCTACTTTATAAAATGAGCATAGTACTATCATTATATAATTGAAGTAAGAATTGAAATTAGTACTATATATAAAGTACTTAACAAATGTTCTCTATTATTACTATTATTGGTCTGTCTTAAGTGCAACTCTATCCTCAGTGCCTTGGAGTCCCAGTTCCTCCCATGGGAGAAGCTCAATAAAGGCTAAGTATTAATATTTTTTTTCCAGGAGTATGTCAATGGAAATTGTCTACATAATTCTGAATGAGAATCTGGGCTTAAGGAAAGGAGGTGGCACTGGTAAAACCCAAGGTGAACATTTAGAGCCTAACTCTCCTGTTTTTCCAAGATCAAGACCGCTCCATAATTTATTTTATCTCAAGAATACCACCCACATCACCTATGGGACAGAGGCAAAGGAATAGGTGCCCTCTTTTCAGGAGAGCATTCTTTCCCTTTTCTCCTGCTGACTTTGGTTGCTTTTATTAACTCAATGAAGATTATCCACACTGAGGAATGTTCTAGAGCCAGGCTCTATTCCTCCCCATCCCCTTCACATACACCCCATCCCAAATGCTCTCTTGTCACAGCAGACACAACAACACTTTTGTGGTGAGCTAGGAGAGGAAGGTAGGTATGCTGTGACCTATCTAGGTTTATGATCTGTGCTTTTTGATTCTCAGAAAATATAACACATTGATTAAGACTGAAGTTCTGGACTCATAATTGCCTATGACTGAATCCTAGTTCCACCAACTCTTGGCTCTATGACTTTGGGCAAGTTGCTTAACCTCTCTGCCTCACTTCTCTCCTTTGTAAAATAAGCATGGTAAGAGTTCCATTATAATAAGGCTGTAGTGAGAATTAAGTTAGTACCTATTATATAGTAAGTGCTTAATAAATTGCTATCTATTATTACTGGGATTATTGTGCTACTTTTATATGGATAAGTTACTTTTTCAAAAACACAATTTCCTATCTGTAAAATTAAGCTAAAAATCTGTCCTGCCTACCTAAAAGATGTGTTATCATTATGATAATATAAAAGCACTTTGTATAATGTGAAGTCACTGTTCTGACTTGAGTTTTTGGATATTTGCACGCATGTCTTTCCTACTGGATTTGTACTTCTTGAGGACAAAAGTCCATGTTTTATTCATGTTTGTATCCCCTATGACACCCAAAAGAGCACATCACTGTCATTAGATATTGAGTAAGTATCTACTGAATTAATAAATTAATGAAGAAACAAAAATGTCTTTATCACCTGGTCCAGTGATTTTTTTAAACTATACATGTTGTAGCCCATGAATGGATTATAAAATAAATTATTTTCATAAAAATGAAATAGGTTTAAAAAATCAGAGTTTTTAGAACATAGTAAGATATTTTGGCTTTAAGTAGTGTTTTGGGTGTGTGTGATGTGGTGTGTGTGATGTGTGTGTGTGTGTAAAAGCTCAGTAATGATATAAATGCATTTCATACTGTGGGTGCTGATTATAAACGTTTGAATGTCTATGTTATGGCATAACCTCTGGTACTAAGAAGTCCTAGTGTTCCCAATTGTGAATGTCCTGTACACTGTGACATCTGAATTCATTTGGATAAATGGATAACAAGGGGTTTTGGCTAACCAGACAGAAAACAAGGCCAGAGCTTCTACACTGTCCTCTCTGTTGCAAAATGTACTATGATCATGTTTCTAATATGCATTTCTTCAACATTCTGTTTTAATTAATACAAATCAATGAATAGTATTGAAACTTACTTTGGCAACATGCCTTAGGGTCATAATTCAGATTTTCTTCTTATTGAGTAAAGCCTATACACATACATGGTGCAAGGCATTCCAACTGGGGAGCAACAGGCCCCATATCTGGCTCTCAGAGAGCTTTTGTGTGTCTTGCTCTTTTTTTAAAAGAACTTTTTAGTTTAGATGCCTTTTCAGAGGGGACACAGGCTCCAGTCTGTGAGCTACAGCTTGCCACCATGTCCCGATACATGATACCCAACCTACTTCACTCATTCCCAATATCAGTCAGCCCCTGCAGGCATTTGAATCTGAGACCTGTAGTGTAGTGGCAAAAGCTGAACGAGCAACACCACCAAAACAGATGCCAAAAGCCACGCCTTTAGGCCACAGTCCAGAAGAAAGGAGAACAGACTGGGAATCCTCTCCTGACTCTGCTCTTACTCAGAAGGGTGGCCTTCATTCATTTTCCTTCTCTTAGCAGTGAAAGAGAAGTAAAAGTGTTGAATTACATGATTCTCTTTAGTTCTCAAATTTTCCTATCTTTCTCAAAACTTTGTCATTTCCCTTTTTCCTCCAAATGATGTCCATAGGGAAAAACCACAGCCATTTAAGTGTTCCAGTTTGCTATGTCCCAGTTAATCAAGGTTATACTGTAGAATGCATGCATAAATAGTAGCAGCTGTCAAGAGTGACACATAAAGCAACACACAAGAGAGAAGAGGAGGTATGCTAGAAAAAAATTGAATGTGCTGATAATATTTAATAGAAGAAAATCTGAACTATTCCTATAATGTTACTTAGAGTGGGGATGTCTGCTCCTGGTGCCTGATGGAGTGCTGGGTCCTCCAGAAAACAGGACACATTTTTCAGGAAGGGCATATGTTTAACACATTGACTGCCACACTAGAAAAATATTTTTTCCTTGGGGCCATGGTCTTTTATTACAAAAATAGAATAAAACTTCAAAAATAAAATGATCCTTTCTAATTTAATGAAAAATTTGTTATTTTTTATTGTTTTCTGTGCATGAGTTATATACAACTTGATAAATAGTTCACGCAGCTCCCAAGGTAGACACGTGTGAGTTACATGTGATTCTTGAGGCCCTGGACTCAAACTAGTGTGAGTTAAATACAACTCACACGGCAGTTAATGTGTTAAAGATAACTCAATATCCTGAAACCTGTGCTTCCTCAAAGCTCTAGTAGTAATAAAAGTAACTGCCATTGATTATTGATCATTTGCCCGAAGCCTTACCTACCTTAACTCTCACATTCCCAACAACCCTGCAAATGTGTCATTCTTATTTTTAGGCAAACCTGGAGAGGATAAATAATTTGCCCAAGGTTACACAGCTATCAGTTAGGATTCAAACTCCCAACTTCTGATCATACTTTGGCCACTGTACCAGGATAAAGAGGTATTTCCACTGATCAAAGTAAAAGTTGGAAGACATTTGGGTCATTCCTTAGATCTGACCTGCCTTATAAACTGTGGTCAGTAAAAAATGGCTTGGGCACCTTATGGAAATCACCCTTGCTTTACCACCCACGTGGCAGGTTATGCTCAGTGAAACATGAAAGCTTTCAATTAACGTAGCTTCCCAACAGGCAATCTTGTTTTGTAAACTACTGGCTCAGAAGACGTTTTATGTTGTACTCCTAAAAATTTATAGTTGGCCACTCTTGTCCTAGAGTTTGAAATCATTAGAAGGAAAAAAAATATCTCATTAAAAGCAAGCTCCTAACTTTAAAAAAATCTGACCTCTATTGTGTTTTCACATGTGTATATATATATAAATATGCGTGTATGTAGATTAAAGAGACATCAAGGCATGGCAGAAAGACCATTAGCTTTGGAGGAAAAAGTACAACTACGTTTGAGTCTTAGACCTGCCATATGCAGTTTTCTATAATCTGCTTAACAACTCATAGCCACATCCCCTCTCTATAGACTGGAGGAAAATACCTGTCCTTCCCCACAGGAACAATCAAATGAAACAAGGTACATGAAAGCACAGAATAAACACTAAAGCCCTACTCATACACTGCATTTTATCGAATCTAAGAAACCATCCACTGTAAGACACAACATTAAAAAATAAAAACATGCTACTGATGAAATTATGACATACTATCAATTTTAAGATGCCTCAAGATTTCATAAATGTTAACATGTTAAAAAAAACTGTTTTAGAATTGATGTAACAAATGTTATTACTGGACTGTATATTAGCCTGAAAATATATTTGTTAATTTATGATTCAGGTATTTTGAGCGACTCAGGTAGATGAAGACAATACTCACCATGTTTTGCCAGGCCTAACACAGTGCCCGCCAAATAACAGGTGCTCAGTAAATATCTACTAATTGAATGAAAATGCAAAAAATTAATTGGGAGGCCATTTTTAGCTTACGGAAAAATTCACCATGGCTTTCCTTCGTGAGCTCACTTAAAACACAGCTCTATTTGCTAACATTTGACTTATCCTTGACTTTTGAAGGGTGTGCTCATGGTGTAACAATGTTTGTCTTAGTCTGTTTTGTGCTGCTATAACGGAATACCTGAGACTGGGTAATCTGCAAAGAACAGAGATTTATTTCTTAACACTTCTGGGAGCTAGGAAGTACAAGATTGAGAGGCCCACATATGGTGAGGAATTTGATGCTGTGTCATCCCATGGCAGAAGGCAGGGACAAGACAAGGGCAAGAGAGAGTGAAAGAGTCAGAGAGCAAGGTGGGGCCCAACTTGCTGTTATCAGGAACCTACTCCCTCAGTAACAGCCCTAATCTACTCATAAGGGCAGAGCTCTTGTGGCCTACCCACCTTTTAATGGTACTATTTCTTAATACTGTCACAGTGGCAATTAAATTTCACCATTGAGTTTTAGAGGAGACATTCAAACCATAGCAATGTTACAGCTACATTACCATTTCAAGAGTAACTCGTGGAAGTGTCTGTCCTTTTCATCTGTCATTTTACAAGCAAGAAAACTTCAATTTCTCAAATGAACAGACACTGATTGACTATCATGGGCTGGCCTTGTGCTCAATTGCTCTCAGTCTTGGAGAAAACAGACCAAAAATCCGGGGGTAGTAAATAGTTCCCTAAGGTCAGGTGCAAACCAACACTAAAGTGAATGCCTCCCTAAATCCTGGATATTCCCATGTTTAGCTCTGAGCTCATTATACAGAATTTTATATTCAAGATCCTGAAAATTTGGATGCTTACTCTTCATAACTCCATTGTGCCTAACAAGGTACTGGGCCCTAGAGCATGTGGAACATGTGGCAAATCCTCTATTATGGTGATGCAGAAGGCAGAGACTACCTCAGGCACAGGCAGAGCCAATTCTTGGGGTGCTGGGTCTCCAGACAGTCTCCAGAGCACCAATCCATTGCTGCCCACTTGACCATATCTAACTGGAGAGAAGGAGCCAGCATTTCCTAAACACTAAACTAAGTGCCTGTATTTACCCATTCAAACGTGAAAGGTCTTTTGAGAAGGATTACCATGCCCATTTCATACTCAAGGAGACAAGAGCTCTGGAATGCAGCTGAGTGTGGGCTAAGCTGTGACTGGTAGTGACCTCCAATATTCCTCTCCATCTTCTATGCTTATATGCCTGTTAGCTGGGCACATGGCCACATAGTGTAAAGAATATGTTTTTCAGTCTCCTTTTGTGTCTCGGACTGGCCACACACGAGTTTTCTATAATTTGCTAGGTATGCACATAGGACTGAGTTTTAGCCATTGCAATATAAGCAGAAATTATATTACAATTACAGGTATGCACCCTTAAAAGGGAAGGCAGAGGGTATGCCCTTCTACCAATCCTTTCTCCTTTCTTCTGATTGGAATATGGTGCTCCAGCAGGTATCTTGGACCATGAGGTGACCTTGAGGATGGAAGACCTTCACAATGAAGCTATAAGATAGAAGAATCCTGAGCCCCACAGAGCCATGGCAGCCCTGGACTGATTATCTCTAAATTACTTAAAGGTGAGATAGAAACAAACTACTTTGTTTTAAATTGTTATGTTGCCATTGTTATTTTGCTTTTTTCTTATTATGTGGATCCAAACTAATCCTAACTGAGACACAACTTGCAACCTAACCACTGGATTTCAGATATTTATTTACGACAGCATTTACCAGGAATAACATATCCATGTGGTCATGGACAAATTATATAACTTCTCTAAGCCTCCATTTCCTCATCTATAAAATAATTGTATCTAACTAATAGGGCAGCCATTAAAATCACATGACATAAAGGGCATAAAGAGATTGGCATAGTGCCTGGCATATAGTGAGGGTTCAAAGAATGCTATCTATTGTGTTTTTCTTGTCAGTGTCCTTCAACATAGCTGAGTCTATTGTGTCTGATTCCAAAGCCAGCGATCTCTCCATCTCCCCCTGCTATCCAGAGACTGTCTCCAGGACCCACCCAGAGCTGCAGAGCCCTGTCTGTGTCAGTGAACTCCCTAGTAGAGTTGTCCCTTCCTTTGGGTGTAATGCTTTCCCTTTGATCCACCTACATAATCTCAGTGCAGTCTGGAATATTTTAAGCCATCATAGTTATTACAGAACTTACAGTAAAGTGTTAGTGTTTACGACACAGTGGTTCTGAGACTGTTTGCTTCAATATAGCTAAATAAGAGAATCTGACTCATTCTCCATTTGTGCAGAATTTAGGTAATTAGTGGGGGCATTTTTATTTATTTTATCTTTTTATTTTCCATTATGGAAATTTTCAAAAATATACAAAAGTAGAGAAAATTGGATAATAGACCCCTTTGTATCCATCACTCAGCACTAACAATTACCAAGACATGGCCAATCTTGTTTCATATGTATAGACCCATACCTACTGTTAAGCAGTTCCCAGAATCATTTCATCTTTAAATATCTCAGTATGTCATAATGAGTTCGATGTGCACCGTCTGGGAAATGGACATGCCTGAAGCTCTGACTTGGGGGGTATGCAGAGGGAAGGGCAATATACCTAACCTAAACATTTGTACCCTCATAACATGCTGAAATAAATTTAAAAAAAGAAAAAGAATCTCAGTATATGTCACTTTAATTTAGAGGGAATAGCTATCAGATATCATCTGTACTAGAAGCATGGCAAGGTGCCATTCTACCTGCTTGCTGAGAAGCCAAAGACTATCCACTAGTTCCTTTTCAGTACACTGTCAGACGAGCCTACATACCTTCTCACTTCCTTAATTTCCAGTGGAAATGACGCATCAGGCACATGTCCCCACCTTACGCCCAGCCCCACCCACCTCATCCCCACAAAACTCACCTCTTCAAGCACTAGTTGTAATCTCAGGGCTTACTGCCCAAGAGATCTGGAAATTAGAATGGAACTGAGCTTTGCTAGAATAGGAGAAAGTTATGGAATGATAAAGTTGGAAGGACCTATAAAGGGTAGATTATCCTTTTCAATTTACAGATAAGAAAATCAAGACAGAGAAGTGAGGAAATTGATTCACATTTGAGCTTTCTAAAATGCAGATCCAATTATGTGACTTAGTTGTTTAAAACTATTCAAGTGTTTCCTATCACCCTCAATCTAAAGTATTTAATATAATGGACCCTTCACATTCTAGGTCCAGCTACTTCCCCATCAACACTGAGCCCTCAGCCCTCACCACTTCTTTCCCCAACCACCTCTCTCTAAGTCCAGACATAGAGCTTCTTTGTGGTCCCCCACCTGGCCAATTCCAGTCTGCCCTTCATATCGCTGCACGGATAGCACTTCTCCCAGGAAACCATCAAGTTTCTCAAAACCAGATCTGGTATAATTTCACAAGGTCCCATAGAACACTGTATATCTTCTAACACAGCACTTACAACACTGAATTACCTGTTCACATGCATGATTTCCCATACCTGACTGTATGCTCCATGGTGGCAGCGCCATATTTGGTACCTAACTCCATGCCTGACACAGTGCAGACACCTGACAAAGATGTGTTAAATGAATGAATGACTACTGCCACTGGGAAGAGCCAGTGCATGACCTGTGGGAAGGTGATCCATATGCTGTTTAGCACCCAGCGGAGGTTAGTCTTTGTACTTGCTACTGATCAAGGCCACAGAGCTACTATCTACATATAGGGGACAGTCAGAGCTGTCAGGATTCCATCACATTGCCTAACATGAATTCAGCCAATAAAGTTGTCACTTACTGCTATTTTCAATTTATATTAAATCAAAGTAGACAAATGTAGATTTATAGCCTTTTGAGATTATTTTAGTTTAAAATTTTGATTTTATTTTTGACCTGAGTAGGAGATTTACACACACCAGACCATTTTTCTGAAAGATTTATGGATCATCATTTTTAAAGAAGATTTCCTTTTGGCCCTAGGTTATTTATGAAGAACAGAAGATGATTCTTTCCTCTTTTATCTTTGCCTCTGAAATCACTATGCCCATGTGGTATAGAGCTTCAGTCCCCAACCCCCCAGCCTCGGACCAGTACTGGTCTGTGACCTATTAGGAACAGGGCCACATAGCAGGAGGTAAGCAGCAGATGGAGGGAAGGTTCATCTGTATTTATAGCCATTCCCCATCACTTGCATCACCGCCTGAGCTCCACCTCCTATCAGAACAGCAGCAGCTTTAGAATCTCACAGGAGCTCAAACCGTACTGTAAACTGCGCATGCGAGGGACCTAGGTTGCAGGCTCCTTATGAGAATTTGTCTGAAACCATCCACCCCACCCAACCCCGGTCCATGGAAAACTTGTCTTCCATGAAACCAGTCTCTGGTGCCAAAAAGGTGGGGGACCACTGGACTATAGGGACCCATGTGTCAGTGAAAAATAAGAAGTTTTCAAAAGAAGGCAGAAGATTGCAAAATTACAAGAATGAAATGCCCAAGTAATGGCAAGTATGCTTTATGCTTATTAGTACAAAGATAACAATGACAGAGCTTTTCTATCACCTTTAAAATTTTGGCTACAAGATTAAAGAGCACAGTGGTGTTGGTTTTCAATTCCAAAAGGATTTACTGAGTGTTACCACAGGGCCAGTTCCCTTATTCTCAATCCCATTATAAATTTCAATGGAAAGCTATCAGCTAGGAGGAAAAAAATAGCAAAGAGCTAATTCAGTAAAACTTAAGTCAACACAAACCCAAGTTACTAGAAATCTCTCAGTGTGGTGGTTAAGAACATAGGCTTTGGAGACAGACAGACCTCGGATTCCAGCCTAGATATCTGAACTTGGGCAAAATATGTAACTTCTTTGAGACTTAGTTTCCTCATTTCTTGAGATATTACCCTGCTGACTGGATGTACAAATTAAGTTAGCTAGAGTAGGTACAGTATACATTTATTCTTTTATCAGCCAAGAGCAGCACTCTTTTTTTCTGGGAAATCCTTCTTTGTGGCTGGAGTTAGTGCTGCCATAGCCCAGGTGTGGGTACCTGAAACTAAGCTAGGTCAACCATGGTCTTTTCATTGGACTTTTCAACTTAAAATCAAAAAGGGTAAGTCTGAATCCTTCCCTATCGCAAGGATGACACATAGGGGTGGTAGATGTAGCCACGCTTTCTGACATGTGGAGATAAGTGATCGGAGAGAACGGTGTTGCCAGGGAGGGAGAAGTAAATTTAAGAGAGGAATCAAGGGAGAAAAGAAAGACACTGTTAACATTCTAGGAATTCGGGAGGCCCAGATGTACCCCTACCCTTTCCACATTTACAAAATCCCCCTTTTCCAATTCAGTTAACTCACATCGCATCGTTTCACTTATAATCAAAGGAATCCTACCTAATACAGTACTTAGCCCAATGCCTGCATCATTGTAGCTCAGTACACTGAAGTTGTTATTATTTGCTCACATAATTGGATTATCACTCCCATCCTATTTCCCTATTACGCATAAAAATTAAGATGCCTAAATAAAAGCCTACATTAGAAATTTAGTAAAAGTAATAAGCTTTATGCTATCACTTAGAATCCCTATATAGTCCATTAAACCTTCTACACTTTTTCTGGCTATAACGAACATTTATGCTATACTCTATGGATTACAGAGAACCTCTATGAAGCATAACATTGTCCAGTAGCAATATAATACAAGCCACAAACATGAGCCATATATGTCATTTTTAAATTTCTAGTAGCCAAAATAAATAAAAAGCAATAAGTATGTTAAAATAAATAAAAAGAAACAGGTGAATTAGTTTGAATAATATATTTTCTTTAACTCAATGGGTATAATACATTGCCATTTCAACACATAATCAATATGGTATCTTATATTTTTTTCATACTAAGAGTTGGAAATCTATTGTATATTTTACATTTATAGCACATCTCAATTTGGACTAGCCACATTTCAAATATTCAATAGCCACTTACAGCTATCAGCTGCTATATAAGACAAAATGTTTTCATCAGTCTTCACAACAACTCTAAGAAGAATGAAGCTTTTGTGATTACAGATGAGAAAACTGAAACTCAAAAAAATTAAGTAATTTTTTTCACAGTCAACAGCTAATCAGTGCATAGCCCAGGCTCAAACCTTGGCCTCTGGCCTCCATGTTTTATGCTCTTTATCTCACTATGTTATCTGCACAAGAAGACCTGCTGTTCAACACAATCCTGAAATGCAACCAAATCAATCAAATAAATAAATAATGACATGGCTTCACCTATAAAATGAGAAGCTTGGACAGGTGGGTGAAAGGTACAAGGATTGTATTTTCTGTATTTTCTATTATAGTTTACAGGTCAGGCTTCAAGAGAAAAATGAGCATTACTGGTATATCTTAACCATTATCACTTTCTCTAGACCTTTTTACAAAATCCATTCATTGAATTTTCCTTGTAGCAACAAATGAATTCTTTGTTTTGGTACAAATTAACCTTGCAAATTAATAAGAAACTTTCTTGTTAGTCAAGATAACTATGTGAAAGTGCTTAGCACAGTGCCTGGAACATAGAAATTTTTGTTTGGTTCCTTTGCATCATAGGGCAAACATATTTTCAAGGAAAATTTAATGCCTGGGAAAATACCTACAAGATAATATTACACAATGCTAACAGAACATAAATTTCATTCTAAAATGTAAATTGTATTCTTTAAAAAAAAATAGAAAATGTCTGCCTCTATATATGCATAGACAAAACAATAGAAGAAAATATACCAACATATTAATAAAGATTATCTCTTGATAACAGTATTAGTAATTACTTAAAGGATGTTTACTTTTGTATGTTCTAAAAAACTGTTTGCAAAAATGGCTGCAGTCAACCCCAGCCCACCCCTCCCCCACTTGCTACCATTCATACCACCTTACAATATTAACTTTACATTTCTTCTCACCAAGATGTAGAGTACACTTCTTCCCTCCTTAAATCTAGGCTGGCCTTGTGGCTTGCTTTGAACAACAGAAAGCATTATGGATTGAATGTGTCCCCCACGAATTCCTATGTTGAAGTCCTAAACCTCCAATGTGATGGTGTTTGGAGATTGGGCATTTGGGAGGTAAGTAGGTTTAGATGAGGCCCTAAGGGTGGAGCCCTGTGATGGGAGTAGTGTCCTTATAAGAAGAGGAAGAGAGACCAGAGCTCTCCCTCGCTCGCCCCACCACATGAGGACTCAGTGAGAAGATGGCCTCCTGCAAGCCAGGAAGAAAGAAGGCCCTCACTGGAAACTGAATCTGCCAGCATCTTGATCTTGACTTTCCCAGCGGCCAGAACCGTGAGAAATAAATGTGTTTTGTGTAAGCCATACAGTCTACGATATTTTGTCACCACAGCTCGAGCTAAGACAGGGGGACAGTGCTATTGTACCAGTTCCAAGCCCAGGACCAACGGTACTGGTGAACTCCTGCTTGACCTTTCTCTTATTCTTCTCCGCGGGGACGAGCCCACGCTAGTCTGCTATAGGTTTCAAGGAAGAGCTGGCCCTGACATCCCAGCTGATGCCCCATTTGTGCGTGTGAGCCCACTGGCAATAGCCGAGCTTGGCCCAGATAGAACTGCTCAGCTGAGCACACCTCAATTACTGCCTGCAAAATTGTGAGGGGAATAAATGGGTGCTGTCTTAAGCCACCAGGTTTTGGGCTGGCTTATGATACAGCAAAACCTAATGGATACATATGTGTTTTCCAGAGTTTATACAATGAAAAGCATAACATTCATTTAAAAAACAAACAAAACGACCTTCTTTGTAAAGAAGGAAGGAAGAAAGGAAGAAGGGAGGGGAGGGAAGGAAGGAGGAAAGTAGGAAGGAAAGATGAAAAACATAAACACGGACCTGAGCTCAAATCCTGGCTCCGCGATCCAGTAGCCGTATTAGTCTAGTTATCCAAAACTTACCAAGGTTTTCTGATATTACCTACCGCATTGAATTGCTCTTTAAATTAAAAGGGATAATATTTACAGCACCCAGCAGAGTATCTGACACCTACTGGGAACTCAGTACATCTCATGTCCCTTCCTCACCTTCTCCGCGTCCTTATATTCCCAGCAATACCTACATTCTCATGGCTCAGCTTGCTCCCGCTCAAGCGTGCAATCTGTAGCTCACATTTTATTCTTAATTCATTTTCATCTCCTTTCCCAGGTAGAACAAGCTGAGTGACTCAAAATCTATTTAATTAGGCCCTTATGTACCTTGCACTCTGGAGAAAATGTTAAATAACAAATGCTATAACTTCGTTATTAACTTTTCCTTGAATATTTTACTGTGAAAATTTCAAACATACTAAAAAGTTGAAAGAATTTCACACAATAAATACCTACATATCTAATACCTAGATTCAGTAATTAAAAACATTTTGCAAGTTTGATTTATCTAGATATTTGGGTTTTTTTCTTATTGCTGAACTTTCTAAAAATGAATTGAGGCATCGTGTTACTTGACCTCTCAATTTCTCATGATGCGTTTCCTAATAATATTTTCCTGCACAACCACAAATTTAATAATAATTCCCTAATGTCATCTAATATCTAATCTAGACCTGGCATGGTTGCACACACCTGTAGTCTCAGCTACTCAGGAGGCTGAGGCAGGAGGATTACATGAGCCCAGGAGTCTGAGGTTGCAATGAGCTATGATGATGCCACTGTACTCTAGCTCAAGTGACAGAGAGAGATACTGTCTCCAACAAAAAACTTTTTTAATAAAAAAAATCCAGTTTATATTCAAATATACCCAGTTGCCCCCAAAATATCTTTTATAATAGCTGACTTGTTAATAATAGCTTACATTTAGATAGACATGATGCTTACAACAATACTTTGAGGTAAATATGATTCTTCTTCCCATTTTATAGTTGAAGAAATTAATTTCAAATGCTAACTGCCTTGCCAAAAATCACAGAGATAAGGAGTTTGTAGCACAGTCATTATTTAAGTGTTTAATAATTTTCAATAGATAAGGCTGATATGTGAAAAAACACATTTAATTTTTTTAAATCAATACACTCTAAAACAATAAAGCTTTTAGAAGAAAGCATAAAGTAATATCTTCGTGACATTAAGGCAAACTGAGATTTCTTAAATAGTACCCAAAAAGTAGTAACCACGAAGCAAAAAATTAATAAAGTGGACTGTATTAAAGAATTTCTGTTCACCAAAAGACATCATTAAGAGAGTGAAAAAGAAACCACAATATGAGAGAAGACTTTTTACAATACACATATCCAAAGAATTCATATATAAATCACTAATAAAATCTACAAATCAATAAGAAAAAGGTAGACAATCCAATAGAAAATCTGGCAAAAGTCATAATTAGGCTTTTCGCAATACTATATACAAATAGCCAATAAATTTATGACAAGGTAGTTAACCTCATAGTCATCATGGAAATTCAAATTAAAACCACAGTTATAGACATACCAACCAGAATGGCTAAACTTTAATTGACTGACAGTGTCAAATGTTGATAAAGATGTAGAGCAACTAGAAATCTCATTCACTGTTGACAGGGATAAAACTTGGTATGACCACTTGTTAAGACTGGTATTAGATATGGTATTAGATATGTAGGTATTGTGTGAAATTCTTTCAACTTTTTAGTATGTTTGAAATTTTCACAGTAAAATATTCAAGGAAAAGTTAATAACGAAGTTATAGCATTTGTTATTTAACATTTTCTCCAGAGTGCAAGGTACATAAGGGCCTAATTAAATAGATTTTGAGTCACTCAGCTTGTTCTACCTGGGAAAGGAGATGAAAATGAATTAAGAATAAAATGTGAGCTACAGATTGCACTGTCTACTAAAGCTTACTATACACATACCCTACGACCTAGTAATTTCACTCTGAAGTATATAACCAGCAGAAACATGTTCACATATGTACCAAAAAACACACATGAGAATGTTCATAACAGTACTTTTCATAATAAACCAAAATGGGAAATTACCCAAATGTCTGCCAAAATTTTGAAAAACTAAAGTACTATATTTACTCAATGGAATACTATATAGGAAGAAGAATGAATGAATCACAACTACCACACAATGTAGATGCATCTCACAAACATAAAGTTGGGCAAAAGAAACTAGAGCAAAAGATTATATACTGAATGATTCCATTTATATAAAATTCAAAAGCAAGCAAAACTAATCTACAGTATAAAACCTCAAATTAGCGGTGACTTCCAGTAGAGGTGGGAGGGTAGGTACACACTAGAAGGGGGCTTTGGGGTTACTTAGGTCCTGTTACTTGATTTGGATTCTAGTTACACAGTGTATTCACTTTACAAAGATTCATCAACCTGTACACTTAGAAGTCGTATATACTTTTCTTTGCTTAAAAATTCAGTGTTCTTTGGGCATAAACATACTCACAAATCATTAGGAAGAATTCTAGCAGTTCATCTCCTGAGAAGACTAAATATGCCCATTTGTGCAATGTTCTTACTTTTCTATGCTGCCAATTTTGCTTTTCCTAAATGTTATAAATTTCTCATGTTAGAGTTAAGCTTCTTGATTTTGCTTTTCCTTCAAACTTTTTAACCGTTTCTTATGAATGCAGAGAAAACCAGCAACAAATTATAGACGATAAAAACAGAGTCAAGGAAGCTAAACCTATACCTGACAAGCTAAGTTACAATATAGAATCCCCTAAGAACTCGGGATTTGAAAGCACACTGACCTTGGAGTAATGCAGTGAGGGGTGAAGGTAAGACTGAAACAGTGGGGAGGATTGGCTACTTAATCCAATGCAGCTGGGCAGCTGCCATTCCTCAACTGCAGAAGGTTTACTCTCCGGACAGTGCATCAAGAGGCTCACCAGACAAAGCAACAGCAGGCAGAGTTTAAGGCTGAGGTATTGCAATGGAAACAGAGAGCTAAAGTAAGTGTTTACATTCCGAATGCTAAGACTCACAGTGTTCTTCCCAGCACTTCATGTGATGTACTGGCATTCTCTTCAAAGAAATTAGATGGTAAAGCAAATGAAGGTAGGCAAATGGAGAAGTGAGTATTCTTCATTCAATCTCTTGATGCTTAATAAAAATCTATTCCCCCCAAAAGATAAAATGAATAAAAGGAAATGAAAATGAAAATGAATGAAAGGAAATACATGGTAATAGGAATAAATTAGCACTACTCAAGAGCCACTGAGGAAGGATCTTTAAAGAAAAAGGTAGAGAAGTGGGGCCAAAATGAACTACAACAGCATCTCGCTACCCCACTGATTCATGGACTTATAAATATCCATTTTAAAGGATCTTATATGTAAGCTCGTCATCCTCTCTCTGTTTTACATTGCACTACTTCAACTGTCTGCATTTTTTGAATGGGCTTTTAATTTCTTTTAAGATGATTTTCCAGCAATTCTACCACCATAAATATCTGATTTTAAGTGCCTTCGTATATCTACCAGAGTAATACCCATGGTGCTTCCAATCTACACCCATTCTTTCATTCACTCTCTCTTTCACTCATTCATTCATCCATTCACTCACTCATTGACTCAGGCATTTTCATATGTTTCAGTAATAATTTAAAAATAATAACTGTGAAAATCTAATTTTCAGGTGGGCATTAACTCTTACAATGTGACAATTTCTGTGTTTATCTAAAGAGGCGAAACAGCACAGAAGACATAGGTTGTGGGAGCAAAGAAACCTATTTTGGAATACTGGACGCACCACCTACTAGCTGTCTGACTTTGAGCAGCTTATTTCACAATTCTAATCTTCAATGCCTTCATCAATAAAAACGGACATATCAATACCTACCTCTCAGCATTAGTGCTAGGTTAAATGAGATAACATATGCTAAACACTTAACATAATGTTAACACATAGTAAAAGATACGTAAGTATCACCTTTGTTGTTTCTTAAATGCATTAATAACCTACTTTGTATATCTAAGATTTTAAATTATATGCATCATCTCACTAGAGTTACCTCAAAATCAACACATTCCTCCCATCATTTCTGTTGTGGTTTTCTGCATTTATCAAACAAGAGGAAAGAGACAACCTAGGGGCTTTTCAATCCTAAGAAGTGATCTGTAAGTGATCAGGACAAAAATGAAAAATGATGACCACTGTTCTACCTACAAAACTTGGAATTCTGCGACTCAAATGGCTAATGCTGAGTACTAATAAACAAAACAAAACTTAGATTTTGGTTGTATAAGAGAAAAATACTAACATAGTAAGAGTCAGGTTTATTCAGCACATGTTCATTGATCTTGTAAGTTGCTGGGGGAGGGGGTGACAGATACATAAAATTATTCCATAAATATATCCTTGCATCTACTTCATACTAGGCATAGTGCATGGCCCTGGATCAGACAAAAATCTCCCCCCTAAAAAAAAAAACCCACCTAAAACACAGCACAGAATGAGGCAAATACCATAAGAGAGAGGGGGGAAACTGTGGGTGGGTAGAGAAGGGGAAAATGGCCAGGAACACCATGGCGAGGATCATTTCACATCACTGAGACTCAGAACAGCGCTTGGCATCATGTACAATACATGTTATTGTTAGGGCTGAACATCTAGTTCAGGCAACAATTCAGAAAAAGCTTCAGGGAATATACTTTTGCAAAAGGATCTTCAACAAAGAGTAGATTTCAGCTGACCAAAGATTGATTTGTGGAGGTGTACTTCTAAGGCAGGGGCAATAACATAAGGCCAAATAACTAAATCCAAAAAGAACATGGTGGGTCTAGGCGATTGTACACCAGGTATTTCGGTGGCCCCATAAATCAGGTATAGGAGATTAGTGGAAGCCTAGGCTGGGAACGCAGGTGGCAGTCATATTGAGAATACCCTGCCTCCAGGGAGAGGAGAGCAATTGATGCTGTTACGCAGGGAAGTTAGAGCATCAGAGATTGTAAAGATGAAACTGATGAGACTGAAAAGCAGGAGCCAATCAGACTACATAACCAAAGCAATCTGATAGTTACAATTATTATTACCAATTTAAATGAGCTGAGCAGAAAGGTAGGAACCAGGTGGAAAGCAAGAGAATAAAATCAGTGACTGCAGAACAAAATAATTTGTTTCCCCAGGGTTAGGGGAAGACACTCTTGATGGGAAAGGAAGAAGAAGAGGAGCCGCCCCAAGATTTCCAGAGGCAGCAGTCTCTGCATCTGACTCTCCACTGGAGGCCTTGAGGGAATTGTTAAAAATAGAGACTGTCAGGCCCTGCAAACCTCCCCTCATAATGGCTAAAATGAAAAACAGTGATTATACCAAACACTGGCAAGGATATTGAGAAACCGGATCACTCATACAATACTGGTAGGAATATAAAATAGTACAGCCGTGTTGGGAAATAATTTGGCAGTTCCTTTCAAAATTAAAACAGAAATACAATCCAGCAATTGCATTCTTGGGCATTTATCAAAGAAATAAATCCTGACTTTCACACGTGAACTTATACACAGATGTTCACAGCACCTCTATTCCTGACAGCAGTACCTGGAAGCCACCCAAATGTCTTTTGATGGATGAATAGTTTTAAAAAAACTATGGTATATCCACACGAGGGAATACTACTCAGCAATAAAAAGGAACGAACTGTTGGCACATACAACTTGGATGAACCTCAGGGAAATTATGCTGAGAGAGAAAAGCCAATCTCAAGGATGCATACTTCATGGTTTCCTTTTTGGAGCAGTCATGAAATGACATAATTACAGAGATGTAGAACAAATTAAATTGCCAGGCGTTAGGGACTGGGTGGAAGGAATGGCCATAAAGGGGTAACACAGGGAGTCTGTAGTCATGGTTCAGTTGAGTATCTTGATTATGGTGGTGGTTATTCAAGATTACACATGGGGCACAGAATAGAGCTATAGACATACACACACACACACACACAAATACATGAATCCATGTATAACAGGTGAAACCTTATTAAGCCCTATGGATTGTACAAATGTAAATTTCTTGGCTTTAATATTGTACTATAGTGGTATAAGATGTTAACATTCAGGAGGGCTAGAGGAAGGATGCATAGGACTTTATTGTACATTTCCTTGTAATCTCTGACAAATCTATAATTATTTCAAGATAAAATAGTTTTTTTTAAGTCAACAACGCAACAAACTGAATATTGAATAACAGTCATTTAACAAATATTCATTGACTCACATATGCTAGTTTCCATACCAAACACTGGAGGTATAATTGTGACAAGACATCGTCTCTGACTTCAAGGAGTTCATAATTTAGATAGAGACTCTGACATTGTTGCTTCCAATCTCTTAAGAACTAGAGAACACAATTCACATGAGCAAATAGCTCATTCCCTACAAACTACAGCTGGCTACCTTATACTCCCCCTTGGGAATACTAGGAGACACAGAGGAGGAAAGGATGATGCCGCCACAGCTCAGCAGATAAAGCCCACCCGCATTATGTGCACCTGACACGTGTTGTTTGTACCCACCCACCAGCCACCCCTACTTCTGGTGACATAGTAATACTTTGATTATTCCACTGAGGGCCTACCCTAATTCCCACACCCCCTACTACCCTCATCCAGTGAAAGTCTGGCCCCAATCCTCTCCCCCAAATCCAGAGAAGGAAAACAAGACTGGCCAAAATCAGCACATTGGCCTCTTGGCTTTAAGGGGAGGAGAGGAGCTTACAAAGTTTTCATATGCGCTAAATAGCGCCTTTTATTTAAAAGGCTGAAATAGGGAGCGGGGAGGAAGGGATGGGTAAATCCACACCTAACGGATGCGGTGCACGCTTTCTGGGGGTGGTCACGCTTGACGGGTGGCACAAAGGCAATTTATGTAACCAAAGCGTTTGTGCCCCCATAATACTCTGAAATAATAAAAAAAGACATAACCAAAAAGTATGGGGAAAAATTTTAAAAAATAATAAAAGCCTGAAATACTGAGATTGTTTCTGCATCTCAATGAACACTGCAAACAAAGCATTTTACTGCTATGGGACTTCCTCTAATAGTCGGACCAACTTTTTTTCCAACTTGGAAAAGAACATTTTCTAAAGTGCCTAAACAAAAAGGAATGGGAAAAAAAAGGAATGAAGTAGTTATATTAATACATACTACAACATGGATAAACCTTGGAAACCTTATGCTAAGTGAAAACAGCCAGACGCAAAGGATCACAAACTATGATTCCATGAATATGAAACGTCCAGAATAGGCAAATCCACACAGACAGAAAGTGAATTTGTGGTTGCCAAGGGGCTGGGAGGAGGAGGAAAAGGGAAATGGCTATTAATGGGTTCCATGAAAATGTTATGGAATTAGATAGTAGTGACGATTACTATCATCACAACCTTAGAAATATACTAAAAACTACTGAATTGTATACTTAAGGGAAAATTTCATGGTATCTGAATTATATATCAATTAACAAAAGAAAAAAGTACACTGGAATTTCATTGAAATTTTTAAACTTAATAAATTTTAGCCATATAATGGAGAGGAAATCTACCCAATATGAAAACATCTCCACAAAACTCTAGTACTCAAAAAAATCCAGTTTGAAAATCTCTATAATAAAACCCACTTCTTTCATTTTCACAAATGGGAAAAATGGAACCAGAATGTAAAATGACTGGCCCAAGGTGAGTCAATGACTGGACTGTAAGTAGGAAAATTTTGAGCCTCCTAAGTTCTAGGCCAATAGATTTTTCATTCTATCTAGTTTCTTCATTTCTTTAACAATCTAAAATAAACTTACAATCCATGAAAATATATATTTAAAAAAAGGAAACAAGGAAGAAAGGAAGGAAAAATCAATTTATACCTTATCCCCTATATTTTTTATTTGCCCAGGATTATGAATCATCTTCCTAACTCATAAACATATTGTACGGTTGGAAGTAGTTTACGGGCCAGGTATGGTGGCTCACACTTGTAATCCCAGCACTTTGGGAGGTCAAGGTAGGACGACTGCTTGAGACTAAAAGTTCGAGACCAGCCTGGGCAACACAGCAAGACCCTCATCTCCACAAAAAAATTTTTTTAATTAGCTGGGCATGATGGCATGCACCTGTAGTCCCAGCTACTTGGGAAACAGAGGCAGGAGGATGGCTTGAGCCCAGAAGTTTGAGGCTGTAGTGAGCTATGATTGCACCACTGCACTCCAGCCTGGCCAACAGAGTGAGACCCTGTCTCTAAAATAAACAAATAAATAAATAAAAGTAGAGTCTGAATGGATAAAGTGTCACTTTCTAAATCTTCTTTTAATAACTGAAGGCCTGGTCATTATTATGAAATACTATAAATATAGCAGTATTTTACAGATACCAAAAATGTGGAAAGTGGGCAGTCACATTAAAAAAAAATATGATCTCAACTAAGTAAATTACATATTGTAGATATAATATATAAAGATATGCACAGAAAAGGGATACACTCAAACTTTAACAGCAATTATCTCTAAGGGTTGGGATCACTGATAATTTTACAGGTTTTGTCTGTGCTTTTCTGAATTTTCATAATTTATTTTTGGGAGCATATGTACATTTTTAATTATGTTATAGAGAGTACACCAACTATGTCAGACACTATGCTAGGTACTTTTTATATAATATTTCTAATCTCACATCAACCCTATGAGTTAGTATTACTGTTTCCATTTTGAAAATGAGGAAACTGAGGCTCAGAGAAGTTGAGGAACTTGTCTACCTTGCTAAGTTTAAGAGGAGAGATCCAAACATAGCTCTCTTTTATTTTCCCTGTCTCCCTCCCTTCTTCTCTTCTTTCCTTTTGTTTCTTTCCTCTCTCCATCTTACAGTATGTCTTGAGGGCCTATAATGTACCCAAATTTCATTGAATGATTAAAAGTACAGGAAGTGACATAAAAGGGAAAACACAGATGCTCTGGAAGGGTATTATGGGGTAGGGTGTGGGGAGGAGACCTGGAGTCAGAGGAAGCCACTACTAGAAAAAGTAGAAGAACTGAGCCAGGCAAATAGGAGGGTAAAGGTATTCCAGGCAGAAGGAACAGCATGTTGGAAACTCAAAATCTAGCCTTTGAGGATATAAAATGAATCCAGGACGATTTACTACTAGTTCCAAGCTACATGTGCATATGTCTGTGTGTGTGTGTGTGCATGTATGTGTGTGGATATATGTGTGTATATATATTTAGAGGCATATTTTAATATTCTGGTTTTAACATTAAATATTAATGTCATGTTAATATTTATTATCAACATATTAATATGTATTTATTAAACAATGTAATAGATATGTTTTAATATTTAAATTCTGGATTCCCAAACCAAATCAGAAATACTGTTCACTCTATTCTCAGTAGCCAAATCCTGCAGGGGCAGGAGGGGTCAGGCGAGAGAGTTCCCACTGTTTCTTGTTCCTTATCCCCAGCCCCATCCGGGTTAAGGCAAGTCCCCTTCCCTGCAGCTGCCTCTCTTCAGAGCCCGATCCTTTTAACACCGGTTCCCAGATTTTCCCATTTCTCTCGCAGCAGCAGGAGTCACAGCTGGGTTCAATCTCTGCACATCCCCACACCCCCAGTTGTAAAAATATATTCTAAATTTAAACCACACAGCACCAAACTAAAAATGGCTTAGAAAAAGGATCAAACATACCTTGTGCTGGGCTCGTGTTAGATTTCACAGGCACGAATTTCCTTTTTTTTTCTCAGCATATGTAGTCAAATGATGCTCAGGTGATAAAACCACCATCTCCAAGTTCACATGAACTAAAAGTGTCTGGTTTTAAATGGTCAGGGAAGAGGATGGAGGAGGACAGAAAAGGTAGGGAGTGAAGAGCTGACTCGTGCAAGATGCATTTGGGGTTCTGAGAATGGCACCCAGCTCCAATGTTGGTGCATGCTGGAATTTTCCTCATCCCCTTTCTGATCAACAAGTTAGTAAAGGAAGACAGAACTAGGAGTCAACAGGCCTGAGTGCCAGTCGATCATGAATCATTTCCCCAATCCCCAGGTAATTTCCCCTTTCCAAGCTTCAGGTTCCTCATTAATAAAATCAGGAGGCTGAACTTGACCAATGGTTCTCAAGCCTTTTTTGTCCTTGGCACTTTTTTTGTATTTAACTTTAGAAAGGTAGTTCATTTTTTATTTGTATTGAAGTCTAGCAGACATACTGAAAAATGAACAAATCCTGTGTTCCGCTCAAGGAATTTTCACAAATTTTCACAAATGTACTTGAAAAACCAGCAGCCAGGCCAGGCGTGGTGGCTCACGCCTGTAATCCTAGCACTCTGTGAGGCTGAGGCGGGAGGATCACTTGAGCCCAAGAGTTTGAGTTTGCTGTGAGCTAGGCTGACGCCACGGCACTTTAACCCGGGCAACAGAGTGAGAGTCTGTCTCAAAAAAAAAAAAAAAAAAAAACCAGCAGCCAGATCATGTAAAAGAACATTATTAGCCTCGAAGCCCCCTTGCTTAGGACATTTTTGAGTACTAGAATTGGAGTGAGGGAACACATCTGAAAAGCCTGGAAAATAAATGCCTGTTTGTTTGTTTGTTTGATTGGTTTTAGTACAAAATTTGGGAAAACATGAAAAACATTTCCACAATTTCCACAACTGTACCAATCACTTTGTCACCCTTCAGCTGTGTGTCACACATGAGTGGAGCTACTGACTGCCCTGACCAATTCCTAGAACTACGGTAATATGGATTTAAACAGGAAGGAGACCTGAATGTATAAGTGCTCAAAAAAAAAATGAGATGACTGAGTAAATGAAGTGAATTACATCTGAGAGGCTGAGCATGTGGGCGTGACGTGAAGTGCATGGAACAGCAGCACCATACATAACCCTGCAGCTTGGGAAAGATGTTGAAAAAACTCCCACTCAGCTATGGTAAAAAGGTTTGGACCACATTTTCTTTTCTTACTTTTGTAACTCAATCATTCAAATTATTTTGGAAGTTTTAGAATCATGTTTAACTTGGGAGGTGAGAGGGCAATTTCAAATCATAAAATCACAAACATATTAAACATTTGGATGGAAGATCAGACTCAGGAAAATAAAAAAGTCTTTTAGGCTGGACGAGGTGGCTCACGCCTGTAACCCTAGCACTCTGGGAGGCCGAAGCGGGAGAATCTGGGAGGATCGCTCAAGGTCAAGAGTTCGAAACCAGCCTGAGCAAAAGCGAGACTCTGTCCTTACTAAAAATAAAAAGAAATTAATTGGCCAACTAAAAATATATAGAAAAAATTAGCCGGGCATGGTGGCGCATGCCTGTAGTCCCAGCTACTGGGGAGGCTGAGGCAGGAGGATTGCTTGAGCCCAGGAGTTTGAGGTTGCTGTGAGCTAGGCTGATGCCACGGCACTCTAGCCTGGGCAACAGAGTGAGACTCTGTCTCAAGAAAAAAAAAAGTCTTTTAGCATATATATTATCTGGAACAAAACAACAAAAATCTCTAAGCATTTCAGAGCAATTATGGGGAAAGATACTGATAAGCTTTTAATAAGCAAGAGAAAAACTAAAAATCAACTGCATATATCCTTTATTATTTATATACGATGTTTAAAATATCATTGATATCTTGATGTTTTAGCCTACCGTTTTTATTTTTTTAGCATAGTCCATGTTAAAAAAAACATAGGTTCAACTTCCTGCTATAATGGAGTGAATTGTAGCAGACCAGTTCTGCTGAGAGCAGTTAGTAAAGCCATATAAAAATTTTAAAACATCTTTTTGAAGTAATAGAAAAGCTACTAATGAGGCAGTATAGGAGGTGGACTTTGGCTACCTGCCTGAACCTTGAGCCAAAGCTTAAGTCTGCTTACAATACTAAACAAAAGCTTTGAAAATGATTAACACTTAGCTTCACTGGAAGGTAGTTCTGCTTTCTTAAACAGGACTTGGCAACCATTGAAGCAGGGGGCCCCTGGCCCCAGTCAAAGCCAGCACAAACCGGTTACTGCCAAAATGAAGCCCATAGTTGACTGCTCATAGATCTTTTGCCTCATTTTAATGCTAAAAATCACAAACAAGTGTCTTGATTTAACTTGCTAGTGAGACACGCAATATATGAAGAAGCATGATCACTGGATGGGCAGCTGCCAACAAAACTCTACACCTACGTTCTGTGATTTCAATGAGAGAGTCAAACTTTCTCTTTCTACCCTTTAATAGTTCCACAGCTCTTTGTCCAAGAGCCAGTCTGGTTGCCCCTTAACCAGCACTGTCTCCCTCTTATTCAAGCAAAAGCCCCACTACCACAAAGCCTTGTCTGTATAATTTCCTTTTTCAGTCTTGTGCCCATTTCTCTTGACTCGGGGACCAAGAATTGTGAAGTCAGTAACACTAATCTGCCAGGATTTGAGGAGCCAGATCTTGAAAAGAAGGGAGGCTCACTGAGGTGAGCCCAAGTTTGTGCAAGCCCATTTTCCCACTTACATATTTGCTGAAAAGCCGAGCAGCGGATAGCTGTTAAGAGACAGAGAGGCCTGCAGAACTTGGGACAGTCTAATGGGGCTGCAGAGACAAAACGTGGAGCTCAAGATTGAAAAGGCACATCCCCAGAGTGGCTCAGAGAAGTGAGCCTGGCTCAAGTTTTCTCCTTGAAATATTACTGACTCAGCTGCACAGGGCAAGGGGCTAAGAAGCCACGAAAAGGCTGGGCACAGTGGCTCATACCTGTAACTCTAGCACTCTGGGAGACTGAGACCCTATTTCTACAAAAAATTTTAAAAATTTATCCAGGCCTGCTGGTGCCCACCTGTAGTCCCAGCTACTTGAGAGGCTGAGGCAGGGGGATCACTTGAACCCAGGAATTAGAGGCTGCAGTGAGCTATGATTATGTCCCTGCACTCTAGCCAGGGCAACAGAGCAAGACTCTGTCATAAAAAAGCAGCCAAGCAGAAAGCAAATGAAAAGCATAATGACCATTTTGCAGAGTAGAGTTTACAGCAGATTCAGAGTACAAAGGAGACAAAAATTGCAGTTTAGGACCTGTCAAGGGGAAAAGGTTGTGAGAAACCTCAGACTCTTAGTCAGTTCCCCTGGTGATCTAAGACTGGGAAAAACAAGAAGTAGACCAAAACTTAAAAGTCTGCAAAACAGCCTTAATTGGATTGAATGCCTCATTGTATTGAAGCGATCTCCTTTCTACTGCTGGCAAAAAACACAAAAAACAAAAAAACAAATACTATTAGCATGTAGATGACATCATCCAGAACATCTTCATACATGTTGTTGTGTATTTAATAAAAATATGACAAGCATATGAAGAAGACCAAAAAGAAAAACAGAAAAGATAAAAAGACTCACAAGTGACCCGTGCATTGAAGTTATCAAGTGTAGTTTTAAAAATGACTGTAATGTGTATACTCAGGAAAACAAATAACAAGATGAAGAATTTATTTTTTAAAAGAATCCATTAAAAATTCTAGAACTGAAAAATACAAAATGAAAGTGTAAGAAATTAATAGATGTGTAACAACAAATTAGACACAGCAAAGAGAGCTAGCGAGCTATAAGGCCAGTAAAAAATAACCAAACTGAAAAAAGAAAGGACTAAGTATACAGAAAATACACAAGAGATATAAGAAACAGGGTAAAAAGTTCTAACTTAAAAGTAATTGGAGTCCCAGAAAGAGAGAAAAGTAGGAGCAAAACAATATCTGAGGAGATAATGGCAGATAATTTTGAGAATTACCAAAAAAATATCCAGACACATATTCAAAAAGGGCTGAAAACCCCAAGCAGGATAAATACAAGGAAAACCACAACTAGGAAAACTTTTGAAAACCAAATAGATAGAGAAAAGTCTTAAAAGCAGCCAAAGAAAACAGATGAAACATCAACTAGCAACAATCAGACTAACAGCCAACTTTTCCGAGAAAGGATGAACGCCAGAAGACAATGGAAAGACATCTTTAAAGTACTGGGAGAGGCTGGGCACGGTGGCTCACGCCTATAATCCTAGCACTCTAGGATGCCCAGGTGGGAGGATCATTTGAGCTCAGGAGTTTGAAACCAGCCTGAGCAAGGGCGAGACCCCGTCTCTACTAAAAATAGAAAGAAATTAATTGGCCAACTAAAAATATATAGAAAAAATTAGCCAGGCATGGTGGCGCATGCCTGTAGTCCCAGCTCCTCAGGAGGCTGAGGCAGGAGGCTCGCTTGAGCCCAGGAGTTTGAGGTTGCCATGAGCTAGACTGATGCCACGGCACTCTACCCTGGGCAACAGAGTGAGACTCTGTCTCAAAAAAAAAAAAAAAAATTAAAAATAAATAAATAAATAAAGTCCTAGGAGAACATCTGTCTCCCCAGAATTCTATATGTCTAGTAAAATTATCCTTCAAAAGCAAAGGCAAAATTAATTCGTTTTCAGATCAGAAAAACTGAAAATATCCTTTTTTAGCAGTTATGTATTACAAGAAATACTATAGGGAGTTTTTAATGCAAAAGGAAAAGATCCCAGAGGGAACACAAAAATTCAGGAAGAAATGAAAAGCAATAAATAGGGTAAATATGTGGGTAAATCTTAATGTATACTGATTCTACACAATAATAATTTTAGTGCCTTATGGAGGTTTAATATATTAATGCATATAATTACAGTGAAACACAGTAACATAAAAGGCAGAAGGCAAAGTGAGAGAGAAGACAGGATACATAGAGTTAAAGTGTTCTAAGATCCTAACATTGTCTGAAACATGATTAAGTAAGAAAGTAGCACGGGGGCAATCTCCCACACACACAAAAAGTAAAATGAAAACAAATTGTAACTAATACACTAGTAGAGAAAAGAAGAGAAAGTTAAAAATAATGCTTGATAAATCCAAAAGAAAGCAAAGTAGTACCTAAAACAGGTAGGACACAAATAGGAAACAAGTAGTAACATGATAACTATGAACCTTATCAATAATTATATTAAATGGTTTAAATACTCACAATAAAGACCAAATTGTCCAGAGTAGATTTTTAGAAACTCAGTTATGGCTGCTTATAAAAGACACAGATTAAATATGAGAGCACAGAAAAATTGAAGTCTTAAAATGTAAAAGATACACTATATATCTATTAACCCAATGAAATCTGGTATAGTTACATTAATTTTAAAAAGGTAGACTTTAAGGCAAAATGCATTACCAGGGATAAGGAAAGATACTTCACAAGGAAGATATAACAACTGTAAATTTATATGGTGTGCATCTAATACCATAGCCTCAAAGTTAAAGCAAAAACTGGCAAATGTAAAAGAAGAAACAGGCAATCAAAAATAATAATAGGCGAATTTAACTGTCTCTTAGGAACCAGTAGAATGAGAAAAAATCAGTGAGGATACAGAAGATATGTCCTACAAGATTAACAAATTGAAATAACTGACATGTATAGAACATAGAACCAAACAATCTTAGTATGGTTTTATCATATATATACTACATACAAATATAAAAATTGGCCATATACAGGGTCACAAAGCAAGTCTCAAAAAATTTCTAAATCATCCAAAGAATATTCCTTCACTACAGTGACAGTAAGCTAGAAATCAATAGCAAAAAGATAACTAAAAACTCCCCAACTGCTTAGAAATTTAAAAGTACATTATTACATGACCTTGTGGGTCAAAAAAATCAATCACAAGGAAAAGTATAAAGTATTTTTAACTAAATAATAAAACATAATACTTGCAAGATGCTGAAAAGCTATACTTTTAAAAAGTATAGCCTTAAATGAAAATATTTTTAAAGAAAAAGCTGAACATCAAAGATAACAAACTTCCATCTCAAAAAACTAAACTAATTCAGAAATTACAGCTAAAGAGAAATAACAAAGAAAATAATAAAGATAAAAGTAGCAACTCATAAGATGGAAAAAACATATAATGCAAACAAGACAAGAATTAAAAGATTGCAAAGATTACTAAAATTCATAAAACCTTGGCAATACGTATCAAAATAAATGAGAATTGCCAGTATAAAAAATGGAAATGTCATTATCAGGAATAAAAAATAGGGATAAGATCACACAACCTAAAGACATTCAAAAGAGGATATAAATAATACCCTATGCTAATGAATGTGAAAATTCAGATGAAATGGACAAATTGCTAGAAAAATACAACTTACTAAAACACAAAAAGAAATAGAAAATCTAAATAATTGTATAACTACGAAACAATTGAATCCATATTTTAAAACCTTCCACCAACAAGATTTCTAGACCCAAATGTTTACCAGTGAATTTTTCCAGACATTTAAAGAATAATTCTAATCTTACAAAACTCTTTCAAGGAATAGACAAAGAGGGAATAAGTCCTGATCCATTTTATAAGGTCAGCATATCCTTGAGGCCAAAACATGGACAGCGCACCACAACAAAAGAAAATTATAGGTTAATCTCTTTCATGAGCAAAGATAATCCTCAACAAAAAATTAGCAAGTCAAATCCAGCAATACATAAGAAGGATAACATATCACAACCAAGTTGAGTTTACTCCAGAAATGTAAAGTTGGTTTCGCACTCAAGAATCAGTTAATTCACCATATTAACAGATTAAAATAGAAGAATCATATGATCAGCATAATATAGAAAAATACTTGATAAAACTCAGGAGTGATCCATGATAAAAAACATAGCGCACACTAGGAATAGAAGGTAACATTCTTAATCTGATAAAAAGTGTCTATATAAATCCCACATCAAATATTGTACTTAATGGAGAAAAACTGTAGCTTTTCCCCTGAGATCAAAAATAAGATAAGGATATTCACCATCACTACTTCTATTTAACATTGTAAAAGAAATCCTAGCTAGTGCAATAAGACAAGGGAGAAAAAGTATAAGGATTGGAAAACAAGAAATAAAGCCAGTATTATTCACAGAAAATCAACTGTCTACATAATAAGCCCCCCAAAATATAAAAACTATTTCAATTACAAGTATAGGTAGCAAGGTCATTGAACTAAGGTTGACATATAAGAATCAATTATATTTCTCTATTCCAGGAACAATTAGAAAATGAAATTTTAATGTGCCACAAAGAGTAAAATACCACATGATCTCACTTATATATGCAATCTAAAAAAGTCAAACTCATAGAAGTAGAGAATAGAATGGTGGTTACCAGAGGCAGGGGGTAGGGGGGTTGGGGGTGGATGGGGAAAGGGGAGACATTGGTCAACTGGGGTACAAAGTTACTAAGTTCTGGTGTTCTCCTGCACAGTACAGTGAATGGAGTTAATGTGTTGTATATATCCCAAAAAAGGAGAATTTTAAACGTTCTCACCACAAAGAAATGATAAATATTTAAGGTGATGAATATGCTAATCAGCCTGATTTGATCATTCCACTACGGATACATGTATTGAAACATCACATTGTACCCCATAAATATATACAACTATTATTTGTCAAGTAAAAATAAAACTGAAAAATTAACAATGTTTTAAAAGTTGATAGAAACCAAGACTAAAATTTGAGAATGATAGTGCCCTCAACAGTTATATGAGGAAGATTGTCCTGCTGAAAGAATATAAATAAAAATTTAGAAATAAACAAAAAAAATGCTAAGTACCAGTTACAGTAGCATAAAAAAAAATCAATGACCAGTGACATCACTTTTTAGAAGAGGTATAGCTCTTATATCCCATTTATCTCTGCCCTCTAAAGAAAGTAGTTTATGCTCAGCTCAATCCCACTGTTGCAGACTGATTTAATCTTTTTTAAAGGAGTCAGAAATACCTTATTGAACCTATAATCTCCAAAAGTTTAAATATTGACTCAGATTCTTTTAAAGCATTAAGGGGGACAAAATTATAAACTCTGAGTAACACAAATATATATAAATATAAAAATATTTTTCATTTCATTGCTTAGTATCTCAAAATGAAATTCAAAGATGAAATAACCTACCTAACGCAAAATTAAACAAAATGCATAATGTTTCAACTGTAATGTAAAGGAGAAGTAAAATAAGTTTATAATAAAACAACATGTATTTCAATATGCAAATGCTCAGTCAGGACTATATTAGAAGACATAATTGTCAGCTACTTGTGCCTGTATGTAGACTGAATGAGACAAGTGTGTTGTATCAGTGTCTCAAACACTAGCGGTGTTGCTTTGGCTAAGTGATTTTCTAAACAAAATTAAGTATAATCTTCCTTAGCTTTACACAGCATTTTTAATCCTGGAAAGTTCAGTGTATATATAAAACCAATTATGTTCTAGGCTCAGAAAAGTATAGAGGGTTTTCACCTACCTATTCAGCAAAAAATTTGAAAGTCGCCCAGGACATAGGCTAATTCATCATTGAATGGAACAGTCTAGAACATTGCAGGACATCTAGCATTTCTAGTTTCTGCCCATGAATGCTACTAGAGTCCCTCAATCATGTGACAACCAAAAAACACCCTTGCAAATTTCCAATGTGTCCCCCTAGGAAGCAATGCCATGCCCATCGAGAACCACTGGCACAGACCAGTCTCTCATCCCAGCTTTACCACAGGGTAGCCGTGCGAAATCACCCAGTCATGCACAAATCACTCCAGCTAAAGTATCATTTCACCAACTCACCCAGTCACATGCAACAATGACAAAAATCCTTGAAAGAACTTAGTTTTCTCTAAAAGTATCAAAGTATTCATGATGTTGAAGAAAAAGCACATTCTTGTATTTCCTTACACTTACTTCATTTTGAAATACAGATTGGGGAATGGACATCATACTATTTTTTAATAGTTAGGGCCTAAAAGTCTGGATCTGACCCTGTTCCAATTCCCAATCATATTTTGTAATACGTTCCAGGGAAAAATTCTTTCAGGAACCGCTGGCATAGATGACACTCAAGTTCCAGTTTTACTACACTAAAATGTTATGCATAACTTTGCTCACAAAATGCCATGTTCGCCCTTTTGAAATAAAACCTAGAAAAATAAAAACTAAACAGAGGAGAATTATTTTATTTGACCTCTTATAGACAAAAAATGTCCACCCAAATTTTCAAATTTTCCATTCCTACTCTTTCATATCTCTGCTTCTAAGACCTTGTTGCATAAAATATTCAAAGAAATTACTAAAATGAAAATTTGGAGTTGAACTTAAAGAGTTAAAATGTCTATTTTCCAAATAAACACAATCTAAAATAATTAGTTAAAAGCCATCATTTTCTAACGCTCATAGTTCCCTTTTCATAATAGGCAAATTAATTCTAATAATAAATGATATTGACAATTTTATTAAAAACTATAACTTTACAGAGTACAGAGCTACTTATTTTTAAGCTCTTACCTACATGTGAATGCTTCTGAAGGTAAAAAAGACTTGGGTTTGAATCCTGACTCTGCCACTTACTAGCTATAGTTATGCGTCCCTGTATAAAACTCTTAATCCATTTCATTACATGTAAAATACCACCTACCTTGCTGTTTTGTGACAATATGTAAAGCACCTCACAGAGAGCTAAAATAAATAAATAAATAAAATAGGAGCTATGATTGTTATTATTATCATTAGCTGTCATGTTTGCCAATATCTACTTAATAACCTACTCGACTGTTTTTTTCTCATTGCCTCATACATAATTTTTTTCTTGGCTTGCAAAACATTTTGGGATATGCTGGGTAAATGTTATGCAATGTTTTTGTATTTAAAAACCTCACTGAACTGTCTTAAGATGAACTAAAAGTAGAAGAAAGAAAGGAAGGTAGTTATTAAATGACAATTCAACATTTACTGAACCAGTCAGGCGACGGCAGCTTATAAAAATTCACATCCAACTTCCTGATGATTTATTTGCCCTTGTCAACCTCTTTAAATTTTACTAGGTTCTCTTTTTCCATCTTTACAGGGAGAGTTGACTTCCAAACAATTAATAACGTTTTAATAATTCTTCTGTGGTCCTTTTCAACACAAACACTCTCAATTTTCAGTGTTTTTATGTTTCATATTCAGGTCACCAACTGGTACTTTGGTACCCACAAATAGGTCTCACGGTCTGGTTGCCATGGGCACACCTACACACACACACCCCGCCTCACATCCCCAATCAGCTGGTCTCTATCAACACATACCTATCTCCCAGCCCTGAAGGGATTGTTTGATTTCAAAGAAATTGGCATGGCAGAGGTTTGGGAGACCTCAGAAATATAATAATTCATAATCTGTTTGGGGTCTTAGACCCCTTTGAAAATCTAAGGAAAATTATTCTCTCTATATATATAAATACATATATGTACATATATATCTATGGATGTATATATATTTACAGATGTTTTTATATGCAAGTATACACACATATTTATATATATATAAAACTTCTGGTCTTCACAGACTCCTTGAAAACCAAATTAATAAGCTATGATTTGTTTCAGTGTTCCTCAAACTTTTTTGACCGAAACTCATAGCAAAAAATAGATTTGATGTCAGAATACAGCCTCTACCTACATACATAAACATAAATATATAAAACAGAAGTTTCAGGAAATAGTTCCCTGTGCCATGGGCAATGGTTTCTGACATTTTCTATTCTACTTAATCTATCTAAAATGTTGCTTGAGACTCACTAACTTGTTTTCTCACTACCCACAATCTGGAAAACAGTAATCTAGTCTAAAATCTCTCCATTTTAGAGATAAAGAAACTGAGGCCCAAAGATATAAAGGGCCTTGTCCTAGGTCATTTATGACTTAATGACTGAACAAGCCAGAACCTACCTATCCTGACTCCCAACCCAAGGCTCTTTCCAATACAAAGTGAAACAAAAATTCTAAATACCAACTCCCCTCAAAAAAAGGCCGGGGATGTGAAGCTTTAAAACATGCTGGTACACTGAGACTCCAGGAGTTTTTCAACTGCAAACAATGGTGAATATTAACTCTAACCTGAGCCTCCAAGTCAGGTAGCTTTAAATTTTTCTAAACCATGTCCATGGCCTAGCATGACTTGGCAAATAAGCAAATTTCTTCCTTCTAGAAACCCTTTCCCCAGGCACTGAAAACAACATAGGAAAAGCCAACATTCTTAGAGTTGATTTTAAATACTTTGATTACACACACAGAGATACTATTTGTCCATGAGAGTCTGGCTTAGAAACAGGAGTGAATAGGTCCTCTTTCCACCTACCAGGTTCATGCATGGCTATTTTCTTCCCCACTAAGGCTGCTTAATTAAAATTTAAACATCAAAACCACACAGATCAATACGTGGCTGTGAATGATCCAGAGCCTATGATGTGTTAATACTACCAAACCAGCTGGCCAGCCCTTTTTTTAAAGACTCAATTATGGAAAGATTGCTTAAGAGCCTTCATTACAGTTTAGTAAACTAAAATACCATTCTCCCCACTGGCATCAGGTTGTGTGCAGGGTCTTTTTTTTTTAACTTTTCCTTTTTTAAATGTGGAATATATGTGTGTGTATGTGTATATATCTCTCTATATATATACCTCGTTGCCCATCACCAGGTAGGAATCCTGTAACAAACCAGAGTGGCAGGCTCCTGGGGACTAGAGAAGGCCAAGCCAGGCGGCCCTGCGTGCAGGAAGGCTTGGGGCCTGTGTTGTTGCACTGATCACCCAAACAACTTAACTCCGGCGCCAGGAGGGTCGCTGGGGCGCAGGCGGTGAAGGGGCAGCGTGTAAACCGCCCGCGGCGCTTCGTGCCAGCCTGCACCTGCTCTCCCAAGCCCCCGAGCCCAAGGGCAGAGCGCTAGGGCCTCCTTAAAGGGAGCGCACCAGGGGGAGAGGGTGGGGTGTAGACTGCTGCGCAGCGGCTCCTGGGCGAGAACACTAAAAGCCGGTGGAAAGTGGGGTCGGCGGACCCTAAAATTAGCGCTCCGGAAGCAGGGGCAGGGCACCGAGGCGCGGAGAAGGCGTCCTCAGACCCCGCGGCAGCCCGGGCGCTTTCCCCGGGGCGCGCGGCCCCTCTGCTCCTTCCTCGGCCCCGGAGCACAACCAGCGCAGTAGGAAGGAAGGGCTCCCCCGGAAACAGCATCGGGGAACACGTGCAGCCTCCGGAGACCTAGGGGTCTATCGCTCCTCCCCCAACTGCGGCAGAAATTTTAAGGAGCCTCACAATTTAAAGCCCCCAAATCCTCCAGAATCCTTGCTTTTGAACTTAAAATTTGGTTGGCTCATTTTCAGTGAACCCTTTCCTTTCCTGAGTTATCCTTTAAATCCGTTTCTTTCATCCCCCCCATCCCTCCAACAGAATTAGAATGTTGGGGGGGGGTAGGTACCCGTAGCGGGTGGAGGCAGACGGAGTGGGGGCAGTTTGCATCCCAATCTCTCTCTGCAAGATAAACAGTTCTGAAGGTCAGGGACGGCTCCCCATAGAGCCCTCCTAAAAAGATTAATGTTCATTAAGGGATTCTCCGCAAATGTTTGTCTTGAGAACCCAAACTGTTTAAGTCCCAAGTATTTCAGATATTCCAATTCAAATAATGCATTGAAAACCTACATATTCAGTATTAACTATTGTAAACATCCCCCCAAAATAAAATTATCAAAATTCTGGTAGATTATTATAAGGAAATTTGTGAAATGGAAATACGTGTTACTCAGCCAAGACTACATGAAGAATGCAGGAATATAGTTATATTTAGTACTACGAAAATAGAAAACTGAATGACACAATATTTGGAAACTAGAAGCTAGTCATTTAAAAAAGTCATCATATTTATTATATAACAAGAATTTTAAAGTTATATATGCACAGTAATGTTAAATCAGCCATTAATACTAACTAAACCTGTCTGTGGGGTGACAGCTCATCCCTAGATCATTAAGTGCCCCCCCCCCAGTCGACCCCATACCTTTATTTTCAGAATCTTTCATTCTCTGCTTCCTCCCTCTGCTGCAAATGAGCAGGAAAGAAGTCCGGCTGATTCTGCAACCCTGACTTTTGATTTGTCATTCACAGTCAGTCAGCGGTCTCGGGGGCGAAGTCCCTCAACAGAGGAGCACCAGGCTATGATAATTGCAAGCAAGTCGGTGTGCCGGGTTATAATTTTGCTAATGCTAGAGCGGAAAGGATGAGGATGAAGGCAGACGTAAACACAAATTCCAAAACACGGCATGGAACCGGATCTGGAGCCTAGGCTCGCCTTTCCTTCCCTCAGGATGGGGAACCAACTGTTTAGCGCCTCCTTGTCCCTGGAGAGATCTGGTTCAAATGGAAAGGGGAATGTCTGTGCCATGTGGCAGTCTTATTTTCAGATGGTAGCCTCAACTTTGGAGGGAGATTAAGAGCCCTGTATTTTGTTTCCTCTTACATATTCATTCATTCATTCATTCATTCAACAAACATTTCTTTTACCTCTCTGGGCCAGGCTCTCTGCTAAGCATTTGGGATACAACAGTGTACTGGACCAACCCTCAGTCCTCAAGCTGCTTACAGGCTATTAGAATACAGAGGCATGTACTGCAGTACAATGACCTGTGTCTGCTGCACGGACACCGGTTATGGAACCCATTCCACCCACGCCTAAGTTGATACTCAAGGAGGCTCTAGTGATTGCTTGTAGCGGTTGAGTGACTGAGCCAGGAATAGGTATAAGGAAGCCAAACCATGAGACCCCTCTGTTGGAGGGCAAAGAAGATTCAAGCAAATCTTTCGATCATTCAATTCAAGCTTACTTTGAATCATTACACAGCTCAGATTCATGCATTCATTCCTTCAATCACTCATTCAACAAATGGTTATTTGTGCCAGGCACTGTTCCACCTGACAGTGTTTCAGGTCCCTGCTCTGGTGGCTGTTACATTCGAGTGGGACGATTCAGAGAGGCCATATATAAACAAATATAAACATACAATAAATGCTGTGAAGAAAAATGAAACCTATTAGTAGCAAGGAACAGGGGTACCATTTTAGATAGGGTGTCCAGGAGAGGTGATATTTAGCTTATTTTATGATGTAAGAGTCATCACCATCTCCTTCAAATATTTTCACCCAGGAATTGTTTTTTAAGTTCTGGACCCTCACAATTTTCATCTGCATCATGTGTACTCACTGTGGGTGGTGTTGATTCCCCATTATACAGATTGGTAAACTGATATCCAGAAAGATTAACTGACCTAATCTAGGACCTAACTAAGTTGGGACAAGAGCAACAAAAAGAAATATATGTACCTGTTACTCTCATCCTCAGAAATTACTGTGTTAAAGGCAATGTTGACTTTTAAAAATTGCTGGGCTAGGAGTTAAGAAGGTAGAAGACCTATATCTGCCATTTATTAACTGAGTAATATAGGGCAGATGACTTAACCTCTCTGGCATTAGTTTCATCGTCTGTAAAGTGCTGATAATCATAGCTGCCCTGTATATGTACTAGGCTGTTCAGAAGATCAAAAAGGAGAACAGATGCAGTGCTTTGTAAACTAAACACTATATAAATGTTAGGTATAATTACCAACTGCTTGGGCAGATGCAAGAGGACTAATTGCCAGTGTTCACCTATTTATTACTGGAGCCCAAAAGTCAAATACAGCTATATAGAAAAAGCTTCATGGCCACTAGGGGTCCTTGAGTTGATTTCTAGCTGCCACAATTTGAATACTACCTGAAAGTTTGGAGAAATTTTAAGTATTTTTTTTTTCTGATTTCCATCTTTCCTTGGCAGTGGATAATACCTTTTTGCTCCTCTTTGACAACTTAAAACCAATAAGGAAAATCTGCCTTCATCATAACTCCTTAATGGCCACCAAATGAACCATTGGCCCATAAACTACATCAAAGAAAGAGGCATCTTTAACGCCAAGGACCAAGTCCAGGATAGCCAAAGTGTACCCAGTAGGAGCACTTTTGGGGGTTGAGAGGGTGAGGGAGTAGGTGGTGAGAAGCCACCATTCATGCACTCCTCCATTCAATAATATTCATTGTGCCAGGTACTGCTATGAACACTGGGAATGACAGTACTGAACAAGACATTCTCTGTCCTCAGGAGCTTGTGGCCTCAGGTCAAGAGGTTTCCACGGGGTATGCCGATTTACAGAATTAGGCAAAGGAATGCCAAGGCCTGGGTTTGAATACTAGAGCAAGGATTCCAAAGCAAAAGAGGATGGGTTCAAACATGGGTCTGCCACTTACTGGCCCTTAGAGTAAGCTAGGACAAGTTCTTGCACCTCTCTGAGTTTCTATTTCATGATCTGTAAGATGAAGGCAATAATGATGCCTACCTCCTACAACTGGGTGAGGCTCAGACGAGTTAAAACCAGTAAAGTGCATGGCACAAAGCCTGACACATAAAGTAAGGGCTCCATAAATTCTGTAAGATTAATATTATTATTTTGTGACGGATAAAGCTTATCCCTCTGAGCCTCAGTTTCTTCATAAAATATGGGAAATAATAACTAGTTTGCAGGCTTATTGTGAGAAGTTACATATGAGGAAGAATATAAAGCCCTTGGCATAAAGGAGTAACTAACCGGCTTCACTCCAGGTCCTTTTTAATCAAGCAGGCTGGCCCTGACAAAAAAGACTCATGCTGGGAGAAGGAAGGAAGTTGGAGAAGAGAAGGAAGGCTGCTGTTGATATTTTAAAAGAAGTAATTATTTTTCAAAAGTATAGTCATTTCTAAGGGTATCTGCATTTTACCTAACATTGTATTTTGAAAAGTTTCAAACATGCAAAAAAATTGAAAGAATTGTACAGTGAGCCGCATATCCAAGTACAGTTTGGTATATTTGCTTTATCACATGTGTCCATTTCTCTATCCATCCTTAATTGACCTTCTAAAAAAAAAAATCAAGTTGAAAGAGGTTTGAAGGCCTCATCCAATAAAAAGAGCCTTTACTTTCCCTCCTGACACAGTATCTACGGAAGACTTAGACCTCCTGATTCTGTGGCCATTCCAAGCAGGGACAGGTGAGCTCTCAGAAGTCTTGCTCTGCCCCACAATAAACCTCAAGGCCACACCCAGTTAAGGGACAAGGATGGAGCCAAACCTCAGAGCTTTCCACAACAAAGCCATGTCTCTGGCAGACCTCGAGCTTCAAATAAACTGGCACCAATGACCACTGTAAACAGCTGTTAATGGACATCCTGCTCTATCTCAATAACTGGCTTTAGGGAAAGCTTCGGGCAGGCTCCACATGCCACTAAGTGCCTTGATAACTCTGTACATCCTTGTCTTCTTAGATGCCACTTCTGAGTCACTAAACCGGTGAGTCATGCTCAGCAAGCAAGGCCATCTTGAAAGCAAAACCAAAGAGAATTTTCAAGAACAGTGAGTGAGACTCTGAATTGAAAGGGAATAAGGCTTTTTGTTGCCCTATCAAAACAAAAATGTAAAGAAAAAAGCACTGCTGTAATATTGTGGGTTAAGTTTCCCCAGCTGCAAATTTTACTCTGAAGAAAAACTGAGCAAAAGGGGCTGGGGGGGAAGCTTTTACAGTCCCTTGGAACTTTTGAGGCATTTTATTTCCTGGTTAGTCGATAAGTAAGCAGAGGGTCAGAACATACGTCCCAATCAGGCAGACCTACTGACTTGTCCAAAGCCTTTTCCAGCTTAGTCATTCATTCCTAAAACATGCTGGCGTGGAGTAAGGGGAGAGTGGCTGAATTCACCTACACCAGCACACTCTGTTTTCCTCCATCCAGCCAAGCCTCTGTTTGGTTTGCTCAGAGCACACAAATGGCCATAAAAGAGGTGAGACAGAAAAAGAAAAATTGCTTACTGGGAAAGAGAGGGGGTGGAGGTTTATGATTAGGGCTAACCACAGAAGAAGGCAGTATGACTTTATAAGGAAAGCTGAGTAAACTCCCATGAAGCCAAGCTACCGGCCAAGGGGAAGGAAATTAATATATGGAGTACCTATTATGTGCCAGGCAATTTTCTTATCGTCATCATATATTTATTGAGAACTTTTTATTTGCAAAGCATTGTCTTTAATGCAAGGACTCTCACAGCGGACCCCCTGGATTTGAATCCCTGTGTAACTTTGGAAACCTCTCAACCTCTCTCTGCTTCAGTTTTTCTCATATAGAAAATGAAGGCTGTAAAACAGGGTTATTGTAACAATAAAATAAAACCATGCCCTGTTTAGGACAGTGGCTGGCACACAGTATGCAGTAAGCAATGCATACATGTTAACTTTTGCCATTCCTGTTTTGTTGGGTGTGAAAAAATGAGGCAGAGAAAGGCAATGTGACTTGCCAAAGGACACAGAGTTAAAACGGAGAATGTCAGGATACTTCATGTCATTTATTTCTCACAACAACCCTGTGAGGGAAATCATATAATCCGATTATCCTCCTTTTATTGGTGAGAGCTTGGACACCCAAGAGGGGTCTAGTTAACTTACTATGTCATGAGTTGGCAAATAGAAGAGTTGAGATTTAAACCCACATTTGCTGGCTATAAAGCCTTGCTCGTCCCACTAGGATCAGCGGTTCTCAACCTCACAGCATGCATTAGAATTACTACAGGGCTAATAATTAAAACAGAGTTTCTGATTTGGTAGCTATGAAGTGGGGGCCGAGAATTTGCATTTCTAACAAGTTCCCCCAGTGATGTTGATGCTGCTGGTCTGGAGACATGCTTGCAAAACCATGGCTGAACAGTCATGTACCCATATGCAGAACAGGTGTAGGAGAAGGGGTAGGGGCCTAAAGATCGTAGGTCAACGATGTTTCCCACTCTACAAATTGTTGGTTACTTCCCAGAGCCTAGCTTACATACCTTGTAGTTACATAGCCCTTTCATTTTTATGATCTCATTTGCTCTTTCTAATATTCTTAGAAATAGGTTAGGTAGAGATCATTACCTCCATTCAATGTGATTTGTTTTTAGGGACGCACGGCTAGAAAATGGCAATGACGGACTAAACCACTGATCACATGACAAATGTCCTGGAAAGTGCTATCAGCTGATGGAGATTGACTCTAGTTCCAACCAGTGTCTTCCCAGGGACTACCACAGCTCAGGAAAGGGTTTCTCGCCCTAGGGTTTAGGGAAGGTAATATCTGGTACGAAGAACTCAGGGCTGGTTATCTACCATAATTTCAAGGGCTAGAGAAGTCTATTGCTTACAAAATGCTTCCATCATTTGCTTGCTCCTTTTTCTGTAAACTAAAAGCTTTGATATTTGACTAAAATATGGTTCTCTGAAAAGGATGGAAGCATTTGGAGGGTTAATTTCCACTTGGCACAGCTTGTTCATATTCCCATTTAGACCTACTATCTTGATTATGTATATTTTTAAAAGTTGTTTACACATCTAAATCAATAAATAATTAGTATCCAGAATATTTAAAGAAATCCTACAAATGGACAAGAAAAAGATAAACCACCAAATTTAAAAATGGGAAAAGACATCAATGGGCATTTCACAGAGGTTCACACAAGAATGCCCAATATTCATGGGAAAAGATACTCAGCTTCCTTATTCATCAAGGAAATTCAATCTAACACAACCATGGAGTACCATTTCACACCCATCAAATTAGCAAGGATTAAAAGGTCTGGCTGGGCATGGACCACACCTGTAATCCCAGCCAGGGCACTCCAGCCTGGGCGACAGAACAAGACATTGTCTCAAAACAATAAATAAATAAGTCTGACAGTATTCAGTAAAGAATCAGGGATCTCACACTCTCACACTGCTGGTTGGAAGTGAGTTAGCACGAATGTTTGGAGGTCAACTTGGCAATATCTTTTAAAATTAAAAAAGCATACAGACTTTGACACAGTACTTGTCCTTTTGGGTATTTATCCTATGGCTACAGTGACAAGTGTTCAGAGAGTAAATTTCAGACTCATTCTTTTTGGAGATATATATGAATGAAAGGATTCATTCATTCTAGACATATTTATTGAATGTCTGCTATGTTCAAGACAATGTTAGGATGAAAAGATGCTAAAGGCTATGTTTCTTCTCCCCTGCAGCCTCCTGGTGAAAAAAAAAGTGAGAGAAAGAAGGTGCAGAAGACCTTCTGGTTGGCCCAGAAGAGTTAGCTGTTCCAAAGGAGCCTCCAACTGTGGCTGTTTCCTATAGTTCATTGAACTTTCCAGCCCCATGACCCACCATATTTGAAGTGTGATCATATGGTTGAAAATCTACACTAATATTATTAAAAATAACAACCACCCTTTGTGCGCCTCTATGTACTAGAACCTCATTTAATCATCACAGTAACATGATGACATAGGAATTATCACCCTCATTTTCCAGATAATATATAACTCAGTTTTAGAAAGATTAAGCACCCTGGCCAAGATCACACAGCTTATTAGTGTGCCATTTACTAGTAGCAGCTTCAAATCATAGCCTGACGCTAAAGCATCTGATTCTAGATGGCCGAAGTGATGTTGACTTCATCATGAGAAATTCATGCTAACTTTAAAACGCAAATACAATTGGGACACAGATTTCTTTTATTGCATAATATTTATAAATTTTACTTCTCCCTTCCATGAGTAGAGATACTGGGGCATGTTTGTGTGTGTGTGCAGGGAGATGAGGTAGAAGTCGTGCTATATGGGTAGCCAGGTCTGAGTCTGCCACTCAGCAGTACGTGCATGACCTCCTGCAAGTCACTTCTACGTGACCGCCTGCAAGTCACTCCATATCTCTTCCTCATAGATAAAATGGGGGAAATAAATAACATCATAAGATATTATAATGGCTTTATCCCCAGGGGGTATAGAGGAAAGGGGAAGAGAAGTAGTAATATAGTGAGCAGCCAAGATCCCACCTAAGAAAAGAGAGGTGTGGGATGGCTATGAGCCCAGGGCAGCTGTCAGTGAACACTAAGACAGAAACAGAGAAGCAGAGATGGTGTATGCAGTATAGACCTGGTTTTTAAAATTGTAAAACGAGAACACTTACTCTAACCCAAGTTACTAAAGTGGCAATATATCCATTTATTCCTCTTTTGTAAACATTCACACAACACCTGGAATAACACTATGCACATAATCATCACTCAAGGAATACTTGTTGCAATCATCAACTTCATTCAAGCTAATGAAAAGGGGTAGTCAGCCTTCAGCCCTACTAAGTTTCAGCAACAGTTCTTGATAACAGTAAGGAAGTAATTTTATTGGTGCCTTGACTAAAAAAAAGCAGGAACACCTACTTTGAAAGCTGGCAAGACAACAGTGGCAAGCTGCAATCTCCCTAACTACCACCAATAGAAAAGCTTGTTTCTGATCCAATAAATAAATATTTGAATAGTAATTATTGCTGGTCTCTGTCAAATTTATTTTTATAATGCTTACTATCTGCCAACACTTTATAACTATGAATTCATTTAATTCATTAACTTACTTAATCCTCACAGCAACTGGTGGCAGTGGGGGGAGACTATATCAATGACAGGAAGGACCCTGGTGCCTTCTAGCTCTGCGTGCATCAGGTCGGCCATTTTAGAAATGAAGGCATGTCACCCTCTCAAAGAGGAAGGATCCTCAGAAGATAGAAACAGACAAAAAGGACAAGACAGAGAGGATGGACACACACACACACACACACACACAAGCATTATCTACAAAGTACCAAGCCCTGCACTTAGCCTGGCTGGGGACACAAAGATGAAGAACATGAGAACGTAGAATCTCTAACACCAGACGAACAGTGACAAATGCCCCACAGGTGATGAAACACTAAAGGAAAGGTTACAGGTGGCGGGAACCTCAGGAAAGGCCTCAGCAAGGAGCCCAGCTTTTTTGCTAGTCTTGGCAGATAGGTAGGAACGGCCAGGCTGAGAGATAAGGAAATGGCCATTGCAGATAGAGAGAAACCATGAGCCAGCAGATCATGTCACTTCCCTGCTTAGAACACTTTAGGGGCATCCCAGCTCACTTAGAATAAAATCTGAACTCTTCTTCACGGCCTGCCCAGATCTTGTTCCCGGCCCTGCAACCCTCACTGTCCCCCTTGTGTTCAGCTCCTGGCACGCTGGAAACCTTGCCACTTGTTTTTCCCTCTGGCAGGAAAGCGCTCCTCCGGCTACATGCTAGAGTAACTCCTAGACCGCTGACTCCAATGCCTCAGAGAGGCCCGTCCACCTGCTATACTGTAAGCTGGGGCTCCCTGCCTTTTTTCCTCTCCCAGCTACAGACTATCTGATTCCCTCCAAGCACGCACAGCAATATGCAATGAGGATTACGTTTTGCGTGTGCGATGTCTGTCCTCCTCTCTAGACGTAGTGCCATGAGCAGGGCCCTGGCCTGTCTTGTTCTCGTCAGGCCCTGGCAGATAGAGGGGCTAGATAAAAATTGCGGAGTGAATGAATGGAGTGAGTCAGTGATTGAATCGATGTGAGTCAAGGCCCTGGTGAGGACAGGACGGAACGTGTTTGGAAAATAGTTTATGGTGGCTAGAGTTCAGGAGATCAGCTCAGACAGGTTAGAAAGGAGATGGGTCCAGATGGGAAGGTCCTTGAAGAGAGCCTTGGGTTCGGATTAATTCCCCCAGTGGGTGCTGCATTGCAGGCGCCGGTCCGGGTGCTGGGGGGCAGGGGGATGCAAACCTGGGTAAGGGTAAGACTGTCGCCGCGCCAACCTGGATGCCCTCTGGCTAGAGCCAAACGGACAGACAGGGACTGGGGTAAGGGAGGACCGTGCTGACACCAGCCCCTACGCCCCGCCGAGCGGCCCCTAGGAGCTCCAGGGACCGGTCTTGCCTTGCGGCCGAGGGTGGCGGTAGGGGGTCCCCCAGGCTGCGCCCGGCATCCGGGCCGCGCCGCCCGCCCGCGGGTCCGGGACCGAGAACACCGCGGGAGAGGCCGCCCACGGCCGCCGAGCCACCGCGGCGCCCCCGCAGCGGGAGGCCGGCGCCGGCCGCGGGGTAACAGGTCCCGGCCGGCCGCGCCCACACTCACCCTGCGCCGCCTTGCGAGCCACGCGCGTCCGCCACAGCCGCCGCGTCGCCTTCCAGGGCCGCAGCGAAGGAAACAGCCTCCGGCTCTGCTTGCCTCCTTTCTCGGTCGCACTCATCTGTGCGCCGCGCCCCTCCCCCGTCCGCCGCGGCCCGAGGGTCACCGCTCGCTGCCGCCGCCGCCGCGCGTCTGCCAGGTGCCTGCCGCCGCCGGGGTAGACGCGGCCTCCGGGGGAGGAGCTTGTGGCCGGGGGAAACCGCGGCTGGCGCGGAGCCCGGGAGCGGCCGGGCCGGGCTGGGGGCAGTGTGGCAGTGTGGCGCCGCGCGGACCCGGGAGGCGCCTTGCAGGTGAGCGCGGGACTCACGCCCTTCACTAGGGAGGAGCCGACCGAGGGCCCAGGTACAGTGAGGCTTCGTTAATTAACACAGTAATCCCATGGGAGGTGAACATCCAGGCTCCCAGAGGTTAAATGCCTTCTCAGAGATCACACAGTGCTAAATGACGAGGATCCCTATACCTTCCTACTGCCTCGGAATGAATCAACATTATGTTAGAAATTTCTTTTAGAAAATTCTGGCAGATATTCCTGTTTTCTTCATGCAACAGGTTATATGACTCACCCATGATTTTTTTGAGAAACTATTCTATGTCCAGCCACTTTTACATACATGTCATTAAAGCTCATGGCAACCCTGTGGTGTGGGAGGCATCTTCCCATTTTCCAGATGAGGAAACTGAAATGGTGGAAGTGAGGCCCCCTCCACCCCACTCCCACAACCACCGCTAGTCCCTGTCCAGATTTTGTCTGTAAGTGGAGATTTAGTCTGTAACTAAGAGGAAGATCAAAATCAACATCCATTAACACTGTAGGAGTGCTATAATAATAGCTAATATTTATAGAGTGCGTTTTATATGCCGGATTTTACATACTTTATCTTATTTAACCCTCCCAATAATACTCATAGGAGAGAAACAATTAATATCCAAGCTAAACAGATGGAGAAACAGCATCAGAGAGGCAGGTTACATACCTAAAACTTCAATACAGGTTATATGTTTGGTCACATTATGAAATTGCTGTTTTTGTAGGCCTACACAATTGAATGTCAGACAAGAGCTTCACCAGGTGACCAAAATTAAAATCACCAACTGAGACAGATGAAAACTGAATGCTTCCAGATGTGATATATTGAGAAAGACACATCACCTATGGAGTATTCTGGCACAAAATTCACAACCTGAACCCAATCATGAGAAAACATCAGGTAATCCCCAAATGAGGGATATACTATTAAAAGGGGGAGGGGAGTGCTGTTTTCTTCAAAAGTATCAATGTCATAAAAGAAAAAGAAAGGCTGTGGAGATGTTCTAGATTAAAGGAGGCTAAAGAGATATTGCAACTAAATCCAATACCTGACCCTGGACTGGACCCAATTTTGGAGGTTTTTAAAAAAAAAAGACTCTCAAGCTGGGAGTCCAAGGCAGAAGGAGGATTACTTGAGGTCAGGAGTTAGAGACCAGCCTAAGCAAGAGCAAGACCATCTCTACTAAAAATAGAAAAATTTAGCTGGGCATGGTGGTGCAGGCCTGTAGTCCCAGCTACTCAGGAGGCTCAGGCAGGAGGATCACTCAAGCCCAGGAGTTTGAGGTTGCAGTGAGCTACGATGACCCCACTGCACTCTGCCTGTGTTGATAAAGGGAGACTCTGTCTCAAAAAAAAAAAAAAAGAGACACTCAAGGACATTACTGGATTAATTTTCCCAAAGAAATGATATATGAGTGATAGATAAAAATATCAATAATAAATTTGATGACATTGGTAACTACACTGTGATTATTTAAGAAAATATCTCTATTTTTAGAAAATACACACTGATGTATTTAGGAATAAAGGGCCATGATGCACTTAACTTCTCTTCAAATGACTGAGAGAAGAAAAGTTGTGTGTATACATACAAAATAAAGTGGGAGGAATCACTCTACCCAATATTAAGGTCTATAAAGCTACAGGTATCAAAACATTGTAGTATTGTATTGGCAGAGAGAGAGACACATAGGTCAATGGAACAGAATAAAGAACCCAGAAATAGATCCACATAAATATATCCAACTGATTTTTGACACAGGTTTAAAGCAATTCAGTGGAGAAAAGACAGCTATTTCAACAAATGATGCTGGAGCCATTGGACATCCATAGACCAAAAAAAAAAAATTTTGACATAAACCTCATACCGTCTATAAATATCAAGTCAAAAGGGATTGCAGACTTAAATGTAAAGTGTAAAACTATAAAACTTTTGTAACAATATAGGAAAATTTTCTAGAATCTGGACTACACAAAGAGTTCTTAGGCTTGTTACCAAAAGCACAATCCATAAGAGAAAAAAATTGATAAATTGGACCTTATCAAAATTATTTTTGCTCTGTGAAAGACCCTATAAAGAAGATGAAAAGACAAGCAAGCTACAGACTGGGCAAAATACTTACAAACCACATATCCAACCAAGGGGTAGGATTTAGAATATGTAAAGAATTCTCAAAACTCAACATTAAAAAACAAACAATCCAATTTTAAAATGTGCAAAAGACATGAACAGATATGTCACTGAAGAGGATATACAGATGGCAAATAAGCATATGAAAAGAAATTCAGCATCATTAGCCATTAGGAAAATACAAACGAAAACCACAATGAGATATCACATATACCTAACAGAATGACTAAAATGAAAAATAATGTTAATAACATCACCAACGCTAGCAAGAATGCAGAGGGAGAAACTGGATGACTCATACATCATTGGTAGGAATGTAAAATGGTATAGCCACCCTGGAAAAGAGTTTAACAGTGTCTTATAAAACTGAACACACACCTACCATACAATCCAGCAATTGCACTCTTGGGTGCTTATCCTAGAAAAATGAAAACACGTTCACCCCAAACCTGTACATGAATGTTCACAGCAGCTTTATTTTGTAATAACCAAAAAATGGAAACAACCCAGATGTCATTTAATGGGTCCATGGTTAAACAAGCTGTGGTACATCCATACTGTGGAATACAACTGAGCAATAAAAAGTAACAAACTATGGATACATGCAACAATCTAAATGAATCTCCAAAGAATTATGATGCCGGAAAAAAGCTAATCCCAAAAGGTTGCATACTATATGATTCCATTCATATAACATTCTTGAAATGGCAAAGTTATGGAAACAAAGGACAGAACAGTGGTTGCCAGGGAGGAAAATAATGGGTGTGGCCTATATAAGGGCAACAGGAATTTCCCTGTGGGGATGGAACTGTTCTCTATCTTGACTGTATCCATGTCAACATACTAGTTGTGATAATAAATTGCAATTTTGCACAATGTTACCATTAGGGTACATGGGATCTCTCTGTACAATTTCTTATACCCACATATCAACCTACAATTATATCAAAATGAAACATTTTAATTTTTTTTAAAGTTGCATATTTGCAATTCTGTATGGTTCAATCCAATATCTAAAATGTGGTTGAGCCATGATTCAACCTAGGCTCATTACTTCATAGCTACATTCGACTTCCCCATGACCCCTGGCTCACTCAAGGAGGCCAAGGATCATCTGCTAGGTCTCAGGGAGGAGGTTAGAGGACTGGGAGAGGTCACAGGTGCATGGAGGCCCAGGCTTGTCAGGGAGGGCTGGATTACTCTCCTAGTTTAGAAAAAGGCCCTGAGTGGTTTAGATAAGTAACACTCTAAAAGAAATTTGGGGACAGCCCTATTTTATTCTTTCTCTAATTTGAAAGAATAGGAAGATATAAATATGAAATGAAGAAGGGAAGTGGGAGAGACTGGGAAGAAGGTGGAAATTGAGAAATGCCCTCACCTCTGTCAGCAATAAACTGAGTTTTCTTCTACACTTGCCTTCTCCATGGCCTCCAGACTGAAGAAATAAGCCCCTAGAAGAAATGACCTAATTAGCAAAGCTACTCAGGAATAGTGCCCACATGCGACCAATTAATACCCTAGACAAGGGTTGCCCACTGCTCCTGAGACTTCTTACCCTGGCCTTAGGGTTAGAATACCTGGTATCTAGTCCTGCTTACCCGAACCATCTGTGAAAAATTGGTTATATCCCTTCCCCTCCTGCCTTACTATTTAACCACCACCACTACAACACTCCCGTTAATGGAAGGGCTTTAACCAGATGACCTAGAAGTTCCCTTCCAGAGTCTCCCACCATCCCTCCTCTAGGTCCTGACTGTCACTAACAGGTTGTGAAATACTGTTAAGTGTGAATAGCCCCAGTGGGCCTGGCTTAGAGACTCACCTTTTCTTCCATTGTTCTGGCACATCCGGTGGATTAAAACAGCTCCTTGGAGGGGCCCCTTGCTCTCTGCTTAGACTTCACTGGTCAGGGAAAGATGAGAGGGACATTCTTCTGCTTGCCCTTTTAGTCCAAACATCACATGATTTCTATGGCACTGGTCCAGCTGGAGCTGACTGGCCAGAAGCCTCTGGCCCCCACAGTTATGGCTTGCTCCAGGCAGATTCAATGGTGAGGCTTTGCCACAGTCCCTAGAAGCCACGGGAAAAGAATGTGACCTGAGAGAGCTTTCACCAAGTGCCCTAGGGCACATTCATGAGCATTAGCAACATGGAATTTCCTTTCAAATGTCAAAAATGCAAAACAAATAAGCCCACTTATTTGTAAGTCTGGCTCACTGGGCAAGAAGAAAAACAAAAAGGAAAACAAAAACCCTGAATTCCACTCATGTCATTGTGTTTACAAAACTAGGTCCTGAAATGTGAACATGACAGCCCTCAAAGTCATTGGGATACAAGATGTGTGAGTGTGTGTGTGTGTGTGTGGCAAGTGGAGGGTAGCTAATAGAAAGAGCCTGGACTCCCCAGCTAAGCACAGCTGTGAGAGTCCTGGCTCTGCAACTTACTAACTGTATGGCCTTGGCCAACTTGCCTTACTTCTCTAAGTCTCAGTTTCCTCATCTGTAAAATGAAAATAATAAATTGTACCTACCTCATAGTTATGTTAAGTTTTACATTATATGTAAAGGATAGAATAGGCTCAATAAATGGTGCTTATTATAATACTGTGTCCATTTCGAGAGACAGTAACAGATAAAAAGGAATGGCTTTTTTTTTTTGCACTGAATAAATGTGTTTGTGCCTAAAGAGAGAGAAATGAGGCCGGGTGTAGTCGCTCACGCCTGTAATCCTAGCACTTTGTGGAGCTGAGGTGGGAGGATTGAGACCAGCCTGAACAACACATGGAGACCCCATTTCTAAAAAAAAAAAAAAAAAAATTTTTTTTAATTAGCCAGTCATGGTGACACGCACCTGTAGTCCCAGTAACCCCGGAGACTGAGGCAAGAGGATCACTTGAGCCCAGGAGTTCAAGGCTGTAGTGAGCTAGAATGACCCCACTGCACTCCAGCCTGGGCAACAGAGTGAGATGCTGTCTCAAAAAGAAAAAGAGAAATGAGAAGATTTTGATTTTTGGCGACGGTCATGTCCTTCAAACTTCATTATTTAAATGTGTCTCTCTTCTATTATGTCTGAGGGGCCCTGTTACCCAGCCTCCCTTACAGAAAGTTGCAGAATATCACCGAAGCTGTATAACCTAAAGTCATCTCAAATGCCTCTGGAGCCATTAGAACTGATAACTTTGTTTCACGTTTCAGTTGCCCCAGTGGCAATGCCAATAAGACCATTACTAGGGCAGGAAACAATGGAGGGTAATCTTCACTTTAAATTTTTCAATCTGAGGCTCTCCAAATTCACAAAATTAAAGAACAATACCTACCTAAATCTCCCCAACCATGACAATTTTCAGCAGTGGCACCTGGTGTGAGAGGAGGGGAAACCGCTCACGTAAAATGTCTTAGGACTGCTAAACAATGTGTTTCAATTATCTACTGCTACATAATAAACCACCCAAAACTTAATGACTGAAAACAATAACAATCACTTATTTGCTAATGAGTTTGAAATCTGGGCAGAGCTTGGAAGGGGCACAGCATGTCAACTGGGGTTGCTCAGGGCTCGAAGATCCACTTCTAGGATGGCTCGCTTACAGAGCAAACAAGATGGTGCTGACTGTCTGCCGAGAGCTCAGCCAAGAGCCTTCTTTCTTCTCCACGTGGTTGCATAGATGTCCTCACAGCAGGGTGGCTGGTTTCCAAAAGGGAGGAGGCTGGAGCTGCTAGGCTTTCTTAGATCCTTGGCTCAGAAATCCCCAAAAATTACTTCCTGCACATTCTGTTGGTTGAATCAGTCACAGACTCAGCTATTCAAGAAAGGAGTCAAAAGCTCCACATCTTTTTTTGGTTTTGTTTTGTTAAAAGACAGAATCTCACTCTGTCATCCAGGCTGGAGTGCAGCAGTACAATTGAGGCTGAGCTCCCTGTAGTGTTCCTCCTGCCTCAGCCTCCGGAGTAGCTAAGACCACTACCATCCAGGCTAATTTTATTTATTTGTTTGTTTGTTTTGAGACAGAGTCTCACTCTGTTGCCGGGGCTAGAGTGCCCGTGACGTCAGCCTAGTTCACAGCAACCTCAAGCTCCTGGGCTCAAGCGATCCTTCTTCCCCAGCCTCCCGAGTAGCTGGGACTACAGGCACGTGCCACCATGCCCGGCTAATTTTTTCTATATATTTTTAGTTAGCCAATTAATTTCTTTCTATTTTTTAGTAGAGATGGGTGTCTCGCTCTTGCTCAGGCTGGTTTTGAACTCCTGACCTTGAGCAATCCTCCCGCCTCGGCCTCCCAGAGTGCTAGGATTACAAGCATGAGCCACCACGCCCAGCCTTTTATATTTTTTTTATAGAGACGAGGTCTTGCTATGTTGCCCAGGCTGGTCTTCAACTCCTGGCCTCAAGTGATCCTCCTGCCCCGGCCTCCCAAAGTGCTGGGATTACAGGTATGAGCCACCATGTCCAGCCAGGTCCGCTTCTTGATGGGACGAGTAGCAAGCACATACAAGTGGGGCAGAATAGTTTGAGATCATCTTCAGAGACCAACTAGTACAGGGCCCCACCAACCAAAGAATAACCCCAACCAGCAGGTAAATGTCCAGATTCTCATATTTAGAGAGCAGATGCGCTGTGGTGAACCAACACTGCTTACCCCAAGGAAACAGGCGTTTTGGAAGAAGTCCAAGAAGTTCCCCACTAAATGGGGGAACAGGCACAGGACAGGCGCCATCATTCAAAGGCAAAGTACTATCACAAGTTAGAACCATAAGAAACCTAAAAACCCTTTTGAGTACCTACTGTGTACTCATAGCACTTTGTGTACACAGTAAAGCAAATATTATTATCCCCAATTTACAGATGTGGAAAATGAGGCACAGAGGAGTTAAGTGATTTGTATAAGGACATTAAAATGGCAAGTAAAGTAGACTCCATCAGGTTTTGGATGCCAAGCCTGGTGCTCTTTTCACTTCCTTCAGTGGGGGAGAGAGGTACCTGTGTGGCCGAAGCTTGGTAAGCAATGGAGAAAATGGCTCAAGGTGACACAGGAAAGATATGGATTTGGGAATTCTTTTATGGACAGTGTTGAGGGAAGCTGTGACATGCACTAAAAAGTCAGTAAAATCTCCTAAAATTCCACAAGCCATCTTGATTTTGTTTTCTCCACATGAACTTGGTGACCCCAGGGGGCATAAGCAGCGGGTGATGGGGGAAGCAGTCTTGCCCAGTTGGAAACTCACACATCTTCTCAGCCACAAGTTCTTCCCTAAGGAGCTTAGCCATCCCCTCTGGTTTATCAGCCTCAGGGACCAACTGGGCAACCTACCAATTGGTTCAAAGTTCCTGCTGCCCTCAGAAGTGAGTTTTGCTGATGCTGCCTCTGGCCCCTCAGCCAGCCTGACACACCGCCCAGATGAGGCCGGGGTGAGCTGACTCCGTCTGACTCCATCAGCACAATCCCCTGGTGTGTGCTCTGCTTGCATCGTACACAAGGCTTGCGCCCTTCCTGCACTCAAGTACAGAAAATGCAAAGGAAATCAAGGCTTTAGAGCTATGTCATCCAACACAGTATCCACTAGCTACATGTGGCTATATAAATTTACATGTAATAAGTAAAAATTAAATCAAATACTTAAAAATTCCATTCTTCAGTTGAGCTAGCCACATTTCAAGTGCTCAACAGCTACATGTGCTAGTGGCTACCTATTGGACATCACAGTTAGGGAACATTTCTATCATAGAAAGTTCTATGGGACAAGCACTGCTGTAGAAACATGCTTCATGCACCTTGGACTCATTTCAAGGTCTGTAACCACAGCAGAGCATTTTATTCCAAAGCCCTTCTTTAGTTCACTATGGTTTACCCCCATTCATAGATTACAGGCAGTCTCCGGGGGTACAGATGAGATATGTTCCTGAGAATGTCTTTAGGTTGGATTTGTATGTAACTTGGATCCCTGATGAACAGCACATATACAGTAATGATAATAATAAAAATAACACTATAATGGCTCATATGTGGTAATAACACAGTATAATGCTATAATAATAATACCCCTGCACTGTAATAAATTACAGAACTGTTGTGCTCTTTCTTTTAATTTCTAGGCTAATAGGAATGTTACACTTATTTTGATCTTCTAACCAGCTCAATAATAACCTTTCCATTTCAATAATTAATCCACTACACTTCTTAGTAATAGTTGATGCTTCACTGGAGCACTGCCTTTCACATGTTCCATTATTCTCACTTTATCCTTTATAATTGTTCTGAAAGTCCAGCGACTGCAGCCTAATGCTTTCCCAATGAATGGTGGCATGTGGCCTTTCTCCAAATGCTTAATTATTTCTACTTTCATTTCCATTGTCATCACCTTTCTCTTCACTGCATGCTCACCTGGACTTGCAGTAGACTTCCGTTTTGGAGGCATGGTCATACAGGCAAACACAGAGTCACAAAATTGAATAAATAAGTTAAGATGACAGTGATGTTGTACTTAAGCAACTGTATAAACAATCAGACTAGCTGCTTACATAAAGATGCTGCACCAACAAACTGCTACGCCATGCTTCGCAGAAGAAACTAGTTCCCTAATTATTAATTTAATTATTTAATGACAAATTATCCTTATGGGAAGCCTTAGGAGCCCATTAGCAAGTACAGAATGCTGTAAATTGGGTCAGCCATAACCCAGGGACTGCCTGTATTCTTTCTCCTTCAACTAACATGCACTGAACACCTACTATGTATCAGACTCGATGATATAGGACTTAGCATTTATTTCCACTAAATTGCATTTTTTTGTTTTGACCAAGACTCAAGGTCCTTTAAAATCTTGATTCTTTTATCTAGATAGTGATCCCTCCTCCCAGCTGTAAATCTAATCTGTATGATTTTACTTCATCCAAGTCACTGAAGCATCCAAGGCTAAGAACAGAGGCTTATATACAATGAGATAGGTGCGACCTTGCTCCAAATACATGGGTCTCCTTCCCCTTCCAGTAATGTTGGCAAGAGTCTTGTTGTGGGACTAGTGTTCTACCCTTTGCTTTCCCTCTTCCTCCACTTTAAGTCTCCCTATTTAGACTTGAACTAAAAGACAGTCAAGTGTGGTGAAGGAGTGAATGTATCAGTTTACTTTCTGAATCCCAAACAGCTTTGGTGACAAAAATCAAAATTCAACCCAGGAGGAGTTTGAAACAATGAAGATAAAATAGGGTTTTGGGGTCTACTGAAAAGTCCAAATGGACATTAAATATAGATCAGAAACCCTTGTGATGGATCCATTACATATTGATCCTTTATCCGCTCTTCCTGTGAAGAATCAGCAAGCAAGGAGGAGACACAGGGCTATCTCATGTACATGTCATGTTTTCTTTTGCTTCTGAACCTCTAGTTCGGAGTGTGGGGAGTTATATTAACAGGGTTCACAAATGTCAAGCTCCATCTCCTTCCTGGCATGTGGTAGAATTGCAGTTCCCCACTTTTTACTGCCTTCCTTAGAGACAGCCACTGTTAACTGTTTCACATAGATCTTTCAGGACCTTTCTTCTACATTTCCACACATGAGTAAATGTACATAAAAGATATAGCAGGAAAACATTTAGAAATATTAATCTAAACCCTCCTTGCTGCCACTCTCTAAACAGCATGGCTCTTCTGTGCCCATTGCCACGGGGAGGGAGGGAAGAAAATCAACAAGCACAGGGCGTTGTGAAGGTTAAATCTGGAGACAGAGGGATCCCCTGTCATCGCTTTCCCCACTCTTGACTATTCCCCCTGGGAGACAGGGAGACAGAGGCCTGAGAGAAAGTGGTGGGAATATATTTTGGAAGGTCCTAGAATGAGCAGCTTGGCGGCCTGTCTCTGGGGCAGAATCCCAAAGAGTTGCCTGTAGACAACCTCTCAGACATTCCAAGGCCCTGGCAGGGAGGAAGAGCAGCAAAATGAATCCTGGGCCTCCAGAATGATTTCTGTGCCCATGGGCAGAGTATAGAAGTAGCAGAGAGAACCACCAGACTGACAGGACGGGAACACCTGTGTGAACTGACACCAAGAATCAGACATGAAGGTGAATATCTTGGCAGGTTCTTGTGTTGACAGATGACCTCAAGTATCAGACGGATTGACGGCTGTCCCAGCTTCAGGTGCTTTGGGACTCAGACACGGTCCTGGAAAAAAGGAATGAGAAACTCCAAATTCACTGAGATTGTATCTACAAGGCTGATGTTGTAGGGATTCAAAACAGAAATTAGATTGAATTATAGAAAACTAAAAAGTTTTTTGTATGCCTGAGTTGTGAATTTACTATTCGACACACATACATACATATACATACACACAAATATTTTTAAAGGGTATCATAATCTATATATTGTTCATTACAGTGTATCTGGAAACAATTCCAATGCAGAGTATACCACAGATAGATGTAATATGATTTATTATTTATTACTTAGCCACATACTTACTGTCAGCTATTTAGATTGTTTCCAGTTTTTGCTGTTTGCTTCAACCATAACTTCAAATGGATATCCTTATGTGCATATATGTATTTCTGTAGGATAGATTCCTTGAAATCAAATTATAAGATCAAAGGGTATAAGAATTTTTCTTTTCTTTTCTTTTCTTTTCTTTTCTTTTC
>VBSM01000529.1:47069179-47114295 GCA_008086735.1 Cheirogaleus medius | reverse complement strand
CGGCTAATTTTTTCTATATACTTTTAGTTGGTCAATTAATTTCTTTCTATTTTTTTAGTAGCAACAGGGTCTCGCTCTTGCTCAGGCTGGTTTCGAACTCCTGATCTTGAGCAATCCGCCTGCCTTGGCATCCTAGAGTGCTAGGATTACAGGCCTGAGCCACCGCGCCCAGCCGCATTTCACTTTTTCTTCATTTTATTTTAATTCTCCTGGAAACTTTCATTCCACTTTTTTATGTCTCTTTGGTATACTTTTTTGAATTTGTACCCTCTTGTAAACCTTGTAATTTAGCCCTAATTTTAGAATCAGTGTCATCCTTCACTTTTTTCCTGTGCTCAATCAACTTGTTTCACAAATTTTTGTTTTGTGCCCACTTCTATTCTGCATTTGTGAGTGTCTGATTTGTGCATTTTTTTCATATCTGCCATTACTTGTCTCATACTATTTGATTCATCTGGGAGTGTTATGCTGTAGTTTCATCTGGTTTGAAGTTGGGTCTTGATTATTTCCATCAGTTGAAGAATTTTGATTCTCAATTTATTTTTGTTAAAAAACAATTTCGAATGATGGCTGACTTTCTGGTTCATTTTCAAAACTTGGATTTTCCTAGGCCAAATATTACTACTGATGTGGCTGAAGGATTTAAGAGGCTTACTAGGTTTCTTAGCTCAAGAGTGCCCTCTTCAGTTGGTGTAGTGACATGCAATTTCTTTAATAAACAGCATCTTTTTTCTTTATTTTTTGGCTTGGGGTGGGGAGTGTTAGGGAGAGTTTAGTGTGTCTTAGATTTCATGAAACTCTTCTTTCTGTAGGATCTTTAATTTCTGACTTCTTTATTCTTCCCTATTCTTCATCACCAAATTTCTAAGAGATGCCTTTTCTTTCTGAGTTCCTTTCTTCTTTCCCAGAAGCAGTACCCTCTCAAGATGTAAAGGTTGGGCCCATGCACTTTCAAACCCCTTCAACTCCCCAGTAGCAAGTGCTCTGATTCAGTACGGCTATTCTTAGTATTTCTCCACTTAGCCTGGGACTCTCTGGGACTCCACTACATTCTCACTATCTCAAATAATTCCTGTCTACCTCTCCACTTCTACATGAGCTCCATAGCTGGTACTGTGAATCAGTCACTGATTTAAGATATTTATTTCCCCACTCAAATGAAATGGGAGTACGCAGTATTCTATTTCCCGGTTATGTGGTAGATAAACTTGATTTTATTTGCTGTCCTTGTTGATCTGTGTGGTTTTTGAAGATGTGTAGAAAGATTCAGACTTAGGAATTTGTCATTATCTTCAGAGTCCTCAGTATCTAGCCTCAATTTATAAATGCCAATATTTATAAGTTTTTAGGTAAGACTTTCATATGTGCACTAAATAATTGGCCTGTTTTATTGGCTTCATACTGGGGAAACATACCAAAGGTTTTTTTATACAGATAAAATACAGAGGATGGTCCATCCAGGTCTCTAAGGAGTTTTAGCCTGCCCCCTTTCACTCTGCCCTGTTGTACTGATAGAAGCCTTCTATATTGTGGTGGGTGCATGTGATCAACATATCCAGGATAGCCAGTATCTCCTAGTGGTCAATATGTCCAGAGTAGTCATCCCTTTTTGCTGAAGCTTACTACCACGTCTTAGTTCAGACCAGCAGTAAGGTTACAATTTCTTCATGCAAATCTGAGATGTCATTTTCTGGTGTATGATCTATACTGTCCTCCATTGATAAAGTGAACCAGGCCCTTCCCAATACAATTCAATCTTACCTTTATCTCCTCAGTCCTGCCTCACACTGCCTTGGTCTCATGCCTTCCTGTATATACCATTCCCTCTGCTTGAGTTCTCTCTTTCCTACATCACACAGCTCAAATATTAGCTCTTTCTTGGTCCTTACTTGGCCAACCAAGACAGTACCTTTGTTCTCTCAAATATGGTGCAGTGACTAATTCCAATAGATTCCAATGATCTAATTAGATGTCCATCTCCTGCAGGAGATTGTGAGGAAGTCAAGGGCAAAACTGAGTCTTATTCATCTTGGTATCCCCAGAACCTGTTGGTACTTGACAAAATAATCCAAGTTATAATTGGATGACGACATAGATGATATACTAGTTTTGGGCCCAGTCGCATCAGTCAGCTTGGGCTTAATTATACTGTGGTACCAAACTCTACCCAACTCTCAGTGGCTTATAAAAACAAAGGTTTATTTTTCATGCATACTACTCTTCCATCATGGATTGGCTACATCTCTGCTTCACTTCTTCACTTGCAGAGGGAAAGAGAATAGTGACCATGCTCCAGCTCCTGTGGCTTCTGCAAAGGGAATCTGCTCAGAAGGGGCACACTTCCTTTCTGCCCACATTTCATCCACCAAAGCAAATCACATGTCTAGCATGAAGCCGATGGGGCTGAGGTGTAAAATCCTCCCCAAAGGAGGAGGAATGAATGTCTTACCCTTTGATAGAATCCCAGAGGCATGGAAAAGCCTTTAGAACCTAAGTTTCTCAGGCTCTTGTCGGCTGGCTTCTCACCAGGTTCAGCTAAGGGAAGCCCCCACAGGAGATAGGAGACAGTGAACTTGGGAAAAGCCAGGGTGTTTTCCCCTTCACTCCCTATTACAGGGGGCTTCTCCCACAGAGGCTATAGTTCCCCCATGGCTCTAGCTCCCATGAGATAAACCTCTGGGGTTTCTGCTCCTGTTGAGTAAGCCCAGATGCTACCTTAGTCATAATCTGATCTCATCTCCTAGCGTGTAAAATAGGGAATCTGCTCACATCATCTAGTTCTTTTGACAATGAAAGTAAAGAATGCACATTAAAATGTATAAATAGGCCAGGCATACTTGCTCACACCTGTAATCCTAGCACTCTGGGAGGCCAAGGCGGGAGGATTGCTTGAGGCCAGGCCAGGAGTTCAAATCCAGCCTGAACAACAGTGAGACCCTGTCTCTACTAAAAATAGAAAAATTAGCTGGGCATTATGGCAAGCACCCATAGTCCCAGCTACTCAGGAGGCTGAGGCAGGATGATCAATTGAGCCCAGGAGTTTGAGGTTGCTGTGAGCTGCGATGACACCACTGCACTCTACTGAGGTGACGGAGCAAGATGCCATCTCAAAAAAAAAGTGTAAACAATAAGGTGCTGGTCAAAAAAGGAATAAAGAAATACAAAATAAGGCAATATGATGTAGTAGAAAAAAAAATGGACCAAAACACAGTGACTCATGCCTGTAATCCCAGCTACTAGGGAGGCTAAGGCAGGAGGATCACTTGAGCCCAGGAGTTCAAGACCAGCCTGGTCAAAGAGTAGTGAGACCCTCATCTCTAAAAATAAATTTTTAAAATAGAAAAAATTAGCTGGGCATGGTGGCACATGCCTGTAATCCAAGCTAGTCAGGAGACTGAGGCAGGAGGATCCCTTGAGCCCAGTAGCTCGAGGTAGCAGTGAGCCAGCATGGGCAGCAGAGTGGAGATCCTAATTCTAAATAATAATTTTAAAAATGGGACTAGGGATAATTGAGGGGTTCAGAATCTTTCTTTGCCACCAACTGTCACCTTATCCAGGTAACATGTGTTCTTTATTTTTCTCTTCTGCAAACTGGAGATAACACTGTTGATGATGTCATAGTTGCACAGTGGCATAAATGAGAGTATCTGTGAAAATTTATATTATCAAATGTAAAAAGCTATAGAAACATTAAATGAATTCACTAGTTACAAGCAGAAAAAACCTTTTATTTCTATCAAATTGAAAAGTATTAATCTTCAAGCAAGAAAACCAAAATCATCAATAATACAATTAACGGGATAGCATATACAGATCAGACTATAGGTTTAGATACTTTGAATTAAGCACATACACCAAAATTAAGAAGGCCAACAACTGTCACACTGAGGAAAAGCACTCTGACTCATCGTAAACACACGACTTCTGGGAAACTTGAGCTGACATTTCACAAGACAGTAAACCAAAGAGACAGGTTGTCACTGGGTTAGAGAACTGATCTGAGCTTGAGAGGGATCACAGTGAAATGCCATTGTAACTCAACAGTTTCCCCCCAGAGATCTGTTCATCTCAAAAACAAGAATATATAAAATTCAGTAGTACAAATTCTCATAAAACTAGAAAAGCCCTCTAAGCCCTAATATCCTTGGAGCTTACATAAAGACTGAGTTTTCATTTTTCTTCCCTTTACTCTTCTCTAAATTAAATACAAAATAGTTTGCTTTTATTGAGTACATTTCTGACTTTGTAGCCAAAGCTTTAAAATGAAGAAAAGAATGATTTATAAAATGAATTAGACACACATCCACCCCAGGGAGAATCTTCAAGGTGGTCTGCTCCTGTGAAAAGTTTTAAGTAGGAAATCTTTTATTTAAAGAATGACAGTGTGCCTCCTGGATAACCTAATTATGACTAGTGGAAGGAATTCATATCTATGCCATACAGAAGCTTTCACCCTTTCGGAAATGTTTTACCAAATCTCTCACACACAAAATGATCAAATTGGGGAATTCCCTGAAGCATACAGATAATGGCATTTATTCTGGCAAGAACTGTGCAATTTATTACAAGGAAGATAAGGTATGGCATATATAAACAATGGTAATTATAATATGTCTCAACAGATGCAGGAAGCAGATTTTTTTCATAGTTGAAATACGGTTTCATGGTTTCTCAACATCTGGGTCTTGCACACTTCTCATCTGGAAACAAAACTGGGCTATTTATATCTGGAAAGGAATGATAACTTATGACCAGATCACACTCCCATATTAAAAGAAGTCTCCATTACTGGGTCCTTCTTTTGAAACACCAAACAGACCAAGGAGTTAGTAAAAATGGAAAAGGATAACAAGAAAGCAATTCGTACTGTGAACAAGCCTTCACCTTATGAATTGCCTCTCCAGCAAAATCGACTGCAGAAAGAAAAGACACTATGTGTTAAATGAAAGGTAATAAAGGAAATCCATTAGGTGTACACAAATGCCTCCTGAGATCCTGTAACCCAGCAGAGTACAGATGAGATGCGTGCCCTCTGTATCCACGATGCGCAACTACCATGGTGACCCACTGAGCGCCTTTTTCCTGTCTCAGCACCAGAGCACCAACAGCAAAGATTCCAGGCTGGAGCGAACACATTGTTTTATCTATGAATGAGAATGGGGAGCTCAAACTAGGGAAAGGTACAAAAAAGGCCCTTTTTAATTTCCTGATTAATCCCTATAGGTATATGAAAACACATGTTTAAATAAACAGGATTATTTCAGCTTTTAAATATAAGGAGGCGAGTTAATTGAGATAACATCTATTATTACCAATTAATTACATTAGGTAATTGTTGAGGATTTAATTAGACAATGCAAGTAACGTGCTTAGTGTGGAGTAAATAGTAATCATAAGAATGCCTATACGTTAAGTTAACACATTTGGAAATATGTGATCTGTGTGATTTGAGCAAAGACCTCCAGCAGGCTTAAACTCCTTAGACAAATAGATGAAGTCAAATATTGAAGTCAAATATGGGTTTGTATAGGCATCTTTCTATCTAAAGTTATCCTGTCTCAACATTTTAAATAACAGAAAAGGCCACAGAGATGCCTCTCTCCATGAATCCTCCCTCATTCATGCCTATTCTTACCTTTTTCCTTCCCTACCAAAGAGAGGAGTACACCTTGGGTAAAGATGGAGCTCATGTGAGCTTGGCCGCTGGAGGGTGGCAGGGAAGTGACAGGAATGAATCTCCCCCTGGTTACTGCCACAATTGTTGCATGACAAGCAGATGGTGGGTGAAGGTTTGAATTTGGCATTCAGAGTCTTGTTAATGTGCAATATTAATATAATGTAGGTCCAATGGTACAAAAGTCAAGAGTTACCCTATGTTAGATGCTTAATCACCATTTGTTCACCTACTAGCACTTTGAGTAGGATTCGTTTATCATCGGGACCTTGTTTGGAGAGGGAGTTAGGGAGTGATTTGTTCTAAACTCAGGGAAGAAAGTGAGCAGTGTCTGGATCTGTCCAAGGAGCGCAGGCCCATGTATGAGCACCATGTCTGGGGATGGCTCGAGGGTGAAGGCTGTTTCAGGGACACAATGCAGTGGACATAGAAAGGGTAGGTAAGGAACATGAGCTCACCTCCTCTGCAGATTAGCCTGGACCCAAGCCCAGCCCACTTGGACAGCCTATTATTCTATTTATAAATGAGGACTTAGGGAGGAGGCCTAAGGACTCAGACTCTCCTCTAGCAGCTTCCTTTGCTTATGCAAAAGGAGAGAAAAAAAAAAAAAAAGAACATTCTCATACAGACACTGCTATTCTTGATGTGAGGCTACGAGCAGAACCAAGCAGGCTCAGGGCCCTGGGTTGCTTGGGATAGGACACAGGTAGTTAACATCTAGGAACAAACTCAGTCTTCTGAGTCAGGAAAACCTGGGTTTGAGTCCCAGCTACACTGTTCATTGGCAGCAGGAGCCTGGGCAAGATGCTTCAGATCCCTGACCCTTGCCTTCTTTGTTCATAAATGTGGAATCATGCCCATCTCATAGGATGCTAGAAACATGAGATGACATGTTTGCAAAGGCCTTAAAGCTGCACATTTCACTCAATAGGCCTTCAATAAATGGTACCTGTCATAAGCTTGCATTAGTGTTGGAGGGTATTAAACACAGCAGCATTTCCAAGTTCTAAATAAGTGGGAAGCCTGTTAAGATCATGGAAGAGCTGAACTAAGAGCTGGATTGGAATCTTAAAGACCATCCAAACTACTCTCTTTGCTTAAATATGAAAGAACTGAATGTGTAGCAATAGAAGGAAAACCAAGAAAAGATGTTCCTCTAATTTTACTTCTGGCAAAATATTTTCAAGATAACTTGAATTTGTACTTAAGGGAAAACTAGAAGGTTGATAAAAACCAGAAATAGATTTTTTTTTTTTGTAAGGCCACTGACCATGAAACAAACATCATCTTTCCAAGACCATGGAAAAGGTGTTTCTCTTATTGGTCTCACCTAGCAAAGGATCCCCAACTGCAAAATCAAACATTGCTGAGACTTACCGAGTGACTCAGTGTTGGCTACAATTGTCTATTTAGCTGGAAGGGAAGAGGGAGGGAAGGATGGATAGAAGGGTAGAGTATGGAAACAGGGATCAGGCTTCTCCCATTCCCTTCCCCAAACTCCAAAGGCAGTGATTACATTGGAAGGTCTGCTAAACACAAAGATAAGTGAAGAAAGAAGTCTGAAGATTTTTCTGCTTCCAATAAAGCACATAATTTCCTCTTTTGAGTTATCCATATAACTTTAACTGTCTACTTTGCCTAGTTTGCAGAAATTGTCTTCATGGCAGTACTACTCTAATTGTGCAATTTTCCTCACATCAGACTTGTTTTTCTCTGTACCTGGTTCCCCAGGAAACCTGAGCTTTACCTACATGTCTAATATTCACCCTGTCTCCATCAGCTGGCATTCAATTGCAATTCTAAATTCTAAAGTGCTCAAAGTCAATATAATGCACTAACATTTCATAGATGTGAACAGGGCATTTTCACTGCATAAACCTAAAAGGCAAATCATCTTGCTTTGCTGTCATTGAGAGAACAAGGAGGAGACTGGTCTAAATTTCCACTAACATAACCAAACAACATTCATGTAAAGGGACAAAAGGAGAGGAACTGGCAAGAGTAAGGAAGATGTGCTCATATCATATATAAGACAGTGAATTGGCTCAGATTCACTGGGACATCTTCAGAAAGTAAATAATGTGTTTCAACAACATTGAAGTGCTGAAATAAGCTTCTTTTTTTCCTCACCAGTATGAAGGGTTAGACAGAAGTCACTCCCAGGAATAGTAAAGGATGCTCGCTGGGTACAGTCATGATGCATGAAGAAGGGATATGTATTTTTAAGGCAGCAGGAATAAATTTAATTGTCCTTCCCAGAGGACAGAAAGAATTACTCAAGGTGGCCACCAAGTCTGGAAACCAGGCAAAGCTTTTAACAAATGGCTTATTGATATTCCATTATGATGAATGACAAAATATTAGTATCTAATTCTAGACTTTATGGCCACCCCATAGAATGCATCTTTGGAACAGAAAAAAAATTAAAGATTTTATTTCCCCATAATCCTAAAGCTGTCATACCTAGTCTAGGCACAGCAAGTGCAACATTCTGCTCAACTGCACAGGCTCCATTCTCTGTAACAACTATTTATAATATGTTTGGGTCACTCACAGAAGAGAAACACTGTCAGCATCAATAGTTAGCAGCATTTTAAAAATATTTTGTTGTCTTGAATAAAAAGATTAACTATTTATTCTATTAGTCCAGTAATTCCATATGGTCTTATTACTTCTATATATAAGATATGATCTTTCAACATTTATGTAGGCAAATATTTCCCATGGTTTTGTTTTTTTTTTGAGGATTCCCAAAAGACTTTAGGGGTTCCCAAAAGACCTTTAGGGGTTTAATTTTTTCATAATAAAAGAAAGAAGCGGTGTCAATTTATGAGAGTCAAACAAGCAAGTTTAAGTAAGACCCTCTGCATAGCTCAATTCCTGGTGCATGAAGAGATTCAATATAGTCCCTTCACTCTCTGTTCTTAGAAGAACTTGAGAGGGATAACAGCAATAACTGTCTGTATTATTTCATAGCCTATATTTAATAGCCTAGGAAGAGACAAAACAGATGTAAAAAATACACAGTCTTAAAAAAATAGAAGCCAAATCCTCTCATCCCAGGATGTCTGAAAAGGAGACTCTATATGGAGCATGAATGCAGAAAAGGAGTCAATCCTACCAGAAAAAATGAATTATGGACATAGTCACTCAAGAACAGGGAAACAATGACTGAGAGCAATTAGCTTCAATTTCATTGTCATCAGGAGGACACACACCAGAGAAAGCCTGGACTACAGTCCTTGCCATTCTCTGGCTTACTGGTACTATGGTTCAACAGTCTTTGGGGAGACGGGGAGAACCAGAGACCACCATCATAACGTGTAGAAAGACTACTAGAGCAACAACATGGCTGTCAAAAATCAGCTAGAGCTCTGGGTATATATCGTTTCAAATCCAGCCTGTACTTGCTTCCTTGTGAGAGGCTTGAAACATGTGCAGAGATACCTTAAACATAGGTAGGTGACCATTCTTTTGAAAGACAGAGGAGAGCCTCTTCGTGAATTCTTTCTACTCATTAGTTTTCCTGTCAGTTCACTATTTGAACTAGAAAAGATGCTGCAGGCTATCTCAGCTAGCTTCTAATTTGGACACAGCACCAATACTACACACACGATTGAATGAATGACCACGTCTTCCTGATTCTTCCATTGGGCAGTGTCAGTAGGCTTCTTTGGACTGAATAGGTGTGATCTTGTTCGAGAAAAGCGTGTAAACATAGGGCCAGATTTTGTTAGTCTCCGTCCCAGAAAATTGGTGGAGCACTCCTCGGCTCCTGAAAAACAAAGTCCAACATACAAAGGCATTTTAGGTTTCTTTTTAACATATTAGGACAGAGGAAGATCCCAGATATAAAACAAACACAATCTCATGGTCCACATCACAGGTTACTAAGTGCCAAAACAGACCCTTTCAAATGTATAAATACTTCCACTGGGTGTCCCTAAATAAGGCTATAGCTTCTGCAATTCTGGTATGCTTGCCATGACACCACCTTTTTTTCTCCCCTTTAAAACATATCCAAGAATGACATTATAGGGGCAATGCGAAATGTGCTTTTCAAAAGCAAACCATTAAAAAGTTTTGGTATGCTAAAACCCTCATTCCTTACAACAAGCAATCACAGAGCACAGGATGTTTTATAATATAAGCAGAAAACTCAGATCTAAAGGTTTGCTAAATTATTTGGGGACTACAAGGTCAGAAACCAATTATAGGAGAGGCTATAAACTGCTGTTTTGAAGGCAGTGAACATATGGTTTTGTTTGGCTTGCATGTTGTTTAAAAATGTTCAATTTGTTGCCAATATAAAAATTGGCATTTTTTCTCCCACCCAGAAAGCCAGATTTCTGCTTCTCCTGAAAAATGGGCATTGTTAGCTACATGGGCCTGCATGCCCCTGTGGTGATTACTGGCTGCACCCGCCTAGGAGCTGTCCAGTTCAACTGTCGCTCAACAGCCCAGCTCGACACATCCCCCACATTTCCAATACCTGCCTGGCCCCTATAGCCATCTGAATTTTCAATCTCTAGTTTATGATTTTAGCTTTTATGTGTTAAACTTCCTACAGACACATCAAGAAGGGACACACCAAAAGTCCCCAATCTTCTATCCAAATCAGGTATTTAAATGTAGGCGTGTCAAAATATAGACTATTATCTCAGCCACTTAAAAAGGAAAATGAAAATAAGTCTAGGTGCAATTTTACATCTAGAACGGACAGAGGTGATGAGGTTTAATCCATTATGCCCTGATAGTTTCAGAATAAAGGTATTGGATTTTATCTCACATGTACAACTCCAATATATCGTCTGACTTCTGAAGAGGCATTGGGTCTTTAGAGTTTATCCAGCTTCAAGAAACACTACTCTGCCTCAGCCCAGTGTCCTTCCCAGGAGGCTCCACACCTTCCGAGTTGGCCCTTTGTGATGAAAACACTGAGGCATACTCACTTGTACAAGTCAATGACCGGCTTTGCCACATCCTTGTACTGTCTGAGCCTGGCAGCAACTGCTTCGGGTTTATCATCCTCCTGCTGGACTAATGGTTCTCCAGTGATGTCATCAATCCCCTACAGATTCCAGAGAAAACAATTAATATGAACAGTTAATTGGGCCATTCCATAGGTAAAACCTTTCCTGTGCAAAACTATATATAAATTCACCTTTGACTCCTACCACATGGTAAATTAAGCGTTGGTGACAGTGGTGATGATGAGGGTAGTTGAAAAAGAAATAGCACACTTAACAGTATGTTAACCTTATTTCCTGAGAGCTGACATTAAATCTTTATAACTGCTTGATCTTTCCAAACATCTTTCCAGTGGTGTTGATAAATGGCACTTTCAATTCAGTCTAAAATTCCATGTAATGGCCCAGCGCAGTGGCTCACCCTGTAATCCTAGCACTCTGGGAGGCCAAGGGGGGAGGATCGCTTGAGCTCAGGAGTTCGAGACCAGCCTGAGCAACAGCAAGACGCTATCTCTATTAAAAATAGAAAAAATTAACTGGGTTTGGTGGCAAGCGCCTGTAGTCCCAGCTACTCAGGAGGTCAAGGCAAGAAGATCACTTGAGCCCAGCAGTCTGAGGTTGCTATGAGCTAGGCTTATGCCATGGCACTCCAGTCCAGCCAACAGAGCAAGACTGTATCTCAAAATAAATAAATAAATAAAATTCTGTGTAACCTTCCCCAGCCACAAACTTTAGACAATGTCACCTTGGTTCTCTAAATATTCCTAAGAGTGCCTTGTTTTCTATAGCCTGAGTTCTTAATATGGAAAATAAAATATCTCAAAGAAGCAACCTGGCTTACTTAGAAAAAATATTAATGTAGGAGAAGACATTTTAGTACCATCTCTGCCAGATTTCAAACTCTATCATGTAGTTACTCTGAAATTTAACTTACTCAGGTTATTTTACTAGATCAAATAATGACATATCTAAAGGTGTTTTAAAATAGGTATGACTCAAATACCCATGATAATCATGGACAAACATTCTGAGACCTGAAAAATTATAATTTTTTAAAAACCCGATTTTCAATGTGCCTTAACCACCTCAGGAATGATACCTCCTTGCAAATTGCAAAATGGACACATTTTTATTTTGCCTCCCATGTCCATGGCTATTACTCTCCAGGAGAGATAGTCACAAGAAATAAATCTGTCAAAAGATAGACTAGAAAAGAACCAAAATGCTCAGGCAACTCAACTGGATAATCAGAAACCGGCTATAAATTTGAAACGCACTAAAATTCCATTACAGCTCAGGACCCTGAGGTATATGGCTTATGCTTATGATTTATTGGTGAACCACATAATTATCACATGTACATGCCATGGTTGTTAACCTGACACAACAGGAGAGGGCATGGGAGAAGGGTGTATCTCCACCTACATTCCTCTCTTCTTACAGCCACAAAGCTCAGAAGTCATTTCCAGGATTTGCGAGCACCAGCAAATACAGCACTGCTTCCAGAAAGAACAGAATGATGCTAGAGCAGCAGCATCCTGGGGAGCTTGGCCACCATAGCTGGTAGAGTCAGGCCAGGTTAGCATTTTCACTGCTGTCTTTAGAAGCAGCATTGTAATTGTAGATGTTCATTTAGGGAAACCCAGACTTTGTAAAGCAACTCAACGGTAAAGCTGTTCAAATTTTATGAGAATATTTGCATCAGCGGGTCTGGATAAACCCAAAATGTGAAGCATCTGTGTTGGACTTCAGTGTTTCCATCTGTATTTTCAGAACTCCTTTTTTTTCCTCCCCACCCATTTTTTTCCCCTATTGTAACTTCTTGGGATGGAAATGAGGAAGGGATCTAATAAAAAAATTACAGGCCAGGCATGGTGGCTCATGCCTGTAATCCTAGCACTCTGGGAGACTGAGGTGGGAGGGTCACTTGAGCTCACAAGTTCGAGACCAGCCTGAGCAAGAGCAAGACCCCGTCTCTACAAAAAATAGAAAAATTAGCCAGGCATGGTGGCTTACGCCTGTAGTCCCAGATACTTGGGAGGCTGAGGCAGAAGGATCGCTTCAAGCCAGGAGTTTGAGGTTGCTGTGAGCTATGACAACACCACTGCACACTAGCTGAGATAATAGAGCAAAACTCTGTCTTAATAAAAAAATTACAGAACTATAATATATAGTTAATATATGTATTTTTTTCTAATTTTTGGTAGAGATGGGGTCTTGCTCTTGCTCAGAGCTAGTCTTAAACTCCTGAGCTCAAGCGATCCTCCTGTCTTGGCCTCCCAGAGTGCTAGGATTACAGGTGTGAACCACCAAGCCTGACCTATTTATATTTTTAAAAGATGGCTTCAAAAGGAGACTAGTGCTTAATCCAAATGAACCAGTCTCACTGGGACTTTATGGACATAATGGCACCCAGGAGTTAGGGAATCATTCTTAGCCCCTTGAAGTAATTTTCTGTAGTAATTATTGCCTCCATCTATATTCAAGTCTAATCTTTTCCATAAAGATTAACCCAGTAAGACACAATGCCACTTCTTCCACATTTGGATAACAAGTAATACTACCACCCAGTAACTGGACTTCAGTATTATCAGACTGAATTAACACATTAGTTCAATCTGTCCTTGGCAGATAAATAGAGAAAGTCATTATCAGAAAGATAAATCAGATACTCTTTATCAGAAAGAACAATAACTCTTTTAAGTGAATTTGTTCAAGTATCTTTATACACGGACCGTTATACATATTTAACTTTAGGTGATTATATCAATGTTATATTTTGAACTTTTTAAAGGCAATCTTTTTATTCCTTTAGCCCTGCCAGTCATCTTAACCCTCCCCTCTGCCCCCAGGCACATCAACTCTGATGCCCTTCCCTCATCCAGCCCCAGCCTGGGCTGTCTGCCAGCCCTGACAGAGCCTTAATGACTTTCTCCCAGATCTTATACAGCTAGAAAGCACATACGCACTCACAAACAGATAAACATAAAGAGGTGTGGTACTGTTTTCCAAAAATGGGATCATTCTGCTGTTTGCTTTTCTCATTGAACAATACCTTCAGGAAATTTCTCCATGTCAAAAAAGTATAGTGCTAATTTATTCTTTTTACTGACTACATTATATTCCAAGATGATGGGGACATTCTCAAATGTATTTAACCAGTCCCCTACAGATGAACATTCATTTGAGTTTTGGAGGTTTCTGTTTTTGCTTTTTTGGCCACTACAACAACATTGAAATAAGCAGCATTGTACAGGTGACCTTACCTGCTAGCTAGTGCTCCCGTTTCCATAGGCTATTCTCCCAGAGGTGGGTTGGATGAAATATTTATTTAAAACTCTTAATGAATATTGCCATGTTGCTTTAAAAATAGGATAGTAATACTTTACCTAACAAAAATGAGAGTACCACTTTTCTCCGATCCTCATCAGCAACAGATGTCACAATCTTTTCAATTTTGCCCAGTCTAAATGATGCAGAGTAATATCCTATTTTTACTTAAATTTCCTTTCCCTGACTACTACTGAATTTGAACATTTTAAAAACAACTTTTGGCCATGGAGATTTGCTCTTTTTTGAATACCTATTCATATCCTTTACCCACTTTTCAGCTGAAATGTTTGTCTTTTTCTTGTCAGTTGGCAAAAGCACTTTGTATATTCTTACAGGTACATGAGGTGGATTGAAGTCCAGGTTATACACTCTTCCGCTAGGAGGGTGAATCCAACGTCGGCTGAGCCGATCTTTAAGTGTTTCAAATGGAATGTTCAAAATGATCACTAGGTCCAGGTCACAGATTTTGTCCAGGGCTTCAGCTTGTCCTAATGTCCTAGGAAAACCTAAACACCAAAAACAAAACATGTCAAATGCAAGATACTGTCCAATTCTAATTTGTCCTTGAAATATTTTCAGTGACAGAATCAAATCTGCATATACTATTCAAAAAGGAGCTTTAACCAAGAATTTATATCAATCTCCATAAATTTAATATTAAAAGAAAATATGCTATTTTATAACCTAACTTCTGTATTTGGAAGACTCAAAGATTAAGGAGTCACATGCTAACTAAAAAAATCACTAAACTGTCCTGGCTCTAGTCCCTTCTCTGTTCTTAATCACCTGTGTGACCTTAGGCGAGTTACACTGCCTCCATTTCCTCTTCTGTTAAAGAAATGAAGGGACAAAATCCCACTGTGTCCTTTTAACTCTAACAGCTTATGAGTAGGTTCTTAGGTTAGCACAATTTTATACAGAGTAAAAATCAATTAGTGTAGGATCCTTCACCTGAGCCCACACTTAACCAAGATGGGCAATCTACTTACAGTGTGGTGACTATACTTAATACTGTACTGTATACTTGAAATGTGCCAAGAGAATAGATATTAAGTGTTTTTACCATACACACAAAAAAATCATATCTATGTAAGATGATGAATATGTTAATTAAGCTTGACTGTGGTAATCATTTCACAATGTATACGTATATCAAAATATCACTTTGTACACAATAAATATGTATACTTTTTGTCAAGTATACCTCAATAAAGCTGGAAGAAATTTGAAATAAATAAAATTGTTAAGTCTGATATTAAAAAATTAGTGTGGTAGTGATCGCCTGTAGTCCCAAATACTTAGGAGACTGAGGTGGGAGAATCTGTTGAGCCCAGGAGTCCAAGTTCAACCTGAGCAACATAGCAAGACCCAACTCAAAAATAAATTAAAAAAATAAATAAAAGACTGGGTGTGGTAGCTCATGCCTGTAATCCTAGCACTCTGGGAGGCCAGCTGAGGTGGGAGGATCACTTGAGGTCAGGAGTTGGAGACCAACCTGAGCAACAGTGAGACCTCTCTAATAAAAATAGAAAAAAACTTAGCTGGGCGTCATGGCGCATGCCTGTAGTCCCAGCTACTCTGGAGGCTGAGGCAGGAGGATCACCTGAGCCCAGGAGTTTGAGGCTGCTGTGATCTAGACTGGTGCCACAGCACTCAAGCATGGGAAACAGAGCGAGACTGTCTCAAAGAAAAAAAAATTTTTTCCTTGTCTAATGAGGGTACAAGGCAGTCTGCTCAGCTGAACTCTGGCTCCCTCTGGAGGAGGAAAATGCAAAGTGTACAAAATAAACTGAACTCAGGGGACTAGATTTCAAAATGTGTTGGGTAGTACCTACCTATTGGGCTTTCACATTCAGACCTGCTAGCGACCACAAGGAATAACTAATTCTGGTGGTTTAGAGGTCCTCTGTTAGGACAACAGCTCCTTTTCATGTCCTCGCACCTCCAGAATAGGATTAAGTTTAAAGACCCATGGAAAATACGGAAGCCTAATGAATAGGTAATAAAAGTTAAAATGGAAGAGTTAGGTTTTAAGATGTTAATATTGCTTAGATGCAACCATGTTAAAAGTTCAGACTACAGGAATAAGTCATTCCACAACTTTGAAGGTTCTCCACTTGATGGGACATAACAAAATCACCAGGGAAGTTTTAAAAGAAAAAACAAATGACTATGGATACTCAGATTCTGTTCCAGACTTCCTAGCATGGAACATCTGAGAGTAAGATTAGGACGTAGGTATTTTTTAAAAATTATCCAGGTGATTCTAATATTTACTCCCCATTGGTTAAGCCACTAAACTTCTCAGTGACAGCAACAGTGGAAGTACAATGCTAAATATTTGTTATCGGCCTCATTTTTCTGGTAAGCTTAACTCCACTTCTAAGCAGGCACAAGACACGTTGAAGAACAAGTCTCCTTTACCTCAGTTCATTGGAAGAAAACTGGGAAGGAAAGTCTCAAACGACAAAATCTTTCCAGATTTACTAAACCCCTAACTTAGGAACCTGTGTGGGCCATTCCTGTCCAGAGAAATTCACGTACTTGTCAGCATCTTACTCCCAAGGAAGGTGGTGTGGCAGGGGAGAAAGCAGGTACATTAGTGAAAACGATGCACCAGAAGTCAAAGATCTGGGTGCCAGTTGCTGTTTGGAAAGTGAAAAGAAGAACATCTTTTTTTTTTCCTTCAGGTAATAACCCAGTAGTGGGATTGCTGGATCAAATGGCAGTTCTACTTTTAGTTCTTTGGGGTACATTCTATAAAAAAAGACACCTGCACTCAAATGCTTACAGCAGCACAACTCACAAATACAAAGATGTGGAAACAACCCACGTGCCCATCAATACATGAATGGATTAATAAAATGCGGTATATGTATACCATGGAGTCCTACTAGCCATAAAAAAATGGGGAATTAATACCTCTTGTATTAACCTGGATGGAACTGGGGACCATTATTCTAAGCGAAGTATCACAAGAAAGGAAAAACAAAATGTACTCACCATTAAATTGGAATTAATCGATCAACACTTATGTACATGTATGGAAATAACATTCATTGGAAATCTAGCAGGAGGGAGTGGTATGGAAGGGACAGGTAAATTCACACCTAACGGTACAATGCACATTATCTGGGGGATGGGCATACTTATAACTTTGACTCAAACGGTACAAAAGCAATTTATATAACCTAAATGTTTGTACCCATGTAATATCCCGAAATAAAATTTTTTAAAAAAGTGAACAGAAGACACACTCAGGACTCAATATAACATGTTAGTTATAGGCACAACTTTGGGAATCAAACACACCTGGACTTAATCCCCTACCTAGCCATAACTGTGAGAATTCTGGCAAGTGGCATATCTTCTCTGATCCTCAGATGTACAACAAGGGTGTATTCATTTGTTCGGGCTGCCATAACAAAGAATTATAGACTGGGTGGCTTAAACAACAGAAATTTATTTCCCCACTATCCTGGAGGCTAGAAGTCTGAGATCAAGGTGTAAGCAGGGTTTATTTCTCCCGAGGTTTCTGTCATGGGCTTATAGATAGCCTCCTTCTCCCCATGTCTTCATATGGTCTTCTCTGCATGCATCTGTGCCCAAATCTCCCCTTCTTATAAGGACACCAGTCAAACTGGATTGGGACCCACCCCAATGACCTCCTTGTACCTTAATTGCCTCTTTACAGAGCCTATCTCCAAATACAGTCACATTCTAAGGTACTAGGGTTAGGGTTTCAACATATGAATGTGGGGGGGGCGGAGATACAACTCAGCCTATAACAAACGGTGATGCCTATTGCAGTTTTGAGGATTAAAAGAAAGAATTAAAATGTTTAGGATGCAAAATGACAGGCATACAGCAAGTGCTCAATAAATGGTGCCTGCTGCTCTTGGTACAGTTCTCCTAGAGGCTCGGCTGGTTTCCCAATTCCACCAAAAAGCAGCAGGAAGGAAAGGCCCCCCACCCACCCATATTCAACTTTCCACATTTGGTTCCTTTTGTGAGATTTTCTAATAGTTTTGGGAATTGCTGGTGTTCTGTGCTCTCTGCGGCAATTACCCTTCAGCACTTGCAGTTATTACTCACACCGACTCCACGTTCTGGTCCTCACCCACCACCAAGGGAGCCCACCCTGGGCACAAAACAGAACAGAACCTGGCACAGCACAGCCACTTCCATAAGCTTCCCTCACTATGATTTTCGGTTTGCCCCTTTCATCACCTACCTCATTTTTTAATAGCAAAGCTCCTTAATCTACTCTCCTTATCCAGCTCAGTACCTTATCATGATGAGCTTTTATTTGGGTTACAGACGGATACATTCAGCACAAAGACCCAGTCTTAAGCTGCTGGTAGTACAAGTGCACCTTGAGGCAGCAACGTGACACAACTTCCAAGGAACGTGCACATGCAGGCTGTGTTAACTGTAACAAAGAATCCAAATCAAGAAAGGCGAGAGAGCGCTTTGCGGTACTTTCCAGTAGCGAGTGCGCCTTTTCTAGAAGCACGCACACAGACAAGACAACCATGCTTTGGAAGAAGCTGGACTAGGTGGCTTCCAAGTCAGCGATTCAGCAAACACAGACTTGATGCTTCACATATATCGTATTAGTTTACTGTTCACAAAGCATTTATATAAATTTGCTTATGAGCAAATTTGTTATGAGATGGGCAGGGCAAGAATTATCACCTTCAGTTTAAGAGGTCAGTTTAGATTCAGTGAGAGTCAGCAGCAGAGTTCAGATTTAACATCTCTGGATTTCTGCTGAAGTGCTCTTCCTACTGTGCTGCTGTTCCAGGGGTGTTAAAAAAATAATTGTTAAAAGAACCCTAAAATGTTACCCCATCTATCTTTCTTCCACCAAAAGAGCAGAGCATTATGATGGCACCCTCATCATCACAGTTATGATTTGTTGAGCATCCCTGATCTGCTTGATATATGACATGCAGAGAAAAAGCCAAATTTTACAGGCCTAGAAAATCCTTCCCACCTGGGCCCCTGCCCTGTCACCTCTCTCATCTCATTTCTCTGTCCCCCTCACTGCGTCAGCCACACGAGCATCCTTGCTGTTCTAAAACAGGCAGACATGTGCCCACCTTGAACATTTACAGTTCATGTTCCCTCTGCTCAGAACGCTTTTGCTCCAGGTATCCGTGCATATCCTCAGTTCCTGTAAGTCTTGGCTCAAATCATGCAGTCAGTGAGGACTTCTCTAACTGTCCTATTAAACTGCACCTCTGTTGCGTGCCAACACACAGACTCACCCCCTGTTTTTCCCTTCATAATATTCATCACCATTTGTCATATGATATATGACTGACTTTATTAAGTGTTTTCTATTCCCACTGGAATGTAAGGTAAATTAGAGCAGAACTTTTAAAGTTCTTGTTTACTTCTACAGCCTTAGTGCCTAGAAATCTATTTGGCACGTAGTAAGTGCTGAATAGAAGTATTTGTTGAATGAATGAATAAATACTATCTCAAAAGTCATAATAATTCCACAAGGTAAGGCATTATCCCCATTTTAAAGCTGTAAAAACCAAGGCTGAGAAAAGTGAAGTGCCCAAAATCACACATTTACTAACCAAAGAACCTAGATTTACACTGAGTGCTATTTGTCTCCAGAACCACACACCATATACCACGCTACACTGTCTTTCTCCTGAAGAGGAAACTACCAACGATGAGAAGGAAATTCTCAGACGAGGAGAAATACCCAATTGTGATATCTGCAGCATTCAACTTACAAAACAACTTGAGAAATCCAAATCCCGTGTAGCTTCAGGACCTGCCTGATCCAGTGCTGCAGGCAAAGACATGTAAGATTTTTTCCCCCCACAAACACACAACAAATGTTCTGCACCTTGCTTTTTCCTTTTACTCTATGGAGATTCTTTCTACATAGTACATATTACTGTCTCATTCTCTGTAGAGGACTATGCTGCAGAGGACAGCAGAGACTGCGGAGGACTCCATGGTTTAGATACACCATAATTTAATCAATCTTCTAATGAGGAACATCTAAGTTGTTTTCAATCATACTGCGATGAATATCATCACACATGACCTGAAACCACGACTAGGACAAAGTAGCTTAGCAGAATCTAGCAGAATCTAGACTTCAGAGACAAACTGTCTGCAGCTGAGGTCCAGCTAAGCCATTTCCTCACTTTGTGACCCTGGTTACTTAACCTCTCTGTGCCTACAAAATGAGGATAATAATATCTAATTCAAAAAGTTGTTGTGAGAAATAAGCAAATTACTATGTGTAAATCCCAGAATAGTGGCTGGCTCAGGGTCAAGTTCATGGGGAGGGGTGACATGGGAAAGAGCCAGTACTGGGAGAAAATGAAGGCAATGTAGGGCGGGAGGTAAAAAGGCAGACAGCACATTTGATAACAAGAAAGACACGAAGGATAAAGATAGATTTGAGCTTTTACAAAAGCATCAAAGAGGCGTTGGGGAGAGAGAATACCACCATCACTCCACATGAGGTTTTCACATAGAAGAATAAGTCCTCAGTAACAGAAAAGATAAGAAAGAAAGTAGCATCCTAAGGGGAAATCCAGGTTCTCTCATTACAGAAGGTGGAGAGAGTGTTCTGCAAAGAGTTAAGCAGCATGTGTATGTGGAGAGGAGGGTGAGAAAAATTCTAAGGAGAAAGGATTCCAGAGGCTACAGTGATGAGGGGAGGGATCATTAATAGAGAAATGGAAGAGGATATAAAAGAAAAAAGCACAGGAGGGATGGATCACCTTTCCAGGAATGACCAAGGATTACAGAGCTGAAAGGCACAGCTATCAGTAACTGGTCTCAAACAGTGCCATTTTCAGGGCAAGTGTGGTTGCTGTCCTAGGCTCTGACTGGTCACAAAGGCACTGGAGATGGTCTAGGGCTCCCACCAAAGTCTGGGGTGCTGTGTCACAGGCCCGGGGTGTTACAAGTCCTAGAGAGGAGCCCCCCATCACTCTAGTTAGGTATAAGGGCAAGAGCTCCACAGAGTGAGTAGCAGTACTTATCTGTCTACCAGACTCTTACAATATGGATACTCTTCAGCCTACTTATTTCCTAACTCTAAGGCTTTAGGGCAGAAATATGAAATAGCATCCTAAATGATGGATTCTGTAAGGCAACATGGTAGCTTTAGATTCTTTCAATAGATTTGTAGCTGTGTCTCAAGCTGGGCTGTGCAAGGCATCAAAGTAATACAAATGTACCTCTCACATCAATCAGTTGCCAAGAACACAGTGTCAGATAAGGTACAGTTAGACCAGCGTATTTTAAGACATTTTTAGCAGAGTATCATTATCCTACCATACATATTTTAAAAAATGAACAGAACACAGTATGAAGATTAGTTGACGCCTATCAACCAAGAAATGTCCCCATAATCAGGACATGAGATGTTCTTATTGACTTTGGATGGGAAGAAATGTGGGCATTTTCTTTTCAAATGCATTTAGTTAATATGTGATATCCACTGATCCAAGTTCTCTTCTAGAGATCTAGGATATTGGTTCTTGAAAGAAATCCCTACCATGAGTAGCAGGTTAAAACATGATCCATGGAGAAATCTGGTAATAGAAAAGCTTTACCTAAATAAGAACAGCCATTCTGAACCTCAGAGTATTTAAATGCTTGTATAAAGTATTTAAATGCATTCTATTCCTTCAGTGTGCATCTCACAAATAAATAAATAAACAAATAAATAAATAAATAAATGCATTCTAAGAGAATATTTCCATTTAGTGAAGAGACTAGGCAGGCTATTGATTACATTGGTGGGCCACGGGAGATTTGCCAGTCTAGCTGTGGGCATGTATTCCTCCAAACATGCTTCCTTGTAGCCCCTATTAGAATTGCAGCTTCCTTAAGGGCTGGCGCTGTGTTTATTGCTGAAGTGCCCTGGGACACAGAAAGATCCCCTGTGAGTAGGGATCACTGACAAAGTGGACTAGATGCACACTGATATTTTGGCAACAGGTGGCAGCATTTATAATTTTTTCATTTAGAGAGAATTACAAGTTGAGGGATGCTTTTTGCATTTATAAAAAGTAACCCTCAGAGACAGGCTTTCTAAGTGACTAAATAGCTGTATTCCAGCTTCCCTAATTAGACAGCCTATTCCAAGTGAATATATGCCATTAACTGTTGAAAAGGTGGAGAAGCTAAAGTAAAACAAAAGTCGTGTTTAAGCCTGGACAGCTTGCTTTCCTCCCTTTAGCTGCAGAGGGAGCTGTTCTGTTGCACGGTTTCTTCCCACGCTTCCACACCAGGCTATCCCTATCCCTCTCCCCTAATCAGGCCTAGAAAAGCTGCTCTGTTCTTTTCATTCAAACAGCCAATCCACTAATTACGGTACCTACCAGTTGTTTTTTAGATCCCTAAAAAGACTCACTAGGTGCAGTGAGATGCTGCTAAATTCCTGACTGGGGTTGTGTTCCCAGCAGTGCTGGCCACTGGACTCTGGCACCTGCTTCTCCAGGCCAGGCCAAGAGGCTGATGGACGGCAGCTGAAGCAGGAGGTGCCACAGCAACAAGCTGGGTCCGTAGAGGGGAAGAGGAAGTAGGACACTTCTGTTTTTCTAATTTGGAGTGCATGCATTCCGCAGGAAGGGTGCCCAGTCAGAGTCCACCACCACACTCCCAGGCAGCAAAGCCTGACAGAAATAAAAGGGCAGCTCTGAAGGGTGACTTCCAACATCCGTCTGGGGTTGGCAACTTGTGAAAAGGCCATACAACGGCAGCCCCTTTCCCACCCATATAAAGATCTGGAGCCAGCACGGTTGATTCTGACTGCCCATCTCTTCTTAGTCGTTGGGAAAGCAAGCACCAAGTTACAAATGCAAGCCGCCGTTCATCACCATTAACCACTGCATGATTAACAACAAAGTTGGAGGCAGGCGGTTATTCTTCCACAGCCTTCCCTATCCCAGAGGAATTCAGATCATTCATACCACCAACCAGAAGCCTTAGTAGCAAGTTAAAACTAATCACCGTCAAAACCTGCTTCATAAAGACCTTTTCTCTATCCTATCTTATAATTACCTTATCTGTTTACACAATGTTTACTGACACAAGCATCTAAGACCTCCATATTCCATTTCATCCAGTGTCTATTAACAGATGGTGAAAAGCAGCAGCAGCTGTGCTCCAGATGTTGGCTACATTACATCACTTCGTGAGCTCCACGTCTCCCACTGTGCTGAGAGCTCTAGGACGCACTTCCCATTTATTGAAAGCTTCCTGGCACACTTGGAATCTACTCTGTTATATATCCTAGAGTTTAAGAGATTTATAATAAATGGGTCCGGCCCTCAAGGAGCTTACAGTTTAGCAGAAAATGACTTAAAATCCTAGATATGCTACAAACACTACTTAGTGATCCACTGATAAATAGAAGATAAATACTATAGAAAATTTGACTTTAAACCATGAGTTTGTGTCTTCAAAGGGGTTTAATGAAATACAAGGTGAATCCCTTTTAGGCACGAATTCTTGGGGAAATACCCAAATGGCAATGAGATCCTCTGGCATCATCTCAATGATTTTTCCTATATACGGACACAGACAAAACTACTACCTTATAACCCTTAGTATAACCTAAGTTTTACTAAAGTCAATGGAGCCCTTTTCCCCACAAGGGAAGATTCATACTACATTGAGGAAGGAGCTGTCACCTGCAAACCCCTTGCTTCAAGACTCTCTTCTGTTTAAGAATTTGGCTTGCTTGTTCTTTGAATATGTGTCTCCATAAACAAGTTAGGGAAAAACTAGTCCCACTGTATCTCAATTAAGACAAAAGGAATTTGTAAATGATTTCAACAGAGGCCCAAATTTCTACCCCAAGGAAAATAAAAGAGGCCAAGTATACCCTATTTAGGCTCAGCTATAGACTGCAGGTAAGACCTGTTTATAATTGGGCATATATTTTTAAGTCTTTACTATGTGCCAAGCCCTGTTATAGGTACTGGCAAAACAAGCACAGACATAACTCTGCTTTCTGGGGCCCATACTGCAGGTGGAGGGATAGGGGAGGAGCTAAAAATTAAATATGCAGTTAAATACGTAATATCACATGATTATAATATAAGAAGAAACAGTAATGTGAGTAGATAGAATGATCCAAGAAAGACTTTCTAAGGAAGAGATATCTCAGTAGAGCACTGGATTCAGCAATCTACATGAATATCCGGAGCGCGGCACTGCTGGGAGAGGGAAGAGGAAGTGCACAGGCCCATAGCACCAGACACACAGGTAGAGAAATCATGACTCACATGGATAATCATGCAGTAGTTATGCAATGTAAACAAGGTTTGTGCTGTCCTGCCCTCAAAATAAAAAGTCTAAGTATGCATGAAAGCAGAAAGAAACTCAGAAACGAGAAAAACTTAAAAGTATGACAAAGAATATTCAATATAACATCCAATATAATTGGTATTCTTGAAATAGGAACACTAAACAAATGGACTGGGCTCAGTGGCTTGCACCTGTAATCCTAGCACTTTGGGAGGCCAAGGTGGGAGGTTCGCTTGAGGCCAGGAGTTCGAGGCCAGCCTGAGCAAGAGCGAGACCCCGTCTCTACAAAACATAGAAAGATTAGCTGGGCATGGTGGTATGCATCTACAGTCCTAGCCACTCTGGAGGCTGAGGCAGGGGCATCACTTGAGCCCAGGGGTTTGAGGTTGCAGTGAGCTATGATAACACCACTACACTCTAGCCCAAGTGACAGAGTGAGACCCTGTTTCAAAATAAATAAATAAAAATAGAGAACGAGTACCCAGAATTCATTTAAATGTTTTAAATGTACTGTGTTTCCCCGAAAATAAGACCTACCCATAAAATTAGCCCTAGCAGGATTTCTAAGCATCTGTGCAATATAAGCTCTACCCCCAAAATAAGACCTAGTGATGGGCGTGGCTACGCAGCGCATCTGCACAACCCATGCATTTTGTCGCAGAGTGGTAAAGAAGACGAGCAGCCCTTCTCATCTGCCCCATCGTGACAGCTACTATCCCAGAAGTGACCGGAAAGGTGCGGGCAGCCCCACCAACAAGGCCGGCTCCCTCTGTCAGGTCCCAGCCATCCTGTGTGTGCTGCAAGCTGAGGCTTTGAGGGGAAAATAACACATCCCCTGAAAATAAGCCCTAGGGTGTCTTCTTGAGCAAAAATAAATATGAGACCCTGTCTTATTTTCAGGGAAACACGGTAAGACAAAAAACTTGGGAACTGCATTTACAGAAGAAAACTATGATAAGTGTTATAACAACAACAAAAGCCAACAAAAATTGGGAGGGAAGAAGGTGGAGAGGAGGTAAGAGGAAGTATAAGTGTATTAATCCCCTCATGATTCATTGTAAAGAAATGAATCCTGTCTAAATTTGAAATGTCAATTTTTTAAAAAAACAAATGGCAGCCTTCTAATAGCTTTTATACTCATAAAGAGTTCCCAGAGGAATGAATATCCTTGGTGATGAAGAAAGATTTGATGTTCAGTTATAATTCCTTCAGGTTCACTTTAGTTTGGCTATTGTTAAATTTAAGTGAAATTAAATAATTTTTTAAAGCATGTAAAGTATGATGCCTTCTTATACATTTCTACCTACATATGTACACAGGGAGGTGTCCAGAATGAAGCTTTCCAATTGTTAACCCTGGCTGTCTGGCTGGTGGGATTTTAGGTGATTTGTTGCTTTTCTTGCATTTCTCCATATGGCTTGAACATTTTATAGTGATCATCCATCATGGAAAAAGATAAAATTAAATTCTCTGCACTTTTCCACATCTCATTCTCATTTTAGCTCTAATCAACCTGTTCATCTCTTCAAAATCTGGGTTCTCTTATTAGTGACAGGACAATCAGAGCTTCATAGTGTTTTATTTTCTATTACTAGGCAAGGTTTAGTGGAAGATGGGTGATTTGTTTACTTATGTTTTGCCCAAATATACTTAATGGGGGCATGAATACATTAATCCTTATTCATTAATGACAACATTTTTGTTAAGTTTCTCAGTTTATTATCGAAGGTTACGTTCTAACATCTATATCAGTATCAGGATATACACATGAGAGCTTAACATCAATAATAACAAATAATAATGATAACATGTATACTCTTTGACCATCTACTATGTTCCAGAACTCCACTAAGAATTTTACATTTGTTAGCCAATCCTTCCAAACCTAAGCCATAAATGTGCCTATTTCATGGATGCGGAAAAAGAATCCAAGAAAGGTAACTTTGCTTAGTCAAGATGATGGAGGGGATGGATGGGTGCGGTGGCTCATGCCTGTAATCCCAGCACTTTAAGAGGCCAAGGTGGGAAGATGGCTTAAGCCCATGAGTTCAAGTTTATAGTGATCTATGATCCCATCACTGCACCTAAGTCTGGGCATCAGACCTACTGTCTCTAAAAAAAAAAAAAAGAAGAAGAAAAAGAAGAAGAAGAAGAAAGGAAAAAATAAACAAGACCACAGAGCTAGTGAGTTACAGACTTTTATTCAGGTCTGGTTCATAAGGCCATTGTTTTTCCATCAAATTAATGTCCTCTTAGCATGGTGCTTTATTAAACTAGTAAAGTATACCTCAAATGCTTTGGATGAAACTTTGCAACGAATTTTCTTAATCCATCCAATTCCCCAGATACCTGTTTCATAAATTAGGGAAGCTGACTCTCTTAACATCTAAACTTAGGAAATGAAGTCAGTTTCATCCTGTGCCTTACAGACTTCTAATTAAGTAGCAACAGCAAATGGGCTTGGTGCATCTGAACTTGTATGAAAAGACATGCCCATTTACAGAGAAACCACAGTTTAATGTCTAAAGTATATCTAAATTTAAAATGTTAAAAATACAGTTAATTTTTAAATGTTAGTTGGAAAGTTAAAAAAAGTTGTTCACAGTTTTAAACTCATTTTAAATTTTAATTAGGTCATTAAATATGATATGTCTGATTTTGAATCAAAAGTTTAATTTATTATATCTCAAACAAGAGGCAGTACAATTAATCAAAGTATGCACCTGAACTATCAACACAATTTTGCCATCTTAACGGTAGCTTGTTTATGCCAGCAGCAAAGAAGCCTGGAGAACAAGTGGAGAAGAAATCGCAAAGGCAGTTTCTACAGCTTGTTGAGAACTGAATTTTTTTTTCCTCACAAGAAGTGCTCCAAAGCCTGGAAGAAGTGGCAGTCAGCTGGTGCAAGGTCTGGTGAATATGGTGGATGACGGAGAGTTTACAAGTTCATCTTCTATCGTTTGAACAGCATTGCTTTTTGTGACATGTGGTCTTGCAAGATGATTGGCCTGTCTCTACTGACCCATTTTGGCTGCTTAACTGCAAGCATCCTCATCATTTTGTCCAATTGGTTGCAGTAGACATCTGCTGTAATGAATTGACTAGGTTTCATGAAGCTGTAGTGGATAATACCAGCACTGGAACACCAAATAGATACTATTAGCTTTTTTTGATGAATATTTGGTTTTGGACTGTGTTTTGGCACTTCATTTTTATCCAATCATTGTGCCAAACACTTGCAGTTGTCAAAAAGAACCCATTTTTCATCACACATAACAATACAGTATAGAAATGGTTCACCTTTATGTCATGACAGCAAAGAAAGGCAAGCTTCAAGATGATTTGTCTTCCAGACACGTGTTTAATTCATGTGGAACCCATCTATCCAGCTTCTTTACCTTGCCTACGTCAAACCTTGCTGTTAATTCACACATAGGTTGAGATGGATTTGCTTCCACTACAGCTTTCAGCTTGTCATTTACCACCTTGGTCTCAAGTCACCCACGTGGCTCACTTTCAAGATTATAATCACCAGAATAGAACTTCTCAAACCATTGACGTACTGTGCATTCATTAGCTACATCCTCCCCAAACACTTCATTGATATTTCAAGATGTCTGTGCAGCATTGGTTCCACAATGGAACTCATATTTGAAAATAATATGAATTTTTGACTTATCCATGGTTTCATAAAAATTGCTCTAAAAATTATTTGAAAATAATCAGAAGACAAACCATATATGTGAAAAAATGAGGATGCACCTTCACAATAAAAATAAAACAATTAGTGTCAAAGTGACATATCAAAGATAAACTGTCAAATTTAGTACTTAAGGAAACTGGACATTTCATATTTAACAACCCAATAACTTCCTAATTCATTTTTAATGTTAATGCTGATATTTATTCAACTTCCTGTTTTTTGAATTTCATGAAGGTTTAATTTTTGTCCCTGTCCACTTGTCCAGCCTCATCTGCTCATATTTTCAGCTCAAGGATTATCAAATTACTTGTGGCTCCAGAACACACCATGATGTTACCTGCCTCTATAGCTTTTCCATATGATATTCCCACCATCTAAAATGTGCTTTATTCCCATCTTCAAATTATGATTTAGTTGGCCAGGTGCACTGGCTCACGCCTGTAATCCTAGCACTTTGGGAGGCCAAGGCAGGAGGATTGCTTGAGGCCAGGAGTTCAAGACCAGCCTGAGCAACATATCAAGACCCTGTCTCTATAAAAAATAGAGAAATTAAGAGAGTGTGGTGACACATGCCTGTAGTCCCAGCTACTTGAGAGGCTGAGGCAGGAGGATTGCTTGAGCCCAGGAGTTTGAGGTTGCAGTGAGCTACGATGGTGCCACTGCACTTCAGCCCTGGTGACAGAGCTAGACCCTGTCTCAATCAACCAACCAATCAATATATGGCTCACCATCAGCTTCTCTGGACGCCTTCCTAAAAGCTGCCTCCCCACTCCCAAAGGAGGGTCAGTCACTTTCTCCTCTGTGCTGCCTCTCACCTTTCACCCCCTTCAGTGCTCCCAAGACCCTACCTACACTGCCACTGTCTATGCAGCACTCCTGGGCTGTGAGGTCAGGAAGTGTGCTACTCCCTCCTGGGACCGAACAATACCTCAACTCATTGGGACCCACAAAAATGTACACTCAATTTGTTTTTTGATCCCTGAACCAAGCTTTTCTAGGGTCTGCTCCAATATCTGTATACGTATGTTTTCCATATGGCCCTTAATGCCTTTTAATGTCAAAATCTAGTCAATCTCTGAGGACACAGAATAAACCAAGTCACCACTCTCTGTTACACTAAGATTGATATGACTGCTGCCTTGGGATGAGGAACAATCAATCAATCAGAAGAAAGCCACCAGAAATGGACATGGAGGACAGGATCTCAGAAGAGAATCGATATCCAATGAGGAAGAGAAGAGACCCAAGGATTTACCATGTTTTTTAGTCGGCTACTCTGAGCTCACATTGACATCAAGAATGCTGAATGTAGCAAAAGTCACTAAGATAAAAAACAGAGTTCTTATGATTTCGATTTAAATGAAAGAAATTAAAGATGACCCTGTCTAGGGTAGCAAAAAAGCTGAACACCACTAGATTCTGAACACTAGGAGGGCTAGGTCCTGCCCACTCTCTATGTTGCTCTACTGTGGTGCCTGGGCATTACCTGGCATAGAAGTGGTATTCATGAGTGCTTAGCCCCAAAAGAAATGGATGCAATCGCATGGGACCATTAACAAAGGAGTTGCAATAACTTTAATAGAATCAGCAGCTAGATATAAAGTCTGAACAAGCTATGCTCTTTAAATAAAGAGCATAAGATGGGAATATGCCAAAATTTCAGGTCACATGTCACCCAAATGTCTCTTCATAACCTAACTCCACTGAGTAGTGGTCTTGCCTGTGTAACTCAACAAATACTGCTCTGTTTAGAAAACTGTTACCTAGTCTTATTGAAAAGAGATACATTCTTTCTTCTTAGTGCCACCTTCCCCTGGTGAGACCATATTCTCTCCCTCAGTACACTATTCAGCTTGAAATTATATGTCTAAAAATTCTTTCATTTGAGAATATCCAAATACTTAACAATCATATTAGAAAGTACAAGTATTTTCCTTAATCTGAAAATCTGAAATGCTCCAAAATCTGCAACTTTCTGAGCACTGACATGACACTCAAAGGAAATGCTCATTGAGGCATTTTGGATTTCAGACTTTCAGATTAGGGATGCCCAAATGGTAAATGTAATGCAAATTTCCCAAATCCAAAAAAAAAAAAAAATCCAAAATTCATAACAATTCTAGTTCCAAGCATTTCAGATAAGGGATATTCAACCTGTATACTCAAACACAGGTCCTGGGTTTTACAATTCCTTCTTCCAATATGATAAAAATTGTCAAATCTGCTTTAAAACACACACTTAAAGATGCACCGTTCTGGGGAACACTATTACGACTATCTGGCTACAAAACAATTTTTTTAATCAATTATCCCAATAAATAGTTACTGATTCTTCCTGAAAACCGAACACACAGTAAAGAGATGTCTTAATCAAATACTACCTTCTAAGTACCCCCCCCCACCCAAAAAAAGAGTGTCAACAACAAAGCTACAAAAAAGCTGAGCAAAACAACATTGATTTAAGGGCTGCTACCCAAATTCTCTCCTCAAGTCAGAATTTTGGATGCAGGAAAAAAGATTTGTCAGATATATTTACACTGTCTTGGGGCATGGATGGTTATCTCTAGAAATGTAGCGCTAAGACTAATCTAAACACACACCCATCTTTTTACATGCTGTCATTTTGACCAAGAAGGCCACTCCTTACTTGTAAAGATCATTCCATTTATTTCTCAGAACACCTCACCTGTACCATGGTTGGCTGAATATGTGTCTTCCACACCTCCCCTCCTGTGTCAGGACTCCTTGATGAGGTTAGTCTACCTCTACCGTCTCTTTCCAACACACTTTCCCTCCTTTCCTCCTTTTTTCTTCACTGCCACTAGCCCAGGGCAAAATCAGTCATACCTGCTTTTTAGTCACTTCAGAAATATCCAGAGCCTGACATGGGGTATGTCAAGAACAATCCTAGTGAGGGACTGGAGATTTTAATGTTCAATCCATGCTTGGCAGGCATGGATTGCCACAGTACCCTAGCAGAGTTCCATAAATTCTATAACCACTCTTCATTCTTTAGGAATCACTCCAGTCACTTCAAACCTTCCACTCAAGATATCAGAGTATACATCATTGCCTTAATAATGACATAAAATAGAAAGGTTATCCGATGATAATTTCTCAGGACTAAACATTTGAAGACACATGGCTAAGATAATCTATTTTTACCCTCTTCCATACACACAAAGAGAAAGTCTGATTCATTTTTATTCAAAGAGAATTCTTCAGTGACCTCCAAACAAATTATATATTTTATTCTTGAAACATACCCTACATTCACAAGGGTAACAGAAAAAAATTGCCCTTGGCATTTCCAAAAACATGAGATTCAGAAGATATTGTCAGCTTTTTTCTGTAGACATATGCTGCCCAGTGGGATGTGACACTCTGCAGAGGTCTGATGCAGAAAGAAAAACATGGAGGGGATAAGGTCAGAGCAGTAATGTACCAGTCTAGTAGGGTAAAATACATTTGCAAAATTAGGTCAAAATATTCTTGGGCTCCAACATCTGTAGTTTAGTTTCTAGACACACACCCTTTAACTGGGCCACCAAGGGTTCTGAGGGATCCTGTACCCAGAAATATCTCAGGTCTGAAATCATTTACTCTCAGGAAAAACAAACACACACATACAAACAGTGCACACATTCAGGGAGCTCTGACTTCTGCTAAAAATAAACAAACAAAACAGAATTACCTTCAGAATGCACCAGTTAGTGTTCAGTACTACTCAGATGAAATAAATAAAACACAGTCCAAATACAACCATGGACCAAATGATGACGCTTATTCTAAAAGTATCTGTTATTTCCAATGAAAAGGTTTAAATTATATTCCACTTATAATTCCAAAATTTAAAGCCACTTTCTATGAAACCAAACCTTGACACCAAATTTTAAATATTTTGATAGCTACACCAAAAATCATATGGCAGATAATTCCATTCTATCTTGGTATGTGGAGATAAATTAGAATTCAGTTGTAGAACTCCTAGGTTACTATTTAAATGTACAAGTCAGCAGTCAAGTTTAGAAATGAAAAAACCAATTACTAACACACTTCTCTACAGCTCTACCTTACTGGCAGCCTTTTTGTAAAAAGTGAAGAACTTGTATTTGTTTTTAAATAGCTTATTATTGTTCTCTAGTTATTATTTCACCTCAAGATCACCTAGTGAACAGTAAACACCCTCTCTATAAAACTTTTTTAAAAATCCACAGTTTATAACAAAATTGTAACAAAATTAGTGGATTGTGCATCACAATCCTCTGCTAGAATATTTGTCTTAAAAATTAAAGGAAACTAACTGAAAAAACTGCTGTCTCTGACACATTAAACTTCCAAGGAAATAAGAAAAAGAGAGAAAAAGAAAGGGAAAAGGGTGGGGAGCGGGTGGAGAGGAGAAACCCCCTCCATATACACCACACACAAATACAAACACACACACACACAATAACACACATTAAAGAGTATTTTTTACCCAACTGGCAAGTACTGTGAAGGCAAAGTAGTGTTTTTCTTAAAGCAAGGTCAGAGCTGACCAGACCACAGAGCACTCACCACCTCTGAGTCCTCCCAGTGCCCCCAACTTGAGGTTCCCTTAGCTTGGATCAACTCTACTCATTTTCACCCAAGATTTGCAGGATGCCTCACTATAGCCATATGGACCAAGATGATGAGTCATCTGTCATCCAGAATTCCTTTCTCGACCTTTCTCACATTCGATCACCTTTAGCACACTTAACAGGAACGTCCTCCGCAGAGCGTGTGCCTGCGTGACATACGGAGTTTAAAGCTGAACACAGGAACTAGGCATTCCTTACACGCCACACTTTGCCAAATGGATTTATTCCAGAGCTTTAAAGTAAAATTGCAACTGAAAAAGTGACCAGATGGGTTTTCAAGGAGAAAAATACAAACTAAGTCATTTTTGAGAGGCTGACGCACTTTACTAAAAACAGGCCTATGATGTCAAAGAACTTCAGTTATTCAACCCTGAGAGGAAAAATCATGGCAAAAAAAGCAAGCATTGAAAAGATACATAAAACATTCCATAACTGAAACAGACTCTTCAACTCTACATGGCTAAATATTTTTAAAGCTATTTTTAAACTTACCACTTCAAATAGTCACTCCCTCTAAAAATTCAGGACCTACACAACAGCCACGGCAAATAATAATGACAAAATCTCATACTTATAAGGCACCTACTATATGGCAAGCATTCTTCTAAGCACTTTACGTATGTTCGCTGCACCCTTACAAATTCTTTTCTAATTCATTTTTCATGAACAATGAGATGCAGAGTAAGGTAAATGCCAAGGTCATGCACACTGCCAGTAAGCGGCAGGGCTGGGATTCAAACCAGGCAGTCCAGCCGCAGGGCCCATGCTCTCTATTACACTCATCCTCTTTCCAAAGGAGTTTAACATAGATGATCATTTTTCAACACAGATTTTTAAGTTCACTAAAACCATACAAGTTCATTTCATAAGATGAGAAGCCTTACAATTAAAGAATTTAAACTAGAGAAATTACCGTTAGGTGGTGGCAAAGCCAAAGTTTATTAGTTATGGCAAATGCCCACAGAAAAAGTATAGGGGGTGTCATGGTTTGAATGTGCTCTCCAAAACTCATCTTGAAATTTAACTGATAACGTTACAGTATTGGGAGTGGGCCCTTTAAGAGGTCATTAGATCATGAGGGCTCCACCCTCATAAATGGATTAATGCCATTATGTCAGGAGTGGGTTGGTTGTTGCAGGAGTGGGCTCCCAATAAAAGAATAAATTTGACCCCCATTCCCCCATCTCACATGTGCATGCATATGCTTTCTCACTACGTGATGCCTTATACCAAGTTATGATGCAGCAAGAAGGCCCTCACCAGATGCTGGTGCCATGGTCTTGGACTTCCTGGCCTCCAGAACTGAGAGAAATAAATTTCTTTTCTATATAAATTACTCAGTCTGAGGTATTCTGTTACAGCAGCACAAAACAGACTAAGACAGTGGCCGGGCATGGTGGCTCATGCCCATAACCATTGCACTTTGGGAGGCCAAGCCAGAGAGGATCCCTTGAGGCCAGGAGTTCAAGACCAGCCTGAGCAACATAGCAAGACCCCATCTCTACAACAAATAGAAAAAATTATCTGGACATGATGGTGTGTGCCTGTAGTCCCAGCTACTCAGGAGGCTGAGGTAGGAGGACAGCTTGAGCCCAGGTGTTTGAGGTTGCAGCGAGTTATGATGATGCTACTGCTCTCTAGCCTGGACACCAGAGTGGGGGGAAAAAAAACAAAAAAAACAACAACCACCAAAAAACCGACTAAGACAGAAAATTGGTACTGAGACATGAAGCTGTTGCTATAACTAATACCTGAAAACGTGGAAGTGGTTTCAGCACTGGGTAATGAGTAGATGCTGGAAGAATTTGGAGGAGGCGGCTATAAAAAGCCTAGACTGTTGTCAGTGATGCACATTAAGAGCAACTCTGGTAAGGCTCAGAAGAAGAGGCGAGCTGTGGGAAAAGTAATCTTTTTAGAGATTACTTTAGTGTTCATGACCAGAATGTTGGTAACAATATGGACAGTAAAGGCCATTCTGATAAGGTCTCAGATAGAAATGAGGAACAAGCTATAGGAAACTAGAATAAAGGCCATCATTGTTATACAGTTACAAAGATCTTAATGGAATTATGTCCCTGTCCTAGGGCTTTATGGAATGCAGAACTTAAGAGAGATGAACTAGGATATCCAGTAGAAGAAATATCTAAGCAGGAAAGCATTCAGGCTGCTGTGTTAGTTACTCTTAACCACATACAGTGAGATGCAAGAGCACGGATGACTTAAAGACAGAATTTATAATTAAAAGAGATGCAGATCAGAAAAGTTTAGAAAACTTGCAGTGCGGCCATGTAAAAAGTGAAAACGCATGTAAGGAAGAGAATACTAAGAGCCTATCAACCCTTTGCTAAAGAGATTACCAGGGCTAGAAAGAAGCCAAGTGCTATTAATCAGGACAATAGGAGAAATATTCTAAAGCCATTCACAGATCTTTGAGGCTATCCCTCTCATCACAGACTCAGAGCTCTAGGAGGGCAGAATGATTTCAGGGAGACAGACCTAGAACCACCTTGGGACTCTGCTCCAGCAATGTGCACTCCTTGGCCACCCCAGCTGTGGCTTAACTGGTCCCAGTTGCAGTTCAACCTACCACTCCAAAAGATAGAAGCTTTTAGCCTTGGTGGCATCCACATGTTATTAAGTCTGCAGGCTCAGAGAATGCAAGAGCTATGGGGACATAGCTTCCTCTACCCAGATTTCAAAGGATGTCACAGACCATATGGGGGCCCAGGCAGAGACTTGTTGCAGGGGTGGAGCCACCACTGAGAACCCCCATTAGGGCAATACACAGCAGAACTGTGGAGTCAGGGCTGCTACAGTAAGTCCCCACCAGGGCCATGCTTAGTGGAACCATGGGCGTAGAGCCGCCGCCAAGAACCTAGAACTGTAGGACCACAAGCATGCAACTCCAACCCATGAGAGCTGCTGAGCAGACTGAGCCCAGCATAGCCATGGGGTGGGGCTGCCAGAGGATGAATCATGCCTTGAATCTCACCATATCTAATTCAGATGAGACTTTGGATTTTTGAGTTGATGCTAGACTAAGACTTTTGGGGCTATTGAGATAGAATGAATGCATTTTGTATTCATGACTTTTGTGGAACCAGAAATGGAATGCCATGGTTTAAATGCCTCCCCACCCAAATCTCATGTTGAAATTTAATCGCCAATGTAATGGTATTGGGTGTAGTGCTTTTAAGAGGCCATTAGGTCTTAAGGGCTCTGCCCTCATGAATGAATTAATGTCGTTATCATAGGAGTGGGTTAGTTATCACCAGAGTGGGCTCCTGATAAAAGGAATCCACATTTACTCATTTCTATTTGCACATATGCACTTCTTCCCGATGTGACACCTTCTCATGTGACGTGGCAAGAAGGCCCTCACCAGACACTGGCACCATGCTCTTGGACCTCCTAGCCTTCGAAACCGTGAGAAATAAATTTCTTTTCTTTATAAATTACCCAGTCTGAGGCACTCTGTTATAGCAGCAGAAAAGAGACTAAGAAAGGGGGATAACTTTTGTGAGTTAAATGTAGAGTCTGGAGAAATTAGCATGCTGGGGGAAGTGTAGGGAGAGTGATGAAAGCCAAGAAACTCAGTAAGTCTGGAAGGCAATGAAAGAAAACCCCAGGGCTGGAGTACCTAACATCAGTCACAGTGCCCATGACTCGTGAATGGTGCCTCTTTTCCACCCCACTGCTTTTGCTCAAATTTAGGCCTTTGACATCCCTTAGTCCAGTTATTCTAATGATCCCTTACTTGGTTTATAGGTACCACCCTCCTCCCTGACCCAGCATCTAATCTCTCCTGTGCTGCTAACAGAAGAGTTTTTCTGAAAGATAAATCTGACCATGTTATGCCCCTATTCAACTCTTCAGTGATCCCTACAGCCTACAATTTCTGGTTCTATCACCTTTGTACAGAATCAGAGGCTATCCACCCCAGGATTTCTCATGTCAACCTCTGCTCACAAGCTCAGAAAAATACTAGGCTAAGTCATTTCACTCTTTCCCTGGTCGAGTAGCCCCTCTGCTGAAAAAAGTCCACCTTCCCAACCACCATGCATCCCCACCCAACATCTATCTGTTCTTCACTCTGCACAAAGTTGTTCCAACCCCTCCTCCCACCAATAGAATAGATAATTTTCTCCTTTATGTCCTCAGGGTACAACATATATATGATTCTTTTTTTTTTTTTGAGACAGAGTCTCACTTTGTTGTCCAGGTTAGAGTGAGTGCCGTGGCGTCAGCCTAGCTCACAGCAACCTCAATCTCCTGGGCTCAAGCGATCCTACTGCCTCAGCCTCCTGAGTAGCTGGGATTACAGGCATGCGCCACCATGCCCGGCTAATTTTTTGTATATGTACATTTTTAGTTGGTCAATTAATTTCTTTCTATTTTTAGTAGAGACAGGGTCTTGCTCTTGCTCAGGCCAGTTTTGAACTCCTGACCTCGGGCAATCCGCCCGCCTCGGCCTCCCAGAGTGCTAGGATTACAGGCGTGAGCCACCGCGCCCGGCCTATATGATTCTTGAATAGTGTCAGTAACTAATTTTCTGCACTTCTTTACACAACTGTCTCCCCTACTGGGATATAAGCCCTTTAAGAGCAGGCACAGTATCTTCCTCTTTGCCAATAATGCTAAAATAAACATCCTTGCATCTTTAGGTAGAAATCCAGAATAGACTTGCTGCATCGAAAAGTATATATGTTGCTAAACTTCTCTCCAAAGATTGCCCATTTTATATTCTGAACAATATTTGTTTTGTACATACTCAAAGGATTTTCAGATGTTCTATCCCTGTTAATCTGACAGGTGAAATATAATGACTCATAGTTTTATTTTGTGTGGCCTATGGTGAATGAAAGAATCTCTGATTGAAGATGAGTTACACACTTACGATGACTTATTTATGGAAACAAAAGGCACCATCAAAACTGAAACAATAAAAGGAATTCAGTGAAGGTTTGCTTCAAGTCAGCAGTTCTCATCATGGTAGCCTGGAGACAGAAGAATTAAGAGGCTTTGCCACAGTGAGTTTCTAACATGTTGCCACATTAGAATATCAAATAAGTGACAGAAACTTAGAAAAGGGTGCGTTTTCCAATTGCCAAGAAATTAAGGGAGCGTGCAAGGTGACCGTAGCTGACTATTCCCAGAAATCCAGTGTACTAAAAGTTCCAACTCACCATCTAGTAGCCAGGGCTGGCTGCGCCTATTCTCCAACTCTGACATCATGAGGCGTGTGATCACATGATCTGGAACCAAAAGACCTTTCTCTATGTACTGCTTTGCCATGTCACCAACTTCTGTTAAAAAAAATAAGAAAAAGAGAAACATTCAAGAAGGCTTCCAAAAAAAAAAAAAAAAAAAAACTTACAAACTCTTTTCTGACAGTTTTGCCTTCTCTCTCATCCTTCCTAGCATTGGGTAAAATTGTAGGTAGTTGTAGATAGATATTTTTAGTTTTTAATATATTGGCCTCAATAAGGGTAGCACTGTTGCTTGTTTAACCCATTTGTCTTCCAAAGAATTATAAAAGCAGCTCTTGACATACACAGCCAAAGGAAGTAAGAAGAGAAAGAGGGGAAAATATATAAATTGGGCAAGAGAAAATAAGAGTAGAAAATACAGTTGGAGCCACGAGGGAGGACGGTACACAGAAGGTTGAGAAAGGAGTCGTGCATATTTCCAAGAGGTGAGCCACAAATTCAGCATTGGACTTCTCAACAGTTAAACAAGGAAATGTGATCAACCACTTGGCATATAGAGACTAGAAAAAAGTTCCACTGATCTTCAAAAAAGAATGCTGCATAATACAAATAGCAAGTTTATTTCTTTTCATGAGCCTCAATATAAGCAGACGGCACCCTGCTGACATAGCTGTAAAAACAACTCAGCATTATTAGTGCAATACCAAGTTCCTAAAAGAATGAATTTAAAAAAATTAATTTCACAGTAAAACCACTTCTATCTTTATTTGAAATAACAATTTCTCATATGTAGCATTTTTGGGATGAGGTTGGGGAGACAAGGTATGGCTCTTTCACCTGGGGCTAGAGTGTAGTAGCATCATCATAGCTCACTACAATCTCAAACTCCTGGGCTCAAGCAACCCTCCTGCCTCAGCCTCCTGAGTATCTGGACTACAGGTTCGCACTACAATGCCTGGCTAATTTTTCTATTTTTGGTAGAGATGGGGTCTTGCTCTTTCTCAGGCTGGTCGAATCCCAGCAATCCTGAACTCAAGCAATCCTCCTGCCTCAGCCTCCCAGAGTGCTAGGATTACAGATGTGAGCCACTGCACCCAGGCTCATGTGTAGAAATTTGAGTTGGGTTCAGCAGAACAAATTATCAGTTTAAATCTACACATTTTTAGGAACTAAATTTTCTTTCAAAAAAACAAAAATGAAGTCCTCTGCTCTCCAGGGAACTGATAATGAACTATTAAGAACCACATTCATGACAGGACACTTGAGTTCTTATACAAACACAAAGCAGAATTGTATTACTGGAAAAAAGCTCAAGAATCATTTGACCCCACTTTCACCTTGAATTTAAGTAGAGCCTTTGCTTCCTCAGACTGAGTTTTTACCTCTAACCCCAACTTAAGCCCTGAAATATGGGCTGTGAAGAGCTCCACATCACTTGATTACTACCACCTGACATGCAGCTCAAAACACAGGTCCCAGTCAATGTAGATAGAGTAACATACTGCAAGAAACACAACACAAAAGACAGCCACGTTCATTCAACAACTATTTACTGATTGCATACTATGTAACAGGTAATATTCTAGAGACGCAGCAGTGAATAAATAAAAGTTCCAGCTTACTAATATTTAAGCAGTATTACTTTCATTAAGAGCAACAATAACAACCATTAAGCTGAGTACCTACTAAAGCCCAGGCACCGAGCTTTAAGTACTTTATATGCATTATTTCATTTAATCTTCATAAGATCCTCACCTTCAGATAGAAGGTAATACCAGTGTTTGTTTATGACAGCTTGATTGAGATAATTCACATACCATAACATTTGCCGTTTTAAAATGTACAACTCAGAGGCTTTTAGCATATTCTCAATGTTGTGAAACCATCACCACTCCCTAATTTCAGAACACTTTCATCACCCCAGAAAGAAAACCTGTACCCATAGCAGTCACTCCCCCTTCTCCCCTTCCTCCAGCCTGTGGCAACTACTCATCTACTTTCTGTTTCTATAGATTTGCCTATTCTGGACATTTCTTATAAATGGGATCATACAATATGTGGTCTTTTGTATCTGGTTTCTTTCACTTAACATGTTTTCAAGGCTCATTCATGTTATCAATTCTTCATTCCTTTCTATGGCTGAATAATATTCCACTGTCTGGCTATACCACATTTTGTTCATATATACATTAGTTAATGGACATTTGCGTTGTTTCTACTTTTCCACTATTATGAACAATACTGCAGGGAATACTTATATACAAGTGTTTGCATGAACATATGCTTTCAGTACTCTTGGGTAATGAGAACTGTATAGCATCCATGTTCTATGTCTAAACAATCACTATCAGAAAGGATGAGGGAGTGACAGACAAGCTGGGTGCTGTCCTACTCTGCAATTGGTAGGACAGGCCCGGAGTCCTGTTCTTAGTCCCACCTACCAAACTTTAAGGTGGATATAAACAACAAATATACATCTTCCAAGGTGAGAAACCAAGATGTGTACTTTGCATTGTTTACTAGAACTCCAGATCTTAATATTATACACTGATATATTTATTCATTCACTTTTTGCCCCCCCCCCACACACACACTAGAATATTATTTCAATGAGAGAAAAATCAAACTATTTTATTCAATGCCATATCCTCAGTGCTTAGAATATAGTCTGGCATGTGTTAGATGCCCCAGAAAAAATATGTTGCTGGAATAAACACCCTAAAAATGATAAACAATTTCCTCCCTCCCTGCCTCCTTCCATCCATTCTCCCTTCCTCTGTCTCCCTCTCTCCCTTCTTCTCCCCCTTCCTCTCCCCCCCTCCCTTCCTTTCCCTCCCCTTCCCTCTCTCCTTCTCTCTCTCAATGGGGTCTTGGTTTGTGCCCAGCCTGGAGGCAGTAGTGTGATCAAACTCCTAGCTCAAGTGATCCTCTCACGTTAGCTCCCCAAGTAGCTGAGACTACAAGCACATGGCACCATCCTCAGCTAATTATTTTCAATTTCTTTTTTTTTTAGAGATGGAGTCTTAATGTGTTGTCGAGGCTGGTCTCCAACTCCTGGCCTCAAGCAATGCTCCAGCCTCAGCCTCCCGTGTAGCTGGGATTACAGGTGTGAGCCACGACACTTTTCAAGAATTTTCTTTTACCCTGGCAAAGATCAAGATGATCTTCCTGGAGAGTTATTACAAAACCATTATTGCAAGACTAAATATGGCTCAACCTTGCCAGATAACAACTTTTTCAAAGGAGGTATGAGACAGACAAAGTATGATCAGGACCAGTTGAGATGGCCATGTTAGGTTTCACAGCCCAGTCTTATTTCTTCAGCATTTCAAAACATGAATAGAGATGAACCAGTTTGGGTATGGGAAATAAGAAGAGCAAATGTGGCAGGGCAAGGAGCCACTTGGTTGGTATACCTCAAAGAACTGCAAGCAGTGGCAGTTGAAGAAAAGCACACCACTGAGAGATGGTGCTGGACAGTCGAGATAAGGAGTGTGGACTTTGAAGGATTTTTTTTTAATAGATAGATTTAGAAATGCCACTCCAAGAGCCAGGACCAGCAACTTAAATTGTGGAGACTAGTGCAAATTGAAAACGTGGAGCTCCTTGCTTGAAAATTACAAATTGCAATATGACAACAGCAGAGCACTAAAACAAGGGCCTATGTGAGCACAGAGCACTAAGTGCAGGACCTATGTGACTGCACAGGTCACATGCCCACAGCAATGTGACATGTGGATGTGGGTAGCATGGTAGAAGCAAAGGAGGCCATGACAATAATCCAAGTACAAGATGAAAGCCTGAATGAACTAAAGCAGAAGCAATGGAGGAAGACCTTCATCTGCCCCTTGAGAGAGTGCCTTGAGTTAATCCAACACAGGCTGTGCAACCCGAAGTTTAAAATAACTCTGTGGAAGACGTCCAGAGCCATCTTATTCCAATTTACTAATTAAGAGAAACCTCTAAGTGCAGCATACTTTTCCAGCTATTTTTGGCAGCCTTGGCTCCTCTCTGGAGCAGGACAGGCAATATGTCCTCTAACCTGATACAAGATCAAACTTCTACCACATCTCTCAATCTCCACCACAAAAACCCAGAAAGACCCACAGCAAAAACAAAATGAACTTAATGTATCTGCATCTGAATAAAGACCTCATCACAATAGCAAACTGAAATAAAACATCTTATCAGAAGACAGAGGCCCATTCCAGAAAACTGGACCTTCATCTGCCCTTGTCAGTTAGCTTGGAAGAGAAAGCAGTATCACTAAATGCTGATGCTAACATGTTTGGATAAAACACATACCTACTCTAATTTCTCAGGTAGTATTCCAAAGAAAGGCTGTGGACACACATACATGGTATTACACAGCTTTTGCACCCTTAGCGTGCCAAAAATAGGCTAAATGCTTTGCATTCTTTTTTAAGCTTTACAACAAAACAAAGAAATAATTCCATCATGTATTTATGAGATTAAACCAAACACCAATGATTAAGGCCACATATAGGAAAACTTTCTTCAGAAAGGGAAAGATTAAGGGTCAAATTACAAAACAGTATATATTCCAAAATTATACAAATATATATGTTGACAGATATATGGAATCATCACCATGTTAAATATATTAAAAGACAGTCAATATTCCACTTATTTTACAACAATATAAATTTTGTGGCAATGTATCTTAATAGCCTATGCCAGTCAATCTCTACTAAATATAAATTCAAATGGACATAATCTTGGTAACCTTGAGAAATATCCATTTTCGATTTCTAACCAGATTGTATAATATACAAATTTTTAGAATTTAAGACTACCTATTCAATTGTGTATTTAAGATAATACCAAATTTAAAATTAGAAGATAAAACAGAACTTAAGATTATCTATTAAGTTGGTCATCTCTCCATCTCTCCATCTCTCCATCTCTCATTTCCAGGATATGGAAAAGACATTTTATTAGCTTCAATTCCTTCACATTAAAGTTGCCCACATTCACATTAACAGACTGAAATAGATCACTGTACTCAGGGCAGCAAATATGCCAAAACACTGTCAACTGCCAAAGGGGTAGGATGTTGGACTCACATTGTAAATTATCTTAAGACTGGTTAAAAAGAAAATATCTCTTTCTAAATAAGTAGGAAAGCCAATAAGCAAATGATATTTCTTTAGAAAAACCATGAGAATACACACACACGTGTGCACACACACACAGACAGTGTGGCATAAAACCCATTCTACAGCTACCCTAGATACCTCAGGACAGGACAGCTAAACATTGCACAGACTGAATGACCTCCAAACAGAAATAAATCCATAAAGATCCAAAATGTAAAAGACTAGACTGATTACCATCATGACACTGGGGGGCGGGGGGTAAGGTGCACTGCTCCCTGAGGGGGAACTAGAGAATATAAAGTATGGTTAGTTTTTTGGCTTAAATACTCCCTAAATCTACTAAACATTCATTCAGCTGATATTTATTAAGCATCTACTATGTGTCAGGCCCTATACCAATCTGGTATAATTGGGTGCTAATCCACCAAAAGTTCTCAACAGCAAAATTTTACTCTGTGTCAGACAGAAAAATTAAAGTCAGTAGTTATCACAATTAAGGTATAGAGGCTCTTACATTGCCAATACAGTTCCATGCAAATAGGCCAGGCATGGTGGCTCACATCTGTAATCCTAACACTCTGGGAGGCCAAGGCAGGAGGATCACTTGAGTCCAGGAGTTTGAGACCAGAGTGGACAACATAGCAAGACCCTGGGCTCTACAAAAAATAGAAAAATTAGCCAGGTATAGTGGCAAATGCCTGTAATCCCAGCTACTCCAGAAGCTGAGACAGGAGAATCACTTGAGCGAAGGAGTTTGAGGTTGCAGTGAGGTATGGTGACACCACTGCACTCTAGCTGGGGTGACAAAGCTCTCCTTCAAAAAGGAAAAAAAAAAGAGTTCCATATAAATATATTATGAAATACGAATAGGTTACAGGTCACAAACTAAATGAAAGTGTTTAGTCAAACACTGAATCTTCCACCTAATGCACCTTTGACTACCAAAGAGTTATCCCTAAAATACTAGTCCAGAGTTACAAAAAGCCAATCAGGCTCTCTTAATTTCTTGACAGTGGAGGAAAAAAAAAATTATTTTAATAGACATGGTGATTAAGACCTCAGGATAATCAACTTTAGTCAAGTAAAATCCATCAACTTGAATAGAAGTGTCTGAGGATCAAACCTCAATTACTAATACTTTAAGCAAAGTGAAGTGAGGTCTTTTTATTTCATTGGAATATTTGTCTTATTTCTCCCTTTCTCACATACTTTTTTCAATAACTAGCCCAGAAAGTGCCAGCATAAGGACAACAGTGTGTTTTGTGGCACAGACAAGAAGAACTACATGCCAGAGATCTGCTGTGCAATGACCCTGCCCAGCACTCTAGGAGAGAGCTCCCATTTCACTCCAGATCACCACCTTGATCCCAACGTCACTTCATTACTCAGAACCACAGGTGAACATTCTGCTTTCTTTTTATGGTTTTGTAATTTTATTATTACTATTATTATCTTATTTCAGAATATTATGGGGGTACAGACATTTTGGTTACATAATTGCTTTTATACAGTTTGAGTCACAGTTACTGTACCTGTTAGGTGTGAATATACCAATCTCCCCTCCACCCACCTGCTTGATTTCTGATGAATGTTATTTCCATATGTGCACATATGGAACACATAAGTGTTGATCGATCAGTTCCAATTTAATAGTGAGTACATGTGGTGTTTGTTTTTCCATTCTTGTGATACTTTGCTTGGAAGAATGGTCTCCAGTTCCATCTAGGTTAATACAAGAGGTATTAATTCACTATGGCTGAGTAGAACTCCATGGTATACATATACCACATTTTACTAATCCACTCACATATTGATGGGCACTTGTGTTGTTCTGTTTTGTGAACATCTACTGTATGTCAGGCACCATACAAAGCACTAAAGATACAAATATAATAGTACTCTCAGGAAGCTCCCTAATGAGAGAGGGGTCAAACAGACCCACAAACAAATAGTTATTTTTAAAAGTGTATGCTTAGCAAACACACAACCTACAGAATGGGAGAAAATTTTTGCATGCTACACATCCAATAAAGGGCTGATAACTAGAATCTATTTAGAACTCAGGAAAATCAGCAAGGAAAAATCAAACAACTCTACCAAAAAGTAGGCAAATGACATGAACAGAAACTTTTCAAAAGAAGACAGAAAAATGGCCAAGAAACATATGAAAAAATGC
>VBSM01000529.1:47056663-47069079 GCA_008086735.1 Cheirogaleus medius | reverse complement strand
TATTCAGCTATAAGAAACAACAGTGATATAGCACCTCTTGTATTTTCCTAGATAAGAGCTGGAATCCATTCTACTAAGTGAAGTATCCCAAGAATGGACAAATAAGCGCCACATGTACTCACCAGCAAATTGGTATTAACTGATCAACACCTAAGTGTACATATAGGAATATCATTTTTTGGGCATTGGCAGATGGGAGGGGAGAGGAGGGAATGGGTATACACATACATAATGAGTGTGATGCGCACCATTTGGGGGATGGATACGCTTGAAGCTCTGACTGGGGTGGGGCAAGGGCAACATACGTAACCTAAACATTTGTACCTCATCATATGCTGAAAAAAAAAAAGAAAATAGATAAGAGAGTGGATTTTAAGTTTTCACCACACAAGAAATGATAAGTATATGAGGTAGTGATTTAGTCATTCCACAATGTATACATATATAAAAACTTCATATTGTATACCATAAATACATGCAATTTTTATTTGTCAATTTAAATAATAAACATTTTAAAGTGTGTGCTTAGTAAAATAAGGCCAGTCACAAAAAGACTAATATTATTGCATGATTCCATTTACATGTGGGCTAAAGAGTAGTCAAACTCACAGAAACAGAAAGAAGAATGGTGGTTGCCGGAAGCTGGAGGGAAGGGGAAATTGGGAGTCCTAGTTTGTCGAGTATCAAGTTTCAGTTGTACAAGATGAAAAAGTTCTGGGGATTGGCTGAACAACAACCCAAATAAAATTAACACTACTGAACTGTATAGAAACAGGTAAGGTGGTAAATGTTATGTTTTATGTGATTTTTTGCCACTAATTTTTTTTAAAGAAGTATGGTAAGTGCTGTAAGACAGGAGTGTACAAACTGTCATAGCAGCACAGTAGAGGGAGGAGGGAGGATGGATGGATGGATGGATGGTCGGATGGATGGTTACAGTGGAAGGAGACATGGCTGACTAGGAAATTAATTATTACATTTACTTAGAAATAACTGAAGGTAGAATGAATAAGTAGAATAAATAAGACAGACATTGTAGATATAAAAACAACTTAGGTGTGAACAATATGGACATGGAGTAAGGGACAGAGGAGGAGAGAAGCCAAGGACAACCTCAAAGTTTCTAACCTGAACAACCAGCAGGACAGAAATGCCATTCATGGCAAGGCTGAATCCCTGACACTACTGAAGTAAGGAAGCTAGATAGCTATTAGCTAGTCTGAAATACAAATTGAGAGCTCAGGAGGGAAGGCAAAGTAGAGACAGATGTGGAAGTTCCTTGTGAAACCATGGGAGCACATGGGCTTACATCAGGCAGAGTTAATGAAAGAAGCCAGAGTTCTTCTGGGCAACTCCAACATACAAAGGGTGAGCAGCCCCACAGAAGAAAAAACTTAGGGCCAGCCCCTAAACTGATTCAGGAGATTTGTTCAAACAAAACACCTGCCTTATATCTAGGTCAATCAAATTAAATTCTTTAAATGATAACTTTAATTTAGTATCTGGCACAAATTTTCAGCAAACATTGAAGCAATGCACACAAACGATCCATGATATGTGTGGAGATGGAAGTGAGTGGTTTTAGCCAAGAAGGACTCTCCATTTAACCTTCAGTTTAACCTTGGAAAATAAACAGCAAACAGAGGGTTCATTAGTAGGCTACTGAAATTCTAAATGTCATTTTGCCTCTGGCATAAATCTCAAACTGATTTTTTCCCCTTTAAAGCTAGGCTTCAAAAGACAGGATTTAATATTCAGTAGCTTCCTCCTAAGTACGTTCCCTCCCTTTTCCACAACCTCATGCCACTGTTTTCCACCCTGCAGTCAGAGTGGTCCAACTGTCACATCTGATTGTGCAGCACCCCTGCTTAAAATGCTTCAACAGGGTTCCACTGCCATTCAGCAGCGTCCAAGTCCCTCCAAGATCTGGCCTGTCTACATCAGCAGCCTCATAGCTTTTCTCTCTTTATCCATGTGCCATGTCCTGCCCCACCCCATCTCTACTCTCCAGCCCCAGGGCCTTTCTTCCCTCCCCAACTTCCCCAAATGAGGTCAGCACCCCGCCCCCATGCTCCCATGGCATCCTGTCCTTCCACCTTGAGGCACTCATCATATCTTTATTGTCATTTTTCATGCTGGTCTTCTCTATCATACAACAGAAGATCATGTCTGCCTTATACATCACTGTCTCTAAAGCATGGTGAACAGTGTCTGATACAAAGCAGATGTTCAATATGAAGACTGACCGTTCCTTCCAACTCCATTCATTCCCTGGAGGACCAGGGCTAACTGGATTATTTTTTAACACTGGTAGCTACGCATAACAAAACAACCAGATCTATTTATAAATACTTCAACTATCATTCTGTATGCTAGATTAAGAATTTGCACTGGCAGCCTGAGCAACATAGTAAGACCCTGTCTCTACAAAAAATAAAAATATTAGCCAGACGTTGTGGCACCTGCCTTTAGTTCCAGCTACGCAGGAGGCTGGGGCAGGAGGATTGCTTGAGCTCCGGAGTTTGAGGTTGCTATGAGCTATGGTGATGCCACTGCCCTCATGCCCAGGCAACAGTGCAAGACCCTGTTTCCAAAAAGAAAGAAAAAAGGAGAGAATTTACATGTGGATTCTTTTCCTAGTTAGGACTTCTACCTAACAACTACATGGATGTTTTCATGATAAGTGCAGTTCACTGGCCTTGCTATTATAATTAAGTCATTCATTCAAAAATATTTACTGAGCAACTACTCTGTACCAGGCCATGGTACATTTCCCTAGGTATTAGGGACAGGTAACTATGAGAGGAGCCTCAGAAGTTATCTGTGATCTGTTTCTGACAGCTTGGCCAGGCATCAAACACTTGACAGGTTGACCTATTTCAAAACAAAGTCAATGGTTTCCTATCTTTTACTTGGCATAACCCCAAAATGAAAATAATGAATGCTTAATTCTATGGGTTTTTTTGCCTAATGAATCAGGCCATTTATATAAAAGTCTAAAACAGACAAATTTAAACAATATTAAGAGCTGCACACATATGACAAAAGTATATAGTAAAGCAAGAGAATAATTACCATACAATGCATGATAATAGTGGGGGTGGCAATAATGAGAAAAAGAGGTATTGAGGCTTTCGAGGGTACTGGTAATGTTCTACTTCTTAGGCTGGGTGGTGGATACACAATCATTATCCTTTAAAACACACACCCCCACACACCCATATCCTTTTTTTGTTCTAATTGTCTATAAAGTGAGGGCAAACTGGATACAGAAGACAAAGCTGTACAAATGTTCACAAAGCAGCAAATTCCCAAGATGCCTAAGTCACCAGAAACAGATAATTGCTCAATGTTCTTTTCATTGTTCAAACAAGAAAATGCTGAGAGTGGAAGACCCCTATAAAAGAGCCTGACTCCCTTATAAGGCTGCCCTTCCCTGAATGTATCAGACTGGGTGTAAAGAGCATAACTAGGAGAAACCTTGCTCACCCCAGTATCATACCTTCTCCAAAACATCACTGAGAAAACACACACACACACACACACGCCAGGTCAAAAATGAACTGTAGCTTTGTGATTTTGCAAACTACAAGTTCTTTATGTCCCCACTTGTAAAAATATTTTGCCACTGAAGTAGTTACCTGGAAAAAAATAAAGTTAAAAAAACTTCATTTTATAAACTGTTCACCTTTGATATCACTTTGATAAATCTCTCCTTGTAAGAAAATAAGCTTTAAAAAAATCTTCGTTAAAGAAGATGTCAAAATCCTTTGAAAGCAGAAATTATCAAAGAAACTCCTAAATGTAAGGCATTTGGCACATAAATGACTAATTTCAGATGTCCAGCATTGACCCTTCTAATGTCCTTTGCTCAAAATCAGGCTTTCTTTTCCTTCACACCAAGAATACACAGTTTTAAGCTGGGCGCGGTGGCTCACACCTGTAATCCTAGCACTCCAGGAGACCAAGGCAGGAGCATTGCTTGAGCTGAGGAATTTGAGACCAGCCTGAGCAAGAGCAAGATCCCGTTTCTACTAAAAATATAAAAATTAGCCAGGCGTAGTGGCGTGTGCCTGTAGTTCCAGGTACTCGGGAGGCTGAGGCAGGAGAATCGCGTGAGCCCAGGAGTTTGAGGTTGCTGTGAGCTAGGCTGACGCCATGGCACTCTAGCCCAGGTGACAGAGTGAGAGTCTGTCTCAAAAAAAAAAAAAGAAAAGAATACACAGTTTTAAATCACACCTTGACACTTGCTATGGGTAGCTATGAAGAAAATTCTGAATCCAGTGTAATGGTGAAGAACATACACTCTAAAGCCAGACTTGGGTTCAAGTCCTGGCACTGCCACTTAAAGGCCATAAGACTTGGTCACCGTGTACGTTTTGCATCAGTCAGGTTTGTGCCCCAGTTTTTTCATCTATAAAATGGGAATAATACCACATAGGGTTGTTTTGAAAGCTGTATGTGATTAATTTATAAAGGAGTCGAATGATGCCTCTTTGCAAATTTCATTCAAGGACATGAGGACAGTAAGTGCTTGCTCCTATGTGTGCCAACGGTTGTTCTAGGTAGGTTATATACATGAACTCCTTTAATCCTCACAAATATCTAGGAAGTCAGTGCTATTATTTTTCCCCATTTCTTAGATAAGGAAACTGAAACACAGAAAGAGTAAGTAACTTGCCCAAAGTAACTCAGTTAATGAGTGGCAGAGTAAAGACTCAAACTAAGCAGGTTGGCACCAGAGTCTTTTTTTTTTAAGACACAGGGTCTTGCTATATTGCCCAGGCTGGAGTGCAGTGGCTATTCACAGTTGTGATCACAGTGCACTTCAGCCTTGAACTCCTGTCCTCAAGAGATCCTCTCCCTTCAGCCTTCCGAGTAGCTGGGACTACAGGTGAGTAAGTGGGACTACAGGCATGTGCCACTGCACCCAGCAGAGTCCCTTTTCTTAAACCTTATACTACACTGGCTCTCAATGTTTGTGAGCATTTCCTTGAACAGAACCACTTTGGATGTTAGTGTACATGCTTCTGGAATGGTGAGCACCTGCATAACAGGGACAAGAACATAGTAAGAACCGAACTTCTTTGTGAATTCAGAGAGTATTACTACTGATAATATGCTCTGTGAGGAAATAGCTGGTCCTGCTTTGAGTAACCACCTTGCTTCCATTAGGCACTTGTATCTATGACTAAATAAATTAAAAACTTATAGCAAGTCTATCAGTGTAGCTGCTTCCTACCAAACCACAAGCACCCTGCAATCCTGTACCTCCTAACAAGTCAGCCTCCTCTCTTCTCTCCAAGGCCCTCTGCCTCCTCTGATCCATCCTCCATTCAACTCCCAGATGGACCTTCCAAAAACCCAAGTTGGTACAAATCACTTCCACCCAACACCAACAATGTACTCCCTGGCCTACAGGATGGCATGGATACTCCTTAGGACAGCATTCAAAGTCTGTCTGGCCAGGCACGAAGGCTCATTCCTGTAATCCCAGCACTTTGGGAGGCTGAGGTGGGAGGATCACTTGAGGCCAGGAGTTTGAGACCAGCCTGGGCAACAAATCGAGACCCCCATCTCTACAAAAAACTTTAAAAATTAGCCAGACATAGTGGCACACACCTATAGTCCCAGCTATTCAGGAGGCTGAGGCAGGAGGATTGTGCCCAGGAGTTTGAGGTTGATGTGAGCTATGATGATGCCACTGCACTCTAGCCCAGGCAACAAAGGAGAATCTGTCTCAAGGAAAAAAAAAGTCTCTCTGATCTGGCCTGGATCAAACCTCACCTTCTCAAACCTCACCTCCCACCATAGTTCCTTTATCACCTAATCTTCGACCCCTTGTCTGTGCCAGGCACAGAGTTAAGTGAGACTGTGGTCCCTTCCCTCAAGCAGTCTACAGACTCATGGAGGAAAGAGGACAGAACACAGAGGTGTACACCCCAATCTGACCTCAGGTCCAAGGAAAGCTTCTTGGCTTTGAGGTGGGCTTTTGAAGGGCTAGCAAAAGTTGGCTGGAAGAACCACCCTTCAAGTACTGTATGTACCAACCACCTCACAGCCACGCATTTTCCCACCTCACATACATTGACTCAGTCTCCCATTCCCCACTTACTAAAATCACTTTTATTCTCCAAAGCCTCCAAGCTTCACCTAAGAAGCTTTCCCTGATCATTTCCTCTTCTCTTACCTTCAGAGTGATAATTTCCTCTTCTGTAATCCACCAATCCAGGCTGAAGACAGTCCATACCGTGTCTTTGTACCACAGACCAGAAAGACACATTCCCTTTGGGCGGAGACAGCCCTGTGGATGCCCAGCTAAGTAACCACGTTGTGCCTATGCACACATTTCTAGAAGATGCAATTTCTGCAGGCATACTCAGCTGTGTGCCAAGGAATACAGCATGGTGGACAGAACCAGGGCTGAACTGCAGGCCCCCACACCTCTCAGCCAGGTCCTCCCGCCCTCCCCATGCAGGTCATAGTTTGTGCAATCATATGCTGGGGCCTTGTTCCTTTACCTGACATTTTACTCTTCTTGTTGAATAGTGACTGTTCACAAATCCTCCATGCCAGATTATAATCCCCTTGAGATGAGAAACTATCTTATTTTAATAATCAACAAGACCTACTGTACTTGAGATGAAGAAATATCACACCTTTAAACTCTCCATCTTCATCCACAGGTCCCCACAGATTATTGAATTAACTTTCTTCTCAATATACCCCTTATCATATCTTTTATCTATTGTATTGTTCAGCCGCCCTGATAGCCATAGTTATGACTTTAAGGCAATTAACACTCAGAAAAGCCTTCTCATTCACACAGTAAGAATCAAACATTACGGGCAGCAATGTTTTCTTTAAATGCTATCTTATAGTCTAATTCTTTGGCAAGCCTTGAATAACTGAGTAAAATAGAGTAAAATAGACTACTGAATCTTAAAGCATTCTGTTATCCAATTAGACTACATAAATGGACGTTTAGTACATGTTGTCAGTGGTTCTCACAACTACTGCTTCAGTCTACACAAGCTGGTGCAGAAAGGTCATTATCACAGGTTGCATCTGGATCCCAAGCCTAATCTCTTAAACAAGGAAGGATTTGTTCCTACAAGTGGATGCTTGCCTCTCCTGAAGCTATCTGACATTCTTAAACACCCACAAAATGCATATGAGTCAACTCTTAAAGATTTCTGAGATTAAGACTCCAAAGTGTTCTCTAACAGAAGAAGCAGAAAGTTCAGCATTAAGGAAACAACTTATCATTTTCAAACTAACATGGAAGTCACCCCAAGTGAGAGACTGCACTAGGCTAGCCCACCAAATACCAGCTGCTTCTCTTTGAGCTGCCTCTTCTTCTAAGAGTCCATGTGACACAGATAAGCTTTACCCTAAAAGTGTCCTAATAAATCACAAGCCAGCAGGGATTTGTAAGCTATTTCTAAAGAAGAGAACAAAGATAGGCATGTAACTTATTTACTATAAAACAAAATTGTAAAACTTTGAAAACCATAAAGATTTTAATCCTATTCATTTTTGTTCCTTTGGGCATCATCAGACTACGATCCCTGTGGGATCAACCCACTGACCACATGCTTCTCCTGAGGGAAAGAGAGACCTCACATGGAGTGCACCTGTCTCCAATACCCTTTTTCTTTGCCACTCAGTCTTAAGCTACAATATTTAGCTCACGATGGGAAAAATTACTATTGGTGTTTAACCAAAGGAAGTTGTAGCTAACGTTATTCAAATCTGTGTAATCTATCTTCACCTAGGTCAAATGTACATTATTAGTAAAAAAATAAACATTATCATTTAACCTAGATTTGAGCCCAAAAGTACAAATGTTCATCTCTTTATCACAAATTATGAGATTAAAAACTAAAGATTTTAAAATGTGATTTACTTCCTGACATCTATGTTTTGCCAAGGGACAACACCCTTTGAAGAACATTAGAATGGCTTCATTAAGAGGCAAAGAGCAAATATGATACAAGGAATTATCTCCTGGCTGGGAATCAGGAATTTTGGCTTAGTTCTGCTTCCAACTCACTGTCCACAGGACTCTGGGCACATCAAAGTATTTCACTTATTATGGCCTCAAGTTTCCTCATCTGCAAGAGGAGAGTTGGGCCATTCTACCTGTTACCTCAGTGGGAGGATTTCAATCCCCTGCATCTGGCTTTGGGGCCTGTGTGAAGGGTAGAGGACCAGCCTCCCCAATATGCCTCAAACCACACCAGCTTCCTTTAAGCCACAGAAGTTCCATCTATAAGGTGAGAAGGACTTTACGGAGAGGCCAGGCACAATTAACTCACACCTGCAATCCCAGTGTTTTGGGAGGCCAAGGTAGGAGGAATGCTTGAGGCCAGGAGTTTGAGACCAGCCTGGCCAACATGGTAAGACCCCATCTCTACAAAAAATTTTTAAAAATCAGGGCATGGTAGTCAGCACCTATACTTCTAGCTACTTGGGAAGCTGAGGCAGGAGGATCAGTTGAGCCCAGGAGCTTGAGGTTACAATGAATTATGATCATGCCACTGTACTCCAGCCAACAGAACAAGACACTGTCTCCAAAAACCACACACACACACATACACACACACACACACAAAAAAAAAAAAACACCAAGGAGAGTCTCTTTGCTTTCATAGGCAGCCAAGGAACTAAACATTGTACCCATCCTAGACATGAGGTGTGGAGTTAGGACCAGAACTCAGGCCTGAACGGTTAGTGTCCTTTCTGCCATGCTTTCCCTAGAACACTTCCTGGGAATAAGGATCGATGCTTTGTTAGGCCTCTTTGCTCTTTCTCTCTAGACAGACTGGATATTTATATTCACTTAGTCTAATTTTGTACCCTGGGTCCAGAAATGTGTTGGCAGTGGGTATGTTTCTATAACAGCCAAGATAAAAAGATGCATGGACAACAGCCACGACTTTGGGTAGGGGTGGGGCTGGCATTACTGAAAAGGAAGGTAATCCAGGCTCTAAGTAGAAAGGACACCCAGCAGATTCTTCATCCTTAAGCTTTCTCACCCCACCAGCAGATCAATTATTATCTGACTTCCTACTGATTCAAAGAACAAAATAGTATAGTAGCCTCATTTTAAAAATAAATAAATCATGAAAGTAAAAGACGTTGGAGTTTCATAAGCCAAAATATGTTGGATGTCCTGAGAGTATTTTCTTGGCCCAGGATAGGAACACAGGCATTTATAAACACACCATGAACATCTGGTGTAGTACCACATGCTGCTTTATATAAGCAGCAGAGGAGAAAAGCAGATTGGAATGGTTACAACAGAAGTTGGGCAAAGTAGCAAATAGGAAAAAGGCAAGTAATCCAAAAGGTTTGCCAAAATCATAGAAGAGTTTTAGACCCAGAGTGTTTAACCATCTTCTTAAATTCACATTCTGCAAATCTGTCTTGGTATCCACCATGCGAGACACTTTCAGCCCCAAGGAGAAGGATTACACTTGAAATCTCATGGGCTCTCTAGATTTTCTCACTAGGCATAAACCACAGAATGGCTTCTCTGTAACCTGATCACAGCCCAAATACTAGCCCCATTCAGAGGACAGGGAAGAATTTCACTTTTAAAGCAACACAAACAGTAATTCCTTGCCATTGCAGAAGGCCCAGAGCGTGAATCTTGCTGTGCCATGCACCTTGCCGGCTGCCTCCCTGAGCAGGATCTTGGCTGCAGACCAGCATGAGCAAAGCTGCTGTTCTCCAGTGCCATCTGCTCAAACAGGATGGATTGCTTACTGCTGCCATGAGAGAGCACCAAAAATGTGTTCTGCTCACGAGCCTCCCAAAGGGAAGGGGGAAAAGGGAGACAGCAGATGCTAACGCTCTCTTCCGACAGGGCCTGCTCAGCTTGCAGCAAGGGCAAGGGGTCCTCTGAGTGGGCCCACATGCAGTCACCCATCAACACCAAGCAAGAACAACAATAATGACACCAGCGGCAACAGTAATTAAACACTTATTAAGTACTGGGACCAGTCGTTGTCAAATTGCCATCATGACCACTACTTTGGTTTCTTGAAACTAAAAAGTGTTTTGTACACAAAAAGAGAAAATATTATAAATCTTAAAATGTGTCTCCCTTACTTGCAAGGTTCATCTAATTCCTACTATGAGTCACATTAAAAATAAATAAAAAATATTGGGCCAAATCTTTGTACTCCCTTATATGCATTATCTCATTTAATTCTTACAACAACCCTTATGAGGTAGGACCATTAATTATCGTTCTTAGTGTGTGGCTAAAGAAATGGAGATAGAAAGTGTTTGAGTAACTTGCCTGCCTTGGCTGGCTTCCCAGGCAAAGTGATCCCAGAGCCAGTACTCTGCCTCCTCAGCCTTCCCTCACTTCCTCAAGCAAATTAGTCTCTTCCTCCCCCACTATCATACTTTGTTCAATCATCTGCCCCTGTCCCCTAGTGAATTGAGAACACCTCCAGGGCAGGTCTTGCTCCGCTGAGTGACTTAAACAAAGGTTCACGGGGCAAGGGATACCATCAATATTTTTAAAATTGAGTAAGTGAATAAATAAAGAAAGGAAAAAGAAAAAAAGGAAGAAAGAGAAGCAAAATCAAATGTAGCGAGAAAATATAATAAAAAACCCTGACACTTGAGGGTCTGTCTTTGCCAAAGGAAAAATCAGTCTCTATAATGTTCCTGTCTTTCTCAGAGACTTGGGGGGAAAATAAGAAACTCTATCTAAAAATTTAATCAAGTTTTTAAAAAACCCACTAACGTGTCAAAACTTCTGCCTATGCTTGGTCTGAGCCCTTGGTTCAGGGAAAGCAATTTAATGAGTTTTTGGTGGATCAGCAGAGGTATGGCTAGGGTTTATTTTGGGGTTTGAGGGTGAAGAAGGAAACCGTTCTGGATTAGAAAGCAGCAGGTATTAGAGGGTTGAAAGCTGAGAGACAGAAAAAAAGAAAAGTCTCCAGAAGGGAAAAGAACAAGAAGTCAACAACTGAACTCTAAGCGAGGGGAGGGGCAGGCACTGGCTGAAGAGGTGTATGGGAACCAGCTGATAGGTTTTTAGAACATTGGTGTCTAATATGTCATGTCAAAGTGCTTGTGCCAGACTCTAGTCCCCATCACCCCAACCCTTCGATGCAACCACCTTACATTAGTGGTCCTTTGGGAAAAGGAAAAGATAAGGGTAGTGTCCAACATGGGGATGAGGTCATACAGAAAAGGGAAGCCCTTACAAGATTGCAAAGCAGAAGTGAAAATTTCCAGAAGCATAAAAGCTGAGGAAGAGGTGACTATGGAGAATATCCCACACTGCAGACAGTAGTATAAAGTGCTGTATACCCACCAAGTAAACGATGAGGGCCAAGTCTTTCTAATTTAATAGATAACGCCGGAGGACAGGGATACCTGATAGTCTGGTTAAGTAAGAAAGATGTTTATCATAGGACCAGCCGAGTGCCACAGACCAGGGGTCACTAATCACCCCCACTGCGAGAACATGTCCTCCACACAGCCCAGTCACTACCACGCCACACGTAATGACTCAACACTAACGACCAGAATTTGTGTTTCGAAAATCTTTTGAAAACTCAGTGCAAGCTGGCCCAGAAGCAGAAGTAGTGAGAAGAAAGAGAAGAAAGCATTGGGTTTCATCTTGCGACTCTGGAAGTCTTGCTTCACTAATTAATCTAAAATGAGCCGCTAAATTACCCAATCGGAAACATTAAACTCTGCCAGCTTGCTTTCTGGGTAGGACAATCTATTCCCACAGTTGTCTCTATTCCAGTGAGTTCCTGGATATCTGCGGGTGTTTCCCTCATAAATCAAACTGCCCATAGTATGATGAGTTCCTCAATTTCAACCCCTAAGCTTATTCTATACCCAGGTCTCTACCATCTTCTTCTATTCCATACTGCTATTTCAAATAGCACGTATGTGAGAATGAATGCTCCACTAGATACACTAATTTTAGAGTCACTTTAAAATCTTCACACTTTCTCCACCTGCCAAATGAAAGGAAGAAAACAAAGCAGGCATATATAGTTCAGCAGCTGCCACAGCTGCTCTCTAAAAATTGGTACAAAGAAGGTGACACATTCTCTTGAGACAAGAAATTTCCCCTCTGCTTCTTTTTTTCAAAAAATGCTAAACCAGACGATACCTGCAGTCTCTAAAGATGATCAAGCTGGTACAGTAGAGCCACCTCACCAAGGCAGCAATGTCTGGCCACAGCCAACATAATAAAGTTACATTTTAAACTCATTCCACTTCTCAAGTATACAATTAGATTCCACTTCTTTGCAATGACAAAATCTTGACAAAAGCATGACAAAATCTTCAGGTAAAGTTAAACCTGACACTGCTAATAATCATTAGTCTATTCCGCCCTACATATTTTTTTTTTTTTTTTTTTTTTT
>VBSM01000529.1:47027950-47056563 GCA_008086735.1 Cheirogaleus medius | reverse complement strand
GTGACGCGCACCACCAAGGGGTTGACATGCTTGAAGCTCTAGCACAGCGGGGGGTGGGGGGGTGTTGGCAGGGGCAATATTTGTAACCCTAACAATATCTGTACCCTCATAATATAATGAAATAAAAGAAAAAGAAAACACAAGACAGACAAACTGCTACAATAGGAATGACACCCTACCAGGGAGCTGCCTTACCAGAAAGAAACCCTAAACAGAGCTGCTTTGCCAGGAGTAACACTTGGGACCATCAAGAACAAAGCTTTAAATAGTTGATTCTGCAGTTATTTTTATTTTATTTATTTATTTATTTTGCCTTTCATTAGCCACTAACCATGTAACAGATTTCCAAGATATAACTAAAGGCAAATAGGAACAGAACTAGCATTACAGAAAGATTCTATCACCATAATTTAACTTCTAGAAACATCACTTGCCACCCCCCAGGGAGTTCCTGGCTGCTGTCACTTAGAACATCTCCTGCCGACTAACAGTACTTCCAGCCAGCTCAGCCACCATCTGTGGCTGTCTTTCACAATCCCAGTCATCAAGGAGAGGCAGTGTTTCAGGGCTGTGTGGTTTGGCTAGGCTCCTCTGTGCATAAGATAAGTGCATGCATTTTTTATTTTCTGGGATTTGAGCTCCACAGTGTTTAAAACATGACATTCAAATCACCTTTAATAGAAGACAAGAAAGCACTACATCTCTAATATCCTAAAACTCATCCGTGGTCATGAGATTTGGATTGGCACTCTGAGACAACCTAACAGAAACATTTATCCTGGGGGGAAAAAAATCTTTCTAAGAGGCTCTTAAAATTCATTCCGTCTACAAAATTAACCCTGTAGTAATCAACTACTAACAACAAACAGCAACACACACCTCATACTACCGAGGGTGAGATAGTGAAGGACTCGCCTTAGGCCAAAAATTGAAGAGGTCACCAAAAAAAAAAAAAAAAAATTGCAACTAATGATCAAGATAATATCTAATGCAATGTTTTAACACATTAACTGCCATGAGAGTTGTACTTAACTCACTCTAGTTTTGACCCTGGGGCCATAGGAAGCAAATATAAAATCTTACTTGTTGATGTTCTTATTGTTCCAATTAACATTGATAATTTAATTCTAAAAATATGGATTAAATGAATATAAGTCAATAAATTTCATTTTTCTACTTATGTTTACCTTCAAATTACACTGGAATTTTTTATTGTTTTCGTAATAAAACACTGTGGCCCCAAGGAAAAGTTTCTGGGTTTTGTGTGGCGGTCAATGTGTTAAAATATCAAAATTAATGCCCAAAAAACTATGATGAAAAACTACCAACATTTTAAATAAAAACAGGATCCAACCCTGTACTTGCCCAACTCTCTCTCACACTCATCTCATCCTAATCCCAATCCCGTTGGACCTGGAATTTATTTAAAATCTTGGTATTCTGTCCATTTTATTGCATTGAACTATTACTTATCTTGATTGCTGAATGTTTTGGGTGCCCCCTTCAATTTTTCACTAGAGAACAGTGCCTTACTCGCTTCATCCTAGCCCTGACCCTGCCAGCACGTATTAACCTGTTTAATACTCATAAGAAAACCCTACGAGGTAGCTCCATCATTACTCTCATTTAAAAATGAGTAAACACAAAAATATTGACTACTTTGCCCAAGGTCATAGAGTTAGGATGGCCAAGGCAGATGCCAAATCAAACTATCTGGCTCCAGAACCTATACTCTTTTTTGAGACAGGGTCTCGCTCTGTCACCCGGGCTAGAGTGCAGTGGTGTCATCATAGCTCACTGCAGCCTTGAACTCTTGAACTCAAGTGATCCTCCTGCCTCAGCCTCACAAGTAGCTGGGACTACAGGCACACACCACCACACCCAGCTAATGTTTCTATTTTTTGTACAGATGGGGTCTCACTCATACTCAGGCTGGTCTTGAACTCCTGGCCTCAAACAATCCTCCCACCTTGGCCTCCCAAAGTGCTAGGATTATAGGCATGAGCCACAGCACGTGGCCCACTCTTAAACACAACTCTAATACCTCTGAGCTTTGTATCACTAAGACATTCGGCATAAATCAATATGTTCTGAATTTCCAAAAATAACAATATATAGAAAACAATCCAAATAAATCATAATTAAAGCAAATTTGAACAAATTTAGTCATGTGTTGTTCATTGCTGATCAGTGTCCTGCAATATTTAGACTAAGGGTTAATTCCACCATGCTCCCAGCATTTTTGTCCTGCCATCATTTCTAGACAGCCATCCTATTCCTCCTATTCCTCAACATGAGCCAAGGGAGAGGATCTCTGAGCCCTAACTCAAAGCGTAGGACTACAGATTTGAGTAGCCTACAGATTTGAGTAGCCAGTGTCTATACTTAGGTTCTGAGATGACCATAGTATATGTCCCCAAATACCACAGGCTCTCATGAGGCTGAGATAGAGTGCACATTGCAGGACAATGTTCAGAAGTACTCCCCAAATACTGTGTTCATTTAGAAAGAGAACAGAATACGGAGAGTAAATCTGCCACAGCTACAATGGTTCCACCACTTAGCCAGTTTTTAGTGGTGGCCATCACAGTTTAAAAGGGTCATGGTAAATGGCTGGAAAAGAATCTAGAAATGATATCATGGGAAGAATGGTAGAGGGAACTAGGGCTATTTTTCTGGGGGAAAAAAAAAAGACAACTTAAGTCAGGGAAGTGGTGCCTAGCAACCACTTTCAATTATCTGCAGAGCTAGTGGATTTAATTTATGTGACACCAAAAGACTGAAGTTGGACAAATGGATGACAGTTTATGGATGGCAGTTTCAAGGAGTTTGCTTTCATCTCAGTATAAGGAAAAAAAATCTTTCAACAATTAGACCTATCCAGTAATGAAAGAGCCTGCTTCCAGAGGAGGCGAGTTAGCTGTCAACTGCTATAGAAGGGATCCAGCACAGAATGGCCACTTGGACAGAATAATTTACAATCCCTCCCAATTCCTCCAATTCTAAGACATTAAGAAATGGAACAAATAATTAAACTTAACTCATTCATGGTTATGCACAGTATTTAGTCCCTAAGAACCCTAGAAAACCAAATGAAGCTATGAGTTCAATGGAAAAGAGACCTTAAACACTTTTGTCTTGCTCTAAGCTAGATTCTTGATTTTTTTAAAACTAAGCCACTGAAGTAATGCAAGTTAAAAAATCAATCCCCCTTTTGGAAAAACTAAATTATGTCCTGAGACAGTATTTATAGTTACCATTTAAGAAAATTGTGAAACTGTACTCATACATGCAATCAATATTTTGTAGCTCTCCTGCAGATTACATTGGCTATTCTTATCAGGATCTATTGAGGTCATATAGGAGAAAAAATATAAAAGCAGCTGAGTTAGGAAAACAAAGCAGAACAAAAGTTGAATCAGATATATCAGCAGCCCAGCACATTAAAAGACCTTGAGAAAAATCTATCCAATCAAACGGGTAGACTTAGAAAACTCTCCGTCTTAATTATGACACAAATTTTTAAAAGCAATCATAGATCCCAGGAGGTACACACATTACTTTAACACAGGTATTTTTGTTTGGACAAGATTAAACACAACAGAAGTTCAAAAGAGAATAAAAAAAAGAGAACACCACAATTAATAGAGGGTTTACAAGCAGTGAGCAAGTGTTCGTAGCCTTTGCTGGGTGGTACACAAAGCCTAAATCCCACTGGATTGAGCCAGTGATTCCATTCAAAGCACCACATTCTCTGGGAAAGATTATAAATGAAATCGAAGCATTATGAGTCCAGAGAAGAAAGGAACAAACAATAGAGAAAAAGCCTCCTACTTGCCAGGCATTTTACATAGATGGCCCCATCTGACCCCTCGGAAATCAAGATTAATTAACTTCCCACAAAGTTTACAAAGCCAGTGAGAGGTTGACTCCAAAGCCCAGCTGTCTTTTCTCTATGACATATAGACAACTCCTGTGCTTACTACTCGCTATGCCAAAGGCCAATGGATACTTCCACCCAAAAACTTCCCACAGGTATGTTAAGCTTGTTATCCTATTTAAGCATGGACTGCCCTCCTTGTGTTAAATGGGACCGCTTTCCCCACAATCATTCAAGTTTGAAGGACCGAATTTGGCTCAGCCCTGGACCACTACCTCCTGTAGTCATATCAGGTGCTGCCATCACTACCCCCTTAACCCCCTCATATTCCAACATAGGGAATGGCCTGGAAAAAAAATGGTGAAAATATTTTCTGTCTCTTTAACACATCCTGCACTCCTCTTTGAGGACTAAAGCCTGCATCCCTGCCTCAGGCCAGTGGTTGGGAGGGGTAGGGTAAGTCTTTTGTTATTTGTGAAACAAGAGACCACCCAGCCTGGACCTGGTAAAGGGAGGTCCTAGGTAAATGTCACAAGATTGTCGTCAGCTGAGATGGGATGATCAGCATCATTAACTTTAGTTGAACAGTAATTGCCTGAAGCTGAGAACCCATCCTTTAAAAGCTCCGTATTTCTGCTTATTATTAGGACGATGGCCTTTCAGACAGGAGTCACTATCCTCCTCCTCCGCTGGCAAAGTAATAAAATGTCTTTTTCCTTCCTCCCCCCACGAAACCACTCGTCCTCATTCAGCCTCGTGGACAAGTGCTAAGCTTTTGGTAACACCCTAACCAATCTCCTGTTATCCATTACTTTCACCCTAGATCTCACCTAAATTGCTGTGGCATCATCTGAGCTGTGCTTCAGTTTCTTTCCACTACAATCCCTCCATACTTCGCTATGAAAAACAATGACAATTATGCCACCAAAGGAGTTTGAGGAAGGCACTGACTACCCAAGACCTTCCTACTTATGAAGAACTCAATTTGGAATTACATGTAAACCCCAGAGGACATGTATAGCTTCCCTACCTACAATTTCTCCAACTCTAGGTTTCAATGAAAGTTACCTTAAACATTTTTTTAAGAGCTAGGATCTCATTGTGTTGCCCGGGCTGGAGTGTAATGGCTATTCACAAGCACGATCATAGTGCACTATACCCTTGAGCTCTCCAGCTTACGTGATCCTCCTGCCTCAGCCTCAGCGGGGACTACAACCATGTGCCACCATACCAGGCAGGGTTTCCTTAATTTAAACCACCTACTCCCAGACATGATGGATCCATTGAAAACATCCCGCTTCTACTTTTCCACCTACCTACCAGTACCTTACCCATCCTTCAGGTTCAGTTCTAATGCCATCTTTTCAAAAGCCCTCTTTAAATCTTTCATCCAGAAGTGTAACAAATTATTAAGCATTGTATGTTAGACACCAGAGATTTTAAAAATGAACTCAATAAAAGTTTATACAAGTAACTCTTCTCACCACTGTTTTTACAAAAAAATTTCATTCCTATTTTTACAACACTCAATATAATTTGTCTCATAAAGCAATTAATTTGGTATATTTTTATCTTGTAAATTGCTTAAAGGCAGAGACCATTTCTTATTCTGATTAATGGGATGCTTTTGGAATACCCCAATTTTACAAGTGCTTAATGAAGTTTAAAGTCTACCCATTTGTCTGCTGATACTGTAACATCCTCTTAACTGTTCTCCCTGGTTTCACTCTAGAACCTTCCAATCCAGTTTCCAAATAGTTTCACAAATATATTAAAAATGTGAATCAGATCTGATGTCAGTCCTGTGTTCAAAAACAATAGATTCACTATGGATTAGGCAATGGTTTCTCAGCTATAACACCAAAAGCATAAGCAATTTAAAAAAAAAGATCAACTGGACTTCATTAAATCAAAAACTTTTGTGCTCCTAAGGACACCATCAAGAAAGTGAAAAGACAACATGCAGAATGGAAGAAAATATTTGCAAATCAGGGCTGGGAGCACTGGTTCATGCCACAGGCATGAGGACAGGAGTTCAAGACCAGCGAGCAACACAGCGAGATGCCATCCCTACAAAAAAATTTAAAAAATGAACTGGGCATGGTAGCACATGCCTGTAGTCCTACCTACTGGGGAGGCCAAGGTGAGAGGATCACTTGAGAGCCCAGGAGTTCATACTTGCAGTGAGTTATGACGGTGCCACTGCACTCCAACCTGGGCTGCAAGATCCATCTCCTGAACAAAAAATTTTGCAAATCAAACATCTGATAACGGACTTGTATCCAGAATATGTAAAGAATTCAATAATAAGAAGACAAAGGAGCCAATTTTAAAATGGGAAAAGGATTTGAATAGATATTTTTCCAAGGAAGACATGGAAATCATCAGTAAGCACACGAAAGGAAGTTCAACATCATTAGTCCCTAGGGAAATACAAATCAAAACCACAGTGAGATACCACTTTACACTCACTAGGGTAGCTAAAATCAAAGACAGACAGACAATAACAAGTGTTGAAAATGAAAGAGAAGTCATTGCTTAAGTCCTGGCTGGTAAGAATATAAAATGGTGCAGCTGCTTTGGAAAACCATTTAGCAATTCCCACAATACATTAAACATAGTTACAAAATGACTCAGTAATTCTACTTCTAGGTTTATACTCAATAGAGATGAAAACATATATCCACACAAAAACTTATATACAAATGTCCATCAACTAATAAACAAAACGTGGTACACCCACATAATAGATTATCTGGCAATATAAAGGAATGAAGTACTGATACATACATACTACAACATAGATAAACCTTGAAAACATGCTAAGTAAAAGAAGCCAGACATAAAGTCACATTTACTTCTTGCCGAACACTGCAGACATGGTGTTCAGGAGCCTCATGGAGGTTGGCTGAGTGGCCTATGTCTCCTTTGGGCCTCGTGCCAGAAAGCTGGTCGGGACTATAGATGTTATTGATCAGAACAGGGCTTTGGTTGATGGACCTTGCACTCAGGGAAGAAGATAGGCCATGCCTTTCAAATGCATGCAGCTCACTGACTTCATCCTCAAGTTCCCACACAGTGCCCGCCAGAAATACTTGTCTGACAAGCCTGGCAGAAGGAAGACATAAATGCAAAATGGGCAGCCACAAGATGGGCCAAGACTGAAGCCAGAGAAAGGAAAGCTTAAGATGATAGATTTTGATTGTTTTAAAGTAATGAAGGTAAAGAAAATGAGGAACAGAATAATCAAGAATGAAGGTAAGACTCTTCAGAAGACTGAAAAGTTTCTCTCAAAAAGCACCTGCTAAGGGTGCTGCTGCTAAAGTTCCAGCAAAAAAGATGACTACTGCAGGCAAGAAGGCTCCAAGCCGGAAGGTTCCTGCCTGGAAAGCCACAGGCTAGAAGACAGGGCCTCCTCCAAAAGCTCAGAAGGGTCAAAGAGCGGTAGCCCAGAAAGCACATGTTCCAAAGGCAACTGGCAAGAAAGCATAAGAGGCTATTATAAAAGTAATAAAGGTTCTTTTTGACAAAGAAAAAAAATTTAAATAAAAATAAAGTCACATTGATATGAAATATCCAGAATAGGCAAATCCACATGGACAGAACTAGAGTGCTGATTGCCAGAGGCTGTAGGGAAGGGGAAATGGGAAGTGACTGTTAATAGATACAGAGGTTCATTATGGAGTGATGAGAATGTTCTGAAATTAGATAGTAGTGATGGTTTTACAACTCTCTAAAATATACTAAAACCACTGATTTGTACACTTTTAAAGGATAAATGATGTTGTATGCAAATTATATCTTAGTAAAGATGTTATATATGTAAAAACATAAAAATACCAACCAAAACCCTGATGGATTCCCATCCAGTTACAATGAAGCCCAAACTCCTGGCCATGCCTCAAGGTCCTGTCTTTCCAGCTTCCTCTTCTACCATCTCCTCCTCCTCAGAGAGGCCTCCAACGTTACAATCTCAAGAAGTCTTCCCAGTCACTCTCCATCACTGTGCTATCTTATTCTCTTCACAGCACTTACAGAAGATATCAGGTACACGGCTTAAAGTATACAAGGTGTTTTATTTTCCCCCCGTTTATATAGTACATCTCTCCTCCTCCCATAATAGGCTATCAAAACATTTATTGAACTGAATTGTCATTAATAAATTTACTATTCACATGCAAGAGACTATAACTGAAGTTATGAAATAAAATATCTTACAGGGAGAGGATAGTGAATAACAAATTAGAGGTAGGTACAGATGGGTGTGAGAGGATTTCAGAGAAGAAAATGACCTGTATCGGCGACAGCTGTGGAAAAGCTGTGTGGAAGCAATGAGAGTGGAAACAGACTTTGAGAAATTAACGTAAGTGTGAAAGGAATTACAGGCAAAAGGCAGATCTGAACAGTGCACTTTGTCTATGACCCCTATGTTCACCCACACACGTACACCACCACCCCTCGCAGGGGAACATAATGCGGACCTTAGAACTTGAACCCTAGACTGTAAGGGCCTCAAAGACAGAGAACAAGTTTTCCTTTTTCATGCCTCCTCATACTAATGCAGGGACATTTGTCAAATGAATAATAAAATAACACCAAGTTCAGGCAATATTCCAGAACTCTTGCCATTATGATGAAAAGCAATTTATACCTCCTCACAACAGAGATGGTTTCTATTTTAGACCTTTTGGTCCTTTCTGGGGGAGGGAGGGATCCGTGCTTCCTTTTGTAGATTTATTTTTTTGTAATGTTTTAGAGACAGAACAACAAAGAGCACATACCTCTAGCCCATCCTTAAAGAGCCTTCTGAACCTCAATGTACTTGTGGAGAGATTCCCTGACATCCACTGTGCTATGGGTCTGAATGTGTCCCCCAAAATTCATATGTTCAAACTAAATCACTACTGTGACAATATTAGGAGGGTCCTTAAGAGCTGATTATATCATGAAGCCTCCTCCTTTGTGAATGGGATTAAGTCCCTTATAAAAGAGGTTTCATGTAGAGCTTGGCCCATCCTTTCTGCTATGTGAGGATGCAGAGTTCAAGGCTCCATCTTGGAAGCAGAGACCAGCCCTCACCAGATACCAAACCTGCCAGAGCCTTGCTCTTGGCCTTCCCAGCCTCCAGAACTGTAAGAAACAAATTTCTGTTATTTATAAATTACCCAGTCTCAGGTATTTTATTATAGCAGCACAAACAGACTAAGACATGCTGACTCCATATGGCATTCACAAGACATGAGAATTTCACTAGTGTCTGGAGCACCAGGATGGTAGCATGACATAGTGGGAAGTTTAATCCTAGCTATGGAGTTCCAGGTTTGAATACTCATTTCTCTTTAACTAGCTTTTTGACCTAGGGCAAGTTACTCGACCTGTTTGAGGCTATTTATTTGTAAATGATAACAACTGCTCTGTAGATGTGTACAGATCAGAAAAAATATGCATACATTAGCCAGTCCAGGACCTAGCACATGCTTCACCCACTGCAAATGTTGGTTAGGACCAAGTCACAAGAGTTACACCGTGTCAGGGTCATAGGTTACTGCTGCCCAGAAAGAAGGTGCTGACTGAAGATCAGAAATTAGTTGATTTTTAGCTTCTTGGAAATTTGATGAGCAGGAATGACTTTGCATTATCTCAAAATTATCTGACTAAGGTATGCTTGCTGCTAGATTTGTTGTTTAACTAAAACAAGAATTCTTAGAACTTGGAGGTGAAACTGTTAAAATATAACATCAGCCATCTAAATTAAACTTCATGAAGCTATACAAATGAGACCTTTTGTACCATGTCTGAAAGGCCAATCTGAGAACCAAACATCACGTGAAGACGGGAAAATACACACAGTAACCCAAAAGCCTCTACTACCTACTCATGTTTTTAAAAAAATTTTTTTATTAAAGTTTGCTAAAGGAAAATACACAGTTGAGATATCTGATCCATTGTCCATTGTCAAAGTACATTGTTTAAAACCTTACAAGGAAAACAAAATTTCCAAGTCCTTAAATCTTCTCACAACATAGACCAATATACAGATTGCCAAAGAGCAGACTAGCATGATATGATACCATTTAGCAATTTCCTTGGTAGATTTTAAAGGGTATAAGTAGGCCAGGTGTGATGGCTCAGGCCTGTAATCCTAGCACTCTGGGAGGCTGAGGCGGGAGGACTGATTGAGCTCAGGAGTTCAAGACCTGCCTAAGCAAGAGCGAGACCCCATCTCTACTAAAAATAGAAAAAATTAGCAGGGTGTTGTGGTGTGCACCTGTAGTCCCACCTACTGGGAAGCTGAGGTAAGAGGATCACTTGAGCCCAGGAGTTGGAGGCTGCAGTGAACTAAGAGGATGCTACTGCACTCTACCCAGGGTGACAGAGTGAGACTCTGTCTCAAAAAAATAAAATAAAAATAAAGGGTACAGACAATTCAATATGTTGTTCATAATGGGTGAATTTATACCTAATAGTTTAAAACTCAATTTACTATTTTTATGATTGCTTGCTATCACTTGAGCTCATGAAGTTTGAAGCAGAAGTTTAAAAGCTTCATGAACAATATATTTATGTGTATCATAAAGGAAAGCACAAGTAATGGGAGCCAAAACAGGCGACATGGAGCAGGCAATGATAACCCTTTCTTGTGACAGTATAGAGATGAAAGCAGATTAAAATGATAATATATAAGGTATGACCAAACCATAAAAAAGCAAGGACCTCTTGTGGACCACAAACTCACTCTAGAAGAGGCATTCCAGGTATGCTGTGACAATGACCACCTTATCTCTTCACCTGGTAGCTGCACTCACTTGTCAAAACTCAGCTCAGGAATCACCTCCTCTAAAAAGGCCTTCCCAAATCCCACCTCCTCCTAAATGCTGGGTAATCTGCCTCCTCCCTGTGCATGCACATCTTACAGCCTCAATTACTTTATTTTCTACTTATTTTTCTGCCTCCTTCTCCCCACCCAAAAAAAAACTTAGCAGCTCCTGCAGGGAACAGACCTTGTTTCACCTTTTTGCATGCCATAAGCCAACACTGCCTGGCACTCAAACATTTGTTGAAAGACATATTTACCAGGACATTCAGTGCAGTGTGTTTTGTATACCAAAGGACTATACATAACCTAAATTCCCATCAACAGGGTCCTGCTTAAATTGTAGGTTTTCAAAGTATGGTCAGAGGGCCCCTAAGGGTCCATGAGACCTTTTTAGGGGTCCATGAATTCCCCCTTTCACTACTACATATCTGTATTCTCCAAATACTTTAACCAAAACATAGCACCAAAGACTGAATGAAGAGCCAGATATGAGAATGAAGCTTTCTTCTATTAAGCCAGAGATTTGCAAATATGCAAAACGACACTACTTTTCTCATTAGATTTTGTTTTAGAAAATTGCTATTTTTCATAAAAATATGGTAACATAAAATGGATGGATTTACTATTTTTGATTAATATTTTAAATTTCTCAGTTTTAACTTCTATTAATTTAATATCTAAAATTCATATAAACAAAGGCTCTTTGGGGTTCTCAATATTTTTTAAATGTGTTAAAAGGTCCTGAGACCAAAATATTAGAGAAAGGCTGGCTAAAGAAACCATGGTACATGTGTATAAGAAAAGATAACGTGGCCAAATTTTTAAAAGAATGAAGTAGATTCATATGTGCTGATAGAAACCAATGTCTAAGCTATAATGCCAAGTTAAAAAAAGAAAAAGAAGTGCAAAAGAATAAATTTGTTCTTTTTTTTTTTTTTTTAAAGAGGCATTACCGTATGCTGTAGATATATGTATAAATTCTTTGGATAAACACCCAAAAAATGTTAAAAGCAAGTGCCCCTGCAGAGATGAACTGGGGAGTCAGGGGTCAGGAAAGGGAGGGAAACTTTCTACTCTATTCCTGGTGCACTATTTGAAAATATCTGCATATATTACCTTTTCAAAAAATAAAAAATGGAATAAATTATATTGGAAAAGTGAAATAGTATATGGACATTAAACTCACATTAAAGAACAGCATTTAGTGGCATTGGAAAATGTTAAATGACACACTGTTAGGTAAATCAGGCAATTTTCAAAATAATTATGCTATAATACTATAATACAATACAGTAATAATATAATTCAAAGACTGTGTGTGTATTCCTAAAAAACAATCTGGAAGGATATACTGTATATAAAAGTATTAGCAGTGATTTTTTTCCTTCCAGTTAATGGATTACAAGTGATTGTCTTCATCTTTCTCAGCTTTCTACACTTTTGATAACTTACACATATTATTTCTATGATCAGAAAAACAAAGAATTTTAACTTTATATATGTATGAATGTATGTCTATATTTACATAAAATATTTATTGAGCCAAAAAGTACAGAATAAAGTAGCACCTATAAGCTACCAAGAACTTGACTGAATGTCTGTAAGTAAGTTTAAAACTCTCTTCTTCCTCTATGGTTTAAAAACTATTTGGGGTTTTTTCTGTTTTTTGTTGTTTTTTTTTTCAGATAGGGTCTCCCTCTGTCACCAAAGGTAGAGTGCAGCAGTGTCATCATAGCTCACTACAATCTCAAACTCCTGGGTTCAAGCAATCCTCCTATCTCAGCCTCCCAGAGTGCTAGGACTGTAGTTGGGACTACAGGCATGGGCCATCACACCCAGCTAATTTTTTCTATTTTTGGTAGAGACAGGATTTCTGCTCTTGCTCAGGCTGTTCTCTAACTCCTGAGCTTAAGCAATCCTCCCACCTTGGCCTCCCAGAGTGCTAGGATTACAGACATGAGCCATTGCGCCCAGCCTAAAAACTATTTTGGCTCAATAGTTTTATTCCTAGAAACCTATCCAAGCAAAGTATATTTGTCCAATCTTATGCATACAGTGACGTTCATAAGAGCTTTCTAAGCAGCAAATAATGCAAATAAACCAAATGTTCCCCACAAGATTGGTGAGACACACTCTAGTTCAACTCTATAGCACATTTACCCAGGCAGGCACTCAAGGCCAAAATCCTAGTACTAGCTGTATACGTCGTTCTCTCCATCACCTGTCACAACCAATTCATTATGTCCAGTTGGCTCTGCCTTTACACATATCTCAAAGCCCTTCATTTCTCTCCTTCTCTGCACCACCACCCATTTCAAGCCAAAGTCCACTCTATTCATCCATACTGCTCTCCCTCATGCTCATCTGGAGTCACTCCTCCATAAAGCATGCAAAAGGTCACCTTTCAGAAGGCTAATCCATGCATGTCACTGTCCTACTTAAAACCCTTCCATGGCTTGCCAGTGCCCTTATAATAAAATCCAATCCTTACCAGGATCCTCAAGACTCTACCTGATCTAGCACCCACCCTTCTCTCTGACCTAACCTATTTCTGCATCCCTGCTCACTAGGCTCCAAACATGCTGCCTTTTCTCTCTGTTCCTCAAGCATGCTGTTTGTTCTCACCTTAGGGCCTTTGCACTTACTGTTTCTTCTGCCTGAAACACTCTGCTCTTAGATCATAGCATGTTCATTTATTATGGTATGAATGAAGGATACATTCCCCTCCCAGAGAGGCCTTCCTTAATAACACAACTTAGGACAGCCACCTTGTCCCAGGTCGCCAACTCATCACCATTTCATTTCCTTCATAATACGAGCTTCTCATACTATCCTGTTTATCCCACACATGCTTACCTTCTGTCTCCTGAATCCCCTCATCCCCTCACCTCCCTGTGGACTCTCCCCTCTATGGACAAAGGAATCTTCGAGTAGGTGCTCAAAAATATCTGCTGAATGAATGGAATATTTATATAGACATTTAAAATATTTTTGAAAAAACTTTAAGAACACAGGGAAACTCTCACAATACATATCTTAGTGGTAAGAAGAAAAATTATCAAATACTATAGCACCAAGTTTGTTGGGGACAGTGGCAAATATACAGAAAAGAAAAAAATAACTACTGTTAGCATTTTAAAGTGTCAGGGTGGTATTAAGGGTAATTTTTACTTGCTTCTTCAGTTTCCTCTACCATTTCACATTTTCTAATTTTTCTACAAAGCATGACTTTGATCGGTAAAAGCTACTTTTAAAAAATGATCATACTGGAAGAATGTGCAAAGATTCACACATGCATGTTGCTAAGACAGACTTACTGTCATGGGATGCCTTATTCAGGACACAATAGTGCTCTTCAAATATTTGTAAAATCCCTCAAAGAAACAAACACACACAAGCAAGCGGATGTATAGTGGACCTTTGGACTGGAGAGAGGCCTCAAAACCAATCAGACGCTTGCTTGACCTATGCTACATCCTGAATCTCACCAAGCTAGGGGAAAAAATGGAATACAGCATACTCTAGAAATCCTGTAATAAGCCCAAGATCCTGTATGATGTATAAAAAGGTTAATTCTTACAGTGAGCTATTAATCATGCAACAGTGCTCTAGCCAAAGCAGAGGGAGGTGCTGTCCCCCCCAAAAAAAAAAAGAGAGAGAAAGAAAAAGTTAACTCTTGAAAGTTGTTTTAGATACATTGTTGAGCCCTGGCTCTCAAGTCTCTTTGATACAATTTCTCTATCCTCCAATTCTTAGAGGTTCCTCCCCTTCAACCTTACATAAGAAAAGATACACATTTATACTTAATGAGCAACTACAACAACAACAAAACCCTAACCCTCTGAACTAGGCCATCTTTTCAGAGAGAAGAGGCTCAGTCCATAAACTACTTTCAAATGCTAGTCCCATCTGCAAATCCCAGCAAGAGCTGCAGTTAATATTAAGAGCAGAAACAGGTTTGTTCTTGAACATATTTTCTCTCAATCAAGTCCAAGATGCTTCTAGATGGAGATTTGCCAGTTTTCCTGCACTTAAAGACGATAGATCCAGTATAAAATAATGTGCTTTTTAAAAAATATCACTATTTGTCCAATCCTCAAAACAGGATTTTCATATCCTTCATATATGACCCAATCAAACAATCTACTGCTAAATATCAGTATTTTTTAATAGGACTCACTCTCACTCTACTGAGTGCCAGCTCTGTGTGTATATGTACTCATACATACGTGTACATGCACATACACAGAGAAAAAAGCTAATGTTCCTTATGACAGAGTATAAGACCCAGATCCTGGCAATCTAACATAACTCTCTGTTCTATTTACTCATGCAGTGTGCTAAAGAAAATCTGAGTCAAATACCTGGGGGTGTGTCTTCAAATAAGGTAATTGATAAGCCTCAGCCAGTATTGCTCCAGGCAGTCTAGGAAGAGCCCATGGGTGACAGCTCTCATGAAGCTAATCTCAGATCTATACTAAGTACAAACTTTTACCACAAAGCTAACTAAAAAATATGGACTATGCCCGTAGGCTGTTTGATTTCTGTGGGAAAATGTAGACCGAATTTGTGACCCATGCTCTTCAACACAAACTTGGTGAACTCCTTTTATGCATTAGATACTTTGCCAGGTCCCTGCCCCTTAAGCTTGAGAGCGGGAATCAGAACATGGTATAGGCAGAAAGGACAACAAGGGGCACAAGATAATCATAAACAATGCTACTGCTCCCAGTACCTAGAACACTGACACATGGCAGGTACTCAGCAGATATCTACTGTATGAATTAGACAGGCATTATACCTGCATTTTACCCTGCATTACAATTGTACGTGACAGTAGCAACATAGTCAACAAGATATGCACATAGGAGAGAGATGAATTCTGCCAGAGCAGGTGAGAGAAGACTTCCCAGAAACAATGACATCAGAGTGGCCCTTTCCCGAGGAGTAGCTTTTCACCAGGCAGTGGCTGCAGGAGGAGGAAGGCCATGTAGATAAAGAGTGTGCCCAAATCCAGGCTGGAGCAGATGGCCTGAACCACTTTCCAACTCAAATTCCTACACGGTTCTATTTCCTGGGCTTTGTTGTGCTGCATCATCTCCTTCAAACTTTCAACTATCAAAGGGTACGTACAGAGAGGGTGGTTGTGCTCCTCTAGCAGGAAATTAGCTAAAAGCAAACAGCAGGTAACAGAAAAATGAATACTGTGGAATGTTTAATTTACCAGGCAGTGAGCCTGTAAGACTCTTAGACTTGCTGAAAGAGAAAAATAACCTGATAACAACCCCTAAGTCCACTAGAAACACATCACTTCAAAAAAAAAGTAATGTCCTTTATTTTTCTTCTTCTTTCCCCATGAACGGTTTTAAAATGGGTTCATGCAGAAACTACTTGATTCACAACAGAAAAAGAAAATATAAATATTTCTGTCACTTCTTACTCTATGGTGAAACACTAGGGAGGAAATAAATGAAGGCATCTGAAAGAGCAGAAACTAAAATTTAAAACAAAGGGTTTTTGTTTGGTTGGTTGGTTTAGTTTTTTTTTGAGACAGGGTCTCACTCTGCCTCAGTCTCCAGAGTGGCTGTGACTACAGGCATGCCCCACTAACTTTTGTATTTTTTGTAGAGACCAGGTCTCACTATGTTGCTCAGACTGGTCCTCGAACTCCTGGCCTGGAGCGATCCTCCCGTCTCCACCTCCCAAAGTGCTGGGATTACAGGTGTGAGCCATCACACCCAACCAGAGAAAAGTTACAATGAAAAAAAAAAGAGAACAAGGGAAAATGGCAAGTGGAAAGTTTTCAGAACTCCTAAGAAAGTGCAGAAATAAGCTATTTCCCATCACATCCTCTTTAAAAATGGAAAGGACCACTAGTCCAGTCCGAGAATGGACAGTATGAAACCCTTCATGCTAGAAGGAAACAAATCACCAAGTCAGGTATAGGGAATTATGGGATGGGCTCCAATCCACCCCAGCCACATCTTCCCTCAATGTCTCCATCTCCCTTCCGCGAAGCCGCCCGACCTAAACACAAAACCCTTAGGTTGAGAGCCAGCCTTCCCTCTTGGGCTGCTCCCCCCTCAAACCGCATTCCAAACACAGCATTCCAAGAATAAAATGCATTTAAATGTAGTATTCAAATCAAAACAGATCCACTTGAAGTAACAATACCCACAAGTGAAAATTCAAGTGTAATCCGGTACACAGAACTCTCCCTTCTGAGACATGGGGTGGGGGAAAGTGTGTGTGTAAATGCTTGCTTTTACAACCTGCTTAAGAGGTAATGAATAAAACTCTGCCTTGGAGATACTTTAACTCCTTGCCCTCAAGCTTTCCTTTTGTTTTAAAGTACAGTTCTCCACCCACCTCTTCAAACTAACCTGTGCTCCCGAAATGTAGATCCTTGGATAATTAGCCCATGATGGGCGATAACCACCCTGGACACAGCGAAGGCTCGCCTGCAATACAAGTTCTCGCAAAGGAGTCGCTAATTACGAGCACCTGCATCCCAGAAGGGTTCTGCGCCTCGCAGCAGCAGCACCGCTACCTCTCGCCTTTTAACGCCAATTCGTTTGGTGCGAACGTGGAGTGGGAGGAGAGGGGGAAAGGGACGAACTGAAAACTGTCAGACCAAGATCAGACGATCTATATCCCCAAGTTCACCACGCCAGGAAAGGGAGGCTGTTCTAGCCAAGGGAGGCAGCTCAAGAAGCCATTTCCAGGAAGACTGGATTCAAATGTAATTTATCAGAAGGAGTCTCCTATTAGTCTCCTAAACGCCAGGCCCCGGCTTGGGGAGGAGGGGGAGTTGGTGGGGAGAGTTTACCTTAGAAGGCGACAGCGAACAGGCAGGCCTTTCAAAGCCACCCAGGGCTCTCTCTGCCCAGAGGCCCGAGGCTGCGCGGAGGGGCTGGAGAGGCGCGCGGCTGCGAGCCCCGCAGCGCCACAGGTTCCCCGGCGCGCAGCCCGGCCGGACTCCCACAGGTGGGCGGCGCTCCGCCCAGGGGGCTCGAGCCAGAGGGGGCGCGCGGTTCACCAGGGACTCGGGGCGGTGGGCCGGGGACCAACGGGCTGGGGGACGGCTTTGCCTTTAGGAGGCAGCGTGAGAGGGAAGCTCGGGGTTTTTCGCTGCATGATTCTCGCTCCGTCAGCCGGGTGGTTGCGGTTTTTCCCCAAGGCAGGAGGAGCTGGGTGGAAAGAGGAGCCGCAGGCGCCTCTCACCCTCCTCCCCGGGCGCGGTTAAGCCGCGCGGCCGCGGGCCGCCGACTGCATGCGCCCCGGCACGTACGAGCCTGCACGACCACACGCGGGCGGGGCAAGGGCGCCGGGGATTGAGGAACCCGGCCCCTCTCGGGCCCTTTCGCTCCCCGGCCTAACCCGATCCCGCTTCGGCTCACCCCCGCCCCTCGCCCCAGCAGCCCCTCACCGGTGTTGGCCTTGATGTTCTCCCGCAAGAAGTGGCCGCTGGAGAGATGCTGGAGGCCAAAGTTCTGGGCGATCCTCTGGCACACGGTGCCCTTGCCCGAGCCGGGCGGCCCGAGGATGACCGCGCGCAGGAGTTTGGAAGCCATTGCCTTCGCGAGGAGGGGGGCGGCCAAACGGGCAGCCCAGACAGCGGCCCCGCAGGGAGCCCCGGGAACTTTGTTTCTTGGCCCCTACCTCTGGCACCCTCAGCTCGCGCTGGGACTCGCCGGCCGCCCCTACAGGGGGAAGGAGAGACTTTTGAGACAACCCCTCCCCTCAGCCCTGGGACCGACTCAAAGGCGGAGTAAGGCGCCACGCTACACCTCCCCGCCCTCCTCCGCCCCCTCGCCCCCACGCAGAGCTTCTGCAGAGCGCCAGTGCCCCCGCCCTGCGTGGTCAGCCTCCAGGGAGGTCAGAGGTCGGCCTGGCCAGTCCCACCTCGGTCTTTTCCTCTGTCTCGCTCCTCACGCCGCGTTCCAAGAAGGGGGCCGGGCGGCCGGGCATCCCCAAGCCAGTCTCTGCCGAGCCAGGGAAGCTGGGATAAAGGGGTGACTCGAAGCGCGCCCCCGCCGTCCCACGCACTAGGCAGCCTAGGGGCTGAGCCCCTGTCTGGTCCCGGCACGTGGGCAACGTGTAGTCCGCGTCTCGGCCCCTCCCCGGCGGCTGTCACATCCCCCGGGGTCTCAGCGGCCGCCGCCTCCCGCTTGCACTCGGAGGGGCCCACCTCCGCCCCGGGTTGCGGATGCGCTCCCCAGCTGCGGGGCGCGCGAGGAGCCCGAGCCCGGCGCCTCTCCACCAAAGCAAGCAAATAAACACACACCTCAGCTGGAGGCAGCGCTCCGAGAGGCTCCCAGCCCGGATCCCGCAGGGCGGCGCCGCCTCCGCCCGCCCAGCCTCGGAGCCCAGGCCGGACGCGCGGGACTCGCTCCTTACGTAAGCCGGGGAGACAGGCTCCGCGCGAGCCGCCGGCCGGCGCCCCCTCCCCTTCCCACCCCGCCTTCCGGGCCCACGTGCTCCCCGCGACCCAGTGGGGGCTGCGGGGGCGAGGGGAGGTGGAGACGACGCGAAGAGAGAAACCCCTTTTTTGCGGTCGCCTAGGGACTCAGCCCACTGGGAAGGAAAAGGAAAAATACAACTTGTTGAGCGCCTACTATGCGTCAAGTTCACAGCTAGGTGATTTTATTATGCAACAGTCTTTCCAGGTATGGCATTTACAGATGAGGAAAGGAGGCTTGGAGTGCGAACATTCATTCATTCATTCATTCAACAAATGTTTATGGCGCGCCTACTATGCACCAGACACACTGTTCTAGGGCCTTGGGATATAGCCATGAACAAGAGATCGCAGGAAGTTACGCTCCAGCGGGAGTTTTGAACCCACGACTGACTCCAATGTCCATATGCCCCTAGGAACAAGGAGGGAGGGGATGTCATTCACCTGTGCTCAGGACCTTATAGGTAAGTGATTCCAGGACTTACACGCCCATTATGTTGGTGCTATACCTACAACTCGCTAAGTCCAAACGGAGGCAGGCTCTCCCCCCCCTCACCCTGCCCTGCGTTTCCCAGTCCATATTCTGTTAAATCTTTGCCCACCTTACACACAGCCTTCAATTTCCCACCCCAACTAGTGCGATAACCACCCATAAGACTCCGACTTCTGTGCCATTCCATTTTCTATACAGTTGCCAAAATATTGCCAAAGTAAAAATCAATCTCTATTATTTCCCCTCTTCCGCTATTATCTTCCCTTCAGAATAAAGTGAAAAAATCTTCAGAAGGGGCGCACAGGTGCCTTCCACACACCTTCACATTCTGCGCACCCCTCCTCTGCCTTACTTCCACCGGCCACCTGCCTGTGGAAATCCATTGCAGAGCTCTGAACGCCACCACCAGGGCGCAGAGAGACTGAGGAACGCCAGTGGTGGGGACGGTGTGGAAAACAACCGCCTCTCAATTCCTGGCTGCTCTGTGTTGTGGGGCGGGCGTCAGAGCCTGACATAACATCGTGCCACCCAGCCCCTCTCCCCCAACTCCTCCAGGCGCAGAATTGGCCAGACAACACACCCAGGCCACAAACACCGCGCCAGCATTTGTTCCATAGACTCATCTCCCTCTAAGATATCTCAGAGTGCTGTGGTCCTGATATCTAGTCCCTTCAACCCTTCACTGGGAGCAAAGAGAAGAGCGTCTGTGGGGGGAGGGGTAACTTAAATCCCCCTCTTCTTCTTGCCATATGCTGTATAATATTGATATATAGCTGATACTTCTTTGGGGCAGTTCTCAGACGTGAACATGCATCAGAATCACCCAGAAGACTTGTTAAAACCTATTGCTGGAATTGGACCGGGAAATGGAGACAAAAACAAAAACAAAAAACATTGCTGAGCCCCAGAGTTTCTGATTCAGTTGGTTGGAGGTGGGCATTTCTGACAAGTTCCTAGGTGATACTAAGGCAGCTGATCTGGATACTACACTTTGAAAACCACTGCTGTCGTGAACAGAGCATTGACACACCGGAGATGTGTGGCATTACTCTGCCCTCTCTATGACCTATGGCCCTTAACCTCTTTTCTTTCTAAAAATTTTGTAAAATAAGGAGGTTGGATTTAATACATCCTGAAGACCCCTTTGAGTCTATTAAGAATTGATTCTGTAAGTTCCCACAGGACATACGACTTTTAGCCTACACTAATTAGATGAACTGGGTGCTCCGGTAAGCCCTCCTTACCCTAGCACCCAGTTCTTTTGCCTACTTTTGAAATGTCTTTACCAACATCGCCTTGTAGTACCATGGAGCAGTGCTGCCACTCACGTGATCCTAGGACTTTATGCTTTGAGCAGCTTAACTTATGAAACAGAAGGAGTTGTGACATAAGTAAACATATTAGAGAAACTCAGCCAACATTGGAATCTAGCATTTCACAAAAGAGCCCTCAATGGGCCATCCCTGCACACAGACACCTCAAGGTCCCTCAACTCAGCTGCTGACTTGTAAGTGCAGTAGAAAAGGAAGAAATGGGCTTTGGAGCCAAACATACATGGGACAACAGCAAACATTGACCAGAATTGCAATAGCATCATTCACTTAGTCTGCAAATCTCGTGATCTCTGTGAACCTTAGTTTGCTTAAATGGAGATAATACCCACCCCAAAGGCTTGTGGTGAGGCTTAAATAAGATGTATATAAAGGACGTAGCACAGTGCTGGACATATAATAAGCATTCAGTCATAAATATTATCATCCCCATTATTAATCATGAATCAATTATTTAGCCTCTTTGAGCTCAGCTTCTGAGTTATGAGGAACAAATGAGATAATAGGTACTCAATAAATGATAGTGATTCTTATCATGTATATTCATGCAATTAACTTCTTCCTATTTGTCTAGGGTTTTTAACCCATTTATAACGTTTATCACAGTCTGTGAGTTATTATACAACTATTTATTAATATGTTTCTGTCTCCCCTACCACACTGTAAACTCCAAGCTTTCTATACTCAAAAATATATGGCACTTTGCCTATAATAAATAACCTTTTAATGTTGACAAGTCTCCCTCCCCCTCATAACACACTTAACATCAAGCTGCATTGCCTTTCTGGGATGGTAGTACAAAGTCTACATTTGATGACACTTTTACACATTCCTTCGTCAGATTCTGACAAGCTTGCAAACAAAGTAGGGCAGAGATTATCATTCCTTTTCACAGACAAGAAAACTAAGGTTCTGAGAGGTTGGGTGAACTGCCTAAGGTACCAGAGCTAGCTGGTAGTGCAGCAGGAACTAAAACCCAGATTTTCTCATTCGGAGCACAGTGCTCTATTTTCAGTCGTTTCCATACTACTTGCACAATTTTGCCATAACCTTGTACCACCTTGGCTCTTATCTGCTTATCATGTTTCTTATTATTGACTCAATTTGTTTAAATAATTTATTTGAAAAAGAAACTATATATAACTCACTAACCATAAGTAAAAGGACACACTAAAATAAACAAGAAAATTCAAATAAGGGTCAGCTGGAATCTACTGCCTGTTGATATTCTGAGCTTAATCTTTGTTTTTAAAAAATGGGACAAGGGGTGGGGGGGGCGGTTTACCAAGTGTTAGATGTTTAAGACATACAGCATGTAAATGAGACTTTCTGCTTATCTGTAATCATATGGCTCAAAATAAAAATAAAATTAGAAAGGGAATATTTTCTTTTCTTTCTTTCTTTTTTTTTTTTTTTTTTTTTTTTTTGAGACAGGGTCTCTCTGTTTTCCCTGGTCTAGAGTGTGGTAGCACCATCATAGCTTACTGCAACCCTCCAGCACCTGGGCCCAAGCAAGCCTCCTGCCTCAGCCTCCTGAGCAGCTGGTACTACAGACATATACCACCACGCCCAGCTAATTTTTTTTATTTTTATTTTTGTAGAGATAGGGTCTCACCATGTTGCTCAGGCTGGTGTCAAACTCATGGCCTCAAGAGATCCTTTTGCCTCAACCTCCCAAAGTGCTAGGATTACAGGCATGAGCCACTGTGCCAGGCTACCTTTGAAGTTTAATTTAATACGACTCACCAGATTTTTTGAAATTGTGTAATCAACTCAAACCACAGTTCATGGATATGACACTGACCCCACCTCTAAAAGCAAACCCCCATTGTTCCAGCTATCACACCTCTCTGTCATTGTCTTTCTATCATAATTTCATGTTTATTTCTGTTGTATTTGATGTAACACAGTGGCCTCATCATGTTCATCATGGCCTCCACACAGCTTGGTAGAAAGTGCCGCACATGGAGAACACTGAGCAAATATTGTAGAAAGACTGACTGACTGCTGAATGAATGAGTGGATATAGGTCTCTCTTTGCCTTCTGTGAAGCTTCTCTGGACAGATAAGAGAAAGGCTAGTGACTTAGGCCCAGATTCGGAAAAGAAAATCGTGGGAAGAAGGGACGAGATATCTGTCCCAGTGTGCGCTGTGCCTTTCTCCCTGTAGGCTCTCAATAAATACACAAGAAGCCAAAAGGTTGTATTGAGAGAAGAATAAATGGTGGGTAAAGGACTAACATGGCATTATTTGTGACCTTAGTATAATCTTACAAGTGAAAGAACAATCTTAGTCCCCAATTTTACCAGCTCACATGGTTATTAACCTATAACATCTTAATAGTGATTAAGACCAAAAATAAATAAATAAAGTTCCCAAGCAGTTAAAAAAAGAAGGAACTGGGAGAAAAAAAATCAACATACCCGGTATGACCCACTATTCTCCATGAGCAACAGACTGCAAATCATTCATAGGATAACAGGATATGACAGACGCACTCTCTTAGGAGATGAAGATATTGAACTCCCACCGTTGGTCTTTTCACTTTGAAGCACTAGAAAGCAATTTTACAATCTGTTATGCTCTTCCCTCCAAACATAATCATAAAATGATAATGCCATGATGATGTCTTACCCAGAGTTTTGCTCTGATTTGTACATCTGATAGTGGGGATGAACAGGACTGTGTCATTCACATTCTTCACCCTGTCTTCCCAACCACAATCAATAGCAGATTCCTTCTAGAACTTGCCTCAGGATTAGTAGGCAGGCCTGGAGATCAGATGTGTTTGGGCGCGTCTTTCCTTTGTGCAAAGTTAACTGCTAGAGGAAGTGCAGCTTTCTTCCTGCTGCAGCTGGATGATGGGACTGGAACTGAATACTGAGTTTATTCTGCCCAAGTCTAGCTCATCAAGGCTAGGTGGGTAAAGGGGATCTCCCTTGTGGGAGCTTTCTAAGTTTGAGCTTCTGATACGGGCACTAAAGACTATAGTTCGCATTTATTGAGTACTTGCTATGTGCCAGGGAAATTCTAAGATATATTAATAGATATTAATAGAGATATGATTATAAAAGTACATAAAATTATTTTTAATGTTACAATTAACTATTTATTTATTCATTTATTTTTTGAGATAGAGTTTCAATCTGTCGCCCCAGGTAGGGTGCAGTGGTTTGATCAGAGCTCACTGCAACCTCAACTCCTGGGTTCAAGCGATCCTCTTGCCTCAGCCTCCCTAATGGCTGGGACTACAGGCATGTGCCACAACGCCCGGCTAATTTTTCTATTCTTAGTGGAGACAGGATCTCGCTCTTGCTCAGGCTGATCTTGAACTCCTGAGCTCAAACGATCCACCCACCTCGGCCTCCCAGAGTGCTAGGATTATAGGCGTGAGCCATTGCACCTGGCCCATTTATTTATTTTTTAACCTTAGATGAGGCAGCATAACCATTAACATTTATTGAGTGCTTGCTATGTGTCAACCCAGCTCTAAGTGCCATCTATTTTATATATAATGTTATGAAATATAGCACATTATATACTATAATATACGTAATATTATTTAATTCTTACAACAGTCCTATGACATAGGTAGTCTGTTATCATATGTACATCCCACAGACCTTAAAACTGAAACAAGATATCTGGTAACTTTCTAGAGGTCTCACAGCCATAAGTGGCAGATTAAGGACATAAATCAAAGCATTCTGCTTCTGAAGTCCATGCTCTTTCATCACTGTGCTATGCTGATGCACAAACCAGTGAAGTGTGTATGTATTCGATAGAAGAGAAAGCTAAGACACCAAGAAGAGGTTAGGTAATTAATCCCCCAGTGACATTGAGCCAGTAGGTAACAGCTGGGATTTGAACCCAGGCATCTTAGATGGGGCCAAAGCACTTAACCACCACACCCTACTGCTTCTCAGTAGTTTAGTGAAGAGGTTCCTCAGACTCTGTGAGGAAGGTTCCGCACCAGACTACTGGTCTATAGAGAAATATTGCCAGGAAAGAGGAAACCACTTGTGTTGGATTGGCTCCCACAACAATCAGGTGAGACCACCAGGATCCAATGAAAGGTGCCACCCTCTCAGGAACCTTGCCAGGGTGCAATTTACATCTGCCCTCCCAGACTTGTCAGTTCATCTGTCAGCCTCTTGTTGCCAAATCATTGCATGTTCCAGGTATTGATCTTGCCGCCAGATCCTTTTGATCTGACACTTGACTGGCTGTTGACCTGACTCCCAAACAGCATTCCCACTTTGTTCTTCACCCCATGACAACAGGCCAGCCTACCAACTCTGGGGCTGAGTTCCAGCTGCCCCCTGACGCCCCCCACCTCACTACCATACCAGTCCCAAATTTGGCTCCCAGATCCCCAGCCCATGTCTCAATCCCCATTTGCCTGGGAGGTCACTATGGACAAGTCATTCCTAGACAAACTAAAAAAGTAGAAAAGGGAAAATAAGTTTAAAAGTATGCCTTCTTGGAGGGTTATACAGAGGACCCAGATGATCAGAAATGTGGTGACCAGAGGTAAGAGAACATACACCAATTAAATCAGGGTTTCCAAATGAATTCCAAGAGTAGAAAGTAGAAATACCATAGAAATTAAGAGGATGGACTCTAGAGACAGATCAAGAGGTTTAACACTTGGCTCTGCCACTTACTAACTATGTGACTTTATCAGTTCCTTAATTTGTGCTGCATTTTTTTCTGTGTTAAAAATTGGCCTAATTATTAACAGTTCCTATGTCATAGGGTGGTTGTGAGCTTGAATGAGTTAATACACGAGGGCTGTCCGGAAAGTATCCAGCCATGGATTCAATGTAAAGAAGCTTGGAACATTGCTCAGCATGTAGTAAGCACTTTATGTGTTAGTTTTATTATTGGTCCTTAAACCACAACAAAGCTCAATGTGCTTCGTGACACTAAAGGCAGGTTCTTAGAAGAATTGAGCTATGGCAGACAAATTTATTCTACCACTAAAGCTATTTTCTAAGAACCCTCAGGATACATGAAATTTGTGTTCACATAAAGACTCCATATATTTCGCCCAGGCACAGTGGCTCACACCTGTAATCCTAGCACTCTGGAAGGCCAAAGCAGAGGATCGCTTGAGCTCAAGAGTTCAAAACCAGACTAAGCACAAGCAAGACCCATCTCTACTAAAAATAGAAAAAACTAGCTGGGTGTGCACATCTGTAGTCCCAGCTACTTGGGAGGCTGAGGTAGGAGGATCGCTTCAGCCCAGGAGTTTGAGGTTGCAGGGAGCTATGATTGTGCCACTGCACTCCAGCCTGGGTGAAAGAATGAGATCATGTCTCAATGAAATAAATAAACATAAAAATGAAAAAAAAGAGACTTTATATATTTGAAAACAGCCATCTTGCCCCACCCAAAGCTTCTCTTTTTTGTGCTAAATATTCTACATTACTCAGCCACTCCTTATGTAATATGGTAGCTTCCTGGAGACTAGCACACCAGTGTATCTTTTGCTGCTTAAGTAAGAAGTACCAGAAAGTTGAATCAAAACCAATTTAGAAAAAGAAAGAGGAAAAAAGTACTGGAAAGTTCTCCTATTCATCTTCAAAAACATTATAGATAGGCAACATAGAAAGAATTTCCCCTTCTTAATGGCATATTAACAATAATGACAAAAATAGCTAATATGCCTTAAATATTACTATGCCATATACTAGACTTCATTTTTGCCCTCCCCCTGGACTTCATTTTGAACTATGCAAGTCCCTGGAAGTTTTTAGATGATCATGGAGGATAGCTAAAAAAGGATGATACAAGATTTCTACATGGTAGATAATATTTCTGTCATGAAATACTCTGATTTCCCTTTGTGAGATAGCCTTCCCTGTCCTGTTATCTCAGGGGTAGGCATGTGACTGACTTTGGCAAATGAAATATGTCAATTCTGGGCAGAAGCTTTAAGAGCCCAGGTTCCCCTTGTCCCTTTCCTCTTTGCCACAGTGACCAGCAATAAGCTTAGGTCCCATAGTAAGGATGATTCCACCTCCCTAGAAAAGACTGAACCATAATGGGCATGTGACATGAGGGAGAAATAAACCATTGTTGTTGTAAGACACCAAGATTTTTGAGGTCATTTGTTATCATGACATAAGCTAGCCTATGCTGACTGTTACATTCTCAGCCCTGGATGCTGAATGTTGTGCAGCACTCTTACTGACTTTGCTAATGTAATGTAATTCCAAATCCATTCACCTTTTAGGTCTCCTTTGGATGAATATAAACCTAATGTGAGACATATGGCAACATATAAGACATCATATGTGTTGGGGCTCAGGAACCAATACCCCAAAATATGGTGCTCTGACATGTCAAACTCAAGAAACCTCAAGGTCTCTCTGACCTTCCCCCAGCCTTCAGGCCCCCCATTATGCCCGCCCAGGTCTCCCCAAAGCACAGAGTGAAGATGAAGTTCCTTTATCACCTAAGATTCAGACTCACCAGGGAGAACAATTGTTTTTTCTTCTCCTCCCTGTCACACCAGGAATGTAACCACACTTAAACTGTTCCTTTCACAAGATAATGTTTGTTGATCCATTCATTCTCCCTAGTAATCCTTTATTTCCCCTGAACAGAATTCCTCTTCTCCCTGCTCCCACGACCTGTTTTGCCAGGATGGTATATAAGCTTCTGAACCCTGTTGGGAGGTGGGGAGTCACTCAGTGGTTCTTCCAATGTATAAGTCAAATAAATTTGTATGCCTTCTCTGGGAGGCTGAGGTGGGTGGATCATTTGAGCCCAGGAGTACGAGACCAGCCTGAGCAAAAGTGAGACCCCCATCTCTACTAAAAATAGAAAGAAATTAGCTGGACAACTAAAAATATATATAAAAATTAGCCAAGCATGGTGGTGCATACCTGTAATCCCAGCTACTCAGGAGGCTGAGGCAGAAGGATCGCTTGAGCCCAGGAGTTTGAGGTTGCTGTGAGCTAGGCTGACGCCACGGCTCTCTAGCCCAGGCAACACAGCAAGACTCTGTCTCAAAAAAAAACAAAAACATTTTATGCCTTTTCTCCAATTAATCTACCTTTTGTGAATTGATTTTTCAACAGAACTTCAGAGGGTGACGGGGAAGCTGTCCTTTTGCCCCTTCACAGGTATAGTCTGATAAACTCTCCTGTGTTCTGGACATTATATTTCTTCTATTGCAGGATAATATTTTCCCAAATTTCACCTCATGGTCCTTCTCCCTCTTAATGCAACAGCCAAAGAACCTTATGTCCATTGCCTTAAGGAAGGGATTAATACAGCAGAAAGAGAAAAGCCAAGTCTTTCCTTGGTTTTGAAATTTGGACCAGGCCCCTAGGAGAAGTGCTTGTGCTTAGACAACACAAATGACTCAGGAGCCCGAAAGTGGGTTAAGGCTTTCTGCTTCCCACATCCCAGACTAGGAGAAATCCCTTGGCCAGGCAGAAGGGAGAGTCAGGGAGAATGTAAGTGGAAATGATGTCCTTTTACAAAACGGGGATCTGTATACCTGTTTACTTCCCAGAACTGAGTGCCAATAGGGAAGAAGAAAGAAACAGCTGATAGGTTGGGAAGGTCCAAATGCAAAGAAGGCTTGTATCCCTTTTCCCAAGTAGGACCTAGAT
>VBSM01000529.1:47015878-47027850 GCA_008086735.1 Cheirogaleus medius | reverse complement strand
CCTGATCAGTCCTAAGAGAAGAAAAATAGCTCAGAACAGTCTGAGCTATGTGAGATATGCACAATTTATCAGGCCCAGAGAGACATGAATATGGGACTTTAGTCATGGTTCTCCTCACCCCTTCACTCCCCTACCCCAGGCTGGGGTGCAATTGTGTGATCTTAGATCACTGCAGCCTCAAACTCCTGGGCTTAAGTGATCCTTCTGCCTCAGTCTTTTGAGTAGCTGGGACTTGTCTTTGTAGCCCAATTGTTGTTGGCTACTACCCGACAGTCATGAGGGGTGCAACGTTAGTTTGAAGCCAACTGTGTGGATGGCAGAGCAGAAAGGTAGAAAGGACTTGGTTCTTTTATTATTATTATTGTTATTTCAGCATATTATAGGGGTACAAGGATTTGGTTCTTGATGACATAAATTTACCCTCTAAACCAACCCTGAATTCTTCCCTTTTGGATTTCCTTTTACATTAGCCAATAAGTTATGTATTGCTTAAGTCAGTTTCAGTTGAATATTCTATTGTTTGCAATTAAAGCATCCTAACATAGGCACATAACAAAAATTGATTATAGAATAATCTAAAAGTTACATGAGAGTTGAAGGACTAAGATTCTTTTTGCTGAGATTTTATATAACCTAAAATTAAAGTTGCTTTTTTGGCAAACCCGGTAAGTAGTAACTCATCCTCACATATGGTTTCCTAAAACCCTGAAGACATTTTTTAGAATGGTTCATGGGTAATCACTGGAAACTAGACAAATCCCACTCTTAGGTCTGCCTCATTCATTCAACAATATTTATCAAGCGCCTACTATGTGCCAGGCATTGAATCAGCTCTGAGGGCATAATGGTAGTCAAAAGAGTCCCTGCTTTCATTGACTTACAGATTATCAGATATAAGGAATTTAGGTCCATAAGTGGTTTAAACACCTCTGCCAGGAAACTTTTAAATGAAAGAAAGAGAAGCAAGTTAAGTTCTGGAATGAAGGAGAATTCAGCAAGGCAGGCAGCACCAAACACTAGCCAAATGAAGTCCCAGTTTCTTTGGTTATGGAGTCAAAAATCTCAGGGGAGTTTTAAATGGAAATACCTTGAGGATACATTGTCTTAAAAGAGATTATGTCCTGGGCTATATTCAAGGCTTTTCTCAAACTGGTGAAATGGCTCCAGAAAACCTTAACTCCCATTCCTTCCCAACATAAGTATGTATAAACCACATTTCACTTTATTTGTTCAACAAATGAGTTCTGACTATGCTCCAGGATCTAGGCTAGGTGTTGGGGATACAGAGATGAATAGGGTCCCTGCCTTTGATAAACTTGAAGTTTAGTGGAGGAGACAGACATATAACAACAAAAATAAAATAAAACAAAAACACAAAAATTTTAGAGTACGGGCTCTAGAGTTAAAGGGACCTTAATTAGAAACCTGGATCCACCATTTACAAGCTGGGTGATTTACATCCATTGGTTAACCTTAATTCTCTCATATCTAAAAGTGAACAATTATTACTATTGCTGCTGCTAATATCTATTTCACAAGGTTTTTGAGGATTAAATTACCTCTGAAAAATCACATCAAACACATAATAAGCACTCAATAAATATTAGCTATTGCTACTCTTCATTCAATACTATATTTCTAGATGTTTGTGACACATCAATGACTAAAACGCAAAAATCTTTGTCATTGTGCAGATTACAATACTATTTTCATGCAATAGGGTAAAATATGAAAGTTCACCATTTTATCCCCAGAGTCTAGCTTTCTTGGCTTGGGACTCCTCCAGATCCTAAGAAAAGGAATTGGGTCAAGTCATTTCTTCGAGGGATGATTCTAGAAAGCACAGTGAGGGAGAGAAAAAGTCAGACAGGAGAGGGAGGAGGGCCGGTGCAGCATACTGAACCAGTGGGCCACCTCTATGGGCAACGGGAGCTCAAGCTCACAGGGACCCTCTGGATGACTGTGTGGAACACACCTCAGAATTGTCCTGGGATATTTGTCCATCAACTTGTTTTTCATTGGTAAAAGGTTGTTCCTGAGGCATCCCTCAAACAAAAAGACCCAGGAAGTCATCCACATGCACAGAAATTTTCTGAAGGCGATCTTGTGACAAGGTCAAGCGGATGTGGGTTTGGAACCAACAGCTCAGCTATGCTCCCCCAGTGCCAGGCCTGCAACAAGCTCTGGATAAATACAGAAAAGAAAGAATAAAAGTAAAAGAAAGGGGGAAGCACTCAAGTCTGTGTGAGGGAAAGACAAGGAAGCCTCCCCAGAGAAACAAATAATTCTTGACATTAGACGTGAAGGATGAGTGGGCTAAGGGACCAAAGCACACAGTATATATCCGGGCAACGGGAAGAACATCAAGAATGAGAGAACGAGGCCAGTGCAGTGGCTTGCGGCTGTAATCTGAGCACTCTGGCAGGATCACTTGGGGTTAGTAGTTCAGACGATGGCCTTAGCAAGAGCATGACCCCCTCACTACTTAAAAAAAGGTGGGGCATGGTCAGGTGTGGGGGCTCAGGCCTGTAATCCTAGCACTCTGTGAGGCTGAGGTGGGAGGATCTCTTGAGGTCAGGAGTTCAAGACCAGCCTCAGCAAGAGTAAGACCCCTATCTCTACTAAAAATAGAAAGAAATTAGTTGGACAACTAAAAATATATATATATATAAAAATTAGCCGGGCATGGTGGCTCATGCCTATAGTCCCAGCTACACAGGAGGCTGAGGCAGGAGGATCACTTGAGCCCAAGAATTTGAGGTTGCAGTGAGCTAGGCTGAGCCATGGCACTCTAGCCCAGGCAACAGAGTAAGACTCTGACTGAAAAAAAAACAAAAAACAAAAAACGGAATGAGAATGTTGGATACAGAGGGAGTTAAGGACCCAGAATTACAGGAGGATGGAGAATAAATGAATAGGGATAGAAATGGCAGGAGACATGGCAAGAGCTAGATCACAGAAGGATTTGTATATAGATTTTATTTTAAGGCAATATGGAATCTTTTTTGTTTTGTTTTGTTTTTCTTTTGAAACAGAGTCTCACTCTGTTGCCCTGGGTAGAATGTAGTGGCATCATCATAGCTCACTGCAACCTCAAACTCCTTGGCTCAAGTGATCCTCCTGCTTCAGCCTCCCAAGTAGCTGGACTACAGGCATGTGCCACCACACTCAGCTAATTTTTCTATTCTTTGTAGAGACAGGAATTCGCTCTTGCTCAGGCTCGTCTTGAACTTTTGAGCTCAAGCGATCCTCCTGCCTCAGCCTCCCCAGAGTGCTAGGATTACGGATGTGAGCCACCATGCCCAGCCAATATAGAATCATTGAGTTATACAAGAGTGATGTGACTTGACTTGAGATTTTAGAAAAATAAATCTGGAACTGGCTGCAGTGGTGAATGCCTGTAATCCCAGCTACTTGGGAGGTTGAGGCAGGAGGATCGATTAAACCCAGGAGTTTAAGACCAGGCATCTCAAAACACATTTAAAAAAAAAGAAAATGGGCCGCGCGTGGTGGCTCATGCCCATAATCCTAGCACTCTGGAAGGCCCAGGAGGGTGGATCGCTCAAGGTCAGGACCAAGGTTCGAGACCAGCCTGAGCAAGAGCGAGACCCCATCTCTACTAAAAATAGAAAGAAATTAGCTGGACAACTAAAAATATATAGAGAAAAAATTAGCCGGGCATGGTGGCGCATGCCTGTAGTCCCAGCTACTTGGGAGGCTGAGGCAGGAGGATCGCTTCAGCCCAGAAGTTTGAGGTTGCTGTGAGCTAGGCTGACGCCATGGTACTCTAGCCCAGGGAACAGAGTGAGACTCTGTCTCAAAAAAAAAAGAAAAAGAAAATGATAAATCTGTCCTCCTTGCAGACAGCTCAGTAGAAGGGGTTGAGTCTGATGTCAGGCAAACTAATTAAGAAGATGTTAACAATATTCTAGGAGAAGGATGGCAGGTCTTAAAATAAGACAGTGGCAGTGGAGATGAAAGAGAAGAGATGAATAGAAGCTTTATCTTGAAATAGGGAGAATTGGCTCTTCTTTTTTAATAACTTTTAATTCTTCAGAATTAAGTTATTTATCATTATTAGTAGTACACTAATAACCAAAATGATCAATGCATTACTAATTTCAATAAAAATTAATATTTTATAATAAATGCCTCTCAGTAAGATAAATTATAATTTTAAAAAATAGTTCGTATGAATATTACAGATGAATATTATTGCTTGACTGAGATAGTATTCAACATTAATTCCACCCTATTTTCCATTTTCATAGATATAAGTATTAGGAAACCTCATTGATAAAAATCAGAGGATGACAATAGAAGTTTTGTTACAGCAATGTCATTCAATTCTTTGAACTTTTTCCAAGTTATATTCCAACAACCGAAGAGTGATCTATCATTAAAATGCATTTTTTAGTGACCTGCTAAAACTTACTTCTTCCCAAAATTTTGTTGCAAGCAAAGAATTAGAAAGTGCCTGACTTAGACGAAGGTCTGCTGTTTAGTCATGCAAGTCATTCACTTTCTTGATTTCTGAGAGAATTACTAAAAAGGCTTTCTTAAGAATTATCAAATGATTATTAAATTATACCTGTTATTTTTACACCTAGAGACATTTTGATTAACCTGATATGTTCAGAAAGGGTGAGAAAATTAAAATATTATTAATTTCAAAATACTCTGGGTAATAGAAATTTTGACAGAGCATTTCTCTCTCATCATGCGATTTAAATATATTTTATTCAAAATCTTGGTGCTGTATTTTTAGCTCATTTGATTTATGGAAAATATCCACCTATTACCTAACTGGCAAAGTCAGCTTTCACTGTCAAACCAGCAGGCCAAATAAAACTTTTTTCTGTCAGAAAAGATCTGACTACATTTTTCTATTCAAACATACACATTAAGACACATCCCCATGACAACCATTCAGAAGAGAGAAAGAGAAAGAGAGAGAGAGGGAACCCAGCTGAGAATGTATTCCTAAATGAAATTGTGTCATTCTTTTCAATATTTTTTACCAATTCCACCACCCTCACCCCAACACACTTTTTTTTGACTATCAAAAGGCTCTATCAGGGCTAGGCCTGGTAGTTCACATCTGTAATCTTGGCACTTTGGGAGGCTGAGGCAGGGAGGATCGCTTTAGGTTAGGAATTTGAGACCAGCCTAGGCAACGTTGTGAGACACTGTCTGTACAGAAAATAGAAAACATTAGCCGTGCGTGGTGGTGCATCCTGCAGTCCCAGCTACTTGGGAGGCTGAGGCAGGAGGATCGCTTGGGCCCAGGAGTTTGAGGCTACAGTGAGTTATAATGATGCCACTGCACTCTAGCTGGGCAACAGAGCAAGATTGTCTCAAAAGAAAAAGAAACAAAAGACTCTACCAGAAGTGACAGATTCTTTGACACCAGTCAGGGGATAGAAAGGCTGAGTTTGTTAAATAAAAATTGTCATCATGTCCCTACCCCATTCTACAGTGTAACTGAATTTGGAACATCCCAACAGGAGCCAAAATAGTCTATTCCAGATACCACTCTCTTCTTTAACAGGGCATGTGTTAAACATAAGTCAGGAAAAGACACAAACCCTACTTTGGACATTGCCTGAATTAGGAGAGCCTTCACCTACCCTAGTATTTTGAATAATGTCTTTGGAGCCCTGGAGATTTTTATTCCTAAGGCAAGATACCATAATATGATAGAGACAAGCATGCCTTTTTCTTTTATTAAATGGGATAAAAGGTAATTATGAAAGAAGAGCTGAAAAAAGGAAAACTGGCATAACACCTCAACATCTAGCATTTTCAGCCGGGAGCAATGGCTCACGCCTGTAATCCTAGCACTCTGGGAGGCTGAGGCGGGTGGATTGCTCAAGGTCAGGAGTTTGAAACCAGCCTGAGCAAGAGCGAGACCAGGTCTCTACTAAAAATAGAAAGAAACTAATTGGCCAACTAAAATATATACAAAAAATTAGCCGGGCATAGTGGCACATGCCTGTAGTCCCAGCTACTCGGGAGGCTGAGGCAGAAAGATCACTTGAGCCCAGGAGTTTGAGGTTGCTGTGAGCTAGGCTGACATCATGGCACTCTAGCCCGGGAGACAGAGCAAGACTTTGTCTCAAAAAAAAAAAAAACAAAAACACAAAGATCTAGCTTTTTCTCAGATGAATCTTTTCTAGCAGAATCACATATGAAACTTGAGATCCAGAAACTGATTCCTTTAAAATTATATCTGACATCATACCTCTTGGAAAGTCCTTGCATCTGTCTTTCAAAATGGTTTGATTTATAACATATACCATTTGATCCTCAGAACAGCTCTATGAGTTTGGTACTTAAAATTGTTATTAACGTGACTCCCATTTAACAGCTGAGGAAACTAAGGTGAGGCGACATTATTTATTTTGGGGGGCCAACGGGACACTCTGTCACCCAGGCTAGAGGGCCATCGCATCAGGCTAGCTCACTGCAACCTCAAACTCCTGGGTTCAAGCGATCCTCCTGCCTCAGCCTCCTGAGTAGCAGGGACTACAAGAGGTGCCCACATGCACACTCGGCTGATTGTTTCTGTTTTTAGTAGAGACGGAGTCTCGCTCTTGCTCAGGCTAGTCTCCAATGCCTCAGCTCAGGCAATCCTCCCGCCTTGGCCTCTCAGAGTGCTAAGATTACAAGTGTAAGCCACCATGCCCAGCTGAGACATTATTTCAATTACTCAAAGTCACTTGAACCCAGACAAGTTGACATTCTGCTTCTGTCAGCAGAGCCCCCAACCCAGTTTCTGCTCCAATCAAGCAAACCACATACCGCTTCCAGCGCCATTTGCATTCCTAAAAGAAAAGGCTTTCCTGCTCCTCTCTGCCTCCTTGCAGAATGTTGGACTAAATGCCACTCAGGTTTCTATCAATTTCTCTTCAAGACTCAACTGGTGTGTTTTAACATTGACTCAAGCTATTTTTCCCAACATTTATTAAAGAAAAATTTCAAAAATACATCTAAATTTAAAAGAATTTATATACTCAGCTGTATATAAATTAGATTCTGCCATTAATGTTGTACTACACCTGACAGACTTATTTTTAAACAAATCTTTGGCAGTTTACATTCCCATCACCACCCTCCATAAAACAAGAAAATATCACTGTAACTTCATCTGAAGTATTTTCAAGAAGTAGGGCTTCTGACCTACAGAAAACTACAGATTAAAATTTTCTGGCTAAACAGCCGATCGCTTGACCTTGACATCAGGATCAGCCTGAGAAGAGCAAGACCCCATCTCTACAAAAACAGAAAAAATTAGCCGGGCATGGTGGCGCATGCCTGTAGTCCCAGCTACTTGGGAGGCTGAGGCGGGAGGATTGCTTGAGCCCAGGAGTTTGAGGTTGCTGTGAGCTACAATGACACCACTGAACTCTAGCCAGGTGACCAAAAAATATTCTCATCTCCAACTGGTTCAGGCTATTTGTTTAGTCCAGTGGTACCAGGTAAATTAGAATCACCTGGGGAGCTTTTATAACATATCAGTTCCCAAGCCCTATCCCAGAACAACTAAATCAGAATCTCTAGCAGAAGATATAGGATTTTTCCATTCAATTAGCAAAAAAATAATAAGTATTCGCCAGGCACCATTTTAGGTATTGGAGTGAATGAGGAGAGCTCTTGCCTCACCACAGAATTCCTTCCTACCTGTGCAGCCCAGTCCCTTCTGTCTAGTTCCTTTTCCTTCTCAGACTTCTGGGTCTGCGTTCGGGCCCTGAATTCTCTTCTTCCCTTTCTTGGCCTGCTCATCCCTCAAGGTCCAGCTTATAGGTCACCCCTCTGGGCTCCCACCTGGCCCTGCAACCGAGTTAACTGCTTCCTTCTCAGGACTCCTGCTGCTGGTTTTTCATATTGTCACCACCATAGGATTGCCCTAGGGTGTCTTGTTTCATGTGTGGGACTCAGGACCTCAAACTGTGAAGAGGCGGAGACTGTTGTATTTGACCTGACAACCTCTCACTTAGGAAAGTGCCTAGAACATGGCACAACCACAAAATTTTAAACAAACAACAAAGACCAGTTTATACTGAATCTAAAGGCAGTCACTACCTCTATGCATTGCCTGTTTCTTGGGACTAATTCTGAATTCCTTCCAGATGGTTTAAGGGATGTTCTGTTCTGCCCGAAGGGACAGACACTAGACTTTGCAGATGTGAGATAATGAAGGGCTCTGGAGGCTTATAAATTGTGTTTTTAAATTTTTCTAAGTCCTCCATTGAAAACTTTAAAAAAAAACCCAAAACTTCTCCCTCCAATAGAATGTTGTAATGGGAAATGTCCTAGAGAAGAAACGTCATGAAACAGCCTGCCCAGCTTTGCAGAAACAGCGTGGGCCTCGAAGTCAGATGGCACAGAGTACAAAATCTCACCTCCGCCCTACTATTTATTTGACTTCGGCAGTCAAACCTCTCTGAACCCGTTTCTCTCCCTGTAAGATGCAGACAAATATTCTCACCTTCTTCACCCCACATTATACAGTAAGCTTCACCCCACATGAATGTTAGAAGAATAACATGAATTCATAGCATGTACTGAGTGGTTACCATGTGCCAGACACAGTGCTAACTCCTGTACAATTCAACGCACAAACTCTTCAAGGTACTATTATTATCCCTGTTTTATAGGTCACAAAACTGAGACACATTAAGTGAGTTGTCAATGATTATACAGCGAGGAAAGAGAGGATTCAAGCCAGGCAACCTGGCTCCAGCTGCCCTCTTCTAGGGACCTTGTTTGCCTTATTCACCCTGGATCCCCAACTCCTAGAATAGCAACTGGCACACTGGCGCTAAAAATAACTGTTAGGTGGATGCATCAATACCTTCTCGCTGCATTGTTATAAGGAGGAAGGAAGTAATTTATTGAGTATCTACTATATTTCAGGCTCTTGTGTGTGTGTGTGTGTGTGTGTGTTTGGTTTTTTTGAGACAGGGTCTCACTCTGTCACCCAGGCTAGAGTGCAGTGGCATCACCACAGCTCACTGCAACCTCAAACTCCTGGGCTCAAGTGATTCTCCTGCCTTAGCCTCCCAAGTAGCTGGGACTACAGTTGTACACCACCAAAACTGGCTAATTTTTCTATATTTTATAGAGATAGGGTCACGCTCTTACTCAGGCTGGTCTCGAACTCCTGGGCTCAAGAAATCCTCCTGCCTTGGTCCCAGAGTGCTAGGATTACAGGCGTAAGCCATCTCACCTGGCCTCTTTAATGTGTATTATCCAGCTTAATCCTCTCTAGGAAGTGTGTGCTATTATTAAATCCATTATATTTATTATAAATCCAAACTGAACTATGAGGTAAAGTAACTTGCCAAAGGATACATGGTTAGGAAACAGCCTCTAAATCTCCTACCTCCAAAGCTTGTATTCTTTCCTCTATACCTGTGGTTTTCATAGGTTTTTTGCTCACATACCTCTAAAAAAATTTTGTATAATATATACCTTTTGCACTTTGTATGTTGATATCTAGAATTCTTATCATCATTTTAAGTAATTGAAAGGCTGCAATTTCTAGGGCATTGTAAAGACTGACATTTTTAAAACATTGCATAGCTTTTTTTTAAAAAAGTTTAAAATTCTTTAATTTTTTTATTCCTGGTAACACAACCACAATTTACAGGGCAATATGCCTGATGCAATAAAAAGAAAAAGACCTCAGGAATGTATACCTAATTGACACTGGACTGCATTAATCATTAGTTGCACCTTTTGCAAACTGTGGCTATGGCAGTCTTGAACAAGAAGGGTTTCCTGTTTAAGCTGCAGTAACTTTTCCAGCTATGGATGATCATTGTCCCTTTTGCGGCAGGTTTTTATAGTTCCTCTAATGCATTGGGATGACTATCTGAAAGTAATTTGCAGCTTTTCTGAAACTCGTCATTTTCTCTCCTGCTAAGAACCGTCTATCACACCCACTACTTATACCACCAGATCCATAACCACCAACACAGAGATGGCCAGAGCTTCTTCCACCAAAATGACTCTCTGCTTTATGGTTCTGTAATATTATTGCTGTTGTCCACTATAATTTCCAAATTATTATAATTCCTGGTACCACCAACAAAATTTTCTTTTTCATTGTAAACCATCATAGCCTCCAACACTGCCACCATGCCCTCCACCTTGGTTTCCAATCCTGGTCCACCACCTCCTCTACTTCTACAAACAGGACCATATCTGCCATAGTTTCCACCACAACCTTCACATCCATTATACAAACCACGATGTCCTTCATAACTACCTGTGCTGCCACCCCTCCACAACCATAGCCTCTTCTTTCATTGAATTTTCTACCACAAGCAGAGTTCCCTCCACCACCTCCAAGGTTTCCTACCTGACCCATAAAATTGCCAGATCCACCTCCAAGATCTCTCTGTGATCCAGTAGACTGTACCTCTTGTTTAGAAATAACCTTTTTCACTTCACAATTATGTCTGTTAATAGTGTAGGGTTTTTTTGTTTTTTTGTTTTTAAAGACAGGGCCTCACTCTGTCACCTAGGCTGGAGTACAGTGGCACGATCATAGCTCACTGCAGCCTGGAACTCCTAGGTTCAAGTGATCCTCCCTCCTCAGCCTTCTGAGAAGCTGGGATTACAGGTGTGAGCCACTGTCTTCTTCAGTTTTGTTGAAAGCAAAGTATTAGAAACTGACTTACAAAAAGCATTCATAGTCATTACAGTCATTCAGTTTTCAACACCTTCATTAATATTTTGAATTGCCTCTATTTGGGTTAGTTTTACACCTCAGAACAATGCACCAAAGTAAGATTGAGATGGATGGAATGCACGTCTTTCTTTCTTTGAAGTAGGTAAGTAGGTAGATAGTAAAAGAGGACCTGTACCTCCTTAAGGCCACTTTCTTAGGCAGATCAATTTAGGACTAGCACGTATGGAAGTTCAGGATCTGAAAACTGATTTCTTAAAAACTATTTGTCTTAGTCCATTGGGGCTACCATAACAAAATACCATAGACTGGGTAGCTTACAAACAACAGAAATTTATTTCTATAGTTCTTAAGGCTGGGAAGTCCACAATCACTGCCCTGGCAGATTTGGCATTTCTGAGGGCCCATTTCTTAGTTCATAGATGGCACCTTCTAGCTGTGTCTTCATATGGTGAAAGGTGTGAACAAGCTCCCTCAGGCATCTTTTGTAAGGGTACTAATCCCACTTAGAAGCTCTACCCTCATGAACTAATCACCTCTGAAAGGCTCCCACCTCTTAATATCATTACCTTGGAGGTTAGGATTTCAACACATTCAGACCACAGCACTATCCATACCTACGTTCCCCTCGGAAGTCTTCCTGACTCAGAGGAGTGTGTATACATACCTCAGTTTGAAGACAACTGTCTCTCTATACCCCATCTGGAGTTGTCAGAATTAGAAATAATAGATGTGTAGTGCATAAAGTAGATATACTATAACATCTAGTTATTATTACTTTTATTTTTTGCTAATCTAGTTAGAGTAGTGATAAATTGGGAGCTGGGACTAGAGCCATCCAGTGAGAATGACCAAGCCCTGGAGGAATGGGCACAAAAGCGAATTCAGATGGAAGAAACTAGGTCTGGCCATCAAAACAGGACTAACAAGAGTTGGGACGCGATAAGGACTGGAAAAAAGATCTCAGGACTAAGAGATAAATGTCCTACCCACCAAAAGGTAATAAAGAATGGGACACTAGAGTGGTGGTGACCAACTTTGGAGAGGTCTGCCAAAGGGCACAGAAATAGTGAAAGTGAAATAGTCTGAATCAGAACACTGCGGTTTGAGTCATACCTCTGCAACTTACTGACTGCATGAACTAATTCCTCAGCCCCAGTCGTCTTCGTTTTTTGTGGAGGTTTTTTTTTTTGAGACAGAGTCTCACTCTGTTACATACCTCACATAGCTCAGACTGTTCTGAGCTATTTTTCTTCTCTTAGGACTGATCAGG
>VBSM01000529.1:46991116-47015778 GCA_008086735.1 Cheirogaleus medius | reverse complement strand
ATTGTTTAAAAATCCTGTGTTTGGGCCAAGGCACAGTGGCTCATGCCTGTAACCCTAGTGCTCTGGGAGGCCAAGGCAGGAGGACTGCTTGTGCTCAGGAGTTTGAGACCAGCCTGAGCAAGAGGGAGACCCCATCTCTACCAAAAATAGAAAAATAAGCCAGTCCTCGTGGTGCATGCCTACAGTCCCAGCTCTCAGGAGGCTGAGGCAGCAGGACTGCTTGAGCCCATTGAGCCCAGGAGTTTGAGGTTACAGTGAGCTACAATGACCCAACTGCACCCTACTTAGGGTAAGAGAGGGAGACTATTTCTCAAAAAAAAAAATCCTGTGCTTGCCAAATAGGACCTGTTTGTGGACCAGAGTCAGTCTGTTATACACGTCACTCTGGGGTCTTGCTACTTATCTAGGTCCTACTTGGGAAAAGGGATACAAGCCTTCTTTGCATTTGGACCTTCTCAACCTATTGGCTGTTTCTCTCTTCTTCCCTATTTGCACTCAGTTCTGGGAAGTAAACAGGTATACAGGTCCCGTTTTGTAAAAGGATATCATTTACACTTACATTCTCCCTGACTCTCCCTTCTGCCTGGCCAAGGGATTTCTCCTAGTCTTGGATGTGGGAAGCAGAAAGCCTTAACCCACTTTCGGGCTCCTGAGTCATTTGTGTTGTCTAAGCACAAGCACTTCTCCTGGGGGCCTGGTCCAAATTTCAAAACCGAGGAAAGACTTAGCTTTTCTCTTTCTGCTGTATTAATCCCTTCCTTAAGGCAATGGACATAAAGTTCTTTGGCTATTGCATTAAGAGGGAGAAGGATCATGAGGTGAAATTTGGGAAAATATTATCCTGTAATAGAGGAAATATAATGTCCAGAACACAGGAGAGTTTATCAGACTATACCTATGAAGGAGCAAAGGGACAGCTTCCCCTTCTCCCTCTGAAGTTCTGCTGAAAAATCAACTCACAAAAGGCAGATTAATTGGAGAAAAGAAATACAATTTTTTTTTTTGAGACAGAGTCGCACTCTGTTGCCCTGGCTAGAGTGCCGTGGCATCAGCCTAGCTCACAGCAACCTAAAACTCCTGGGCTCAAGAGATCCTTCTGCCTCAGCCTCCTGAGTAGCTGGGACTACAGGCATGCACTATCATGCCTGGCTAATTTTTTCTATATATTTTTAGTTATCCAGCTAATTTCTTTCTATTTTTATTAGAGACCGGGTCTTGCTCTTGCTCATGCTGGTCTCAAACTCCTGACCTCAAGCAATACTTCTGCCTCAGCCTCCCAGAGTTCTAGGAGCCCCAATTTTCTTGAAGGTAAAATGGTAATCTTGCATAGTTGTAGTTTGGAGTAAATAAAATGGCAGCACAATGCCTGGCACATAATAACTGCTCACCGAATGGTAGCCACTTGAATGGGAAAGTTCTGAACTACCCACATCTCCCAAACTTAACTACATTACACTCACCCTTATGCCATTCTTCCTCTTCTTGTAGGAAGAGAAGAGCCTCTACCCACACAAAGTGAATTGGCGCACCACTGCTTTGAATCCCAGCCTCTCAATGTCTTTTGTATCTTCCACTTCTCCCTCTTCCCTGTTTTCCTACTCTGATTATATATGCCAGCTCAAGTCTCTCACATCTTGAGCCCTCTTGTTTTCCTTAGTTCTTTCTCCTTCCCTTCTAGAAGGAAGTGTGTTCACTTGATGTCTCCATCATCTGCCATTCAAGCCTTGTCTATTGCTATCTGACTTCTGTCCTAACCACCCCACTGAAATTCTCCTTACCAAAGTGACCTTTCAGTCACTTACTCTTTCAACCATTTTTATTGAAGGCCTACTCTGTGCCAAGTGATGGGAGTACAGCCATAACCAAAACAAATCCCTGCCATTATGGGCCTTCCATTCTAGTATGGATAAAGGAAATTAACTAAGAAATAAATATTATAATGTCAAGCAGAGATAGGTGCCATGAAGAGAAATTCATCTGGATAAGGGACTAGCCAGAGACTAGAGTGTTATTTTATGTAAAACAGTCAAAAAAGATCCCTTGCAAAGGTAACATTTGCATAGAGAGCTCACCAAAGATAGGGTATAAGACAAGCAAATACCTGGGGTGGTGGAGGGGTGAGGAGTTTACTAAGGGAGAACAGCAAGCAGAAAGATCTTGAGGTAGAGAGTCAAATGAGAAGGGAGAATGGCCTCCTATTTCTTCAGTCCAATCAGAGGATACTTCTCAATATTAACCTTGTTTGACTCTCTGCAACATGTACCAACAGTGGACTTCTCCCTCCACCTTGAAAGTCCTTTCGTTGTTGGCTTCCACCATACCATTCTCCTCTAGTTATCCTGCTTTTTCTCTGTCCATTCCATCTGACTTTTTTCCTCAAGCTCCTTATGCTCTACTCAATTCTTAAACAGAGTTAGTGTTTCCCTACAGCTTTGCCTCTGGCCTGCTTTTCTGTCACTGTGTATTCTCTCACGGATTGATCTTAGCCATGGATTTGGCTTCAACTACCACTCACATGTTGATGGAGCCAAGGCTTATATTAAAACCCACACTACTTTCCTGAACTCTGAATTCATATATCTAGTCATTTTGTACACCTCTACTTGGATATATCCCAGAAACTTCAAACTCAGTATGTCTAAATTTGAGTTCATTATCTTTCTTCTTAAATCAGCTTCTTGTATAGTAATCATATCTAAATTGGTGGAACCACCTAGTTGCCTAAGCAGAAACCTGAATATTTCCAAGATTCTTCCCACTTTCATTCCCTCCATGTTCCAAGAGTCTCAGGACCAGTTTATTTCATCTACTGTCCAGCTGCCCATGCGCAATGCCACTGCCTAATGCAGGTCCCTCCACACCATGTCTTGCCATTTCCTAACAACTTGCCAGCTTCCCAACTTGTTTCTGTGCTTCGAGGCTCTTACCCCTGACCTCACCTTCTGCAATGGCCCTAGAATGACCTTTATGAAATGTATATTTGATCTTTTCACTTCTATACTTAAAATTCTCTCTATTTTCATTAGGATAAAACCCAGACTTCTTAGCAAGGAATATATGGTCCATTAAGATTTAGACCCTGCTCACCTCTCCAACCTCATATTCCATTACTCCACACAGGCACCCTATATTTATTTCTGCTACTTCAAATCAATTTCGGTCACAACTTATTTTTTTTTTTTTTTGAGACAAGTTCTTGCTCTGTCACCTAGGCTGGAATGCAGAGGCACAATCATAGCTCACTGTAACCTCCAACTCCTGGGCTCAAGTGATTCTCCTACCTCAGCCTCCCAAGTAGCTGGGACTACAGGCATGTGCCACCATGCCCAGCTATTTTTGTATTTTATTTTTTATAGGGATGGAGTCTTGCTGTGTTGCCTAGGCTGGTCTTGAACTCCTGGCCTCAGTGATCCTTCAGAATCATCCTCCCAAAATGCTGGGATGATAGGCATGTACTACCGTTCTGGTCCCAGAATTCTATTCAATCTTAAAGTCACAGCTTAATCTGTCTAGCCTCTTCTCACTGCCCATACACCCAGGCTGTTGCTATGTTAGGTGCATCTCCTCTGTGGTCTGTGTTGCCTTAGGACCTGCACACATTTCTGCCATTCCTTTATAAACGTAAGTCTACTAATTTTTCTTACCTGTTATTTGTAAGCTCTTTGGGCCAGGGTCTGTGTCTTTCCTCTTTGTCCCCAGGGCCTAAAGCTTAGTGTACAGCACATAGAAAGCACTTGATAAATGTTCTTTTGAAGGAAAGAAGGAAAGGAGGGAGGGAGGGAGGGAGGGAGGAAGGGAGGGAAGGAAGGACTCAACACAACTGTGTTAAGGAGGAATGTAGACTAGGAACAAGATGAGACCAGACACAATAGGGAAGACAGATCAGGTGACATAAGGCCCCTTCCAACCTTAAGCTTTGATGAGTCTCTGGGGCAGGAAAACTAAAATTAATAATGAAAGAGGACTTTTATTGTGATCTCATCTCTCTCATTCATCTGGCTCCCTTTCTCCTCTGATCTGCAGAGAAGAAAGATATATTCAGACCCTAAATGAGAGATAAACCAATGGTTTTGCAGGTGTTATCATTTAATTATTTGCCTATTAAAGCCCAGCAATGTGCAACTCTTCCTTTTTTCCTTCTCTTCCTTATGATCTGCCTTTTCATGAAGGAAAAAAATATTGTACCAAAAGACTTACTAGAGGAATATGTGGTTGTTCAACTGGAACTTCTCTTGTATCCTCTAATAACCCAGCAAACTGGTAATTCTTATTCCTTGCTGAATTACAAAGGATATATTATCCCTGCCCATTCTATTGCAAGAGAATAATGGTGTGCGGAAGGAAGAGAAAGGGACATTATAGAAAGGGACATTATTTTTCCTGGCCTCTCTCCCAACAAAGAGGAAAAAGCTGTCGCTAAAGGGCTATGTGTTTTGCAAAGGCACTGAATCTTTCCCTCTGGCAATAATATCTAAAATCCTCAGGTGAACCCAGAAATTATAGTTTTGGAAATCTCTTCTACTAAAGTAAAACTATGAATAAATACAAATGTACGTACACGAATCTTTTATGCATTATTTGAAGTGGCAAAAGACAAAATACCAGAAACCACTTGGACATTTATGATAGGGGAATATAGAAATAAAATATGGGGTATCCAAACTATAGATATTATATAATTATCAGAAAATAATAAGTTAAATCTCCATGTATTCACCTGGAGGAATCTGAATGAAACATAGGTGAATAAAGCACGTTATTTTTTTGAGTTTATACAGTCCCATTTTAAAAGATTGTGACAATAATCCTTAAATATGTGAATAAATATGTGTATATGTGTATATATGTACATGTATACATATGATGTGAAATGATATTAAATGTGAAATGATGATGTGAAATGATATATACCAAAAGTTCATATGAGGGGGAGTGGAAATTAGGCAGAAGGGGATATTGTTGACTGTTCTATACAATGGTATTGTTTGGTTTGTTGCCTCAAGCTGGCATTGCTTTTGTACTTCAAAAGGAAAACCTAAATTTAAAAACCATACTGCACACACACACACACACACACACATACACACTTTGAAGGTAAAAGCCCTCAACTAGTCCTTTAAGTCTAAAAATCATTCTAATAGGCAGGATCCCTTTGACTCCTCTTAAAGGCTCCCCTGGTTAGCTTGTTATAGTAGTTCACCTGGAGAAAAAAAGAGGGAAAAAAGGAAGCTAAAACTCTCTAGCTGAGCTGTGTAAGTCTTTTCTTCAACTGACCAGCCTGCTGAGTGACAGCCGTGAGGGCCGGGGAAGCCCACCCTCTGGAATGGCCCGTTGGACCTCTGTGTTCTAAGGAAGGCGATAAGTAGAAAAAGGCAGGCTGATTGCCTCTTGGCTCTTAGCCAAAGGAGTTGCTAGCGGTGGGAGTGGAATTTTCCCATGGCAGAGGAAGAGGAAAAATCAGATCACATTTCCCACTGGCAGAGCCTATTTATTCAGGAAGATCTTGGGGCCCTTGCTGTTCATAACAGGAGAGTGTTCATTGGGTCATGCCTTAATTTTCACCATTAGAAATCTTTTCTTTTCTTTTTTTTTTTTTTGTCTTTTTCCTTTTTCTTTATGGCCTTCAAGTTTGAAGATGTTTCCCCCTAAAATGCAAACACCCTAGAAAAGTGTCATGCATGGTCATTATTAGAGTAAGTGCAAGAGGAAGTCAGGGCAAAACAAATGTGAAAAACTATTGGGTCAGCAAGGAAAGTGGCATCCTCTGGAAAAATCAGACATTTCTCCCTCCTACCTTACAAAGCCAACCACATCAGCAGCTTTTAGGAGTCTTGAGGGCCCTTCTTGAGAAGGCTTCTCTTCTTTACTTTCTTCCACATTCCTTCAACCAGGGTACTTGGATAGGACTCATGGACATTCAGAAACCATTTTTGTAAAATTTCACTGGATAGCAAAGAAGTTAAATGCAGAACCACAGGGTCATGTACTTGGAAGAGACTTAACAGCCATCTATTCCCTCCTCTACCAATATACTAATAATACATGATGCCAGTTTCTGGGGGCCGACTACCAGCTACGTGCTCTGTCATTTTGGGCAGTCCTCGTAACATCCCTGGGAGGAAGGGACTTTGTTTACCCAGCTTACAGATAAAGAAACAGGCTAAGTACCTTGCCCAAAGTCACACAAGCAGTAAGTTACGATCACCAGGCCATCAACCTCCAGATTCCACACTTTTTGCCCCAGCAGCACTGCCTTTCTCTACAATGTTGCTGATCACAGTCTCTGCTTGGACACTTCCAGTAATGGGGAGCTTACTCATTTTAGAGGCAGCCCATTGGTAATTACAAGAAAATTCTTTTTTTATGTTTGCTGTCCAGAAAACAGCCAGTATTAGTCGTGTTTATATCTTTGAATACCAAATGTATTTAATCCCTAGGCCTTCTCTGTTATCTCTTCTTCTTTCCTTCAATGGTTCCTTCCTGTGTTTTCACCACCCTGGTCCTACTTCTCAATTCACTGTCCAGTTTGTCACCATCCCAGTGTAATTGTCATGGCCAGAACCAAAAACAGTAACTATCCAGATGTAAACTCCACGATGGCAGAGAACGTATGTATCTTGTTCAGCAAATTCTTAGTAGTTGCCCTGGCATAAAGTAGGCACTCGATATGTGCGCTAAATAAATGAATAACTCTTTTAAACATGGAAGGTTCGGTGAGCAGGACCCTCCCCTGCTTGTTCTGGTTGTTTCTAAGTTGGCTAATGCAGTCTAACTCACTGCTCACTTTATTGGCAGCCCTACCCCCACCTCACCCAGTACAGACAACTCAGCCAAAGGTCGCTGGCACTCAGATTGCCAAGATTTTGTATAATCTACCAGCTAAAGCCTGGCAGGTCTTTCCCAACCCTTTTCTTATAAAATGGGCTTTTTTTTTTTTCAACTTTTTGCCTCTAGAGAGAGTGTGCTATAGTGGAAAGAGCATACTCTTTGGTCACATACATACCTGGGTAAGAATCTTGGCTCTACCATTCACTGGCTGCATAATCTTGGATCAATCACTTAGCCTCTCTGAGCCTTGATTTTTGGCACCTATAAAATGGGATAACAACACCTCTTAGGGATGTTTTGAGGATTAAAAGAGATAATGGATACAAGGTACCTAACATATAAGAAATGCTTAATAAATTGTTAATTTACTTAAATAAAAACATTACTATTAATATTATCTTAAGTTCTTACACTATATATGCAGCTTAAGCATGGAAGGACATTGTATATAGTGTGACAAGCAGAGACAAAGAAGAATGTACTAATATGAAACCCCTGGTGCTTATATTAAAAAAACAACATCTATAGGAACTAAAACAACTGGAAAAATAGAAGATCAAGGCTGCTCTGCAGAAGACCACTCAGTCAGACATCTCCCTGGCATAGTGCCAAGCCCAGAACAAGCGACATACAGCCTGTAGTTATGAAACACTGATGGCCCAGAGAGCCGTCGGGTAACGCAGATGCCATCCCGATACCTCCAGGCAGGCCTCCTGGGTGTCAGAAGGATTAAATCCAAGGCAACTTGGCACCAGAAATCAAGAAAGAATGAGGGATTTAATCCATTCAATTATTCATTAAGCATTATGGAGCACCTAGTATAAGCCAGGTATTGCGCTCAGCTATTGCTCATAGGGAAAGGACAAGGACACATAGTCACTGCCCACAAGCAGCTCTGAGTCTAGTAGGGAAGACAAGGAAACAAATATTCACAAGACAGTGGGGAAAGTGCACAGATGTTATGTGCAAAGTATAGTGGAGGTGCAAAGGACTGACGAATATGTCAAAGAAATGACCTTCTTATTTCTATTAATACAATCTTATCTGACCAAGGGGCAAGACGTTTGCTTGAAAAGCAGTGAGCTGGGACTGGGAGACAGGAGTTCTCATCCCTTCCTGCTTTTCTTTGGCTTTGCATAAATATTTTCTCCAGCTTGGGCTCTATGTTTCTTAAGGTTCAGGCAGGGACTTAAGCTCTCTGTGTCTAACTTTTCTCCTCTGTAAAATGGAAATAATAAAAATGCCTGCTTCATAGGATGAAGTGGCTTAATGTTTGTAAAAGTACTCAGAATAATGCAAGATGTATAATAAGCACTGTACACCTGCCAAAGAAAATAAATATAACTATCCTAATTGTTTCTGTCACCGAGCCCCTATTTTATACCTCTTAGTGAAAGAAATCAAACAACTTTTCAAGGACCCTACAAGGCCCATCAGTGAATCTCATATCATCAAATCACACTGCCCACAGACCTTCTCGCCGCAGTTATCTCCCAGGACCTGAGTTCCAGTTTAGCTCCTGGATCACTATAGTTCTCCCCAACACTATTCCCATGACAATTCTTATTATTTCTTTATCTACATAGATGATTATTCCAGTATCCTGGTGTCTTTATTATTCTCTACCCTACCTGAGAAACTCATGTGCATGGGTCACACTCTTAACACTGTCATTTTGACTTTTAACAGAATATAATTTATGTTTATGTTTACTTAGGGACCTCCCACCTATTCCTAGTTTGTACAGAGCTATTTATATCATACAGATTTTTGAACATATATTCAGTTTTTCTGATGAAGGAACTAAATGAGTCATAAAGTAGTGGGTTGGAATAACATGGCTCACTATTCTACAAATTAAGCTAACCAATTCCATTACTGAAACAAACATATTTTATTTTAGATGTTTCTTAGTTAAAGTTGCAGTCCTTGGAGATTAAACACATAGTCTCTAACATTAAATGGGTGGGGGTAAGGAAAGCTTTTGCATTGAATTGCTCAAAAATGAATCTAGGTATGTGTCAAAAAGGTTGTGATTCTATTATAGAAAGAGAGAAAATCTGTTCAAATGTAAATAAGGCCCTTTCTTCACTTCTAGATGCTCTCATCCTTGTGTTTACCAAGTTAATAAAATATTCTTCTGCCCTCTCTTCCTGTCTTCACCAGCCTTCCCATTTTCCATCACAGAATTCTTCTCCTGTGGGTTTCCCCGCAGAGTCCTCTAGCCATCTAGACGTGGACAACTCCTCTAGCTTCAGCCCTAGCACTGCTGGAGCCTGGGACTGGGCTGCTCCCTGGATCTGTCAGGAGCCCTAGGCCCCCGCCATAGCCACCCTCACATTCCAGCCTTTCAAAATCCTGGTCTACTGACCCAGACTCTGCAACTGCAGGAGGGCTCCTGATTTCTTATAAGTATTTGAATTGACCACTGGGCTGAGAGCTCTCCTCTGAATCTTCATCTACTTATTTGGGTCCTGACACCCTACTTAGTCCTCGCTGGAATTCCAACTCTGTCACTAGTTGTGAGACTTGAGGCAAGTAACCTAAGCTTTGTGAATTTCCATTTTCTACACCTTGGTGCTGTTGCAAGGACAAAATAAAGTACAACAGACAGACAGACATATAGATACACATAAGGATACAGATAGAGGTATATAGATGTTCAAGAAGCATTAGTTTTCTACACTGCCTTTACCAATTTCAGCTTCTGGTGCCATGGCCATTGCTTCAGACCCCCTTGACTCTCTGTGGAAGCCTGAGTATCCCACACTCTCACAGACACTGTCCTATGTGCCTACCATTCCCATGCCGTCCCCTCTCCCTTCGGCTTCCTTCCCAGCCTGCACCACTGAGGTCCCTGCAGGCACTGTGGCTGAGCCAGCACAGCTCACAACAGAGCCATCTGTGTGGATCATCTTTCCTCCTTCCCTTCTTCTTCCCTATCCCCACACCTATACTCCCCAAATTCCAAGCTTAGTTTGAGGGCCAGCAGCAGCAGTATCACCTGGGAGCTCACTAGAAATGCAGAATGTGGTGCCCCACTCCACACATGGAGATCCTGCATTTTAACACCATCCCCAGGTGATTTGTAAGTACACCACCATTTGAAAAGCATTGCACTAGATTATTCCTTAGGGCTTAAATCAAAGTCATCACCTCTATGAAAGTTTCGCTAATCCTAGCCAACTGGGATTAGTCCACTTACCTCCCTTTGAGCACTCCCTTGAGCACTGGTACTTACTTAAGGGATCAAGTACCTCCCTTACTGTCTCCTCTGTGCTCTCATCCACCCAACTGTTCACCCATCCATCCACGCATTTGCTCATCTACTCACTCACCCATCTACCCATCCATCCATCCATCCATCCTTGAACCTGCAAACACTTTGTAAGGGCTTACCATGGCAAAACACTCTCCTCATTGACGGAAATGAAAAGATGAACCCTACACTCTCCTTTCCCTCAGAGAGCTCACAGTTTTGTGGAGGAGGTGACTAGTTTTTAGACAATTACAACATATTGCCGATGAGTATTATTTATTCAGTAGTCACAAGTATTTATTTTTGCTACGATAAGGGTTTGGATAGGGGGCTTGGGAGCATAAAGGAGACACATCCCACTCAGTCAATGAAGTCAAGAAGACTAAACAGAGACAGTGACATCCAAGGTGAATGCTAATCCTTCAAGTTTCAGCTTACACATTCCTGCTCTACGAAGGCTTCTCTGAAGTCCCTGTACTACGTTAGGGGCTCCTACACTATGCTCTATCCCACAGGAATCAGCCTGCCATAGAGCCAAGGAAACACATTCCTAGCTTTGGGAACTGCATGTGTACAAGTAGACAGTCTAAAAATATCATGGAGCATGTGGTATATGTATTAATCTATCCTCTGCATGGATATGATTTATGTACCTATCTGTTTCCCCCCATTCATCTGTGAGTTCCTTAAGGGCAGGAACTGGGTCTTGTTGATCTCTGTATTGCTAATACCCAGCACAATTCCTGGCACATAATAGGTGTTCAATAAGTACACAGAAGGGACAGTAACAAGAAGATAGGTCTGGAGAGGGATTTCTTCTGAATTTCATTCGTTGTCCATCGAACTGGTATTTTGAGTTCCCTTCTAGAGCAGTAGGATAAGACCACTAAGACAAAACAGGTTTTTTTTAATTAATGGAAGAAATTGCAGATGGTGGTAGTTTCTATAAGCTAAAATTATCCTTTAAAAAAACTATCTTATTCACTGGTAACAATCAAAAAAGGTGAGGAGGAAAAAGTTCAAAGGTAGCTGAATAGTGAAGAATGAACATATGTTTTTGGTTTCACTGCCTCTCCACTTTCAACTCCAAAGGCATGCATGTCTTTTGCTGGAGACTCATGTGACTTAGTTATAGCCCCTGTGCTACATTTCTTCTGCATATAGCACAAGGGCGGGTGCCTCTTCTGTTCATCCCTGAGAAGGGAGCCCAAGATCAGCTGGTTTATTCTGGTTACATGAGCTGAAGTTGAGAGAGCCTCAACAACCACCCTCTTTCAAAAAAAATTCTATTGGGATTATTAACTTTAGGGTCAGTCAGATATTAAAAATCCTCTAGTCCACCAGTGTCCAATTTACACACCTTGGATTCATGAGCGCTATTGCAAAAGGTCCACAAATCTATGTTGGCATCTACCATTGGGTGCAAACTGAATAAAAGGTTATACCTCCACCAACGCTAACTCTAGAGCCACACGCCCTGGGTTTGAATTTCAGCTCCACCAGAACTAGTCATGTGCCTTTAGGCAAGGGACTTCCTGTGCCTAAAATGGGGATAACTATAGTTATTTCATAGGATTAGATGAGCTAAGATTTGTATAGCTCTTAGCACAGCATCTGGAACATATTGAGCACTATATAAATGTTGGTTAAACAAAACAAATAAAAAATAAGCTGGGTGCGGTAGTACATGCCTGTAGTTCTAGCTATTCTGGAGGCTGAGACAGGAGGACCACTTGAGCCTAGGAGTTCAAGGCCAATCTGGGCAATATAGTGAGACCCCGTCTATAAAATAAATAAATAAATAAATAAACAAACAGACAGACAAATAAATAAATAAATCGAACTGGTTGTTGTATTTATTACAACTCTAATAAAAAATTATCTGTTCATATATTTAGCATTGCCTGTTTCTCCCTAGCCTGTAAGGGTGTAGGAGAGCCTTGTCTGCCTTGTTATTAGTGATAGGTACAGTGCTGGCAGAGTAGCTGACACTTAGTGTTTGGTGGATACTATGGTGTGGGATAGGCTCTTCACCTCTTTCCTTGCCACATCCTCCTGCTCAAGAACCTACCACGGCTCCCTATTGCTTACTCCACCAAATCCAGTTTCTCATCTGAAAGTTAAGGCCTCAGAAACCTGGCCACATTTGGTCTCTTTATTCAGGGGTCCCCAACCTATGGTGAGTTGTATAATTATTTCATTATATATTACAATGTAATAATAATAGAAATAAAGTGTGCACAATAAATGTAATCCACTTGAATCATCCCAAAACCATCCCTCCCCCTCCCTGGTCTGTGGAAAAACTGTCGTCCATGAAAATGGTCCCTGGTACCAAAAAGACTGTGAACCGCTGCTCTAGTTCATGTGTTCTCACCAGGGGCAACGTCGCCCCCAAGGGGGCAAATATTGGTTCTTGGGGGTTGGGGAAAAAATTTTAATCTTTTTATGGATATAGCACACAACCAAATCTATAGTACAAAACAGAGATACAATATTTCTGTGGTATTAAGATTTCATTGGAGGGGCTGATTAAGAAAAATGCCTAAAAATGTTCCCAGGTGAGGGGAAATAATGAAAAAAAGTTTAAGAAAGACTGATGTAGCCTTATTTCCCTCAAGAGAAAGAGCTCTCACAGCACAAGGGGTTGAGGAAATCATCTTGTCTTTTCTTTGGTCCTCAGTTTTCACAGAAGTAAAATGAAGGGGACTTGCTTGTGTCCTCAGAGGCCCTTTTCAACTCTGACAGTTGACACCTCCAGGACTCAGGGGCTCACCAAGACCACCCATATGCCCTCACACAGAGCCTGTGCCCTGTTCACTTATGAATGTCACTGCCCCCACCGCTGTTACCTACTCTTGCCATTCCCCCTCCACACACCTCAAGAACTTCCCTCTTCTCCTCCCCTTTTGGAGGCCCCACCTCCTACATACGAAGCCTCCTCTGATAACACTCCCACCTGCAATCCGGACAGTGCCGGGAGGGTGTGTGAGCTAGGATCTGAGTGATGAGTGAGTCCTCAGAGTGTCCGGAGATGGGATTTCTAGCCAGCGCCTAGCACAGTGCTTGGCCTGAAATAGATACTTCATAAGTATTTGCTGGGTGAAGAACGTATGAATAAATAAATGAAATGTATTTCTGACTCCCTGTTTTCCTCTCCAGCCCCTTTCACAATGTCCAAAGCAACAAATAACCCATTGGACAGGGAGGGACTGTCCTAGTTTGGGTTTCCCCACAAGCAAACCACGAGAACAGGAATAGAGTGGATTCATCTATTTAGGAAGTAACCCCCTGAAATTCTGGTAGGGGAGTGGAAAAGTAAAGTAGGGAAGGAACCAGTAAAAATTGTGTCACCAAGCAAGTCACCACTGCGGGCAACCAGAGCTTAATTTCGCTGGCAAACTCCGGGAGCCAGTGTGGTTACCCCACAAAGGAGGAGGAAGCTGGGGTGCTTATCCATCAAATGCCATCTGACCATGACTGAACGCCACTCCCAGGAGGCATTGACCCCTGGTACTTTCAGCCTGCAACAGGTGAGGGCACAGTGGCAGATTCAGAGAATGCCCTTAGGCAAAGAGACCCAGGTGCTGACAGTCACTGTTCAGACCACAGGAGCAGTTAAGGCCAAGGGATGGGGGAGGGGGGGTGCCTACAGCACCTGCTACAGGGATCAAGGTCAGGAGTGAGGTGGAAAGAACTGTTTGACATCTTTCCCTTCTCCCCTTTCCCAGGTCCTGAACACAGACCATCCCAAACAGATAAAAGTACTATCTAGCATTTGTGAAATACCTTGCATTTTTTGAATCTTTCTTTCTCCTTTACATCACATCAATCCTGATGTGATACCCCTGCAATGAGCACCAATGGCCATTGCTGGATGGGGCTCCCAGGAGTTATGAAATGTCAGGGAGGGCAGGAAGGTGGGTGGCAGTGGTGCTATTGCTATTGTCTCCATTTGGCAGATGAAGACACAGGGGTACAAGACTTTAAACACTCTTTAATCAGAAACAGAACAGATTAGAAGATAAGCACTTCTGCAGAGGCCAGAACTCTTTCCTCAGTTGCAGGATGTGTTATGTCCAGGATACCGTGGCCTTGTAATGGTCTCTACTCCTCCAGTTCCTTCCTGTCTGGTAGGGTGACCACCCTGAGCCACTCCTGTCCCCCGGCAGGGTTAGAGGCAAGAAAACACAGCTGGTCTTAGCAAACGCCCTCTGGCACTCCATCACACCCTGAATTGTGAAGGAAAGCCGTGAGCTTTAGACTCAGCTCTGCCATTCGCTTCCTGTACGGCTGTGGCCAAGCCATTTAGCCTCTCGACCCTCTGTGTCTTATCTATAAAATGGTTACTCCGTGAGATAAGGCAGAGAATGTTTTGTCAGACTGTAACGTGCTATAAAAACATAAGATATTAACATTACTGTGGTTAATAATGTCTCCTTTCTCTGAACTCCTACTGTGCTTGTGTAGGAGCCACACGATAGCACTTACAATGTCTCCCCTCCTTTCACTTCAGACGCCTTGCCCTTCCCTGCAGGTGCCACGTTCTTCCTTGTCTCCATGCCTAGGCAGTAGCGTGTCCCTCTGCCCAAGTTTTCTCCCAGGTACCTCCTGCTCATCTTTCCGGACTCTGCCCCAGTGACATTTCTTCCAGAAATTCTTTCCCCGAGTACCACCCTGTGCAGTCTAAGTAGGATGTCCCATCTCTGGGAATCCATAAGTCCCCCAGTCCCCTCTGTTGCTTGTTGCCTTCTTCATCTCCCCCATCAAAGCTGTAAGCTCCTGCAAAGTAAGGGCCCTTGCTTTTGTGTCCCTATCCCCAACTTTGAACAGACGGTGCTCAGTAAGTCCTTGTTGAGTGAACGAATGAATAATGAACAGATATGAGTTATATGTTTCCTCAACCTGTGTGGGAGCTATTGAGGACAATGAAAGAACACTGGACTTGGAATTGGGGGGCCTGGATGATTCTTTTCTGCTTCATGTTAGTATTGGAGGGGAGACTTTTAGCAGCATCAGCAGAAAATGTCCTCTAATATGGGTCTAACATGATTTGGAGCATTTATTTTCACAATGCCTAGAGCACTTGTCCCAAAAGTTGAGTCAAATTCTAGACCTTAGTCACCTGTAATTTCAACCTAAGAAAATGCCATTGGCTGCTCAAAAATTGCAGATTTATTGTTGGCCTTCCTTTGCCTGTTACACTCTCTTCCAAGGAGAAACTGTGTTTCCCTGCGGGGTGAGTGGTTCTTCCGTAGCTACTTAGCAATCACTGGAGAGTCTATTGTTTTTACTATTGTGGCTTGATTAGACATTAGTGTTTATTCAGCCTAAATGTTCCGGGTACTGCACATGAATTACAGCACTTTGGAATTGCAAGGAGCCTTAGAAATCATGGGCTTTGGAGCTTGAGACCCGAGTTTAAATCTTGGGTCCTTGAAAAAAAATGGGGGAGCAGGAGGGAGATAAGGCAAAAAAAAAATCTTGGGTCCTTGGACAAACCTTAGTTTTTTCATCTGTCAAATGGGGATAGTAATATTTCACAGGGTTTTTCTAAGTATTCAATAGGATAAACATTCTTTAATTAGAAACATTATCAGTACACAGTATGTTGGACATAAGACTGAATAACTGTTTTATTCCTCTCTTCATTTTACAGATCAGCAACTTCAGGCCCAGAAAAGTAAAAAGCTCTAACCAGTATCAAATCACTAGTCTGGGCTGGGCACAGTGGCTCATGCCTATAATCCTAGCACTCGGGTAGGCCGAGGCAGGAGGATCGCTTGAGCATAGGAGTTTGAGGTTGCAGTGAGCTATGATGACGCCACTGCACTCTAACTCAGGTGACAGAGCAAGACCCTGTCTCAAAAAAAATCTAAAAAAATCTAAAAATTTAAAAAAATCTCTAGTCTGTAGAACACCCAGAGTTTGAACCCTGGTTTCTTGATTTCAAGTCCCAAACTATTGTTTTATGCACATGGTAGATTTATAAAATCTCTTAACTTTACAAATGGTTACCTTCTCATTGTGTTCTCACATAGTACTTCCTCTGTGTGCACACACCCCTGGTATCTCTTTGTGTGTCTAAATTTTTTCACCTTCTTCTTTTTTTTTGAGCTGGGTTCTTGCTATATTGCACAGAGTGGTCACCACACCTGGCTAATTTATTTTTTAAATTTAGAAACAGAAGTCTCACTATGTTGCCCTCACTAGCTGGTCTTGAACTCTTAACCTCAAGCCTCCCAAGTAGCTGGGATTACAGCCTGCCAAGTAGCTGGGGTTACACACCCAGCCAAATTTTCTCTTCGTATAAAGACACCAGTCAGATTGGATTAGCGCTGACCCTAATACCCTCATTTAACTTACCTTTTTAAAGACTATCTCCAAATACAGTCACATTCTGAAATACTGGGGGTTAGGGTTTTGACATATGAATTGGGGGGGGATGCAATCAGTCAGTAATAATATGTGTACATTAGATATGTTTTAAAACTATAAGTTCTAGGGTATATCAAAGTGGTATATTATAAGTTAAATTATTTGGTTAATTTTTATATCTCAGAGGTAAATTCTCTTTGAAGGAAAGGCCAAGAATTTGGTATTACTAAATGCATGCCTGGCTGAAGGTGGGTGCTGAGAATTGCGATAGTGGAACTCCCAGAATTAGTGATGCTGCCAGGTCTCAGTCATCATCTCCAGGATCCTTCTCAACAAGACTGTGACCTAACTAGAATCAGAGATTCCATCTTAGTCAACTTTCTGCCCTAGCCTGATACCTAGCAGGCACTCAATCAATGTGGCGTTTTTAGAATGCAACAAAATCAATCACCCCAAAGCCCTGCCCCTTCTAGACCTATTTTTGGTTTCACTGAGCATCCTTCTCTTTCTCCAGCACATCTCTCACTCTCTCATGTCTTAGGTCTTCTCATCCTTGAATGCCCTTTCTCCCTGAATTCCAGCTTATTCACCATGCCCTGACTTGTATGTTGCAGATAAACACTTCCTCCTTGGCTCTCAGAGTATCATGTACATTGTGTTATTTAGTGGATACCAGGACATATTTTTTTTTAATTTCAGCATATTATGGGGGTACAAATATTACGGTTATGTATATTGCCCATGCCCCCCTCCCCCTTCGAGGCAGAGCCTCAGGCATGACCATCCCCCAAACGTTGCACATCTCACTCATTATGTTTGTATATACCCATCCCCTCCTCCCCCCTCCCACCCGCCCGACACCCGACAAATGTTATTCCTATATGTCCACCAGGACATATTTTAAAGGTCATTTTTCATGTCTCCTTCACTAGACTTTAAACTCCTTGAGGGCAAGAAAAATGTTCGCTCACACAACAGGAACTTAGTAAATGTTAGCTAGATGAATCGGTCTGCAATTCTGCACGGCGGCTTAGGTGATGGTTGTACACATGGCTGGACCCAGGGAGTGAGTTTGTCATAGGCCCATTTTTCCCCAGACCCAAGAACAGTCACATGCCCAGCCTGGCTTTAAGTCAGATAGAGGACTTAGGTCATTTCATGATACAGCCCCACGATCCTCAGGCCTACTCCCAAAGACTGCCCAAATCAAACAATAGCTCTGGAAGTTGACTGCCCACCTCCCCCATCCACTCTCCTTGCTCTCGGCACTCTGCCATCTGACCCTGGCACTGCCAGCTTCTCAGTCCGGGACTCAAGCTGTGCTAAAGAATCAACAAGAATCAACAATGATCTGTCTTTGGAAAATGTGTATGATTATAGTTAACCGGAGGGAAGAGGATGTATATTTTGTTATGAATGTGACTGGAAAACAAACTTGTTAATAACTGTTCCTGGGTTGTGATATTATTAATATGAGTGTCTTATTGTATTCTGTAGAATAGGTTGGATTGTCTAAATTTTCTACAAAAAGCATGTTTGGCTTATTTAATTGAAAATAATTATACACATTATGAATAGAATAAAACCCCACCGTAACATCCTAAATGGGGTCCATAAAATTCAATCATAACATGTGGGGCCTTGATATGGTGAAATTACTGAAACCAGAAAATAACCTGAGCAGGTGGCTGGGGGGTTTTCGGGGGGTCAGCTTGTGCCATCTACATCTGTCCCTGCCTTAGCTGTTGTTTGGCCCTTCCTATTGGTGATTGTCCCCTCTACTTTAAATATTCACGAAGATGATTCTGGAACCTGTGGCTGCCTGGGTTTCCGGACAACAGCAGCAATTCACAGACTCTTCCAATTGGCTGATCCTCTCATTGTCAACGCAGTTCACAGACTTTTAGGCCAGGAGCATCTGCCTGGAACCCCGGGGACTCTGCACAACGGAGCTCTCTGCCTTTTGCCCGCCTGGCCTTCCTGTCCATGCTTCCTCAGAGGAGATGTGGGGAGACATTTTTGGAAGTGGCAGGCAGGGTCAGTCACCTCATATATGAATATGTGTGATGGAGGAGAGTCATTATCTTGGGAATTGTGGCAACCACAGAGTTGCATCACTCAGATATTACTTCAAGAAAAAAGTTGCTGCAAGCAGTGCGGGTACCAGACAGCCTGGAGTTATTTGCGTCTTTGGGATCTGTCTCAGCTTTGGCGCCAAGGCCATGTTCTTCTTCCAGCCAATGACTAAGCACAGTAGGAATATTAGGGCCTGGTTGGTTTTGTCCCATGTGGGACTCTTCCAGTAAGTGATCTTTGTTTCACAGCTTCCCAGTTGAGTCATCCAAGACTTTCTCAAATCTATATCACGGTCTCAGGCTCTTCCTACACAAGCCTGTTTCTTTCTCCTTTATCTTTCATATGGATAATTACTCCCCACAAACCTCTTGCACTCCTAATTTCAGCTCAGTGGACCCTACTACCAGAATTTTGTGTCTTTGAGCACACATAAGTATGTGTGTGTGTGTATACATTTTTTTTTTTTTTTTGGTTAAAGGACTCTTGAGTATGACTAACACCTAAGCCATTCATGTAGTCTTGAAGGACCTACTCATTCAGCCGACATTTACTAAGCACCTACTCTGAATAGGAGCATTGCTCCTGCCCTCAACAAAGCCCAGTCTAATGAGGGAGACAGAGACGAAAATAGATCAGCAAGATACATTGTGATATCTTTGTGTATGCATGTAGGCTTCTAATTTTTTAAGTAAATGAAAACCTCTAATGAGTTCCCAATGTTCTCATCTTATGTGTTCTTTAGTAGATTGGACATTTCTCTTGCAATCTTGTTTATTATTTTGCTTCACAAAGTATTTTGCTACTGACATAACACAGTTAAATTTGAATGCACACCCAGTTGGGAAATTTTAATAAATTCTAAACTGGAGATTTGAATTAATGTGTCCTTGAATAACACAGTTGATTATATTGTCCTCAGTATTTCAGTTTCTGGTGCTTTGTTGTTTTTGGTCCTGAAATGACTGATGATCAGCAGATCTAATAATGACAGTAATGATTGAAGTCCAGATGTAATAAGATTTAAGCCACAGTCACATTAAAGCTGATAATAATAAGCCTCTACCCATACATTAAAGCCTTAGTTCACTAATTGTACCTGTAACCTAAGAAACCACAGCAAACAACTGCTGAAAGGAGAACCAAAGACACAACCGAGGAGCCAATATTCTGTAGCATCACAGTTGGATTTTCTCTATTCTAAGAAACTCCAAAAGGATTTGTTGCCACCTTTGGGTAGTTCATAGCAAGGAGAAGTTGGGGCATATATTAATTTTCTCAATTACATATAAAAAGACCTGAATGGTATCCTTGACATAGAAATATCAACGTCTACCACACTTCTAGCATCATCCTTTCCACACACACACACACACATTTTTTAATGAATTATCAATGACAATGAAAAAGGAAGAGAGAGAACTAACATTTATTTGAGCACTTTCCATGTACCAAGTACTATGCTTGGCACTTTATACTTATCATCTAATCTTTGGAACAACTCTTTTATAATTATTAATCTCCATTTGGGGGAAAAACAAAGAAACAAACTGATAGTTAAAAAAGATAGATGATGTGCCCCCAGTTGTTTTTTTTTAACAGTGCACAGGACAGAGAATAAAATCCAAGTGTGTTTGACTTGCAGGATTTTATATTACACTCAAACAGACACTTTTTAGAAAATTTGACACATAGAACTTTGTAAAAACTACATTGAAAAATCAAGCCTTGATTCTTAGCTGCCATAAGGTATTAACTTTTGAATGGTTTGTTTTGTGGAAATCATACCTTTAAGATTTGAGATTTCTTTTCCGACCACACATAAAGAGTGCTGTGATTTGGCAAGCAGTATCTGGCTTCCACCACTGTGAGTCCTAGATTACATATCACTGTTGATCATTGAGGGGCAGACTATTTTCTCATAGAAACAGTTTTATCATTGGTGGTTGCATTGCTGAGCTACATTCTCAGCACCAAAAAAATCAAATAAAAAAGCAATGATAAAAACAAATATAAAATGTCATAATCATTGTAAATAGTCAAACTGTGATTCACAGACTATAAAATAAGCACAATTTTCCAAAGGTTGGTTCCCAGGGTACATGCCATATGTAAAGTCTACATATGGCATGTATCACATACAAATCTAGACTATTGATAATTGAATCCATACTTAATAGTATAGCCATAACATATATATTAATTAAACATTTAAATAAGTATTTTGCTTGCATTTTAGAATTTTAGAGGTGTTTTAAAAGGTCATTTAAATTAACCATAACTCTGCAAACTAGCTATTAAGTTACCAAGCAGGTTGATCAAGGGAATACTATAGATTTAATGTACCCAAATATCCTCAAGCTTTTGGAAATATTTTGGCAGGATGATTGGGGGAAGATGAAAGCAAGTATACAAGATGAATGTCAATTATCATTGCAACAAATCCTGACTGAGAGTCATGCACTGTGTTAAACATTCTACCTACACTATTTCATTTAATCTTTGCAACAAACTTGTAAAGAAGGCGCTGTTCTTACAACTGTTTTAAGATGAAGAAACTGAGGTTCAGAGAAGTTAAATAACTTGTCTAAGGATGCACAGCTGGGAAATAAAAAGGCAAGGATAAAGGCCATGCTGTTGACTACAGAGCCCTTGCCTCCCCAAATAATGACTTATCTTCTTGAGCACTACTCTGTGGTAGGCACTATTCTAAGGCATTATATAAGTTTAGTCATTTAATCTTTACAACAGTCCTATGAAGGTGGTAGTATTATTATCCTCATTTTACAGCTGAGGAAAAGGAAGCACAGAGAGATCAGTGTGTAACTAGCTGAGCACCCATTCCCAAAGAATGTGAATTGCTGATCAAAAGCAACCAGGGGAAGGTCTCCAGGGGCACACTACAGTGATCTGCCCCTGCCATGAGTTTCTGTCCAAAATTTACTTGGATAAAGACTATGATTTACTACTCAAATATGAGAAAGCATGAATTTGGTTGGGATAACTAATATGCTAGATGGCAGAGTCAGGATCCAAAAATATAATATCTCAGTGGTCTGGAATTAACAAGATGTAACTGTGAGAAAACGAAACAAAGTCTTAAACAAGTGCAAAAAGCCAGTTGCACAGATAGATCAATTGGATGCCAAATGAATTAATAATGATACATGTAAAAGAGTTGTGAAGGGTTTAATTGCCTAACAGCATGACTTGAGTAATGGATGATAACAGTACAATCACTAGACACCCACCTCCATCCTTGCACATGCATACAAGCACACGTGTCACTTGGAAATTAAAAATAAGAGTGCCCTCTGAGAGAAAAACTATAAAATAAGTAATAGATTAGAGCAGACAAAGACAAAATTACTACAGACAGAAAACTTATCTAAAAGGAAGAATATAGCCATCAGTAGAGTATAGGATGGTTGATCAACAATTGAAACAAAGATATAGGCAAGTCACAGAGGCAAAAGGGAAAAGAATCTTGGGTGCATGAACACATGGTTCTTGTAACATATTCATCTTCGTACTAGAGTTGTGTGCAGCAGACTACCATAGCTAGAGATCAACACTATGGTTAGTGGAACATTCCAGTCTTTAGTAGAAATTTAAGACACCCTACTTTTAGAAGAGAAGTGTTTGGATATTTCTGGGCTATGGTGTTGGGTAATAGAGGAAGCGAGAGGGTTGGCTGAGATACAGTGAGCAAAGAATTTAAAAGCTATTGTTATTCTCAGGCAACATGATCTTGTATGTAAAAAACTGCAAAGAATCTACAAAACAGTATTGGAATTACTAAGTGTGTTTAATGAGGTCACAGGATACAAAATTAATATACAAAACCCAATTGTATTTCTAGAAACTATCAAGGAAAAATATGAAAATAAATTAATCCCATTCATAATAGCATCAAAAGAACAAAATACTTAGGAATAAATTTGACAAGAGAAGTGCAAACCTGTACAAAACATTACTAAAATAAATTAAAGAGGACTTATATAAAAGGGAAGATATGCAATGTCCATGGATGGGAAGATTCAATATTGTTAAGTCAGCAATTTCCCAAAATTGATGTATAGATTCAACATAATACCTATCAAAATTCCAGCAGGTTTTTTTAAAAATCGACAAGCTGTTCACAAAATTTGTATGAAAGTGCAAGGAATCTAGAATAGCAAAATAATTTTGAAAAAGAAATAAAAAGTTGGGGGACTTTACCTGATTCTAAAACTTACTACAACACCACAATAATTAAGAAAGTGTTATAAGGATATAACAGATATCCTTTAGATATTTAGATAAATAAAAGAGAATAGAAAGTCCAGTAACAGACCTTCATATTTTTTATCAATTGATTTTCCAAAAAGGTACCAAGTAATTCAATAGGGGAAAGATAGCCCTTTCAACAGAAGGTGTTAGAACAACTGAATAACCACATGCAAAAAGATGAAACTCAACCCTTACCTTATACCATATACAACAACTTGAGCAAAGCAGTACAAAATCTTTGCAACCTTGGATTATGCAAATTTCTTACATGTGACACAAAAAGCATGAACAATCAAAGGCAGAATCAACAAATTGGACTGTATAAAAATTAAAACTTTTGCTCTTCAAAATACCCCATTAAGAAAATGAAAATATTTGTAAAACATATATCTGATAAAGGACTCTTAACCAGTATATATAAAGAACTTCTAAAATTCAGCAATAAGAAACAAAAAACTCAATAAGAAATGAGCAAGATACTTGAATAATCACTTCACCAAAGAAGATATATAAATGGCAAATAAACACATGAAAAGATGCTGACTATCATAAGTAATCAGGAAAATGCAAATTAAAACCAAAGTGAGATACCACTACACACCTACTAGAATGGCTAAAACAAAAATGATTGACAAAATGTCGGCCAGCATATAGAGAAACTCACACATTGCTGGTGGGAATGTAAATTGGTGCAGCTACTTTGGAAAACCAGCACTTTTTAAAAAGTTAAACATACACTTACTATTTAACTTAGCAGCTCAACTCCTAGGTATCTACCCAAGACAGATAAAAATGCATGTCTACACACAGACTTGTATACGAATGTTCATAGCAGTATTACACATAATAGCCCCCAAACTAGAGACAATGTCCATTGACTGAGGAATCAATAAACAAAATGTTATGCATCTGTACAGTAAAATAGTATTCACAATAAAAGGAATATAAGACAATTGATCTTAGCCAAAAGGATAAGAAGTGATAAGAGAATTATAAGAAATGGAAGGAACAGACACAACAGACTAGATATTGTATGAATTTGTTTATATGAAAATTCTAGAGAAGACAAAACTGTAAAGACAAAGAGACCAATGGTTGCCTAGGGCTGGGGGTGGGAGCAGAGGTGGATTACAAACAGGCATGAGAGAACTTTTTGTGCTGATGAAAGTGTTCTAAAACTTAATTGTGATGATGATTGTATATTTATATAAATTTACTAAAATTCAACAAAGTTTACATTTAAAATTGGTAAATTTTATAGTATCTAAATTAAACCTCCATAAAGATGTTTTTTAAAAAAAACAAAACAGAAAGCTATTGTGTCTTCACGGCACCTCCTTCCTCTTTGTCTCACCTCTGAAAGACCTGGCGCCAGAGTAACTCTGGAGTAATATTCTCCTTGAGGTCTCCTCCCCACAGCCTTGGAGGGCCTTGTAGGAGACCTGGAGTGGATAGTTTAGCAAGCAGCTCTAATTTTGGAGGAGGATCTTCTTTTTCTTGGTGGAGGTTAGAAGGAGAAAACTGACAAACATCTAGAAGAGCATGATCACGATGGTGACAGCCTTAAAATCACATCCTTGTCATTCACCATTCTTCCATCAAATACTTTTTGTCTTTGCTATGCCAAGTAAGTGCTGTGGCCACAAAATAATGAACATTACTGACAAGGTGCTTGCTGTCATGGAGCTTATGTTCTAGTAGTATGAAGCAGACCATAGATAGATGGATGAATGGACAGACAAATAGAAGAGGGTAATAAGAAAACAAATTAAGTCTTTGCAGTTAAAAGGGTGATACCGTGTGGTATATGTATACCATGGAGTACTATTCAGCTTTAAGAAACAATGGTGAT
>VBSM01000529.1:46945018-46983942 GCA_008086735.1 Cheirogaleus medius | reverse complement strand
GGGGGCGGGGGGCCGGGGGCGGGCCCTGGGCGGACCGGGCGGCGGCGGGGGCCGAGGGCGCGCCACTGCCCGGCGCTGGGCGCTCGCCTCCGCCGCCTCCGGGGATCGCGCGCAGTTCGCCACCTCAGGGTAGGCAGCGGGGCGCGGGGGCGGCGGCACGGGGCGGGCCTGGGGCTCCGCACTCCCAGACGGACTCCGAGGGTGTTGCTGGGCTGGGTTTGTTGTTGTTAGGGTGTGTGGGGGTTTTTTTCCCTGTGGGGTGGGGAGGACGACCTCGCCTGTGGGCATTTCTGCGGTTTGGCTGTGGCCCTTGCTGGAGTGTCGGGGACCGCACAGGTTGGCAGAGGGCGCGGGGCGCCCCACTGCGGCCCCCTGGAGGGGGAGCGGCGCGGAGGGGCGGGGTACATGTGTAAATGTTGCGCACTCGGTTTTCCCCCACCCCCGCCTTCTTCCAGGGTGCTGGCGTGGGTCCCTCGCCGTCCGGCGGCGACTGTAAATAGAGCCTGGATGTTGTTTACATGAAGGATCCGGCGGGAGGAGTCTGCGTGGAGGAGGCGGAGGAGGAGGAGGAGGAGGAGGAGGAGGGAGGAGAGAGGAAGACCGGAGTCCCCGCGGCGGTGGCGGCGGCGGCGGCGGCGGTCTGGGGTGAGGGCGAGCCCCGCGCGGCGCCGGGGACCGGCGCTACCACGAGGCCGGGACTCTGGAGCCTGGGTAGGAGGGGGAATGGGCGCGGGGCGGGGAGAGGAAGGGTCTGTCAGAGTGGCATTTTTAGCTTGCACCCTGCCACGCAGATTCTCCCGGGCCAGAGAGGAGGGGGTGTGGAGAGAGGGCGGGGAAGCCTCGATTTCTCTGCCCGTTCGGGAACGCCTCCCCCCTTCCTTCTCCCATTCCCAGTCTTCCCGCTTTTCTCCGGGCTCACCTGTTTATTTCCGTCAACTGGAGCTCGCGGTTTTTTATGTAGGCATGAGAGGCTGTTTCTTTTAATAGAAACATTATTGGGGAGGGGGGTGCGTTGCTGTAATTTATTCTGGTCCAGGTCGGTTTTCAGGAAGGGGGAGGGGACTTGGCAGAGACCTGCGGCTGGGAGCCGTAGCTGACCTCAGGGCTTCTCCTGCCGTCCCGGGCGAGGAATCCTTTTCCTCACTCTGCTACCCCTCACTCGGCTACCCGCACGCCAGCTGCCACCGTCCTGGAGAAAGACCACACCTGTGCTTATTCCTGCTTTGGAGGAGAGGTGAGCTGAGAAACCAGGGAATCCCCTGCTCTCCCGGACTCTTAGCCGAGGGCCCCCACCCCCACCCCCACTCCCGTCCCGAATTTGGCCAAAAAGTGCTTCTTTCACCTGCTGCTTGCATTTGCACGTCTATCCCCCCACCCCCCGCAAGTTGTGGTCTGCAGATGTGTTGGGATTTTCTCTACCCTCTGGACCTGCACCCCCCTAACCAGCAAATAACTGCTGAGCATAGGTTAAGAGGAAGAGAGGTGACTCCCTTCGGCCCAGTGTGCTGTTTTTTATTCTCCACTGGATCTTGTAATCGAATCTGCTCTCCTCCCACAGCCCCTTTTATTCTTCCCTTAATCTTAGCCCAGAACCAGGCCTAAGCAGTCCGTCTCTGGCTTTCCTTCCCCGGGCCCCACCCTGGCCCCTCTTGGTTTTCCAGAGCCAAACACGCCTCCCAAGCAGACGGCACACCCTGCCCCAAGTCTAACCATTCCAAAAGGGAGGAGAAAACAGTGGAAAAGAAGGGACCCAAGGGTCTCCTGCCCTGAATATCCCAACAGCATTTCCCTTTTCAAGCCTCCTAGATATATAATCCCTTTATTCTTCTTAGTAGCTGTCCCTCCTACCCTCTTTGCCCCGGGTCCTTAGATAGATATTTGGGGAGAGGGGTGAAGAAAGAGATTGTCGCCCCCTTTCCTAGAGTGAGGCTTTTTCCTTCTTTTCAGGCTTTTCATTTATGAGATGTTTAGCATGTGAAGTATGTAAATATGTTTGCATGCTTATTTGAACTTGTTTTCTTGCTAATGAATAGCTGGTGCTCTAAAAGGAAGGAGGGGAAAGAGATCGGAAGTGACACTCTCATTTCCCCCCATTTGAGCATCCCCACAGTTGCCAGAGGAGACCCTTCTGTAGAAGCTAAGTCTCCCTTCATGACATCACCACCTAAGCCCTTCCAACTTTAGCTTCGGAACAGGAAGAAGGCTCAAAATAGAACTACCTTAGGAATCCAGCTCCTTTAAAAGATAAACATTAAAATCAGCTGTAGGAAGGACACAGTGAACTTTGACATAGGGAGTGAGAAGACAGCAAAAGATTGATTCCTTTGGGGAAGGATGGGGGGATACTTTCCATGTATTTCAGAAAAGCTTTTGTCATAGTAGACTTGGGTACCTGGACCAATGAATGATTAATAGGATGGTTTGAGATTCATTTATTGAATTATTCATATGTTTTGGTATGTCAGCAATAACAAGCACTTATCAGAATGAATTAAAGAGGGGCTCCTGGAATGTGCACTATGGAGTGGCTATAGATACAGAAGGTTGTTGGGAGAACTAGGAGGGAGCACTTGGGGAAGGCGGAGAATCTGAGGATGCAGTGACAGCTGCTGTGAGTATGTAAGTTGAGAAGCTCATTATAAACAACGATTGTAATTTTTGCAGGGTGACTAATATCCTAGACAAAGAAGTAACGGTGTCAGGATTTTCCACCTTTACCTTAGAAATTAACTCCATATCTTTGAATCTCGGCATCTCCATTCTCTCCCTGAACTGAGATGTACCATTCTCTCTGAGCTAAAAGAGTTATTCAGTCTTGGGACCGGCTATGTAATAAATGATCATCACTGAAGTATTGGCAGTGTAAGGATTAGAAATGGGGCAGAAAATACTTGGCATAAGTTGAGCACCTGGTGGGTGCTGTAAAAGGACCTTCAGGTTGATGAGGTAACATCTTTTGCTCTAGTTTAGGTTTAAAAGAATCCAGGTGAGAGAGACAGGATTGTCTGTACCTGCACTAACAGGGTAGCCACTAGCCACATCTGACTGTCAGCCACCTGAAATATGACAAGGGTGACGAGCTGAATTTTTTATTTAATTTTTGAAATTGATACTTGATTCCGTTATTGGAATACTTCAGTATGTTTGGAAACATACTTGGGCCTATTCATCTACTTTTTAAACTGCAAGTTTTTTGAAATGTAAATACAGATTAAGTATTTCTGATGAAAATTTAAGGTTTGAATTGGGATGTGTTTTAAGTGTAAAATACTTTTCAGTTTCAAAGGCTTATTAGTACCAAAAAAATAGCTCATTAATAATTTCTATATTCATTACCTGTTCAAATGACAGTATTTTGGATATATTGAGTTAAATAAAAATATACTGTTAAAATAATTTCACCTGTTTATTTTTAAACGTGACTACTAGAGAATTTATAATTATATATATAGCTCTCACTATACTTCTACTGGACAGCTCAGGTCTCCATTGCTCTTTTTTGTCCATGGATTAATTTCAGAAGATGTGACTGCATGAAATACTGTTTTTTCACGTTTGTCAACCATTACTTTCCACTGCCATGTTCCATGTGAAGACTTAGGGACCTCGGGAGTATTATTGTATTGCTATTACAGTATGTGAGACTTCATAGTGACTGCTTAGCACTTTTCTATGTAGAAGCCATATCCTACTCAGGGAGATCAATATAAAAGTCCAGGGTTCTAGAAGGGCTAGCAGGGATGTCATGGGAAAATTTTGGTACCCACACACCTGGCTATTGTTGCTTTTGTAAAAGGCTCTCGGGCATAGCAAAATATATGAGAAAACAATGTATGGCACAGTAACAATTGTGACACCTGGTGGCATTTTAAGGATTCTACTCATCTGTCACTCCTCTCTGTTTATTTTCTCTTTTTTCTTTCCTTCATCTACTTTCTGCCCCCCACATCAGGGCTTTACCAGTAGTAATTGGGCCCACAAGGTTGCTGACTCTTTTCCTCCAAAAAAAGTACAATGCTGACATGAATAGAGATAGTGCTGTCTTTGGGGTTTTGTCTAATGAGATTCAGAAATGGCTCTGGAAGGGATTTAGGGGCCATTTAGTACTATCTCTTCTTTTTATAGATGATAGACTGTCCAATATCTTACCTAAGACCATAGAGACAGAGACTGGAATGAAACATGTATTTTTGTTGATAACCTATTTAGAGGCTCCCTGAGAAATGAAGAGGTTCATCAATTAATCATATATTTGTTGAGCTTGCATTTTGTGGAAGTAAAAGTGTTGTGAAGAGACATGAATAAAAGAGTTTCTGACTTTAGGAAGAGTACACTGTTGACTTGAGGAAATAAAACATAAACAGTCCAAACCAGTGTACGATTCTCCACTTATTGAGTGCAGTACCAACATGGTGTATGTTAAAGTAGAAATGTGTTCACTTTACAGATGTAGAAATAGAAGCTTCAAGAATGGTGGACTCTGTAGAAAAGTGGAATGTAATTGTGTTTCTGGAATAACCCAAGGCTCTAGAATGGAGGTCAGTGCAAGTCTTTGGTATAGCCCCTTTAGCTTCCATTAAGGGAATTTGAAAATTTAAGACCCAGTATTTTTAAATGGCAGTACTGTAATAATGAGGAAATCATACATTAGTTGGAGACTGTGAGGGTTTTTAGAAGATAGTCAAGGGTAGATCATTTTGAAGTTAGCTGGTGTATCAAACTGAATTGTTAGCAAACTATAGAATCTAAAATTGGCAGGGGTTGGGGAGCAGTGTGTGAAATGTGATCTGGAGCAAAATCAGAAGGTAAATTAACTGTGGAGTAGACAGTTAGACTAAAAATATGTATGCTGAGTTCACATATGAAGGGGAAGGACCCATATAATAGAATATGTGGGCCAGTCCATTCATTTGTAAATTTTTTAGTCTCCTGGAGGCTTTTTGGACTAAATTCCCAGTCAGCATGAGAGAGAAAGCTAGTTCCTCTCTCTGTGTTACTGTCTACGTGTCTTCTATAGATTTCTTTCCCTCTGCATAGACCCGCTAAGGTTATGTAGTGTGAGATTATTTAGGGGACGGTGCTTGAAGTAGGTAAAATGATGACACTGCCTCTATAATTATCCTATTATGCTTCTGTTTGACAATCAGGGCTGATTTTGTACAGGGCAGTGGTCCTTGGCTTTTCTTTGCATTTTTAGCCAAGTTCTTTCTCCACAAAAGAGAAGAAAGTCTGTAACTTCCTTACTCCATGTTTCCCACAAATCTTCAGCACAAGTTGGTTTTTAAAAACTCAATGTAGGGCCAGATGTGATGGCTCACGCCTGTAATCTTAGCACTCTGGGAGGCCAAGGCAGGAGGATTGCTTGAGCCCAGGAGTCTGAGGTTGCTGTGAGCGAGGCTGATGCCGAAGCGCTCTACTCAGGGTGATACAGCGAGACTCTGTCTCAAAAAAAAAATAAAAATAAGTAAAAATTATAACTCAGTGTAGCAAAGCTTTGCAATAAAATGCAAGTATATATTCCGTGTACTTCTGACAAAGCAGTAGTTGACAGTTGAGCATCTTTTGTTTACATGTTTATAACATCACAGTGTGGTCAGATTTGCACATTTTATAATGTTAGTTGGATTATGATTTTCAAGTTGGGAGGAATCACACTTTAGTTAAAAGACCAGTGGATTGGCCGGGCGAGGTGGCTCACGCCTATAATCCTAGCACTCTGGGAGGCCGAGGCGGGCGGATCGCTCAAGGTCAGGAGTTCAAAACCAGCCTGATCAAGAGCGAGACCCCAACTCTACTAAAAATAGAAAGAAATTAATTGGCCAACTAAAAGTATATAGAAAAAATTAGCTGGGCATGGTGGCGCATGCCTGTAGTCCCAGCTACTCGGGAGGCTGAGGCAGAAGGATTGCTTGAGCCCAGGAGTTTGAGGTTGCTGTGAGCTAGGCTGATGCCACAGCACTCTAGCCTGGGCAACAGAGTGAGACTCTGTCTCAAAAAAAAAAAAAAAGACCAGTAGATTTAAATAAACTGTAGTTTAAAGATGTTTTCAAATATTTTGCATGGCCAACAGTTTTTTTCTAGTACCTCCAATTATTTAATATATAATCTAATATTTAAATAAAAGGTTTAAAGTCATATTTTCAGTTTATAGATATGAGGAATGTGATATGCTTTTCATGTATATGCTTGTACTCCACATTATTTAAAAGCAAGTTCTTTGGTATACTAATTTTCCCCAAGTACCTAATTTTCTAGATGATTTGTGTATTAGTATTTGGTATATGCATATGAAGGAATTGTTCTTAGTTGTATCATTTTTAATGTAGAATAACTAGTTTAAAATCATTTTGGCCTCTGGAGGAAAGCAACACTGTTTTCTCTCTTCCTCTGTTACTATGCAGTGTACTTTCTTACTGTAGCATGAGAACCTGTAGTTACTTGTTTTTAAATTTAAACAGTTCAATTCTTAGAAGAAAAATATATTGAAAACAAAATGTTTCTGATTCAGTTTTTCAAAAATGTACATTTATGAACAGTAATTTCCAAGAAGAAACAAAACTTACATTTTTGAAGCATTTATAAAACTTCAAATAAAGCTTTTGAAGCATTATTTATAAAATACTGTTCTGAAAACTCATATTTTTCTTCCTTAAAAACTGGTTTAGAATTAAACTGAAATAATGTTAATTAAAGTAACTATTCACAGAATAATGGCAATTTGCTTTTAATCATTGTGGATGCCTGGCTTTTTTTTCTAATTTAGGTAGAAAAAATAAGAAAGAAAATTAAAAAAGGAAATATCCTTTACTTTACCAAAACTGTTTAGTAGTTGTGTGAGTTTTGGTGATGGCTAAGAAGGCGAATTTCAACTTTGTAGTACATTACAAATATTTAGTTCATCTTTGTGTATTTCATATGACATTCAATTGCACCAGTACTTATTTTGGTGAAGAAGAGTCTAATAACTATGAGTATATCAGGGTTATTTGTTCCCATACCATACTTACCTAGCCCTTCAGTATTTTAGGGTAAGTATTCATCTTTTCCAAAGCTGACAGAGTTTGTGGTCAGGAAGTGTTAGGTGGTAATCTTTTTACGGATGGATCAGCTATCAAAAATTTATTTTAAAATACCCACAGTATCTTTGTTCACATAACAGATGTTTATAATTTGGGTGAAAATGCGCAACTATTTCCAGGAACCTTAGGTTATGGGATCCAACTGTGTGTTTGTTTTTTTTTTTTAAATCTTCGTTGCCCTCTCGTGTTCCAACTCTGTATTACATCAGTTGGCTCAGACTAGATGTTGACCTCTTTAACTTTTAAATATTTTTGCACTTTAGAGAATGTTGTTTTTAATTTGTGTGTAGGTGGATTATTTCATTGGACATTACTTTTCTGAAGATAAGGTCATTTTCATAATATGTAAAGTTAATATTTAATTGTTGAGCTAGACTGTACTCTTATTCTCTGACTTCTGCTGATCTAAAGAATTGATTCATCTATCTTACTTCTTTGAAGTACATTGCTAATATCTAATCTACATATAATGAGTCTTTGAAATTGAGCAAATGCCTAATTGAAAACATAATTATTTTTCAGATATCTGTCAAGTTCCACTCATACTGAAATAACTTGAGACCTTATGACTGACATGGAAAAAACCCAAGTGAATCATAGTTTTAATAAATTGATTTTCTGATGCCTCAATTCCAATTTCAGAATCTTTTTGTACTTTTTATTAAAAGTAAGAATCATCCCTGAGATGATTTCAGGGTACATCTCAAAGGTACAGATAATTTCTAAGCAAGTGATGTGTGTATGTTAATTTTTTAAAAGGCATTCCAAAGGTTGTCAATGATTCTTGTACCACCATCACTGTAGAATTGACATTAACTATTGTGGAAAAACATCAATGTCACCAATTTGAGTACTTTCTTAGCACTCAGCAAGAGGAGTGAAAGTCATTTTTGCTAATGTTGTACATTTCCTCTTAAAGCATAAAACCCCACTAGTTTCTGCTTCATGACCTGAGTTACTGAGAAAACTAAAAGTCTTAAGCAAAAAGTAGATGTTTTCAGAAATCCTTCTGTTTGTGTAAATTTTGTAAACTAAATATCCAGTTGATAGAGTTGGACAGTCTAAATGGAGTAAAGAAAAAAAAAGCTCTGGGTTTATTTGACATGGATTTGGGCCAGGGTTCACCGTAACTTAGAGATACGATCTCAGGTAAATCACTGAACCTCACGGGTTTTTCTTTTTTCCCTATCTGTAAAATGGGGTAATAATACCTAACCTAGTTCCAGACCCCTTTTTTGAATAAAAAATGAATAAATGAATAATTTGTTGCCAACTCCTAAGGATTCTTGCGAAAACCAGATGAGAAAAAACACTTAGAAAATTCTTAAATGCTAGGCAGTATTACTGCCATATTTGATTATGAGCACTTTGAGGACAGGGACCATGTCTTATTTATCTCCCTTTCCCGAACATGTAGATGAGGTCTTGGAACATAGTAGCCTCTCAGTGTGTATTTATTGCATGAATGATTGAGGTCAGGGAGGCGCAGTCACGTGTGTATGCCTGGAAGAGAGGCAGTGTGAAATGTAGCTGGGAAGCTTACTGCATGGTAGATTAGAGTGAAAACCTAAGCACACGGTCGTTCATCCTCATTAATGTATATAAATCATGTGTCCACCTTTCATTCTGGTATAATTCAACTGAGCCTTTTAATATTTCAGCCACATCACTTGCTGGGCTCTGATCCTTCTTTTTCTTCTGCCTCCTCACGTCTCCGACCAGAAGGGGATCTTGTAGTCCTTCACTTCATGGGCAGCCTTCAGAGGGAGTAATGCAGCCCCCAGAAAGGACGACGCTGGCCAACACAGTGACTGACAGGCTGCCCTGGCTCAGTTATCACAGTGCTGATGCTGTCCATTCTAAAGGTACAGTACTGTGATAACTGAAGGATGGCAGCCATCTTGCCTTCCATCTGAGGAGTGTCATCGTGCCCAGGAAGACAGAAGGCAAAAGAGGAATGTGGAACAGGTGGCCAGGACCCCAAAACCCTCTCATCTGTGTCTGTGTTGTATTCTCCTAGGGTATAGCGAATGTTATTCCTTCTCTTTTTGCCTTGTTTTGGAACTTTAGGATAAAACACTGGGGTAGTTTGCATGGCAGTGCTGAGTGAAAATATATTAAGATCTTGAAACCTTGGAACCTTTAGAAGGCTAATATCAGATAAGTACTAAGCATGAATTAGTATTTCTGGAGTGTTATTCAGAGAAATTTGTAGCATTTTTGTAAATGTGAAAGGTATCCTGATTAGAACAGCTTGGCACTTGTCACTACACTATTAGATGTTCAAAATTAAATTCAGCTTAAACAGGAAGGAAAAAAAAGCCCTACGTGCTAAACAATATTGATATTGTTGTGTGAATAAAAGTAAATCTTTGCATTTAAGTGAGTAGTGACATGGTATGTTTCTTTCAGGATCTTTAGAATCTAGCCTAATTCAAAAAATATTTATTGAATGCTCATGTTATTGCTGCTGCTATCACTTTTACTTGACAATAAAATGTAGATTATTTTATTTCTGTTGAGTACATAGGGACTACTCTGGAATGCTGTCTGACACAAATCAATGTCAGGGATACAAAGCTGTAAATACCAATCCAGCTGAAAGACTAGGAAATTTAACAGAGAACGTAGCTTCAACCTCCATATTACTCTAGAGAGTACTGTGGGGGTGGAGGGTGGGGTTATTAGAGAAACCAGGATTTCCCACTTCCCCTCTGCCAGTCATCCCTGTTCCCTCTGCACTCCTATACACATGGAACAATGGCAAACAAGAATCGAAGTGGGCCAGGTGTGGTGGCTCACGCCTGTAATCCTAACACTGGGAGGCTGAGGCAGGAGGATTGCTTGAGGTCAGGAGTTCAAGACCAGCCAAGGCAACGTAGTGAGAGCCTGTCTTTACAAAAAATAGAAAAAATTAGCTGGGCATGGTGGCATGTGCGTGTAGTCACAGCTACTTGTTAAGCTGAGGCAGGAGGACCGCCAGAGCTCAGGAGTTTGAGGTTGCAGAGAGCTATGATGACACCACTGCACTCCAGTCTAGACAACAGAGTGAGACCCTGTCTCAAAAAAAAAAAAAGAATCCAAGTGCGTGACTTTATCACAGTCCACTGCAAGGCCCAGGTAATTTCATGTGATATGTATTTTTAGGCTCAAAGCCTACACGGGCGTGTTACCTCTTCCCAGGCTCACGTCCATATCTGAGAACCTTACCACCTTGTGGATGGCTGACTGGTCTAAGAACCCAAAGCAATGACCCATATGCTGGGGCAAAGAGAACAGAGAGTGCTGCTAAGGTCAGGCCCTGTTTGAACCTGCCTACCACAGGGAGACAAGGGGTCAGGGAGAGGAAAACCATATATGTGACCTTTTAATATGCATTGGACTTTATAGTCAGTACCGTCCACTCAATGTCTTGGACATGTGCCAGTTGTATTATCAAGTCCTCCACTGGGACAGAATGGGGAGGAAAGGGAGCTGAAAGGGAGTAGTCCCCACACGGGTTTAGTTTTGTCCTTCGTTGTACTGGTCCTTAGACAGTCCTGGTTACCATGTCTCTTTGTGGGTTCACACAGTTCCCTTTAACTTGTATTCTTTCTCCTCCTCCACCCAGAGGGGAACTGTTCCTCATAGTAACCCCTTGAGCTGCACCTGCTTGGCTCTGAACTGTTGTTTCCCAGACTCAATGACCACATTACAACCCGGTACATGATTGTACCGGGTTGTACATAGATTCAGAATTTCTCTAAACTAAATTAGGCTATGTTTTTGATTAGTTACAGAGATGGATGGCTTTGCCTCATTGTGTATTATACTGCCACTCCTGAAATTCTTTGGAGTATTTTTTCTTAAACAGAAAAAGAATTTTTGACAGAAACCTTGGAAGAACCAAGAAGGAAAAGTTCTGGGCTTGGTGAATCCTCAAGTAATTTGAAACACTCCTAGTTTTTAGTGTTTTAACAGGTGGAAAAAAGGGCTTCAAGGAGTAATGTGTTGTGCAATCGTTGGCCTGGGTGAGGATTTCACCACTTTCCCCGATCTTCCTGTTTTCCCCGTTAGTAGTTTTGTAAAAATTCACTGGGTTTCATCCTTACCCGGCCTTGACCTCAGAATCTACAACCAAGCCTGTGGGGTGTTGCCGCGCTGAGTGTTGGGCACAGTATGGAATCACCCCTGTACTGCAGCTGGAGCCGTGCTTGGTCCGTTTCCTGTAAACGGGAGAGCTGAGGCTCAGTCTGCAGCAGGAGCTCCAGAAGCCTAAGCCTGCAGGTCTTTGGCATCTTCAAGGAAGTTCTTAGATGTAAGATGTTCCAACAGGTTCAATGAGAAATCCGATGGGATTTTTCCACTGTCCTGCTTAAAACACACAGTGTTTGGTTGGTGTATTCATTGCATTCTTCGGTTTTGGTATGTGAGAATGGGAAGAATAGAAGGAAACACAGAAACACCGTATGATCCAGCAATTCCACTTCTGGATATATACCTGAAAGAAAGGACTTGGACCAGATATTTGTACCCCCATGTTTATAGCAGCATTTTTCACAATAGCCAAAAGGTAAAAGCAGCCCAAGTATCCATTGATGGATGAATAGATAAATAAAATGTATATACATATGTTAGAATATTATTCAGCCTTAAAAAGGAAGGAAATTGATACATGCCACAACATGGATGACCTGGAAGATACTATGCTAAATGAAATAAGCCAGACACAAAAGGATAAATACTGTATGATTACATTCATGAATTTCCTAGAGTAAATTCCTAGAGCCAGAAAGTAGAATGTTCCTTCCCAGGGGTTGGAGAAAGGGGGAAATGGGGATTTGGTGTTTAATTCTGGAGGTGGATGATGATGGTTGCACAACAATGGGAATGTACTTAATGCCACAGAACTGTACACCTAAAAATGGCAAATTTTATGTTTATTTTACCACAATAAAACAATTTCAGGATAATAACTCTGGTGGAGCCAACAGCAGGATTTAGTCAATCGCTCTCTTCCTTACACAGTTTACAGTGTGAAGACAACTGCTGTTTTAAGTACGCAATTAAAATGCAACTGCCATGTCCTTAGGCATTAAAGTTCTCTAATCTGAAGATCTTAGACATGTTTCCAGGGTTTCTGACATAGCATAGCTTTAAATTTTTGTAAAATATAACGAAAACTAAATATGATAGTAAAGAGTTTTAAGAACAGAATGAGAAAGAGGCCTGCACAAGAAGTCAGCCTGTGTGGTATCTCTTGCTGGCTTTATGCCTTTTCTGGGTGAAATTGGGTCCCATGCTGCAGTTGCCTCATCCGCCCACCTCTTTGGAGTTACAGTAAAGATGAAATAATATATATAGGAGACTATTTGACAACTAAAACAACATCCAAATGCGGCATGTTATTTCTTAAAGTACAAACATGCAACATATGAAACAATGAGCATTAGCATTTTTAAGTGAATCAGAGTTTTAAAACATTCTAGTCTTGCAATTCAAGTGTTTTTCATTAAAGGAGCATTCTATAGCATGCTCTGTGTCATGAACGGTTTTCCTATTTGTTACACGTTTAAATTTGAAAATGAGAATAAAACCATAGAGACTGGAAATACACAGCAATAACCTTCCCTAAGGGATCACATGTTTATTAGCCATTGGTAAAGAGCATTCATTTGTGGACCATAACTATTTCATCACAAAGCTCTCACTTGGGGTCATGCTTTGGAAATCAGATTTCAGATTTTAGTTGTTGGAACATTGGACTGCCCCCGCCGGATTCCATGCAGTATTCTACCTTGATCAGTCCTCACAGAGCAGACAGCTAGCTCTTGTTCCTGCCATACTAATTTCAAATATTTTGCTATACTTAGTACATTTTTTGCTATGCTTCTCTGAATAACCAGCAAATTGTAAATGTGCCACAAGTTTGTCTATACCATTCTTAAGTGAATTCATTTCTTCCAGATCATTTGCTTTTTGAGACAACAAGGTTCTTATGGCCGAGTACAGTGGCTCACACTTGTAATCCCAGTTCGAGACCAGCCTGAGCAACATAGCAAGACCTGTATTTCTACAAACTGCAACAAAAAATTAAGCATGATGGGGTGCACCTGTCCCAGCTACTTGGAAGGCTGAGGCAGGAGGATCGCTTGAGCCCAGGAGGTCCAGGCTGCAGTGAGCTATGATTGCACCTCTGCACTGCAGCCTGGGCAATGGAGCAGGACGCTGTCTCAAAAAAAAAACAAAAAAAAAAACCCTTTTGTTTCTATACTTCATGTAGAGGATTTTTCCCCCTAAAATTGCTTCCTTAAACCTGTATATTCATATTTACAGTCTATTCACTTCATAGTTTACTCTCACTATTACCAGTCAAGTTCATCTTTTACCATGAGAATCCTTCATTAAGCAAGAGCAAGTTAGGTAACGGAGACACCAAAATTCCACTTTGTATTTTTCTTCCATGTCTAAAACATGATTATTGTAAGGATTCCCACTGGAGAACAGCAGGTATAAGAATATGTGCCTGGAACATTCTCAGCTGGGTTCTTTAAATTGTTTGAAAGGGTTTCAGGTGGTAACACATGCCTCTAATATAAAATATGTTAGAAGTCACATAGTTGAAATGGAGTAAATTAAGCTGATTATATCTTGTTTTATGTATTTGGACTATTACTGTATTTTTGTTTTCTGTGAGATTATGAGGAGATGTATAATGTTAAAATGTGAGTAGAGAACTGTTCTAATTTAGTCTGTAGAAAATTTTTCATTTTTTTGCTACTGTCTTTGTAAATGAAATTCCAGAAGAATTACTTAGACTTTCATTGCTTGATTTTTTTCACTTTGAAATAAGTGTCTTCAGACCTCAAACATCTTGGAGTCAGTTGGGTGTAGCTGCCTAGAGCACTTTGCTGAGAAGACTGCTGAGGCTACCTCTGGGCTCTGCAGGAAGGAGTGCTGTAACCACCTGTCCAGGTCTACTGTGATCAACTAGCAATGTCTGCTGTGGGCATCACACTGGGGAGCAGTGCTACCTTGCTGACCCCTTTCTAGATAATACAGCAAAATTTTTAATATAGAAGTTTAGATCATCCTGGGAAGGCAGAAATTCCCTGTTTGTATTGATAAGGACTAGATTTCCAGAAAATTATGTCATTGGGAATATAGACACTCATTTTTATGGGAAGGGCATTGTGGATTTTTAATTTTAAGTCTGCCATGATGTAACATATAATATATACCTAGACACAGATCTTTCCATTTACTTTGTCACCACTCTGATTTCTGTAAAAAAACAAAACAAAAAACCTGACACACTTAACAGGCCTCAAACTATTCTAATACCATAAAATTTGCTATTTTATATATGCATTTTGGCCAAATCCTTGCATAGTTTATATACATAAAATTTTGTTCAAGTACTTGGATCAAATATCTAGAAGAGATTTCCCTTTCTCCTTTAATTTTTGTAATTGAAAGGATTATTTGCTTGAGACGAGTCAATATTCGTTGAGCACCTATGTACCAAGGCACTCATTCCATCCTCGTTCAAATCCTCAAAGAGTAGAAGAGTTCTCCACATTTCATAATTGAAGAATCTATGGAGGCTCCCAGCGGGTCCCTAAGCCACACAGCTGGAAAGTGGTCGATCAGGGATATGAGTCCAGAAAAAAATGAATGTTGATTAGTAGGTGAAGCTTTGAAACAGAGATTAGACTCAGCATGTATAAAATTGCTGCCAAATTTACCACCATGCACACTTGCCCCATCCATTCTTTGGATGCCTTCTCTACTGTTTAGCTAGAGTTACCTTTTTAAATTGAACATTTGATCATGGCACCACTTTGTTTAAAAACCCTCTGTTGCCTTCTACTCTTCAGAGGCCCTATGAGGTCCCAGGCAATCTGGTACCCTCCCCCCAACCCCTCAGGTCCCATCTCTTGTGCGCAGTTGGCTGGCCTGTCCTTTGTCCGTGAACTCAAGCCCTTTTCTGTGTCAGGTGCATTTTTTTCTGCCTGGGACACCCTTACCATCCACTTTACTTTCTCTCTTATCTTGAGGTTTCTGGCTAACTACTAATTACCCAGAGGCATATTCCTGACACCCCTGGCTGTGTCTGTTCTCATGGCACTCTTTGCCTTTAGAGCACTTGGCACAATTGAATTATGTAGATTTGTGCATATGGGGTGTAGAAGACATTTTTAATGTCTTAGATGGTGAGTTCTGTGAGAGCAGGGACCATGGCTCCATCCATTGCTACGTTTGCAGTGCCTGGCACAGAGTCTGGCGCGTGGTTCACAGTAGAAATCTAATGTGGTATGAGATGCAATTGGAATCTTTCCTGTTTTCTAAGAACAAGTGAGAAGAGTCTGCAACTAAAAGCAAGGTTTTCAAAATCCCCACTTTCTATGGTCAGAGAACTGCATCTCTGTGGCCAACATTTTCCTGTGGAGCTTTTTCAAAAGGTGTCATTTCAGCAGAACCAATTCTCAAATTGTCCCCATCCCTCACACCCATATAAAAGATAGCTGGAGGAGGGGGAGATGTCACCTTTTGGGGAAATGTCTCTCAGAGAAAGGGAGCATGCAACTTGGAGATCATATCATGTGTCTGAAAATTAGGGAGTTACTATCCCAGAAAGAGGTGAAAGAGGAAGGAGAGAGAAAGAGATGCTGCATTTGATGGGACAAGGTTCCTTGGACACGATGGTCTCAAGAGAATCCATGGAAGAGGCTTGAGACTTAAGCTTTTTTGCTAATGTCCCACAGGAAAGTGCCCCCTATAATCCATATTTGGACCCTGGCAGTGCCTCTCAACAGAGCTAACAGATGTGCCCCAGGAGTGAGTCAGGATATGGATGGAGTCCCAAAGGAGTGACCTCTGGCCAGTCAAGACTGCCCCCCACCATGGTGGTGGTTCACATAGGGATCAGCCTCTTGAACTTCTTGAAGAGGTGAATCAGTATTTTCATGCAGAGATTTTTGAAAAGGTATTTCAGCAGAACCAGCTTTCAAATTCACTGTGGATAGTCATGGAAGGAAGCAACCAAAAGAATAAGCTCAAGGAGAAGGGAAGAGGTGGGGGTGAGAGCAGACCACCTTGCTCCTCCACCCCAAGCCTCTAGAGCAGGGGTCCTCAAACTTTTTTAACAGGGGGCCAGTTCACTGTCCCTCAGACCGTTGGCGGGCTGGACTATAGTTTAAAAAACAAAAACTATGAACAAATTCCTATGCACACTGCACATATCTTATTTTGAAGTAAAGAAACAAAATGGGCAAAAACACCTGGCGGGCCAGATAAATGTCCTCGGCGGGCTGCATGTGGCCCGCGAGCCATAGTTTGAGGACGCCTGCTCTAGAGCCTCAAGCCGTACCTCCGAGATTAAAGCCTTAATCAAGATGAAACTTTCAGGCTGGGTGTGGTGGCTCACACCTGTAATCCTAGCACTTTGGGAGGCCAAGGTAGGAGGATTGCTTGAGGACAGGAATTCGAGACCAGCCTAAGCAAGAGCGAGATCCTGTCTCTAAAAAAAATAGAAAAATTAGCCGGGCATGGTGGCGTGTGCCTGTAGTCCCAGCCACTCAGGAAGCTGAGACAGAAGGATCCTTTGAGCCCAGGAGTTTGAGGTTACAGTGAGCTTTGATGACACTACTGCACTCTAACCCAGGTGCCAGAGTGTGACCCTCCTTCAAAAAAATAAAAAGAAAAGAAAAGAAAAAGAAACTTTCAGCAACTCAAATTGGTAAGAGGCCAATTTGAGATACTACTCAAGAGAAAAGGGGAGTTTAGATGAGCATAGAAGTTGTTATTGCAAATAAAATAATTTGATATTTTATTCTTCACTGAGTTGAAATTCAGAACAGTTACATTTTTCATTGAATAAAATTCAAAACTTTTAATTAAAATTCAAAAGTTTTAATTGAATAAAATTCAAAATTTGAATGAAATTCAAAACAGTTAAAATTATTCACTGGAAGAATAAAAGGACAGCGTGCCTGTAGTCCCAGCTATTCAGGAGGTCGAGGCAAGAGGATCGCCAGAGCCCAAGAGTTTGTGACCAGCCTGGGCGATACATATCCTTTCAGATAGGAGGTTGCATGTCAATATTTCTTCCCCTAGTAAGTCCCAGCACCCGCTGCTTCTGACGTGTGAAGGAATGGAAATTCCAGTTCAGTCCCAACACGTATAGCAGCCTGTTCAGTCCCACTACTGTCCCCTCTGTCTTCAGAGAGCAAAAGGCAATTTATCAGGAGAGAAGAATCCACTAAGAAACTTCTCAAAACTGAATCCTGGCACATTTCTCTTGAAGGAAATGTGCACGAGGATAGGTCAGGATTTACCCCTTGATACCTCTATCATCCACATCTTTGACTATTCCTCTTTGTGAACAATAAAGTCATAAAGAACAGCACAGCATAGAGCCATCTAACCTAAAAAACAAAAATAAAAATTTGTCTAGGTGCACCTGCCTTTAATAATGTCAGACCTACCCAGAAACCAAGTTGTAAATGCTGGCAGGGACCTACTAGTTGTTAGTCCCATCAGCATACTATCAAGCATGGGAACCTTAGGAATCTTTGGCTTTCGTGTTTTTCAAATTGTAGGTTTGAAATCCAATAAATATGTCTTGACCAGCATTTAAAAAAACAAGATAGAAAATGTCAAAGTGTATAGCATGTGGTGAGAATAATATTATTAATACCGTGTTTCCCCGAAAATAAGACCTACCCATAAAATAAGCCCTAGCAGGATTTCTAAGCATTTGCGCAATATAAGCCCTGCCCCAAAAATACGAGCTAGTGATGGGCGTGGCTACGCAGCATATCTGCACAACCCATGCATTTTGTAGCCGAGCAGTAAAGAAGACGAGCAGCCCTTCTCATCTGCCCCATCCTGACAGCTACTATCCCAGCACCAACAAGGTCGGCTCCCCCTGTCAGGTCCCGGCCATCCTGTGCGTGCTGCAAGCTGAGGCTTTGAGGGGAAAATAACACATCCCCTGAAAATAAGCCCCAGGGTGTCTTCTTTGAGGAAAAATAAATATAAGACCCTGTCTTATTTTTGGGGAAACATGGTACTTCACGAAACATGGCAGTTGTCTGCTTGTGTGTATGTTTGTGAATTTGTGTACTGGCACACAAATGTATTTTTCTTTCTGGGTTTCAGTTAAGTTCATAAGTTAGTGATCTAGCTACTAGATTCTCAATCATCTCATGATATATTATAAATGTTGGAGCCAAAGCCTAGAGAGGTGAACACACTTGCCCAAGGTCAATAGGAGCAAAGTAGGAACTAGGACCTGGGTTTCAGTGTCCTCGTTAATGTTTTGCCTTTTCTGACCAGCCCTGAGAAATAGTAATAATAATAGCTAATATTTAGTGAGTGATTACTGTGTGCTAACCACTGTGCTAAATATATCATCTTATTTAATAGGGAAAGCGGGTAAGTTGGCTTTGTGTTTTATTTGTTTCAAGTAAATGTCCATGGTGGATAGGAAATGAGAACAAACTGGTCCTCCAGGTTGGATAGTTTGAGAAGCACTGATTTACACCCAGCAAAACTGACACACTCGTCCTTTTTTTTTTTTTTTTTTTCTCCTTCAAGACAGAGTCTCGCTCTGTTGCCTAGGCTAGAGTGCCATGGTGTCAGCCTAGCTCACAGCAACCTCAGACTCCTGGGATCAAGCAATTCTCCTGCCTCAGCCTCCCGAGTAGCTGGGACTACAGGGGCGACAACACGCATGCCTGGCTGATTTTTTTTATTATTATTTTTTTAGTAGAGACAGGGTCTCTCTCTTGCTCAGGCTGGTCTAGAACTCTTGACCTCAAGCAATCCTCCCGCCTTGGAGGATCCAGAGTGCCGGGATTACAAGTGTGAGCCGTTGCACCCGTCCCATACTTGTTCTTTGATGTCTCTTGACTCCTTTTGAAGTGCCAGATGGTCACAGCTACCCCTGGAAGGGGCAGATTGTTGGACACAACCCCCCTAACAGCAGAGAGGGCCTATCTACAGTGAATGGGGAACTTTCAGGTCTAGAAATAGCTCCCTTTGTCTTGTGGATGGCTAGTGGACAAGGCAATAACACCAATAAATACCCCAAAACTTTCATATACTTTCAAACTTGCAGAAGTGGGAGTGTTGTGATGCAGAGAGATCTCCTTCCTCATAAAGCTGCCCCCATGAGGAAAAGTTCAACAGAGCAAATTAAATTCTCATTTCCCAAGACTCAATCAGAGCGGTAAGAAGCGGAGGAACGATGCTACAGACTTCTCTGGGGAGATGGGGCTGACTGAAGGTGGCCTGAGTGTCTGCCTGACTCGCAGGCTCTGTGGAGGGAAGCACGCCTCGTAAATCCTCTCAGACTGCTTTTTGGCTGAATTCTCAAATTTGTACGAAGACCTGTTTTGAGTGAATCAGTGTGTCTTTGTTTGCATCTTCTGGAATTCTGAAGACTGCAGCCAAGGAGTTAGTAAGACTGAGAACTGGATTGAGCATTTAATCGGTTGAATACTTCCTTATATTTTCCTGGTTTGGTCTCATAACAAGTGACCTTAGTCTAACTCCTAGTAACACATGATTCTGGAATGTGCTGTCCTGAGAAATACTGCCTTGTTTTTTCATCCTGAGCACACTGAAAATCTCGGAAAATTCAGATGAGTTTGTTTGGATGATGGTAATAATAATATAAGCTAGCCGTACCTGCTGTGTGCCTGGGATTTTACACGTTATAACCAAGTGCATGTTGCAACAGCCCTTGTCAAATGAGAAAACCAAGGCTTAGAAAAACTAGGTCACATACCCGATGGAAACAGTTCCAGCCCAGGTTTCTGCATTTCTAAATTTCTGACAGCTTCTTTTTTTTTAATTTCAGCATATTACAGGGGTACAAATGTTTAGGTTACAGATATTGCCTTTGCCCCACCAGAGTCAGAGCTTCAAGCATGTCCATCCCCCAGATGGTTCACACCACACCCATTAAGCGTGAATGTACCCATCCCCTTCTCCACCCTCCCGACACCCGAGGAATGTTACTACTATATGTGCACTTAAGTGTTGGTCAGTTTACAGCTTCTTACCAGCATCCTTGGACAAATGAGGCAATGCCAGAACCCTAAAGTCATGATATTTTCATTGATTCCTTTCTTCTACCTGCAAACAATATCAGGATCCACTTCCTTTTAATTTTTGACTTTAAATATACATCATCTATTTAATAATTCAGAAGTGGGATGATACATTTAATGCTAGGTCCTGCAAGCTCAGAAGTCCCCGTGGTAATATTTAATAATAGTTGATGTTAATTGATGTTCTACTGAATCTATCCATGTACTAGTTTTTACCTGCATGATCTTACTTAATCCTTTCACAGAAACCACCTCCCCCTCCCTATCCATTTTCCTGCTTTATTTTCTCTTAGCACTTTGACATAGTGTGCCCACACTGACATACTTCAGTTTACTTACTGTGTTTACTGCTTTCTCTCTCCACTAGAATGTAAGCTCTATGAGGGTTGTATGACTTTTTAGTTCAATAATGTAAGTCCCCAGCAAGTAGAATCAGGCAGAAATATTTGTTGAATTAATGAACAGTCCTTATGGGTAAATACCACTTATAGGTAAATATCATCCTCATTTATAGATAAAGGAAACTAAGGTTTGTGGGATTAAATAATGTGTTCAATGTGGAAGTAGTTATTTTAACTTCAAAATCAGTATCTATTTATTTTTTGGAGGCAGAGTTTTGCTCTGTTTCCCAGGCTAGAGTGCAGTGGTGTCATCATAGCTCACTGTAACCTCAAACTCTTAGGTTCAAGTGATCTTCTTCCCAAGTAACTAGGACTAAAGGCACATACCACCACGCCCAGATGGTTTTTATTTTTTGTAGAGACTGGGTCTCACTGTGCTGCTCAGGCTGGTCTCGAACTCCTGGCCTCAAGCTATGCTCCTGCCTTGGTCTCCCAACATGCTGGGATTATAGGAGTGAGCCACCACACCTCAAAATCAGTTTTTAAATATAAGTGGTAAAATCACTTCCTTTCCTGTATTTTTGGAATGAAAAATATTAACACAAAAAAGAGTTTGGTTTGGCACTCAGGTATTCTTCTTAGAGTAAGTAAGTAGTATGTATTTGTTGAATATATATATTCATACTCTCATCTATAGTAGTAGGTAAGCCTTTGATCTATGATAGTAACTATAGCTAGTATTAAGGTAAATAAGATATTATTGTTTACCCTACCATGCTGCCTCCAGGAATTATGATATAGTGAAGAAAAGGGTTCACATAAATGGCTTGCTACAACACGACTATTTCTGTTGGAGGCCCGTGTTGTTCATGGCCTGCTCTTAAAACACAATTTCGGAGTTGTGAGAGACCTGAGAGATATCTGGGCTAGACTACCCGCCCCTCCTCACCCTCAGTGCCAGATTGTGGGACTCAGGTCTTCCTTCAGCTGGACAGCCTATTCCACTGATGGACAGCTGCATTGTCATTGAATGGCTGTATTGTTGGAAAATTCTTTGTATTGAGCTGAAATTTATCTCCAGTTAACCTCTACCCAATGGTCTGAGTTCTGCCCTTCAGGGAATGACAGAATAAATTAAATCATCCTTTCACATACTGGCTCTTCAAATATTGGTTTATTTATGCTCACTCTTGGGTTTCTCTTGTCCTAGTCCCTAGGACATTCTTTGTGTGGCATCTTTCCAGCCATCTTCCCATTCTGCTTGCTACCTTTGGCATGCCCTAACCCTTGTTCATGTTTAACTTAAATGCGTCATTCGGGACTCCAGGTGCAGTGTTGGGATTATATCCATTGTTTTTTGCAATCACACCACCCTGTTGGCTCATCCACATCCCCAGAGTCTTTTAGTGTAAACTGTTGTTGACTCTAGTGGGAAGAAAGTACTGCACAGATGGAACCGAGATTGCTGATGATTATGAAAAATAATAGTGATGTCTGTGGACACTGTGACCTCCATTTGTCTGTGCACTTCATGTGCCACATCCAAGACAGTTATGATAAGAGTCACCATTTATTGAGTCCTGTGTGTAAGATACTGTCCTGGACACTTTGCATACACTCCCTGTTGAACTTTCTAAGCAACCATATTCGTAGGTACGATTTAACTCTATTTTACATTTGAGAAGACTGAGATTAGGAGAAATTAATGTTTTTAAGATTGCATAGCTTATAATTGGTGGAGCTTGGATCTGAATCTATGTTTGACTCCAAATCCCAAGCTGGGTAAGATATACAAGGGCTATCTGGAAAGTATCCAGCCATATAGTATGAAAAATGGTACTAACAATGGCTGGATACTTTCCGGACAGACTCGTACTTCCAGGAGCTACAAAGAGGTTAAGTTTAGGTATTTGAGGCCCCTATTTTCATTCTGTATGAAAAACGTGCACAGGGCGATATTTTAAAGGATATATTATTATTTTATATATTATTATTATTTTAAAGGATATATTATTATTATTGTGCTCCTACTCTGTGCCAGCTACTGCATTGCTGTTTATCTCATTTAGTCCTCATGACAGTTCTATGAGGAGGGCACTATGATCACTATCATTTTACAGGTGAAGAAAGTGTGGCTCAGAGAGGATAAAGCCAGGTTACTCACACAGCTCCCAGACTCCAGAGCCATCATTCTTTCCATCATTAAGCCACTTCTCAGAGAGGTTTCTCAACTCAACTCTAACTGCCTCCCTCCCAGAGGATCCCTAGCTAGACCATTACCCACTGTGGTAGTCTCTCCTCTCCTGTCCACTGCTTCCGATCTTAGTAATTCACCAAATTACCTAAGCAGAAAAGGAGGGAAAAAAACTCTCCGTAAATTAGATAAGCATTCATTCATTAGACTTCTCTATGGCTGGCTTTGGGCCATGGATCGGCCGTGGAAGTAAAGTAAGAAGTCTGCTGGTTTTTCGAGCTCAGCACAGATGTGGCCATCATGCTTTCTTCCTCCCAAGTGTTTGACCCCTTACATGAATGCGGCCAAGAACTGATCATTTAGCAGTGGTGATTGAGGACTGTGGACCCACCAGCCTTCAGACTGAATTAACTTACTTTCCAAAATATAAGTACAAAATTCCTTTATTTAGGGACCACTAGTAGGAATCCTGCCAAATCACATTACTAATCTTTGCATCGCGTAGAACATAAATGCTTATAAAATATTTTTTTACTTGCAGTGGTCCATTTGTTTCTCCCAAAAACCTGGCTTAGGCAAAGGTTCATTGTTCTGCTTTACAAATAGGGAATCTGAAATTCAGAGAGATTAAAAGGCTTGCTCAGAGCCTCGCCATCCCTAAGTAAGGATCAGAGGCTAGACACGGTCTGTGGGAGCTGTGAATTCTGTTCTTGCACTCAGTTGTCCCTTCACCCGCTCTTGCACTGTCCCCCAAACTGCTTGTACGTCTCTCCCCTTGCCTATCCTCTCCCCTGTTGGCTGTGAACAGCACCAGCTCAGAAGAAAACTGAGTTAGAACAAGCTGGAACTGCTCCTTTTTTTCAGGCTTCACTTCCCAAGCCATCTGGTCACCCTGACTTTCCACAGCACAGGTGCAGTGGCTTGCAGGGTGTCATCAATCTTCGCCTTCACGTGAAAGCCTGGTTGACTCTCTGCAGCACCAAGCTGCTGTAAACGTTCTTTTACCCAGGCAAGTACCTAGGGATTAATCCTGATGTCACACTAACCCATATGAAAAACTTGCAACTTCTCTTACTTTCTCTGGGGTGGACAGTAAGCTGAGAAATTTCCCTGGAAGCCCAGGATTCCCTGTGGGTGGGCTCACGGAAGAATGTGTGACCTACAGCTCAGCCTGTGCTTTGCCAGTGAGCAGAAGCAGCCATCCCCACGCTGCCAGCTCAGGGTCCACGCCTACTGAGCCTGCACCCCACCCCTGCCCTCTCTCTAACCCATGCCAGCCACCAGTCTCTCCTTTCCTTCTAAGATTTTGTCATTTCAAAAATGTTATATGAATAGAATCATACAGTATGCAACATTTCGGAATTGGCTTTTTTCATGCAGCATAGTTCCCTGGAGATGCATCCAAATCATGGTATAGGTTTTTGTTTTTATTATCTAAAGTCCATACATTTAATTTTTTTAAGTTTTATTTATTTTTAATTAGTTTTAAATTTTTTAGGTTTAGTTTTTTTAATTAAAAAAATTTTTTTTATTAAGTGGGTCTGTAACCAAGGTTACATAGGGCAGCGGTGCCACTTCCTAGCCAGGAGACCTTGTGGATTGCTTAATATCTCTGAGGCTCCAGCTGTTCACCTGTAGAGCAGGCATAACAATTAGACCTTTATATTCTATTCCCTTTATTAATGAAGGCTTATTGCAAAGATGCAAGACAATGTCTTCTTTAGCCACAAAGTAACCCCCAAGTCCCTGCATTTGTGAGATTGGGATGAATGGCAGGTCTTGTGCATTATTTGGAGGGAAAAAAACATTAGATTCAATGATCCACCTTTTCTGAGACCACCTGTCATTCATATTGTCCAGCAGAAAGGATCTGATCGGGTTGGTTTTCTGTCTCGAATGTAGAGAACCTGTAATGGGCCCACACTAAACCCCTCGAAAGCATTGTCCTCTCTTGTGGTTCTCTTGTAGAAGCAATAGGAGAATCTTTAAACTTCTCTGTTTGGGCATCAGTCAGAACCTGCCAAAGACAGAGGTTGCCTTGGGAGGAGACACCATGTCACAGAGGTGTTCAGGCTGAGGCTAAGGGCCTCATACACAGGACTACAAGCAGAGAGTGCAGCTGATCCTATTTAGTCCTTTGCAGAGCAAGAGCAGAACTTGTTTTATTCAATATAATAAAAAATAAAAAGTCCCCATTCGGTCTACCAACTGTGGATCCAAAATATTCAGAAAAAAGATGGAAAATAACACTATAATAATAAAAAATACAGTATTTTTATAAACTATTTACATAGCATTTATATTGCATTTGATAGTATCTGTCAAATCCAAAAGAGGATTCTGGATTTGACAGGTACTTAGTGCTTAATGGACCCTCATCTAAGACAGCTGTTCCACAAGGTATATCTAGGGAGCAAAATTCAATGGCTGGGAAAACTTTAGCCAACTATAAAGCCCTCTGTAAAACACTCAGGGGTGGCAAACCTGTGGCCTTAAAGGCCTGATTTAACATGAATTCAGTCTCCTTTAAGTAACTTTTTGGTTATGCACCACTGTAAAAGGAAATTTCTGATGTGTGTGTGTTTATGTGTGTTTGTTCTTAAATAAGAGAGCCAGGTTTTTCAGAACTAGGGAGACTAAGTAAGAAAATGCAAGATATGTACAATTGTCCCTCAGTATCCAAGGGGGATCAGTTCCAGGACCCCCAAGGATACCAAAATCCACAAAAGCCCAAGTCCCTGATATAAAATGGTGTAGTTAGTACTCGCATATAATCTACACACATCCTCTTGTGTACTTTATCTCTAGATTACTTATAATACCTAATATAAATGCTATGTAAGTAGTTTATAAAAATACTGTATTTTTATTGTTATAGTGTTATCTTTTTTTTCCTGAATAGTTTGGATCCACAGTTGGTAGAATCCTGGGACATGGAGGGCCGACTGTCTGTATATGTAAACGGTACATCTATTTGCTTGTGTTTCTGAAAGGAGACAGCAGAGTTCAGTACAGAGCTGGAAACAGGGCCCGTGGTTCCGTGGTTCCTGCAGAATGTCTGAGGCCGGGAACATACAGAATCAGTGATAGCTTCTGATTTGCTATGATACGGGTTACACAATGGCCATCAGTTAGGGACAAAGGTCAGTCACCAGGCATGTCTAGGGGCCTAGGCTGTGATAGAGTATCTAAAACAAACATAAATCATGAAAAGCTTAAAAGTTGCTGGCTCTTTCAGCATAAGACATTCTATTATAAAGACATCTGCACCCGAATGTTTATGGCAGCACAATTCACTATTGCAAGGACATCGAAACAACCCAAGTGCCCGTCAATTCATGAGTGGATAATCAAAATGTGGTATATGTTCACAGTGGAATATTACTCAATTCTAAGAAACGACAGCGAGCTAGCACCGTTTATGCTATCCTGGAAAAAGCTTAAGCCCATTATCCAAAGTGAGGTGACATAAGATCGGGAAAATGGGCTCCACATGTATTCGACATCAAATTGGTACTGATTGATTAAAACTATGGTGCTCAAATGGTGGTAGTGCTCACCAGGGATTCCAGGGGGCGGAGACCCACATCTTAGGGATGTGGCGAGCATTGTGGAGGGGAAGGGCATACCTCTAACCCTTCTTAGGGAGAGGCAAAGATATAAAATGTAACCAAAATGTCAAAAAAAAAACCCAAAACTTTTATCAGGTGGTGGCCAGGTGGGAGGGGGGAGGAGGGGATGGGTGTATACCTACATAATGAATGCGATGCACACCACCTGGAGGATGGACACGCTTGAAGCTCTGACACGGTGGGGTGGGGGTGGCAAGGGCAATAATATATGTAACTTTACAATATTTGTACCCCTATACTATGATGAAATAAAAATTTAAAAAAACGTTGCTGGCTCTTTCCTCAGACTCCACATTTGAGATGCAAAGAGAGGCAAAGGTACATCTTTGTGTATTAATCTAACAATTTTCCCCTTTTCAACTTTGAAGATAAAACTCTGTTTTAGGTCTGGTGGGGACTGGGGAAATGAGAGGGTCACCCACTGGGCTGAGCTCACCCGCCTCGAACACTTGGGGGGTGAGCCTTTCCCACTTGGCCGGGCCCTGCCTCCTGCTGGCTGCCCCAGGCCGTGCTAAAGCGGGACCCCCGGGGAGCTGTGTGTTCTGTGCGTCTCAGTCTCCGGGCAGCCCAGCCCCGCCTAGGGTCACTTTGGGCCCTGGCACTCACAGATGCTCTTTTTCTGTGATGGCACCGACTGTCTCGGTTGTGTGGATCTGTGATAGCACCAGGAGCAGTAAGATGCGTCTCTGCGTATCCCTGCCGTCCCCAGATCCAAGTCCCTGCAGCCCCTTCATCTCCTGGGCAACCTTTACCCCATCCCAGTAACAGCCGTGTTTTCTTACGTTTCATGATTTTTCCATCAGCTCCACTAAAATGTGAGCTCTTTCAGGTCAGGTACTAGGTCTCTTTTCCTGGTATCCTCACCCCTAGTGACATGCCCAGCAAGTAATAGGTGCTCTGTGAATGTTTGTTGACTGAACACAAAAACCAGAGTGCACTCACAGGTAGTTGAGCAGGATGGGAAGGCGCTGGAATCCAGGTCACAGGAGGAACCGGGCTTGTGTGTGCGTGTGTGAAGGGTGGGTGGGGAGACTGTCGCAGACAGAATGATGGCCAGGAAGATGTCCAGGTCCTGGTCCCTGGAATCTGGCAATATGTTTTGTTACATGGCAGAGCGAATCATGCTTACAGATGGAAGTAAGGTTGCTCATCATCTGACCTTACTATGGGGAGATTATTGTGGGTTATCTGGGGGATCGATGTAATCATAGGATTCTTATGAGAGAGAGGCAGGAGGGTCAGAGTCAGAGAAGGAGACATGATGACAGAGCAGAGGTTGGGGTGACACGGCCACAAGCCACGGAAAGCAGGTGGCCTCTAGAAGATGGAAAAAGCAAGGCACACGTTCTCCCCAGAGCCTCCAGAAGGAGCACATCTCTGCCAACACCTTGATTTTAGCCCTGCGAGGCCCAATTCAGACTTCTGACTTCCACAAGTATGAGATAATAAATTGTATTTTTTCAAGCCATTAACTTAGTGGTAATTTGTTATAGCAGCACTTAGAAACTAATACAGAGCCTAAGTCTAGGAGGAGGGGGAGAAAAACCTCGGGAAGGAACCTAAGGGAGCATGTAAACCGGGGAAAGGAAATGGCCACGTGGGAGGAGCTCAGTGTCCAAAGGGACCCTCCCCACTGGGTCAGCCTAGACCAAAATTAGTTGACGGTAAGATCAGAATTGGCAAGTAGCTCAAATGTGCTGCCTCTAACCTTCCAAAATGGTGAATGCCTCTGATAATTGGGAGAAACAGTAGCAGAACATAGAGTAAAAGGGTCCATCAGGCCGGGCGTGGTGGCTCACGCCTGTAATCCTAGCTCTCTGGGAGGCCGAGGCGGGCGGATTGCTCAAGGTCAGAAGTTCGAAACCAGCCTGAGCAAGAGCGAGACCCCATCTCTACTAAAAATAGAAAGAAATTAATTGGCCAACTAAAAATATATAGAAAAAAATGAGCCGGGCATGGTGGCACATGCCTGTAGTCCCAGCTACTCGGGAGGCTGAGGCAGAAGGATTGCTTGAGCCCAGGAGTTTGAGGTTGCTGTGAGCTAGGCTGACGCCATGGTACTCTAGCCCTGGGAACAGAGTGAGACTCTGTCTCAAAAAAAAAAAAAAAAAGAAAAGAAAAGAAAAGAAAGGGTCCATCAAACCGGGGTTTGAGTTCTTCTCTGCCACCTATAGGTGGTATGACCATAAGCAAGTTATGTAACCTCTCTAAGCCACAGTTTTCTTACCTACTAACTGGGAATAAACCAGTTTCTTAACTAGGATTGTTTGTTGAAAGGATTAAATAGCACACATAATGTGCTTAACATAATGCCTGCCACAAAGTAAACACTGAATAAATGTTATCCATTACTAAAAATATAGATGCAATCTTAGGAGCCTTTATAACAAGAGTATTTGAGGTTTCCCTGTACTCCACACCGACTCGACCATATCTGGAGTCTGTGGTGAGTTCTGGGAACAGAGAACAATTAGGATGGTCAAAAGACTCAAAATCAGGTTCTATAAAGAGAATGTCTGGGCTGGGTGCAGTGGCTCACAGCTGTAATCCCAGCACTTTGAGATGCTGAGGCTGGAGGATTGCTTGAGACCAGGAGTTCAAGACCAGCTTGGGCAACATAGTGAGACCCCATCTCTACAGAAAATAGAAAAACTAGCCAGGCATGATGGTGCACACCTGTGGTCCCAGCTACTCCAGAGGCTGAAGCAGGAGGATCACTTGAGCCCAGGAGTTCGAGGAGGCTGTAGTGAGTTATCATTGTACCACTGCATACCCCAGCCTGGGCGACAGAGCAAGACCCCATCTCTAAAAAAAAAAAAAAAAAAATCTAAAGAAATGGGAAGGTTTTACATAAAGCTATTTCCAAACTGGCTACTTAATTTGTGGGGCCCAATGCAAACTGAAAAAGTGGGTCCCCTTGTTCAAAAAATATTAAGAACTTTAAAATGCCAACAAAACAGCATTAACCCAGACTTGGGGTCCTTCTGAGTACAGCACCCTGTTGCCCAGGCTGTGCATCCGGAAGGCCCTGAATATTATCATGTAAGAAGGGATAGGTTTGCTCTCAACAGAACGAAGAAGAAACTACACACATACTATAAGGCAGAACTTTGTAACAAGCCCATCAAAGAGAACAACTTGAGAACTTCTGTTCCCAAAAGCATTCAAGCAGAGAGTGGACAGCCACTTTGCAGTTTATTTATTTATTTAGTTAGTTAGTTTTTTTAGAGATGGGGTCTTGTTTTGTGACCCAGGCTAGGGTGCAGTGGTGTGATCATAGCTTACTGTGACTTCAAACTCCTGGGCTCAAGCGATCCTTCCCCCTCAGCCTCCCAAGTAGCTGGGACTACAGGTGCACCCCACCACGCCTAGCTAAATTTTTTGTTGTTTGTAGAGGGCAGATCTCCCTATGTTGCCCAGGCTGATCTTGAACTCCTGGCCTCCAGCAGTCCTCCTGTCTCATGCAGTTGCTTTATAGTGGCGGGCAGAGAGCTGAAAGTGTTCAAAGTCTGAAGAAATGAAAAAATTATACTAAATGACTTCTAAAATTATTTCTAGTTCTGAGATTTGATAATTCTATCAAATATTTTAAGAAAGGGGGTCTTAAGAGCCCTCAAATTTTTCTCAAACTTTAATGCAATTCTCCAGCAATATAGAACACACAAACACACACACACACACACACACACACATCACACTTCTCTGCCACTACAGTTTTTCATATATTTGCATGGCTTTTTTCTCAATCTTTACAAACATATATATGTTTTTTAAAACTATTGTAATTACTCCATTTATATGCAGTTTTTATGTTTATGTGCTTTCATGATTACATAATATTCCATCGAATGGACATAGTACAATTTATTATTCCCTAGTTATTTGGTGACTCAGTTCTTTCCAGCGTTTCATTATTATAAAGGGCAATGCCCTAGATATTTTTGCATACGCAGCTCCTCTTTGCTCTTGAAATACTTGCTAGAATAATTAGAGCTCATTTGGCTGCAAATTACAAAGCTTACTGGAGTATCACAAGTGAAAGAGGTTTCATTGATAAGCATATAGGGCTACCACAAAGATAAACCGTGCAAGACACGTGGGAATGGGAAATTTGTCAAACACTCCCCTTCCCCTCCCTGTTCCCTTATTTCCTTTACACCGACTTTCTCTGCCTGCTCCTTGTTCCCTGCCCCCTTGTAACTTTGGCCCAAACAGGGCTTTGACTTTCCTTGGAAGCAGAGACCCCAGGACTATATCAAGAGAGTACAGCGCCAACCACTATCTGACTAGAATTTTTTTATCTTTTATATCAAATTCTTGAGCAAGAGTCTGATTAGCCAAGTTCCCCTGCCTTGGTGACCTGTGCCTTCCTCTGGTTAGTAGGAGGAGAGGATTTGTAGTGGTGACTGCCTGGATCCGAACTGAGCCCTACCACTTACTAGCCACATGGCCAGAGTTAGTTACTTGGCTTCTCCGTGTCTCTCTTTGCTCATCCGTAAAATGAGGATGACGCTGAGACCTATGGCATGAGGTTATTGGCAAGACCAATATTGTTTTGATAAGGAAAAACATAATCCTTGTCAAGGATCACATGCTCTATATCAGATCATGAGAAAGAAGAGAAGAATTATCAAATTGGAACTTGTGGGTGGGCTCTCTCTGGAAAGGACAGGCCTACAAGAAATCTGACAGCTGGTTTAGTTTACGAGTTTCCATCCAACATATAGGAAATGCAATAATTAATTTTATTGTCCAAGTGGTAATTCTGTGAAAGCCAAGTAGGGGGATGGGTTAATGACCTCTTTCACCTTGAGAAAGTTCTAAAATATTTGCTGGAAACAAATGCCATTACTAAGAGAATTTTTAAAATGAGATAGAGAAAAAGATGCCATTAGACACAAAATAGGTGAGTTTCTGCTGGCGTTTTGTGGTTTGTACAGAGAAACATTTTGTCCAATTGGCTTGATTACATTTTTTTTAGTGAAAAGTACCTTTGCCAAATGCCAAAAGTTTTCATTTTATACAAAAATCACAGGAAGAAAGCTTGCGTGAACCCAAGCTACCCCATAGCACCTTTCTAACAACTAGATTAATGTTTGCTATTAGGCAATCTTTCCATTAAATTAATGGCTACTTTTGGATTAGATACTCACCTTCCATTTGGCACTCAGAGTCATTTCCTTGTCACTTGTTCTAAAAGAAAATCACTTAGGATAACTAAAGATCTTAGTGTAATGAGCTTTTATTATGTCTGTCTTGATCTTCCTTTTGTATAAAATTTATGGATTCTCCTCAAGCTCTTCCATATAGCAAGTCATGTATCTTCTGTTTGGCTTTCAGCCTGATCCCAGTCCCACCCCATCTGTGCCATCCTGATCTCACCCTATCTGTGCCACCCTATTTGCCTTAGCTCTTCAGTACTGGTTAATTTCCTTGTAATGCTCAAATATGTTATATTCGGCCAGTCCCCCATGTTTCTACTCATGCTGTACTTGCCTTTCCCCTTATCCACGTGGGATCCTTTTCCCCTTTATCCTTCACTGCCGGCAAAATCCAACTTCCTCTTTAAAGATTTCAACCCATATAAATTTCTTCCTTCTGTGAGTCTGTATAGTTTATAAATTACTACTATCACTTATTAAGCACATATTGAGTGCCAGGCCCATTATCTCCTTTTTACAACTACCTAAGGTAATTATCATCGTCCTCATTTTATGAAAAGGGAAACTGAGGTTCAAAAAGGTTAGATAATTTGCTCAGGGTCACACACTGTAAAATGGCTAAGCTGATGACTGAACTGCAGGAGTGAGTGATCGTAAAGCTCTTACTCTTTCCACCTCTACAGTCTCTTTAACTATAGAATATCTGGAAGTGTTCTCTAATTGTTGTGTGTGCATTAGTCTTCAGTATTTTCTTGAAATCGGGGACTATATAACTTAAGAATTGCATTCAGCTGCTAGTTCCAGACATCCAAAGTAATGTTGACTTAAATAAGATAGGAGATCATTTTTTCTCTCACTTAAAAGGAGTCTAGAGAAAAGCAAGCCAGGACTGATAATGTGGACCCTAAGGTAGCATTACAGTCATAACCTCTTCTAGTCCTTCTCTCTTCCATCATCCCACGGTGTGGGTGTTTCTAAGATGGCTGCTGGAAGTCCAACCGTCATATTTATGTTGCAGGCAAGAAGGACAACAAGGATTAAGGGTAAAGGGTAGGCCTCCCAGCCAAAATTTAAAGACCTTTTCCAGAAGTCTCACCCTACAACTTCTGTTGATATTTCATTGGCCACCACATTTTCAAGGAAGGCTTGGAAATATTTTATAGCTGAATAACAATAAAGGTATTTTGTTTCCAAGAAAGAATGGATGTTGAATAGTGGTCTCTGCCATAGAGACCCATGTCTCAATCTTCTTTTATATTTTCATAGCACCTAGTAGGTGCTTAATAACGCTGTGGACAGTCTAATGGAGAGTAGAAAAAGATAATTTAGAAAACTGATAAATGAAGAAACTGAAGAGACGGTAGCTGCGTATGGTTTCTAATTTATAAGTACTTTATAAGGAAACAAATACGCACTGACTTCTTCCTAAACAGTCCTGTTGTCACTTGGGCTTTGTGTATGGAAGGATTATAAAATTAACATCAAGATTAAGAAAATGAAACCCGGTCATTTGCAATTATTCTGAGTAGATTCATTGTGTTTCCTTTAGCCTGTATTTGTTGCCTACATTTTCCATTTACGAAATTGGCGTCAGAAAATGTTCTCGTTTGCAAGAGGGCTCATTGTAAACAGCCACTTCTGACAGAAGGACCAGTACTCAGGCAATACCTGATGAGCACTTAGAGAAACAGAGCAAATTACATTTCCAATAGAAATTAGTGCTATGCGTTTCTGGAACTCTCCCAAGTTTCTTATTTTGATTTGCAAAATAATTCAAATGCTTGAAAGAAAAATCTGTGGCAATTACCTGAAATGTTTCCTCAGCCCCCAGATTAACATCAAGAGAGGGTATTTGTTTTAGATTAAAAGCACATTTCTCTAATTTTTAATTTTGATACAGTTTCAAATTCTGTGTGTTTTTTTACATAGAATCACCAATTATTTAGAATTTGGGGCCATTTGCTTCATCATTTTTTCTCTCTCTCTCTCTGTCTCATATGGATGTATGATTTTTTTCTGAAACTTTTGAGAGTTAATTGGAAACATCATGTTAGGAGACCCCTAAGCACTTCAGAATATTTGCTGAGAAAAGGACATTCTCTTATATAACCACGCAAAATGATCAAAATGAGAAATTTAACATCTGATACATGGTCCATGTGCAAATTCCATTAGTTGCCCCAATAATGTCCCTTATAGTTAATTTATTATCCCAGGCTAGAATCCAGTGTCAGACTGTGCATTACATTTAGTTGTCACATCCCTTTAATCTGGAACAGTTCCTTGGCCTGTCTTTGACTTTCTATAACTAGACATTTTCTAAAAATACAGGGCAGTTATTTTATACAATGTCCTTCAACTTGGGTTTTCTGACTTGCCTAATGATTGCATTCAGGTTGTACCTTCGGGGCAGGAATATCATAAAAGTATTGTATCCTTCTCAGAGCTTCATATGAGGAGGTAATGATGTTGGTTTGTCTTTATTACCAGTAATGTTGGCTTTGATCACTGGTTAAGGTGATATCTGCCATATTTCTCTACTACAAAGTTACTATTTTTCCTTTTATAATTAAAAAATAATTGGTGGGGAGGTTTTGGAGATAATGAAATTATTCTGTGCCTCATGAAACATTCATCCACTAGTATTAGCTTCCACTGATGATTTTCAAAATTCCATCATTCCTTTTATTTTTATTAATTGGCTTTCTACTGAAAAAATGAGAAGCTTGTCTAAAAGATGTATCCAGTAAAAAAAAAAAAAAAAAAGAAAGAGAAGCTTTCTCTTCTAAGGGAAGGTTTCTGGTGCTGTGTAGCTACATGTTTCTGAGACTTTATCGTAGGCTGCTTGGGTTGCCATAACAAAACATCATAGATGAGGTGGCTTAAACAACAGAAATTTAGTTTTCACAGTTCTGGAGGCTGGGAAATCCAAGATCAAGGTGCTGCTGATTTACTTCCTGGTTAGAGCTCTCTTCCTGGCTTGCAGATGGCCACCTTCTTGTCGCATCCTCACATGTTGGAGAGAAAGAGTGCTGGTGTCTCTTTCTCTCCTTATAAGGGTACTAATCCTGTCCTGGGGGCTCCATCCTCAAGACCTCATCTAAACTTAGTCACCTCCCAAAGGCCCTACCTCCTAATACCATCACAGTGGGGGTTAAGGCTTAAAAAGATGTTTATCTAGGGGGAGGGGACCCAAATGTTTAGTCCATAACAGACTTTAGAAAGGAAAAATAAATACCCCTCACTGTAAGACGATGGTATCTTCCTTGGACTGGGTAACTAATAGTGAGAGTTGAAGCCCATGCATAGTAAAAGCAATTGCTTACTCTGTCCTTTGTAATATTTAAATTTTATTTTTACTTTTACTATCAAATGGTGAGAGAATTTGGCTCCTCTACCCTCATTTAGCATTGAAGTCTATTCCTTTTTTGTTGCTGTCAGACAAATCTGGATTTAAATTCCACACTTCCAGCTGTGTGTATGTGACATTGGGCACCTTGGGCTCCTTACCCATAAAATAGGGATGATAAATCTTATTCCAGATGTGTTGTTGGAAGGATTAAATGAGATAATGTAGGTGAAAACCTGTAACATAGTGATATTCTGATAAAAGAATGCAGAATATAAAAGAATATTCTGCAGAATATGCAGAATATAAAAGAATATTCTGATAAAAGAATGCAGTCAATAAGTAAGTTTTCTGTCTTTAACTTAAAATTCCAATTCAGGCTGGGAGAGGTGGCTCATACCTATAATCCTAGCACTCTGGGAGGCCAAGGCAGGAGGATTGCTTGAGGCCAGGAGTTCAAGACCAGCCTGAGCAACAGCAAGACCTCATCTCTAAAAAAAAAAAAAAAAAAAAAATAGAAAAATTAGCCCAGCACATACTTGTAGTCTCAGCTACTTGGGAGGCTGAAGCAGGAGGATTGCTTGATCCCAGGAGTTTGATGTTGCAGTGAGCCATGATGATGCCACTGCATGCTAGTCTGGGCAATAGAGTAAGACTCTGTCTCAAAAAAAAAATCCAATTTTCAGTGACAAATTTTTGCAAGTTTCATGACTTCATTACTTTCTTCAAAGGATTAGATGGTCTTCTTTGACATGAAGTTTAATCAAAAAGAGAAAAGGTTAGTGATATCTATCAACTTTTACATGATGTGTATGGTTATACCAGTTTCCTCCCTCCATACCTCCCTCTCTCTCTTCCTTCTTTCCTTTCTTTCTTCCTTCCATTTGACACATATTTAATGGCATTTGCTATATGCTAGTCACTATTCTGGGTGCTAGGAGTAGAGCAGCAGCCAAAATTTCCTGACCTGACATCAATTCTATCAAAGGAGACAGATTGATAAATATAGAAACAAACTTTTAAAATCAGAAAGGTGAGTGCTATGGAGAGAAATAATGTCAGGAAGGAGAATCAGGATTGTGAGGGGCTTGCTATTTTAATTAGACTGTCAGGGAAGGACTCGCTGATAAGATGACACATGAGCAGAGACCTAAAGAAGATGAGGAATAATGGAGTCATTAGGGTATCTGAGGGAAAAGCATGCCAGGCAGAGGAAATATTTCAAAGAGCAGAAGCCTAAAGCATAGAATGACGTACGCAAGTTCACCCTAAGGAATCGTGAGAGGAGCCAGAGAAGCGCCGTGGAGCACTGTAGCGCTCTCCCTCTCTCTCTGCACTTGATTACAGACAAGCACAGATGGCAAGACTGCTGTCGGCTGGCAGGGGTTGTGGCAGCTGTGGAGGTGTGTCATGCAGACCTCCCTTCCAGAAAACACCCAGTGCTGGGAGTGTAGAGAGCTGACAGCCCCAGCATGCAAGCTGCAGCAGTGTCTCTACCAATGACTGAGCATGGCAGGGGTACTGGGTGTGACCACTGCCATACCATGGTGCGGGACTTCCTCTAAGGGCAGTCTTTGTGCCAGAGCTCCCTATTAGACTGGCCAGGTTGTTTCCAGAGCTGCACCAGAGTCTGAGGCTCTGCCTACTCCATCATTCTTCCTTCCCTTTCTCCTTCTTCAAGTATCAGACCTGCATCATGGTTTGAAGGCTTTTCCTGCCCACTTCAGCTCTCTCTTCCTTTTGCCTTTCACAGGTATTACACCCCAGTAAACTGTTTCCAACCCCATCAGTGTCTGCCTGCTTTCCAAAGGCCCCAGATCGACGGGGGGCAGAGCAAAAACACAGGTGAGGAAATTCGCTGCGCTTCTTCTACCTACATAAGGCAGATATAGAGTCATAGAGATGGAGAGAGGGCAGTCCACAGTGATGTCAAGGGGTCGTCAGAGTTTCTAGGTAATCACCATCAACCCTATCCTAAGCCATCTCAAATAGTATGCAATCTGAGTGAAACCTACTTTTTTAAAATGCAAACAATTTCTAAAACAATTCTTCTAAATGTTCACATCAGCCAAACTGCTGCCCCTAAGCATTTCTGACATAAAAATTCTGGGGCCACCAATGGAACAGTCCCAAACCCTAACCAAGTGCTGAGGAATGGAGGGCCCACTGCTTAGTTACCAAACTAGAATCCAGAGGGGCAGTAGGCTTTGAGAGAGGGGGGATGTGGGCACCCATTTCCACTCCTAGAAGTCAAACCGTGGGAATCTGAGGTCTCCAATGACATTTTCCAGGCCTCTAACTATGGTAATCATCTCTGTTTTCCACCCTAAGCTATATCTAAAGGCCACTGCTGTGTCTGGCTCTCCATGCTCCAGGGACATTCCAACTAGGAACCATTCTCAGAGTTGAGAGAACCATGTTCTAACTCATGCTGGAGTTATAGTCTGGGGCTCCATAGGCAATGGTTCCAAAGATTTCCTGGGAAAATCTCCAAAATCCTATCTGGAAAGCAAACACTGGCTGGGTAGGAAGTAGCTCTATAGTGGAGCTACTAGTATGAGGTTATGTGGAAGGCAGCAGGTAGAAAAAGTTATGACTCAGGATTTCAGAGTAAGTATCCTCTACGTGCCTGGCACTTTCACATGTTGACATTTCTAGAGCCAACCTATGATGCTGGAATGATACTTTAAGGTAATCCCTGTTTTATGGCTTAGAAAAATGTGGTTTGGAAAGTTAACTGATTTTTCCAAGGTCATAGTGCTAGCAAGTAGCAAAGTTAGGATTCTGACTCCAAATTTAGTGACTTTTTCATGATTTCACTATTAGCAAACTATTCTCTTGCCTTTATCAATATGCCTGTACCAATAATATTTTACTCTGTGGTCCCATTTCTCTGCTTAGATAAAAATCATGTTGACTTTTTGTGAGACCATGGTTGGGAAGCACGTGGTTGGGATATTTGCTAGTTTTGGGGATCCCAACATCCATTTTCCTTTTCTTTTGGTAAATGTATTCTAATTCTCCCTCCCTGCTTTCAGCCCCTGTATTTCAGGTAGGCTGTAACCCTGGCTTCAGGGGTAGGGCCTATGAATCCCCCTAAATCAATGTACCCATTCTTTTTGGCCACTGCAATTGGGATTGCTGTGTAATCAGTTAGGACCAATAAGTCTTTTGCCAATGCTTCTGGGAGAAAGGCAAGTGCTGTTTTCTACTTGGTCTGAACCCGGGAGAATGTGTGGCTGGAGCTGCTGGAGGCGTCTTGCTGCTCCAATTGGAAGAGCCTGTCCAAGAATGGTGCTCGCACAGCAGAAACAGAGCCAAGAGATCAGGCCACTCTTGAAGCCAAAACTACCCCCAAGAACTTCGGTCAGGTACAACAAATTCCATTTATGCTTTAGCTAGTATAGGTTGGGTTTTCTGTTACTTTCAACTGAAACAACTTTACCTGATACAACAGACTTTCTCAATTCAATTCAACCAGTGTTAGAAATTAATTAAGACTCAACAATAAAAAGACAAATTACTCAACTGGAAATGGGCAAAGTTTGAATAGACATTTCTCCAAAGAAGATGTACAAATAGCCAATAAGCTCTTGAAAAGATAGAGTCATTAATCATTAGGGAAATGCAAATCAAAACTACAATGAGATACAACTTCACACCTCCTAGGATGGCTATAACAAAAAATATGAATAATAACATGTATTGGTAAGAATATGGAGAAGTTAGATCCCTTGCTGGTGGGAATGTAAGATGGTACAGCTGCTTTGGAAAATAGTCTGGAGTTCCTCAAATCATTAAATGTAGAGTTACCACGTGACCAGCAATTCTACTCCTAGGTATATGCCCAAGAGAAATGAAAGTAGGTATCCACAAAAAGTCTTGTACAAGAGTGCTCATAGCAGTTGTATTCATAATAGCTAAAAACAGAAAACAACTTAAATGTCATCAACAGGAGAATGGATAAACACACTGTCATATAATTGCATAAAGGAATACTTCTCAGGCCAGGCGCGGTGGCTCACGCCTGTAATCCTAGCTCTCTAGGAGGCCGAGGCGGGCGG
>VBSM01000529.1:46930819-46944918 GCA_008086735.1 Cheirogaleus medius | reverse complement strand
AAAAAAAAAAAAAAAAAAAAGGAATACTTCTCAGCCATAAGAGGAATGAGTGACTGATACATACAAAAAAAATGGATGAATCTAAAAACATGTTGAGTGAAAGAAACCAGACACAAAATAATATATATGGTATGACTCCATTTATAGGAAGTCCAAGAGTAGGCAAACTAATCTATGATGATGGAAATTAGAAAGTGGTTGCCTCAGTGAGAAGGAAAGGGGTTTGACTAGAAAGGGACAATAGTGTGAAGGAACTTTCTAGAACTTTAGGTGGTAGTTAGGTGAATATGTACAATTGTCAAAACTTATTGAACTGAACCTTAATATCAGTGTACTTCACTTAAAAATAATGATCACTATGTTTTAAATGTTTACTGCCTTCTCACTTCTGATAAAGGAAAAAACCATCCACTAAATTTACATGATCTAATTGGTGTGAAAAACTCCCTATCCAAAGCTATCATTCCCTCCCAACTTAAGAATAAATTGAATTTTCCCCTGATTAGTTTCTTCTTTGACATACAGCATTGAAAGCCCTAAACAAAATGCTATATTAATTTTCCCCAATGAATATTTTATCACAGCACTAATGTATGAAGTTGGGTCTCCTCCTTCTTAGCAAGGTAGTGCAACCTACTATTGACCAAGGTGATTAAGTTATTCAAGGCACCATACCTCATCTAATAATGGAATACATTTATAATTCATTAATTTTCAACCTACACTCCTTTCTTACAAAATGTTTTGCAAAGTTCTTTATTCCATCGAACTTAGCTCAAGAGAACTGGTGACTCCTGTCTTAATGTCCAAAAATGAAAAAGATAATAAAAGTGATAAAAATAGTGATGACCATCTTCAAGTTGCTAAGAAGTCTGTAGAGCCACCACCCCTTGCAAACTAAATTTCCACTTTGGCTGACTCATTCTCATTTCTTTAATTCTTTCTTTACTTCATCCCCCCTCCCAGCCTGTGGCTCATCACTTACCACTTACTGACTAGCTTAATGGGTCCCAGAAAGGCGATGGACATCCTAAATGCAGAGTCATGTACAAGCTTCCCTAGCATGATTCCTCAAATCCCTGTAGGTGCACTGGCATTTCCATTTCAATGGTGCTTTACAGATTAGAAAGAGCCCTTAAGTGCATCACTAGCACGGACTTCTCTGTGACACCCCCCCCCCAAAAAAAAAGCAATGTTGGCTCCTTTGGAGGAATGAGGAGCAGACATTACAAAAGAAAAATGTTACTATTTTCCAATGTCAAGGAAATTCATTAGCAAACACATTAAAATGCACTCAAGTAATCATCACACTGAATGGTTTTGGAAAAGGCCCTGCTTTGGAAAAACACAGAGCAAAAACATCTTCACTCCCGTGGCTTGGCACAGTGAGACAGCAGGATGACAAATGTCTTACTCTCTACAGGGCCTTAATATTTAGAGGACATCTGTTGCTATGAATTTCTCCCTCACTGGAGTCACCTTTGTCATAGTTTGGCATTATGTGATTGTTGTTCCCCATGTCCACCTGTTATGGAGATGAGACACAGATGTACTCCTCCAGTGTGTGGGAAGCCAGTTAGTCCAAAAGTCAGGAAGCTAAGCTTTTAGTCCCATTCTTGTTCTAACGATGCAGTTTTAGGCAAGTATTTCAAATTCTCTTGGCTTCATTGTCCTCATCTAAAAAAAACCAGTAAGTATAATAGTCATGATTCCAGTGAAATGGGAGCTAAGATTTATCCCCAGTCATTAGGAGTTCTTAAGGCCATATAGAGAAGGTGTGACATATTCTTATTAGCAGTAATTAGGCTGCCACAACGTGGTAAGGGTAGGACAGGGAGAGCTATGTTTGGAGCTCAGGGATTCAGTGAATAATGCTTAGCATTCTTTGGCCCAGTGGCCTGGTCAATGGAAAAGTGCAGCCACCCAATAAAGACAAGACTATCAATGTCTCTTCCCATATGCAATGAAGTTTGGGTCTCTATAAACCTGCTTTAGAAAAGTAGGCAAAAGCATCTTTACTCCTGAAGCCTGGCACAAGGAGAGAGGTAAAACACTGCATCCAGCTGAAATGCAGATAGAAGAGAAGAACAGAAATGGGAGATGGAAGGAGAACACCCCAAGTACCAACTTGGGCCTTGTGACCAGCTACTGTAGCAGGGATGGTATCAGCTACGTTGTAAGTTGCTTAGTCATTTTTCCCTCTCCCTCATACCTCCTACTTTACAAGAAAAACACTGAAGGTGGCTAACACTTTTTAGGTTCAGATGGGCGTATGACCAACTGCTCATCACTCCAGATCTACTCTCCACCCTGCTCTGTTCTGCTTGGTTCCTGGGAGCTTGACCTACATGCATTGCCTCCGTAGGCCCTCTTGCCTTCTGGCTTCCAGCTGGGTTCAGCAACAAGCAGCACAGAAGACTGGAGGGAGGAAGGAAGAAGAGAAAAGTAAGATGGGGGTATTTATCCCCTTTCTGTGAAGTCCCTGTGCTGTGGGCTGGCTCCATCTTTCCACTAGAGGTCATGGCTCTTGTCAAGCAGCTCTGTCCACGTAGCCAGATCTCCTGGTTCTAGGAGTGGCTTCCCTTCCTTGCCCCTTTAGCCTCTGGGTGGGAATGGTACCCCGAGTTACTAATTCTAGGGTATTTTATTATTACTTTTGAGTTCTTTACATCCTGCCCACACCTTTATAAATAATCCTTTTATTAAACTCTTTTCAAATTACCAAATTTATATAAATAAATGATTTCTTTTCTGGTGGAGCCCTGACTAATACAGACAGGTTTCTCATAGGAACCATAAGAGTAATTGTAAAATCAAATGAGATTTTAAAAAGTGTATGACATTTCTTTGAAGAATATAATGACTTCGTAGAAGGTCAAATGAAGCATGTACAATACATATAGAAAAGCACATAAAGCATATATATATAGTTTGAAGAACAATTATAAAATGAACACCTATATAGCAGGTACTCTAATCCAGATATAGAATATTGCTGCCTCCCCAGAAGCACAACCTCCCCAATCCCTCTCCCTTCCCCACCCACCACCCCCTGCTAAAGACACTTTTATTCTGACTTTTATGGCAATCATTCCATTGCTTTTCTGTGTTTACCAACTAATGTGCATTTTGTACACTATGTAAGCATCCCTTAAATATACAGTTTCATCTTGCCTATTATAGAACTTATATACTTATATACTTATATACTTATACTGTATAGATATTCTTTTTCTTTCATCTTTTGCTCCATGTTATGTTAAATGTATCTATTTTATTCTGGTGTACTTTGTTCATTTTCACTGCTGTATATTCCACTGCAACAATATTCAGCCCTTTAGTTATCTGTTCTACTGTTGATGAATGTTTGAATTGTTTCCGGATTCAGGCTACTCAGAACAATGCTGCTAATACAATTCTTGTACTAATCTGTAGTGCATGATGCCAGAGTTTCTCTAGGACAGTGCTTCCCAAACTTTTTGGTCTTAAGATCTTTTTACACTTTTAAAAATAATTGAGGACTCTATAGAGTTTTTGTGTATGTGGATGATATCTTTCAATATTTATCGTATTAGGAGTTAAAACTGAGAAAACTTTTAAATATTTATTAATTTATTTTAAATAACAATAATAAACCTATTACATGTTAATATATATAAGGTATATTTAATGAGAATCTATAGAGTTTAGGGAGATGATATGGAAGAATTTTTTTGTGACCTTGGGATTATAATATAATTCTTAAATAACACAAAAAGTAAAACTGATAAACTGGACTACCTTAAAAAACTTCTATTCATGAAATAATACCTAAGAGAGTGAAAACTCAAGCTACAGCATAAGAGACAATATTAGCTACAGATATAACCAACAAAAGGCTTGAATCTAAAACGTATAAAAACTCATACAGATCAGTATGAAAAAGTCTGGTAACCCAATAGAAAAATGGGCAGGAGATTTGCATAAGCACCTCATAAAAGGGGGAATTCATATAGCCAATGAATACATGAAGACCTGCTCCACCTCATTCCCCCTATTAATAATGAGGGAAATGTAAGAGAAAACCACAAAAAGTCCCAGTACCATACCAGCTGTTGGTGACAATGTGGAGAGATGGGAGTTCTCATAGGCTGTTGGTGTGAGCATAAATTAGTACATTCACTTTGAAAAAGAGTGGACACATGATGTTTGCTGAGATACCCTTTATTTGACTTAAAACTTTCCTTTATTTCAAGTTCGCTGATTTTTGTTTATTTATTTATTTTTTTATTTATTTGAGACAGAGTCTCCCTCTGTTGCCCTTAATATAGTGCAGTGGCATCATCATAGCTCAAGCAACCTCAAACTCCGGGCTCAAGCAAACCTCCTGCCTCAGTCTCCTGAGTAATTGGGACTACAAGCATGCACCACCATGCCTGGCTAATTTTTTTATTAATTTTTTAACAGAGACAGAGGTCTCGCTGTGTTGCTCAGGCTGGTCTTGAACTCCTGGCGTCAAGTGATCTTTCCACCTTGGCCTCTGAAAGTGCTAGGATTACAAGTTTGCTAACCTTTTAAAATTTTTATGTATGTATGTATGTATTTATTTATTTATTTATTTTTGAGACAGAGTCTCACTCTGTCGCCCTGGCTAGAGTGCAGTGGTACCGTTGTAGCTCACTGCAACCTCAAATTCCTGAGCTCAAGGGATCCTCTTGCCTCAGCCTCCAGACTTTTCTCTTTTTATTAAGATGGGGTCTCGCTCTTGCTCAGGCTGGTCTGGAACTCCTGAGCTCAAGCGATTCTCCTGCCTCAGCCTCCCAGAGTGCTAGGATTACAGGCCTGAGCCACCAGGCCCTGCCCTTTATCTTCAATCTAGCATTCTTAGTTGTCAGTTTCTATAGTCAGTGACCAAGCTGAGCTGCTCCCTAGACTAGCTCATGGACTACTGTCCACGAAGGCCTCATAAGTGCTACCCATGGCCTTCTGCTGGTATCTGTTGCTTAGGTTGGTAGCTGGGGTATTTCACAGGATGGTCATTTTTCTCCACTTGGTCAGGACTGGTGGTATGCCTTGGCTGACTCAGCCCACCATGGTTCTCACCTGCAATATACGTAGACCTCTTTGAGTCTCTGCCACATCTTCTGTTCAACACTTTCCTCTCCACATCTGCTGTAGGGTCACTTCAGCCTCCCCAGGACTGGCCTGTTATCTCTCTGCTGATACATGTTCTGTGTTTTCCACCAGAGATGCAGGAACATTTGAGTCCCTTCCACAGCACAACGATCTAACAGACACCCAACCTGGGCCCCCTTTGTGCCTGACCGCTCTACTCTGCTCTCTTTCCTTTTCTGGGACCACCCAATTATGCTGTGGACTCACCCTAAACAGTGATTCCTTCTGGAATCCCAAATGGGAAATAGAAGAGAAGCCCTTCTTGGCCTTAGCATTCCTCTCAATCAACCTAACCCAACTTCCCTCTCTGGCCCTTATTCCTGGGATCAAGAAAACTTGTCATTGCCTAGCTTTCCTAACGCCAGCTCCCTTCTCCCCACAATTCACTAGAACAGGAAGAGGTCCACCATTCTACTTCCTCAACAGCATATCTTTATTCCATCCTGGGATGGCAAGTTCAGTGGCCTAGTCATCAGAGGTGGACAAAGTCGTCTCCTTACACTACAAAAGAAACTCTATGATCTAGTCTACCAGGTTTAACCTTTAATAGGTCAGTGGTAGTAAAAGGGATATAGAAAACTGCCTCTCATCTTTTTTCTGGCTTTTGAAACAACTATTTTGATTTTAAAAATCCTATTTGGATGTCAGAAACTGATTTTTCACTCTTCCTTTCTTAGTTCCTGCTTTAACAGTTCTAATCCCACCTTCTGCACACTGCCCTCAGAAAATGGGCACCTTTAGCCAATGAAGGAAAAGGTGCTATGGAAAGGCAGAGGAGAAAAGCACATTAATATGTTCCATAAATACTCATGTTTTGGAGATATACATATGTATATATTATTTTTAGTAAGAATATTTGTATTAGTTAACTATTCTTGTATAACAAATTGCCCCAATATTTAGTGACTTAAAACAATGAACACTTATTATTTCATAGTCTATAGGTCGCAAATTTGGAAGGAGCTTAGCTGGATGATACAGTCCAGATGAGAGCTGGGCTGCAGTCATCTGAAGGATTGACTGAGGCTGGAGGGTCAGCTTCCAAGCTCACTCGCATGGCTATTAGCAGGAGCAGGAGGCCTCAGTTTCTTGCTGGCTGTTAGCTGGAGGCCTTGGTTTCTCACCACAGAGGCCTCTCCTCATGACATGGCAGCTGGTGTCCCATGGAACAAGTGATTTGAGAGAGAGAACAAGTGTTAAGAGAGAGAGCAAGCAGGAAGCCATAGTGCCTTTCATGTCCCAGTCTCTGAAGTTACACACTGACACTTTTGTTTTATTCTGTTCATTAGAATTGAGTCACTAAATCCAGCCCATACCCAAGGAGAGGGAAATTAGGCTCTACCTCTTAAAGGGAGTGTTAAAAATTTGTGGACAATTTAAATCACCACGGCATTTAGAATTGCCCACTTCCTAAGAGCCAGAGTGCAAAACTAAGGTGTAACAACAATAAAACAGAGATTCCATGCATGATGGAGCCCAAAGCCTAGTGGGTACATGAACATGAAAATAGTTAATTTCAGCACACTAAGATATGAGCCCTCGTTTTCTCCCATGTGACATGAAGGGCAAGAGGTGCTGGAGGGCACATGAACCACTACATATGAAAATGCTTTTTATGAGTATAGTTTAGCAAAGGGGATCAAGAGCTGAGATTCAGGAGCTAGAATCCCAGCTCTGCCACTTACTGGCAATGTGACCATGGGCCAGTAACTCATCCTGTCTGTACCTCGGTGATGGGAGACTAACAGTACCTATCTCGTAGGGTCTGTTTCTGAACCCAGAAATGGGTCCAGCCTAGGTTTTATCGCTCACCAGACAAAGAGCCAATTATTGAGACAACAAGGATTACCAAGGAAGAAAAGAATTTTAATACAAAAGATGTCATCTGGTGGGAGAACAAGAGAAATAGTCTCAAATCCACCACCCTCGACCCTTGACCAACTAAGGGCAAGGGCTTATACAGTGAGTTGTGGAGTGCAGGTCAGGTTGTGTGGGGTTTGAAGTCACAGGGTCTTCAAATGGTCTGAGTGCAGAACTGCTGTTGGTGATGGGTAGCGAGTCCTGTGGAGAGGCTAGCTAAGGCTGCTTGTTAGGCTTGACCCGTAAAGCATGAGGGAATAAAAATAACTTAGGTGGGGGTCATTTTGCAAGGCCAATTATGGTCCTCGGTCCTCGTGAGGATTACATGAGTTAGCATATGTAAAGGGCTAAATAGGTCCCTGGATCATAGCACTGTGTGTTATTAGCTATAAACTGCAAGCTGCTTCAGAAATAGCAGCCAGTGTTATTCTAATTTCTGAGACTAGGAACCTGTCCTTTTACCTGTCTTATTGAAAATGGAATTCACTTTCTTTGTAATTTAATTTTTAATGATACATTTTTATGTTTTTTCTTTTTAAACATATAACATGTGTCATGAAACATAAATGTGGGTCTTCACCTCCACTTGCTCATCAATCCCACTTCCTTCCCCAGAGGAAACCACTTTAACAGTTTCATGAATGTTTTTTCTGAAATGTTTCTACCTATTTAAAAGCTATGTTACAAAATATTTTAGCATAAATGAAATCATACTATACATATCATTCTACTACTTTACTGGCTTTTTTCTGTTAATTAACAGATCTTTTCATCTTAGTGATTATAGCTTTACATCATTCCTTTTAATGACTATATTAAACGCTATAGGATGGATATACTATGCATCCTGTAATCATTCTTCTACTGATGGACATTCAGGTTGTTTCCAACTTTTTATCATAAAAAGCTGTGTAATAAACATAAGCATTTAAACATACTTTCTAACCTTCAAAGATTTCATGAATGTGTTTTTGATTATGACTTGTTACACTCATTGAAACTGTACAGCTCTCGTGTCAAAATCTATAGAATATGTAAACCTTTTAGCTTGACATCCAGGAATTTCTCCAAAGTGACCTCAAACTGTTTCTCCAATTTAATCTCTTAGTACTTCTGCATAAACTCCATATCCAGCCAAATAGTTCTACTGAGTGTTACTAGGACACACCATACACATGTCTGCCTTCTGTCCTTTGCCTGGGCTTTTCTCCTTGCTGAAAAAGGCTTTCCTGCTCCTCTTGGCTTTTCTCTGCTCCCCTTTTGTAGTGGGTGACCATTGGGTGGTCTGTCCATCCCATATGAGTGGCTTCCTGGTTTCCTATCTAATCACAATTGTTTGGATCAGGAGTTGTCATCAAACAAACCCAATCTGTGCTAATCGCAAACTAAATCCCCTGGGAACTTAGACGGAAGACCAAGAGTGAGTCTAAGCCTTTCTCCAGGTAGCCATACCTGGGTCACCATGAAAGTGATGGGGCGGTTATCTGATCCATGTGGGCCAGAAACAGCCAAAGCTGCCTGACAGAGACACAAAAATAAGAGACCTACAGAGAGGAGGCAAGAACAAGGTCTGGATGTTTCTTCAGTATAGTACCTGGATCTTCTTCCTTCCTGGGACCCAGTTACGTTCCTGCCTTGGACTCTGTCAGATACTGTGCTCCATTCAGCTGGTTTTTCCCATTTATATTCATATAAGTGGGACCCATTGTGTCTTCCTTTAAGGCTAAGCTCCAGTTACTCTTGTTCTGTGGAGGCATCCTTGACCACCCAGCCCCCAGTCTGAACCTGCACGCATTGGCTATTACGTTCCACTCCCTTGGAACTTAAACCACTCATTTGGTCACTTTGTTTCAAAATCATTATCCAACATTACTGGGCAAACAGGAATAGCAGATAAGGAGATAGAGATGGCTGGGCACAGTGGCTCATGCCTGTAATCTTAGCACTCTGGGAGGCCGAGGCGGGCAGATTGTTTGAGCTCGGGAGTTCGAGACCAGCCTGAGCAAGAGCAAGACCCCGTCTCTACTAAAAAAATAGAAAGAAATGAGCTGGACAACTAAAAATATATAAAAAAATTAACTGGGCATGATGGTGCATGCCTGTAGTCCCAGCTACTCGGGAGGCTGAGGCAGAAGGATTGCTTGAGCCCAGGAGTTTAAGGTTGCTGTGAGCTAGACAGATGCCACGGCACTCTAGCCCAGGCAACAGAGCAAGAGTCTATCTCAAAAAAAAAAAAAAAGGGAAGATAGAGATCAGCATTTTTTCTTTTTTAAAATTTTAATTATCTTGGATGGACCTTTATAATGCAGATGACAAAAATTACCTAGCTTATTAAATTGAGTACATTACTATTTAATCATTTCTGGATGATTCAAGGTAAACATTTTAAAGATCAAACATTTTATATACAAGGCATAATTCAGTGAGTCTGCAGGTTCAGCTAACATAATGATTACTTGAAACAGAGTAAAATAAGCCTCCTCTTTGAGAAAGGGAACTACAAAATCAGATGTATGAGTCCCCCTTTAAGAACAAAAACTGTTTTTTGTTTGTTTGTTTGTTTGTTTGTTTTTGAATATCTTTTTTTTTATTTCAGCATATTATGGGGGTACAAATATTACGGTTATGTATATTGCCCATGCCCCCCTCCCCCCTCGAGGCAGAGCCTCAAGCATGACCAAAAACTGTTTTAATTAAAGAAAAGCTATGAAGCAAACCACCTAGACTTAAAGATATTTTTAAATTCAGATGCTATATTGTAATATATATTAGTCTATACAGATGGGAAAGCTAAGTTTATGACATAGTGAATTACTCAATGAGCCTTAAGTGATTTATCAATTAGGTTACTAAATATGATTTAATTTTACCAAAATCAACTCTCCATCATAACAGATTTTTTCTGTTATTTCTTCATACTTGTGTGAAGAGATAACATTTGTGTCTTGCTAGAAAGCCTATATATATTGTTTACTTCTGTGTTAGTATGGACATCAAGATAAATAAAATAGATTTAGTTGTGGGATGTCCTAAAATGGGTGTAGCTTGTGTCAGATCATGAGAGTTCACAAATTATATTTATTGCTAAACTTATAATCATCTTATTTTGTTTGGTTTGTTTAGAGCTAAGCCTCTTTTTTCCAACTATAAAACTTCCAGTATAATTTTTTATTTGTTTTATTTCTAATGGCATAGGGTTTTTAAAAAATTAATCATACAGAAGAATGTATAAGACATAAATGTACATTTGAAAGAATAAAAATAGAGTGAGCACTCTAACCTCCTCCAGGTTAAGAAATAAAACACAGTCCATATTGCAGAAACTCCCTGTGTAGACCTCCTCATTTGCTCACCTCTCCCTACACCACTGAGGTAATCAGTATCTCATTTTTTAGGACAATCATTCCATTGCTTGTCTTTAGCTTTAGCACCTGTGTGCATCCCTAAACAAAATAGCGTTTAGCTTTATCTGTTTTGAGCTTAATATAAACAGAATCATAGTGTATGTTTTCTTCTGTGACTTGCTTCTCTCAACATTGTGTTTGTGGCCTCTATATTGATGTGTTTAAAATGTTTGTTCCCTCTTTTCATTGCTGTATATTCCCTTTTATGAATATATTACTTTATATGTTCTACTCTTGGTGGACATTTGGATTGCTTCCAGTTTTTTTTTTATTATAAACAATGCTACTATGAACATTTAAATCCATACTTCCTTGTGCAAGAATTCCTCTAGGGTATATAAATGGGAGTCATAGGATATGTACTTGTTCAATCTTATTAGGTAATTCCAAAGTGTTTTTCACAGTACTTGTACAGATGTACATGCTTACCAGCAGTGCGTTAGAGTTCCCCTTGTTCCATGGCATTCTATACATTTGGAATTGTCAGACATATTTTTATCAATCTGTTGGGTATGCAAAAATATTTCAGTGTCGTTCTACTTTGCATTTCCCTCCTTACTCATAAGGTTGAGCATCTTTTTATATGTTTAATGATGATTTGAGTTTCTCTTTTTGTAAAGCACCTGTTTTAATCTTTTGCCCATTTTTCTATTATGTGTTAGTCTGGCATTGATTCATAAGTGTTCTTTGTATATTTTTCATACTACTTACTCTTTTTATCACTTAAATGTGTTGCAAATATAAATTTTTCCAATTGATAGCTGGTATTATATAAAGTCTTTTGATGAGTATCTTTAGTGTAGTCCAGTTTGCCAATCATTTCTTTTATGGTTTGTGCATTTTGTGTCTTATTTAAGAAAACTTTCCTACCTCAAAGTGATGAATATTTTCTCCCATATTATTTTCTAAAGTTTTTACAATTTTGCCAGATTTTTAATTCACCTGGAAATTATGTCTATGTATAGTATAAATTAAGGGTCTGGTTTCATTTTTGTAACTGTGAATACCCAATTGTCCCAGCACCATTTACTGGAAAGTTCCATCCTTTCTCCTTTGTTTTTCAGTGCCCCCATTTATATATGTGTGGATCTAAGTCTGGGCTCTCCACATTCATTGATTTATTTTTATGCTTGCACTAATAATATACTATCTTAATTATTATGACTTTATAAATTTGGAGCCGAAACAAGACAGATTCTATTCCTGCCTCCCACATTAATTAGCTATGTGGGATAGCAAGTCCTCTAACTTACTCTTCTGCAAGAGCATCTTGGCTATTTTTGGCCCTTTGCACTTCCATATAAAGTTTAGAATTAAGCTGTCAAATTCCATGAAAAAAATCCCAATCTATTGGGATTTTGATTGGAATTGCAATTGAATCTGTATGTCAATTTGGAGAGAATTCACATATTTTTAAAAATTAATTTATTTTTTTCTCTTATTTTTAATTGACACAATAATTGTACATATTTATGGGATACGAAGTGATATTTTGATACATGTGTACAATGTGTAATGATCAAATTAGAATAATTAGCATATCCATCACTTTCAACATTTATCATTTCTTTGTGCTATAAACATTAAAAATTCTTTCTTCTAGCTTGTTGAAAATATACACTATATTATTGTTAACCATATTCGCCCCACAGTGATACAGGATGCTAGAACTTATTCCTCCCATCTAGCTGTAACTATGTCTGTTAACCAACCTCTCCCTATTCTCCCCTTTTCCTCCCTTTTCTGGCCTCTAATAACCACAGAGAATTTACATCTTTAAATGTAAAAAATGTTTCAACATCAATTATATAATGGTGTTGAATGAAATATGTAACATATTTTAAAGTATCATTTACATCCAAATAGTTTGTTATCCTTAAAATCTGACTTGGGACAGACAGTGGGTTTTTTTTTTTTTTATCAAATGCTTTTTTTCCTGTGTTTCCAGGGTACAGATTCAATAGCCTGGTATAATGACAAACTAGAAATCACAGTATGGGAAAAATATGAGATGATGCTTTGATTTCAGGAATATTGTGTAGGTTTGTCAAACCAGAATTAACAGATTTTATCTAGCCACATAGAATTTCAAAATTTCCTAGAAATTAATATTCACTCTCAAAATACCAGAGCTAGAAAAAGGGTAGAGAAGACAGCAGAGTTAGAGAAGAGAATTGCCCCATTTCAGAATGTATTTGGCTGACCAAAAAATGAAACATTTCATAATTTGGTCTGCTAATTGCCCATCACTGGAAACCCCTGCTTCTTCTTGGATAAGAACTTGAACTTGGATCATGTTATTATAACTGTATTATAATCATCATTGTAGAAACCATTTTTGACAACCCACAAAAGCATTAGGTTTTACTCATGATTACCACTTATAATTTTGCTTCCTTTGATCATCACATCTAATTGTTTGGCAATTTGGTTCCTAAATTAGACATTTGGTATAGTTGGTCAGCCTTGAAACTTCAAAGACAACAAGCTGTCTAACCATCTGCAAGACTGTCATTGAAGTCGGTTGTATTTGCACAGATTGCAGCTCCTCTATTCTGAAAGATGAGCAACAGATCTATTCTAAGCCTGAGTGAAATAACTGACCAGTCTTAGAGCAACCCTGATGGTCACTCCTGAGTCCAGCAGTTCCCATGCAGAACACCAAACACCTTACTTACAAAAGGTTAGTGGAAACCTAGTATGTTCCAGATCATTTTGAAAAAGCACTGTTTTGTTTACTTAGTTTCCTCTTCCCCCCTCCCCCACCTTCTCCTCTTCTTTGTATATTTTGTGTGATTAAGAGGTATTTTGGGGGATAAGAACTAAAATGCCTTGCTAATATCGTCTTGCCAAATTTAGCCCATGTGAGTGCAAATATTGGCTTGGGGGTGATTGTTTTGTGTTTTGTATGTTTGTTTTAGATGGGTAAGGGACAGGCAGTGGAATAAGGCTTTCCAGAGATTACTGCAGAAGGTATTTTATTTTCATAAAGAGGGAAAAACGCACCCTCCTCATAATGACAAGTATTTGGAGCCGAAACAAGACAGATTCTATTCCTGCCTCCCACATTAATTAGCTATGTGAATTTGGACAGGTCACTTAACCTCTAGGTTTCCTCATCTGCAAAATGGAAGCATTAGTGTGCAGCCAGCTACTTAACTCCCTCCTCCAAATAGCCATCCATTCGCTATCTCTTCAGTACCTACTACGCGCAGTGTTAATAACTCTGTGACTCTTGGAGAGCTCCAGATGGTGTCTCCGCTTTTAAGAACCACTCCCCTTCCTCCTTAAGCAATGCCTGACTTCTTCCCCCTAACAGATCCAAACACTTTTGCCGTCTGAAAATGTACACGGGGAAAAGAAACGTGTTAGTTGCACTCACCCGGCGCCAACCTAGAGCTGGCGAGCCAGCGGGCTCCTGAGCTTCTCTTTCTTTGTAAAGGGCAGTCTCTACATTGGACAGGGCAAGCCAGTGACCCGAAAAAATACAACTTAGAGGGCGCCTGGGTCAGAGCCGGACACCCAACCGCTCTTTTCTAGGCTAGGGAAACCTGGGAAACTTTTTTGGGCTCCATCCGAGTCACGCGGCAGTTCCATGGTAGGAATTGTGCAATGAGGCAAGTCGGGCGGGCATCCGGGGTTGGAAAGAAGAGGGGGAGGCTGCTGTGGCGCCAACTTTTT
>VBSM01000529.1:46917129-46930719 GCA_008086735.1 Cheirogaleus medius | reverse complement strand
GACCTCCTTCTCTCCCCCGCCGAGCCCGGAGCCTCCCGGGGGGACCTCCTTCTCGCCCCCGCCGAGCCCCGGCCCAGCGCCGCCCTTCGTGGAGGCGGCGAGGACGGAGGAGCGCCACGTTACTGAGCGCTGGCGGATGCAGGCGCAGTGATCAAAGTGTGGTCCTATTCATCACCCGTGCACCGTCCTTGTGACGCGCATGCTATTCTTGGCTTTCCTTGGAAGTGAGGAAATAGCCTCGAAATGAGTGGTAGTTGCTTGAAGCCAAACAGAAGGCAGAGCTGCGAACCAAATCCACATTTGTCTCGACACCAATAGATCATACTTTCCTTGGACGAGCCACTTCACACCTTTCGCTCCAGGGAGCGGCGAACAGGTAGCAGATGGGACAGGTGAGCTGCGGTCTGGAGCAGCCCCTTTGCCTGGGGGCGACGGGGACATTTGTGTCTGGCTGGGGGTTACTCGTTGGCCCAGCTAGGCTGTAAAAAAAAAAAAAAAAAGTTTTCCCTCCTGTGTAACATGAGGAGAAAAATGTGTTAAAATATTCCACAGACTTGTCTCTATTGTCAATTTTTATATTGGGATCTGGGACACCTCTCATAAGAGGTTGTTGGAAGATTAAATAAGGCAGTGTTTACACAGGTGCCAGCACCTCGGGCACCTCGGGGACCCCCGATACATGCTATTTCGCTCTTCCTTTTGCAGCGTTCCTGGACACATCTGGTCACTCATGCTCCTAAACACTGGAGAGGAGACGCGCGCAGTCATTCTAGGTCAACTGCTTCTCGGGCAGATGCGGAATTTAAGTCACTCAACTGGAAAATCACTTACCCCTATCGCCATCTAATTAGTGACAGACACCAAGCTGATCCCATTCAAGGACTCTTGTTACCTCCTCTCCCCCTACTTTTCCTCCCAGAGGATTCCGACCAGCTCTGAGGCCGGAACGTGACTTCCTCGGAGACCGATGGCAGTGGCGTAGGCGGGGACCTCCGGGAAGGTGAGCGGAGGAAGGCGAGTCACCGCGCTAGCCGCCTGCCTGCGCGGGGGAGAGGGAAACCCAGCCAGAGAGGCGCGGCTAGCCCTGCAGGGGGCCTCCCTGCTGGGGCTCGGCCCCTTTTGGTGACTCAGGAAATAGCTGCAGCCCAGTAAAAGATTAAAGAAAGTGTGTGCGTGCGTGTATGTGGTTCCGGCTGTGGAATATCCAAGTAAAAGTTGATTAAGGTAAGAAGGAATGTGAAGGCTTTAGGTTCTCTCGCGGATGGAGCTGAGTCCTTCCGTAGCAAATCATTGCAGGGTCAGCACGGAATTTTGAGGGGGAGTTTATCTTGAAAAGTGAAATAGGCTAATGTAAGTTTTCTAACATTATGAAATCTTGGGAATTATTCACTCTATTTATTCGGGTTTTAACAATCACTTCTCTCTAGAGCAGCTGTTTTTCCTTTCCAAGGCTCCATTTTGTGAACTGAGGCTAAAATATCTGGACAGGCCTGTCCCTTGGGCACCCTGGAATGTTGGGAATATGAATGGCCTCTTAGTAGAGTTGAAGTTCCAACGGGAAATAGGAGCATGAAAGGAAGGACTCTCTCTTTTAGAAACAAAAATCTGCTTTTTATGACTCGTTATAGAAAAGTCAGATTTTTTTCAGAATCAGAAAGAAGAAAAAAAGGAAATCTCGCCACCCAGAAAACCACTGTTAACAGTTTTATGTGTAGCATTATAGGTAATCACACTGAACACAATGTTTTGTAACCTTTTTTCCTTGCATAAAATATCATGACATGCCACTAAATATTTTTCATACATGTTTTTAAATGGCTACTTAGTATTCCATTGTACATTTATTTAACCAAAGTTCTGTTGAAGGACTTAAAATTGTGTCCAGAATTTTGCTATTTAAACAAGATTGGAGTATGCAGCCTTGTAGCTAAATTCTGAGCACATTCTCAATTATTTGCATACATATGTTTCTTAGAAGTGATATTGCTGGGTCCAGGGTTAAGGACTGCCCTACAGTGACCCTTTAAGCTCTATTATTTTCCCTGGAGTGTTTTCCCAGACGTTCTATACTGTTTATTCACCAAGAATTTATTGAGCACTCACCACATGCCAGGATACAGAAGTGGATACATTGTATTAATAGCACAGAAATGAATAAAATACATTGTAGTTTAAGGTGCCATAGATACTGTCAGAGAAAGCTTTGGGCAGCCAGGTGCCCAGTTTGGAAAGGGTCCTGGAGGACCAATAGACTTTCTTCAGACCAGCAGAGTTCAGGTAAGAGGAAGTTAGTGGGGAGCATTGAAGAAGGGTGGAAAGGGCAAGGTGCCCCGAGAGGCTGATGTGTCTTTACTTACTTGGGGAAATAGTAAGTTGTCTTATGTGCTTGTATTGAGAGTAGAGCTAGGAAGGAGGGCAGTGACTTAAGGCAAAGAAATAGCCTATTATGTCATGCTGAGAAGGTTTGGACTTTGCTCACGTAGCAGTAGGAGCAAATGATTGATTCATGGAGCCTTCAAGGTCATGATGAAATTGGATCTTGCTACCTTCACAACCTTCTGTCACAAAAAACTAAAATAATAATAAAAAAATTTTTTTAAAGAAATTGGATCTCACCACTTAACCCAATGAGGTCAGCCCCCCAACCCCCATCATCCCTGAGGAGAGAAAACAGGATAGGAAGATTTGCAAAGGAAATATCCCAAAAGGGTGTTGAAATTAAAACTGCAGAGAATCAACCAAATTCACTGGTCATAACATGTCCATCATGTTTAAGAGCATCCTGTAGTTATCATTAGTAAGTTTGGTCATGAAAACCCTTTTCTCTTTTTCTACTTTAAAGAGAATGGCTTTTTTAGTTGGGCATGGTGGTGCATGCCCGTAGTCCTAGCTACCTGGGAGGCTGAGGCAAGAGGATAGCTTGAGCCCAGGAGTTCGAGTCTGCAGTGAGCTATGATCACGCCACTGCACTCCAGCCTGGAGCATGGGTGATAGAGTAAGACCCTATCTCAAAAAGAGAGCGAGAGAGAGAGAGAGAGAGAGAGAGAGAGGGAATGGCTTTAATACTGGCACATGCCCAGAGATTACTTCAGTTGCCTATTAGGGAAACAAATCTAAGACTTTCAGTAAGTCTAAAAACATGTTCTAGCGCTCTGGGAGGCCGAGGCGGGAGGATCGCTCAAGGTCAGGAGTTCAAAACCAGCCTGAGCAAGAGCAAGACCCCGTCTCTACTAAAAATAGAAAGAAATTAATTGGCCAACTAAAAATATATGGAAAAAATTAGCCAGGCATGGTGGCGCATGCCTGTAGTCCCAGCTACTTGGGAGGCTGAGTCAGGAAGATTGCTTAAGCCCAGGAGATTGAGGTTGCTGTGAGCTAGGCTGATGCCACGGCTCTCTAGCCAGGGCAACAGAGTGAGACTCTGTCTCAAAAAGAAAAATAATAATAATAAAATAAAAACATGTAAACATTTTATGTAAATTTTAATATGTGAAAGCCCTTTGTAAACCATAAAGTAGTATTCAATGAAAGACATATTTCTGAAAGGTGGTTTAAGAAAAATGTTTACTTATAGACAAAGGGTCAAACACTCAAGTGCCTACTGTGACTAGGTAAGTACAGTAATTACTTTCAACAATTCTGAAAAATTCCCAACTATTATTACTTTGAATATTTCCTCTCCCTCATTTTCTCTATCTCCTTGGAGAATTCTGATTACATGTATATTAGACCTTCTAATTCTATCATCCAAGTCTTATAATCTCTCTCTCTCTTTTATAATTTGCATCTCTTTATACTCCCTGGACTGCATTTAGGATAATTTTCTTAGGATCTAACTTCTAATTCATGAATTCTTTCTTTAGCTGTGTCCAGTCTCCTTTTTAACTTGTTTGACTTTTTAATTTTTTTTTCCATTCCTGGTAGTTCTATTTCAGATCTGTTCAGACGATTTTGTATAGTCTCTAGTTTCTTGCACATGTTTACAGGCTTTAATTTCTTGAAACAAAAGTTTTAAAGGTAAGATGATCTCTTTCCCGACCTCTGGGCTTCTACCAGCAAGAGGTATCCCTACAAGTAACCTGTGTTTCAGATAAGAACATTCCTTCCCTGCCCCTCACAAAAGCATTATCAGGAATAAAGAGGGAGGCCTAGGACTCTGTTCTGGAGAAGAGACCCCCCCTGCCGCTGCACTCACAGGACCACTCTCTGCCTTGCAACCATTATTATCTCATGCTGTCGTCCCTGGTCATGTCAGTCACACAAGAAGCCCAGGACACTCAGGTCATCTCTTATACTCAAAGCTAATCCCCAGGTGGCTCTAAGGATAGGGTATTTATTTTGCTAGCCACTTTATCCTCAGAGCTTAGAACAGTACCTAGCAAATAGAAGGTATTCAAATAATATTTGTTGAGTGGGTTAGTATTAAACATTCTTTTTTTCTTTATAAGATTTTTTGATCTTCTTGTCTCTTTTGATTTTAAATCATGGCTTGTTGGAAAAGCATTCTTATTTTATATTCTGTGTCTTGACATTCTGTATCTGAAGACTGCAGGTATGATTCTTGCCATCTGTTGCTTCTGCCTTTTACCCACTGTGCCCTGTTTACTTGTATGCTTTGTGGATTTTGATTCTGAGTTCATATTCCTTGGATTTTGTCTGTAGAAATTCTTTGGGGCGTAGGTAGAAGTTGCATTCATTCAGAGATCATTTGTGTTTACTTTTACTAGTTGCCTGGAGTAACTGTTACCCAGGATCCAATTAATATCTCTACTTGGGTTTTTTTGTGTTTATTTTTAAAATGTCATAAGTAGGTTGAATTGACCTGCAAACCCATGTGTACAGGAGTATCAGCTTTGGATATAAATTATCAAAAGAGGAAATATGTATATATCTTCTCTACCAAGTGCCAAGATACAGATGGGCAAGTTTCCTTGGCCCTTTATGTGCAGCAAGTTTCCTACCTGTTCATCATTATACTGGAAGAATAGCTTCTTTGGGTTTCCTGCTTTATCAGATTACCCCTTCTTAGATGGGATTTAGCTTGAGCTGATTTCTAAAAACCCAGTGTTCTTAGATCTTCAGATTTCTCAAGAGTAGTTTGATGTTTATGTGAAATCAGCAGTTTTTAAATGTTAGCAAACAATTAAAATTTACTTTTTAAAAATTTGCTGTGAAAAAAATCACCATGGACATTATTTGATCTTTAGCCTATATTAGCTTACAATCTCGGTTTTAGACAGACTAAACGATCAACCCATGTGCATTGTATTCACATGAGGCAGAATGCATCTATTAGATACAATAACCACAAATTCTGGAAGAAAAAGTCCAACTTTAGGTTTCTTTTTCTATAGAAATATAATTGTCGTGTCATGTGTCTAGATTTTTGTTCAGGAAATATGATCACTATATCTATGATACAGGGAAATATAAGGGATAGTTCCTGCCTTCAAAGACTTTACATTTTTTCCTTTAGAGACAAAGTCTCACTTTTACCCAGGCTGGAGTGTGGTGGCATGATCACAGCTCACTGCAGCCCTGAACTCCTGGGTTCAAGTGGTTCTCCTGCCTCAGCCTCCCGAAGTGCTGGAATTACAGGAGTGAGCCACTATACCTGGTCAGATTTTACATCCTATGCAATATAGAATGTGCAAGATGAATTAAAGTATCAAGAGATTTAAAAAAGAGCAATTAGGAAGTCACTGCTTCTGCTTTCAAGGAGCCTTAATTAGGGTAGGCATAATGACATTAACAGGAAAAGAGGTAGATTTAGAAACTGATTATCAGAGTTGCATTGAAATTTGTTGTCCCATGTCACAAACTAGGACTAGAACCTAAATCTTATGATGACTAGTCCACTGCTTTATCCTGGGCTCCAGATTGCTTCATAGTCACTCGATTTAACAAGTGTTCTGCTGTGGTTTAGATGTGTCCCCCAAAGAGCATATGTTTGGAAACTTAATCTTCAATGCAACAGTGTTGAGAAACGGGGCCTGCTGGAAGATGTTTAGATCATGAGGGCTCTACCCTCATGAAGGGATTAATGCCGATTATAAAAGGACTTGAGATGGTGAGCTTGATGTCTTGCTCCCTTGCACGTGCTTTCATGCCATTCTGTGTTTTGCCATGTTTTGCCACGACAGAAGGGTCCTCAGCAGATATGGGCTTCTAGAGCTTGAACTTCCCAGCATCCAGAACTGTGACAAATCTCTGTTTTTGTTTTTCTTAATAAATGACCCAGTCTCAGGTATTCTGTTATAGCAGCATAAAGCAGACTAAGACATGTCCCTTCAGGGTCCACTAGCTGTGTTGTGTCATCAGGCTTTGGGGGCAGCAAGAGTATACAACACTGCCATTGCTCTCAAAGGACTTGGCTGGGTGTGGTGGCTCACGCCTGTAATCCTAACACTTTGGGAGGCTGAGGCAGGAAAATTGCTTGAGGCCAGGAATTTGTGGTTGCAGTGAGCTCTGATGATGCCACTGCACTTTAGCTCAGGGGACAGAGCAAGACCCTGTCTCAAAAAAAAAAAAAAAAAAGACTTCAAGTTTATTTAATCAAAGTTTATGAAAATGGCTACAGCATGAATTGTATTTTCAATTCTCAAGAATTTTAGGAATGTAGAGAAAAGAGAACTCATCATGGGATGTCTGTTGGGGAAAATTTCATGGAGAAGAACTCTGAGTGTTCGTGGATGTGCTACAACAAATAAGGTATCTAAAGGGCTGTCTCTCTTGAGCACCTACTCTGTGCTGGGTACTGTGCCAGGTACTTCTTATCCTTTCTCTCGTTTAAACTTCACCATAATCCTCTGAGGTAGGTTTTACACTGTCTACTTTAAAGATAAGAAAATCCATTCTCAGAGAGGTGGGGAGACTTGTCCAGGGCACACAGTAGAGGACAGAGCCAACGTTGAACATGACACCAGTGCCCCACTCTTTACCACTACTATACACAATTTTATAAAGTAAACTTTATAATCTGACTTTTAGAAATGCATGCAAAATTATGTTCAGTCCCCCAAAGCAAAGGAACTGTTAGAGTTCCCTTCTCCTTTGATAGGTGGGCAGGTCTATGGAATAGTACAGACTATTAATATTATACTATTATGTTCTACATTCTCACTTAAGGAAGGAAGTCCTGGTCCACAAAAATTAAGCATCAAGATCATTGTGAAAAGGCCAAGTAGTTTATAAAAAATTTTGTCAAACTTAGGAAAACAAAACAAGAGAGAGTATAAATACAGAGCACATTAAAGGATAAGCACATAAGGGCTAGACTAAATTGTTTAAAGAGGCTCAGTCTTTGTGGCCTAACACCAGGTGGCGGGGGGGGGGGGGGGGGGGGAGGACAGTCTGCTTCAGGAGGTTGAGATGTCACACCTTTGTTTCTTGAACCACTAAGAGAGGTGATCCAGGAGAAAACTCATGCCTTTGCACAAGTTTCTAAAGCTGTCAAACATGGTTCATCTGTGCTTTCAAGTGCTTTTATTCTATGTACTGTTTGTACCTATTTTTTACCTAGTTTTTCCCCTAATGCCAACGCAGTTTTTGTCAACACAGTGGTGCTTGGCTAGCTCAGGTTGGTGTCTGGTGCATTTCTTTCCACAGTTATTGCCAAGGAGCACAGAGGAGCAAGACTGAGCAATTGGGAGAGAAGTGGGCAACATCAGGCTCAAACGAGAATAAGAAGATGCTGGAAAATTAGGTGGAGGGTTGACAGACATGAACAGTTTAATTAAGGTTTTTAATTGTGGTAATATACATATAACACAAAATGTGCCATTTTAACCACTTTCGAGTGTACAGTTTAATGGCACTAATTACATTCCCAGTGTTGTGCAACCACTACCATTGCCTATTTCTAAACATTTCCATCACCCGAAACAGAAACTCTGTATCCATTAAGCAATAACTCTCCTTTCCTCCCTCCTTTCAGCCCCTGATAAACTCTAATTTACTTTTTGTCTCTATAAATTGATATATTCTAGATATTATATGTATTTTATATAAGTGGAATTATACAATATTTGTCCTTTGGTTTCTGGCTTATTTTACCTAGCATAATGTTATCAAGATTCATACACATCGTAGCATGTATCAGAACCTTATTCCTTTTTATGGTTGAAAATATTCTGTTGTATCTATATATCATATTTTGTTTGTCTGTTCATCTATTGATAGACACTTGGTTTGTTTCCACCTTTTGGCTATTGTTAATAATGCTGTAATGAACATTAGTATTTTGAGTCCCTCTTTTCAATTTTTTTGAGTATATATTAAATACCTAAGAGTGGAATTGCTGGGTCATATAGTAATTCTATGTTTAACTTTTGTGGATTTTTTCTCTGAAAGATTTGGTCTCACTATGTTCCTCAGGCTGGTCGATCTCCTGGCCTCAAGCGCCATTCCTGCCTCAACCTCCTGACATGCTAGGATTACAGGTGTGAGCCACTGCACCCGGCTATGTTTAACTTTTTGAGGAACTGCCAAACTGTTTTCCACAGGGACTACACCATTTTATATTCTCACTAGTGATGTATGAGGGTTTCAATTTCTCCACATCTTTTCAAACACTTGTTATATGTGTTTGTTTTATAGCCATCTTTGCAGGTGTGAAGTGCTATCTAATTGTGGTTTTAAGTTGCAATTCCCTAGTGACTAATCATGTGCATTTTTTAAAATGTGCTTATTGGCATTTCTATATCGTTTTTGGAGAAATGTCTATTCAAGTCCTTTGCTTGTTTTTAACTGAGTTGTTTGTCTTTTTGTTGTTGAGTTATAGGAGTCCCTTATATATTTTGGATAGTAAACCTTTTATCAGATATTTAATGTGTGAATACTTTCTCCATCGTGTTGGTTGTCTTTTCACTTTATTAATAATGTCCTTTGATGCACAGAAGCTTTTAATTTTGCTGAAGTTCAATTCATTTATTTATTTTGTTGCTCATGCTTTTGGTGTCATATCTAAGAATCCATTGCCAAATCCAAGGTTACCAAGATTTACTCCTACATTTTCCTCTAAGAATTTTATGGTTTTAGCTCTTGTATTTAGGTCATTGATCCATTTTGAGTTAATTTTTGTATATAGTGTGAGGTAGGGATCCAGCTTTACTTATTTATTTTTTTTTTTTGGCAGGGGGACAAGGTCTTGCTATGTTGCCCTGGCTAGAGTGCAGTGGCATTATCATAGCTCACTGTAACCTCAAACTCCTAGGCTTGAGCTATCCTCCTGCCTCAGCTTCCCGAATAGCTGGGACTACAGGCAAGCACCACCATGCCTAGCTAATTTTTCTATTTTTTGTGGAGATGGGGTCTTGCTGTTGCTCAGGCTGGTCTTGAACTCCTGAGCTCAAACGATCCTCCTGCCTTGGCCTCCCAGAGTGCTAAGATTACAGGAGTGAGTCACCATGCCTGGCCCCAACTTCATTTTTTTGCATATAGAAATCCAGTTGAGCTAACTCCATCTGTTGAAGAAACTATACTTTCCCCCATTGAATGGATTTGGCACCCTTGTCAAAAATCCATTGACCATAAATGTGAGGGTTGATTTCTGACACAAATTCTATTGCATTGGTCTGTGTGTCTATCCTTATGCCAGTATCACACTGTTTGATTACTGTAGTTTTGTCAGTTTTGAAATTAGGAAGTGCGAGTCATCCAACTTTTTGATTTTTTTTTCAAGATTATTTTGGCTATTTCAGGCCCCTTGAAATCCCATATGAATTTGAGGATAGACTTTTTCTATTTCTGCAAAAAGAGCTGTTGAAGTTTTGGTAGAGATTGTGTTGAGTCTGTTAATCACTCTGGCGATTATTGCCATCTTAACAATATTAAGTCTTCCAATCCATGAATGTGGATGTCTTCCCATTTATTTAGGTCTTCCTTAATCTTCCTTAATCTTTCAGCCATGTTTTATAGTTTTCAGTGTAAAATATTTCACCTCCTTGGTTAAATTTACTCCCAGGTATTTTATACTTTTTGATGTTATTGTAATATAAATGGAATTGCTTTTTTAAATTGCTTTTTCAGATGTCCATTACTGGTCTATAAAACACAACTGATTTTTGTGTGTTGACCTTGTGATCTGCAACTTTGCTGAATTCATTTATTAGCTCAGGTAGCTTTCTTGTGGATTCTTTGGATATAAAGATACAGTTTTACTTTTTCCTTTCCAGTTTGGATGCCCTTTATTTCTGCTTCTTGTCTACTTGCTCTGGCTAGAATTTTCAGTACAATGCTTTTTTTTTTAATTTTTGTATTTCTCTTTTCTAGCAGCTTTCTCAGGTTGAACACTACAATGTTGAAGAGCAGTTGAAAGCAGGCATCTTTGTTCCTGGTGATCAAACTGATTAAAATTAATTTAATTGTTTTCTTTGAGATGACTAGGTTAAAATGTGTATGGTAGGGTCCTAATCCAATGACTGGTGTCTTTATAAGAAGAGATACCAGGGTATATGTGCACTGAGGTACAACCATGTAAGAGGTATCAAGAGGGCAGAGATCTACAAGCCACAGAGAGAAACCAACCCTGCCAGCACCTTGATCTTGTACTTCTAGCCTCCAGAACTATGAGAAAATAAATTTCTGTTGTTTAAGCCACTCAATCTATAATATTTTGGCATGGTAGCCCTAGCAAATTAATACCACTCTAGTGAATTTTTTTCATTTCAGTTGTTATACTTTTTCAGCCCCAGAATTTCTTTGGTTCCTTTTTATAATTTCTATCTCTTTATTGGTATTCTCATTTCATTCATACATCATTTTCTTGATTTCCTGTGGTTTTCTTGTCCATGTTTTCCTTTAGCTCTTTGAGCATATTTAAGACCATTGTTTTAAAGTCTTTGTCTAGTAAGTCTAATGTCTGGACTTCTTGAGACACAGTTTTTGTCACTATATTTTGTTCCATTGAGCTATATGTTCTGTTTCTTTGTGTGCCTTGTGGTTTTTGAAAACTGGACTTTTCTTTTTTTTAGACAGGATCTAACTTTGTTGCCCAGGCTAGAGTGCAATGGCATCAATCATAGATCACTGAAGCCTCAAACTCCTGGGATCAAGCGATCCTTCCACCTCAGCCTCTTGACTAGCTGGGACTACAGGTACATGCCACCTTGCCTGGCTAATTTTTAAAATATTTTTACTTTTAGAGAATGGATCTCACTATGTTGTCTAGAGTGGTCTTGAATTCCTGGCCTCAAGCGATCCTACCCTCCTTAGTCTCCTGAGTAGCTGGGATTACAGGTGCAGGCCACCGTGCCTAGCTTTGGACTTTTGAATAGTATAATGTAGTGACTGTGGAAATCAAATTCTTCCCCTTCCCCAGGGTTTTCTGATTTTCAGTTTTTTAATTGTTGAATTCCATACTAGTCTTTTTCTAGTGACTTTCCCACGTATTTTTGTGGAGATTGTTTTCTTTGTCATGTGTGGTTGCTGAAGTTTCTGTTCCTTAGTTTGTATTCAGTGAGTATTTTGACAGAATTTTACTTTAATGTCAAGAGCTAAAAAATAAAGCAAAACAAACAAGCAAATAAACAAACACAATACCTCTCTCGGTCTTTGCAGATTGGGTCTATGCGGGGGCCCTCCTTCAACACTTAGCCAACCTTGCACTGAGCATAAGAATCGGCCTGTAATGAAAGCTTACGGTTTTTTTCAGGTCTTTTTTGAGCAATCTTCTTGCCCTGGGCATGTGCATGGCTTTCTAAATTTCACATATGCACAGGTGCTTTTGATTGCCCTAACTTTCCAAAGAAATTCTCTTCTCAGATTTTTCTCCCAGGCCTTCGGTGGTTTATTATATATCTCAATTGTGATCTTTTGTCTCAGGCATTGTTCTTCCACCTTACAATGTTTTGAGCAACGCCTGGTGCTTTTCCAGCCCGGTTAGCTCAGGGCTAAGCAAACAGAGATGAGCACCTTGTACCAGTCCTTCAGATGCTCCAGACAGGTTAAAACAGATCTACACAGTAATTTGCAAGTAAGGTCTGCTCTGCTCCCTCTGTAACAAAGAGCCATGGGCCCTCGCTGGCAATGTAGGCTGCTGTCTTCAGGACTGTTGCCAAGCCAGGAGCATGTGGGATAAGAGCAAGTAAAAATGCCACAAAACTTTCTTACCATTTTTAAGTTGAATTCTTCTTTTTCTTTTTTTTGAGACAGTCTCACTCTTGTTGCCCTGGCTAGAGTGCCGTGGCATCAGCCTAGCTCACAGCAACCTCAAACTCCTGGGCTCAAGTGATCCTCCTGCCTCAGCCTCCTGAGTAGCTGGGACTACAGGCAAGCGCCACCATGCCCAACTAATTTTTTCTGTATATTTTAGTTGGCCAATTATTTTCTTTCTATTTTTTTTAGTAGAGATGGGGTCTCACTCTTGCTCAGGCTGGTCTCAAACTCCTGAGCTCAAACGATCTGCCCTCCTCGGCCGCCCAGAGTGCTAGGATTACAGGTATGAGCCACCGCGCCCGGCGGTTGGTTGACTTTTTCTTGACTCAGCATTCACTTGGTTGCTGTAAGCCTTTTGCCTGTTTTCCAGCATTCTGACACAGTTGATTCCGACAGCTTTTGCTTGTTTTTTGAGTTTCTATGGGGGGACAGGAGCTTGGAGCTGCCTACTCTGCATTTGCTAAGCTACTTAGGGGTTTGAAATTTTATTTTATTTTTTTGACACAGAGTCTCACTCTGCCACCCCAGGTAGAGTGCAATGGTGTCACCATAGCTCACTGCATCCTCAAACTCCTGGAATCAACAATCCTCCTGCCTCAGCTTCCCACGTAGCTAGGACTACAGGCACATGCCACGATGCCCGGCTAATTTTTATAAATTTGGTAGAGATGGGGTCTTGCTCTTGCTCAGGCTGGTTTTGAACTCCTGAGCTCAAGCAATCCTCCTGCCTTGGCTTCCCAGAGTGCTAGGATTACAGGAATGAGTACTGCACCTGGCCTGAAATCTTAAAATTAGGGTTTTAAAATCTTACATCTTCAATAAGATAGATTTTTTATAAATAAAAATGTTGCAAAGAATTATGTGGTTAAGTGCATGGAATTTGGATACAGATGGTTTGAATTTTAATCCTGCCTTTGCCAACAAAAAGTTTGTAATAAGTTATTTAGTTATTTAACCTCTCTAAACTTCAATATCCCATCTGTAAAGTAGGAGTATTGGGAAACCTCATTAGGATCCTTCATTGTAAAGTCAGTGATGTGCTGGTAAATGTTTAACGATCAGCTCTCAGGAGGGATGGGAATAGAAAACCCTGATTTTTAGTGTTTGCCAGTTTCTATGGTGTAAATACTTTTGATGTGGCTGATTTTAAGATGCCAATGTGAAATAATCTAATGTAGAGTTGAGAAGACATGCACCCAGTTGGCTCTCATGAGCCAGAGGGAGCCAACTCCAGCACATCATTTAAAAAAAAGTGCAATGACTGGGTATGGTGGTTCATGCCTAGAATCCCAGCACTTTGGGAGGCTGAGGTGGCAGGATCACTTGAGGCTAAAAATTCTAGATGAGCCTGGGCAACATAGCACTACTCTCATCTCTACAAAAAAATAAAAATAGGCCGGGCGCGGTGGCTCACGCCTGTAATCCTAGCACTCT
>VBSM01000529.1:46851393-46917029 GCA_008086735.1 Cheirogaleus medius | reverse complement strand
AAAAAAAAAAGAAAGAAAAAAGTGAAGTGTGAGGTACATAATAAGTGATTAATTAATAAATATTATCATTTTCAGTTGGTGTTAACAAAAAGAATAAGGTAAAATGAAAATGGAATGATTTCTGAAAAGTAAAGATAGAAGGTCTTTGCAGAAAGTATCTAGGCACGTGATATGAAACATAGAGATATTTATTGAAGAAGATACAAGAAACATTGTACATAGGACAATGATGCCTGAGTCCCCTTCAAAGTAGGCACCTTGGGACCTCACACAGTTCTCCCAGTGTCTCTTAACCTATCCTATACATGTTCAACATTCTCAGGTGTTCTGCTTGTTGCAGACCTTCCAGAACGTGGATCACTTTGAACAGATTCTCGACCATCTTTGAAGCATTTGTGCCACACTTTTATTTGCGCTGCACTCATTGCATCGTCCCCAAAAGCCTTCTGAATCATTCGAATAGTTTCCACAGAGGAACGTTCAAGCTTAACACAAAATTTGATGCAGATTCATTGCTCTACTCGCTTAGTCATTTTAAGTCGACAGCTACACAGTACATATGCTCACTCAATGGCGTTTAGTGCCCCACTGACTAGTGCTGTGAAGTTGTCGTTGTTCACGCATGCTTATTCCAGTCCACTCTCCTTGGCTGCCAGGTCACATCTGTGTTGTGCAAACCATTTTCGTTATATATTAATAGTGGCTGGATACTTTCCAGACAGACTTTGTATATTGTCTACCTTTATATTGCCCTATGTTCTAAGATACTTTATATTTTAGGTACTTTGAAATGTTATCCTTAAATGTTCTGTGAGAATCACATTTCATATCTCCTTTCTATCTTTAGGTCTTGCATCATTGTTTACAGTGAACACAATCGCAAGGAGAATAGTTATTGTCCACAGTCTGCCTGCCCTGCTAGCAACCAGCCACACCTGGAAGGACTTGTTCCTAATCGATTAATATGTCAATGCTGCAGGCTGCAAAAAAACTTACAGGTACCATCCTGCCTTGGCTCGTGGTTCTCAGGGAGTTTTGCCTAATATTGGCGCTGACAGCAGTTACCAGCTAGCCATGCTTTTCCCATGAAGGGACATATAGATTGCTTAACCACCCTCACCAGGCAAATAATTCTGCACATGTCATGTCCTCTCCATGTCTTCTCAGACCCAGGCTTAGGCAAACTTGTGAAGCAAAGACTGTCTTACCTAGCTAGTCCTCTGGGTACCCAGACCTTATCCCTTTACCAAGTCACTATGTTGTCTCATGTTCCTTATCCATCCATCCAGGACTTACAGAGTGCCCATGGCTGCAAATACAAAGATGACTACATGGTCCCTGCTGTCTACAAACTCACAGCCTGGGATGAGGTAGAGTAGAGTGGAGATAGATATGCAAACCAAAGAGAATATATCATCAGGGAAAGTATATGCAAAGTGCTCTGGGAAGCTAAAGGAGGAATTCGGCCTACCTGAGGGAGCTAAGGAAGTTTTCACAGAGTGCACACAAGTAACCACAGGGTAAGGTAGAGGCTTAGGGCCAGATTGTGATAGACCCTGTGTGCCCGACTGTGGCACTGGCTCCTCCAGCAATAAGGTGCCTTTCTTTCCTTTCCTCTTTTATTGCCCTGCATCTTAGAACTTTAAGGCCCTGGTCCCTGCTAATAACAAAATAATAACTAACTTTTTGAGGGGCTTACAATATGCCAGATACTGTACTAAATGCCTTATATTAATTATTTAACTTTATCTCAGCAGACCAGTGAGGCCTGTCACCCAGGAGGCACCCGTCGGGTGAACCACGAGCGTTCTGGGGAGGGATGAGAAAAGCCGGCTGTGCAGAGCTGCAGAAAACCTGGTCTTGAAGATAAAACACACAGACCAATGGGAAGAGCAATAGCAAGAGAAGACAGAAAAGGAAGGTTTCTCAGGAGTGATGCAGGCAGCGAATGCTATGTGAATTCAAGAGTGAGAGAAACCACTTAGAAAGGGCCAAGAAACTCTTCCTGACCCATTTCCTACAGTATCTCCTTCTGTCCCTCCATAGCCTCGTGGATTTCTGTTAGAGTCACCAGTACACTTACCTCTCTGTAACAAAGTGGAGAAAATGTCACTATCTTTTAATAGCTGGTGCCTGAATTCTTCCTGAGGACAGAAGCATCTAGATTTGGAAAAATCGGTTAGAAAATGAGGTATAATACAACAGGTTGGAAAGTGCTTGAGGTAGAAACAGTGCCAGACCAAGGACCTGGCAACTTGCTGTGCATGCTACAGGGAGACTTTGGAAATCTTGGGGGCAATCTATGAAATGAACAGTGTGAGGAAGAGAGGAGGGGGGCAGAAGGAAAGGGAGAGAGCAGCTAGCAGGGCAGCAGACTGTGACTCCTCCCTGCATCACCTGTCTACATATTCAGGGCTTGCTGCTGAAGCCGGCAGCTTTGTGTGAGTGCCTTTGATGGGAAAACCAGAAAGGGACTGAGTTTCATTTCAACATGGTACAAAACAGAGTAGATGCAAGGAGATGGAAGTGTCCCTAGACACTGTTCAAGAAGTTACCTTGTTTTTGAAAGGGCTTTACTTTCACAGGCTGGGTAATGGGTTGGGGGTTCAAACTAAGTTTACCCCAATCTTTAATGGGCAGAGGGGCCTCAGCTAACTTCTGAGTTATCGCTCCAATTCTTTTCTCTTTCCTTCTTTACCTTTCCCTCGGCTCCGGAGCTTACTCAGTACAGTGCCTGTTATATGGTAGGCACTCTATAATCTACTGGGCTGAGTCAGATATAAAGAAATACTATACACGGTTTCTGCTGTCGTGGCACTTAAAACTGAGTGAAGACAATGCATATGTATTTCACACATCAAAATAAACCTAATCTTAACATTTCTGGGCAGGATATAAATGATGCCAATTAAATAGGCCTAACACTTTCCCGTCTTTTTGATTTTTCAGTATCCTTCAAGGTTCAGTTCACATCTCACACTCTTCATGAAGTCTATTTGGATTTTCAGTGATGTTTCCTGTCTCTTAAATCTTAGGTCATTTATGTCTGTAGCAGCTGTTTTACATTTGATCATCTATTTTTCAGATGGATGTCTTCCTTTTTCCTCTGTCCACTACAGTCCCAGAGGGCAGGAAGAGTGCCCACCCCTGCCAAGGGCCTGGTATAGTACCCTATACATGTAGCTGTTCAGTTAATTCTTACTGATCATATATGTCTTGCATCATATTATTAGAAACTAACACAGTGCTTAGCACATAATTCTATTGAATAAATATTTGTTGAATTAAGTTGAATGGTTGGATGCCACAGACCTCTGAGAGTGTATGAGTTCTAAATATCACTCTCTCAGCAAAATAACAGAAAATTAGAACTTGGAAAGAAGTCATATCTAATTCTTGTTCAACTGTAACTCATTTTCCTATTGCTTTTGGGCATGTAATTTAGACTTTCCACTTTAGTTACACCAATCTGTCAAATGCATATGTGACTTCATGGCAAATGACTTTTACACGGATACCGTGAGGTTAAAATATAAAGATGCATGGAATTTTGATACAGTCAGGCCTCCTAAAATAACATGATCCAACCCAAGGAGATATCTGAGATCAGAGAGGTTAAAGGGACTTCCCTAAGTTTCTTGTCTATTGAAGAGCTCATCCAGCATCCAAGTATCCTGCTTTCTGATGCAGTGGTCTTTCCAGAGCACCAAGCGTGGCTGTCAGCATTGCATTTCCACACAAGGAGTTTAAATTATTAATGCGGTATACTAAGTCCCAGGAGTAGAATAAGCCTTGTTATTATAGCTAGTAAGTCAATCCAAAGCAATCTGCTATTCCTGTAAAACTGAATAGATTTTTGAAGCAGAGCATCCTTGGGATCACTGTCCTCAGAGAGGGCCATCGTCTCATTTATGTATTAGAAAACCCCATAAATGAGCTTTTCTGTATGGACATTCATTGTATCTGAGCTTTATTGATTCTGTTAACTTGCTGTTAATTATAGGAACCACAAAAGCCTTCAATTAGATTAAAGCCATAATAAATAAGATTATTAATACTTATCCTGCTTTGTATGTTGAGTGTTTTTTATAATAAACTGATGTTTATCTTTCCAGACATTACTATGTTGACATCCCATAAAATAATAAAATCAGATATTTTGATGTTTTGTTTTAGACAAAAACAATTTAAGTGTATTTTCATAACTAATGATGTTAACTATCATTATTAATCCTCATGGTAGCCCTATAAAGTGGACATTATGATTATCCTCACTTACAGAGGATGACATCAAAGTTTATAGGAATTTGGTATCTTGCTCAAGACCCCACAATAGGGAAGTCAGGCAGGATTAAATGAGATGGTACATATGTGCTTAGCACAGTGCTCTGTGGATAGTGTGTTGAATAAATGCAAGTGAGAGATTCAGGCTGAACTGAAAATAAGCTGAGAAAGTAAAACGAAGCTGTTGTGAGGATAGTACATAAAGTACATTGCTGTAAGTTCCTATATATGTAATAAATGTATGACTAAAATTTGAGTCTGAGCTTCTTAACAATCAAATCACAGTAAGAAATACAATCACTTATATAATTGATAAGTAACATTGCCCATGAGAAGTATAGTTGTTTCTAGAGCTCAGACTTAAGGGCACTTTTTCAAGACACAGGATATAATGCCCTAGCATGGACCCTAGTGGATGAGGCAGATGTACTGTGTGGTGGCTCTTAGAGGCCTGGAAGAAGTGATGGCCAAACCTGGGTAAAGGGAAGAAGACTGAGTTGCCCTGGCAGGAATCAGAGGGAGGATTAAGTGGTTGAGGAAAGGAGCATGCTAGCATGGAAACAGTACGTAGGACCGGAAGACCTACTGAGGATCGTGTTTCATGCAAGGCCCAAGGACACACCATTCACAACAACCATTAAGAATATACTGGGGCCGGCGCAGTGGCTCACGCCTGTAATCCTAGCACTCTGGGAGGCCGAGACGGGTGGATCATTTGAGCTCAGGAGTTCGAGACCAGCCTGAGCAAGAGTGAGACCCTCGTCTCTACTAAAAATATAGAAAGAAATTAGCTGGACAACTTAAAAATATATAGAAAAAATTATCCGGGCATGGTGGCGCATGCCTGTAGTCCCAGCTACTCGGGAGGCTGAGGCAAGAGGATCGCCTGAGCCCAGTAGTCTGAGGTTGCTGTGAGCTAGGCTGATGCTACGGCACTCTAGCCCAGGCAACAACAGAGTGAGACTCTGTCTCAAAAAAAAAAAAAAATACTGAAGAGAGGGGTACCAGCACCACTAAAACATACAGTGCAGGCCATGGCTCAAAGTAGAAGAGTAATCCCAGAGCTGAGGTCCTTACTGGCCATGGCATGATGGGGTTCCTACCAAGGAATAGGGACCAATTGGAAGTGTTTAACTGCCAGAAGCCACAAGGCCACAATTACCGTAATAATCAGCAAGGTCAGAGCAGCAGCCAAAGGGAATTGCAGAGATGATTAATAGAGCATGGTGTCCCTAGGGGCAAATGTGCAGCCAACAAAGATGCTACATAAAATCTAAAAAGGAGTGGGTTCGAAACCATGGCATCCTCGGGTCAAATATATCACATATACCATCCAGAGCCGCTGACCTCACAGAGTGCTGGAATGACCTTTCCAAAGCACATCTGAAGTGATAGATTGGATGTAACCTTCTGAAAGCCTGGGATGTCATCCTGCAGGATATGCATTACATCAGAGACCTCTACATCTGTGGTCTCCACCCCCCAGGCCATGGAGTGGTACTGGTCTGTAGCGTGTTAGGAACTGGGCCACACAGCTGGAGGTGAGCTGCCGGTGAGTGAGTGAAGCTTCATCTGTATTTACAGCTGCTCCCCATTGCTCGCATCACCATCTGAGCTCCACCTCCTGTTAGATCAGTGGTGGCTTTAGATTCTCATAGGAGCACAATACTGCCCATGCAAAGGATCCAGGTTGTGCAATCCTTATGAGAATTTGTCCAAAACCAGGCCCCCCTCACTCTGGTCAATGAAAAAATTGTCCTCCTTGAAACCAGTCCCTGGTGCCAAAAATGTTGGAGACTGCTGCTCTACATGACACTGTCCACAATAAAAAGAATAAATGGATCTAGGAATGAATGGGTCAAAGTAGGAGTGGTCCAGCTTGCTGTGGCTCCTAATGACTCGCTAGTAACTTTGTCTTTCCTGTCCCTGAAACTCTGGGCTCATCAAGGGTTAAAGATCCTGGTCTCCAAACCAGGTATACTCTTGGCAGGGGATATATAACACGCATCCCACTGAACTACAGATTACAGCTGCCACTATGGCACTTCGAATTTCTTGTCTCCAGGGACTCCAAGGGAAAAGAGTCACCATCATGGCAGGGGGAGTCCATCGTCATCAGCCTGAAAAAGTGGATATGACTAGGGAGGAAGATGTGTGAAACCCAGGAGATCTACTTGGGCCTCCCCTGGTACTCCCTTGACCCACTGGAACCATTTATGATTGAGTGTGCATAATGCTCCCAGTCTGAGAAGGGTTTGACTGCAAAGAGCTCCGGTCCATCAGAAGTGAAGATTTGGGTCACATTACCAGGTAAGTCACCAGGACCTGCCAAGTTGATAGCTAAGGGTGAGGGGAATTTAGAATGAACAGTGAAAAAGGAGAGGACGAGAACCAGCTTGGGCCCAACACCTGGTCATAGTTTGTCCCGTTAACCTACGACTTTTACGTTTCACTGCAGAAAGAGAGGTTCTGGGACCTGTGGAGGAGATGCTCCCTGCACATGCATATAGAAGTGGATCTGTGCAGTGCAATGTGTGGAACATTTCACACGTCCATGAAAGTGCACTGTTCAGGTCTGCTGCAGGAGCATGGCTGATTGACAGCTCCAGATATTACTTCTGAGCATACACTACCAGATCAGGCTTCCCCTGCCTATGATTGTGCGTGGCAGGTATGCTAAAGCTGGCCCATTCATGCCTGGCACAGTGGTGTGCATCTGTAATTTCCGCTATGGAGAGGCTGAGATGGGAAGATTGCTTGAGGCCAGGAATTCGAGGCTTCAGTGTGCTATGATCATGCCTGTGAATGGCCACTGCACTCCAGGCTGGGTAACATAGTGAGACCCTATCTCTAAAAAAATTTTTTTAACTAATTAAAAAACAAACAAACCAAAAATGCTGGCCAATTTCTGTGAGCAGTGGCCACTTTTGCTTGAGGACTCCTGATTAGCCTAGACTTTTTGAGAACTGTGCTACAGTCTTAGATTCTCTGCCTTCTTCTCTTCCCTTCTTCCCTCTCTTCCACAGATGTCAGAGCTGCAGCAGGGTCTGGAGGCTTTCCTCACCTTCTGCTGCTCCCTCTCTCCTGATCCTTCACAAACATTTCCCCCAATAAATCTCTTGCGTGTCTAATCCTGTCTTATTGGCACCTAGATGGACCTAAATTAGTGCGTGCTCCACAGCTAGTTGCTAGCTGGTTAAGGGCAGATCCATGTACATAATATGATAGGAGTAGTGAGTTTGTATATATACCTTCTTACCTAATCTTTATGATCATTTATCGAGGTCATTGGGCTGGGTAGTATGATTACAATTTTACATATGTGGAAACTGAGGATTAATTTAGGAACTTGACTGGGATATACACTAGTAAGTGGCAGAGCAAAGCTGAAATTCAAACTTAGGCTGGTATTACTCCAAAGTCACCTTAACTACTTATTAATAGCTATGGGACAGTTAGGCTGAGGGTAGAGTTGACCACTTAATGAGAGTTGAAGTATCTGAGGAGGATGAACCTCATCTCTTATAAAAGTGGGCTGAGAAAGTTCTCCAAATCAGGAGCAAGGTTTTTCTCTAGCAATAATTTTAAGGTAGTACCAAATACATGATACCCACATAACAAATTCAAGGTAGAGTTACCAAAGTTCTACTTTCGACAATTACCTAAAAAATTTTAAGCTAAAAAGATTTTAATATGGGCATTCACAATCATATATACATATATGATTCATGTGCTTTTCATCTTTTTTCTTTTGCTGAATTATACATTTAGCAAATATCTACTCAGCTTTTATTATATGTCATGCATGTTACTTTTAAGGTAAAAAATTTTATATATTCCCTTTCCTTCCCATTACTTTTAATCAGACTCCCTTACTTTCTTTTTTTTTTTTGAGACAGAGTCTCACTCTGTTGTCCAGGCTAGAGTGCCATGGCGTCAGCCTAGCTCACAGCAACCTCAAACTCCTGGGCTCAAGCAATCCTTCTGCCTCAGCCTCCCGAGTAGCTGGGACTACAGGCATGCGCCACCATGCCCGGGTAATTTTTTCTATATATTTTTAGTTGGCCAATTAATTTATTTCTATTTTTAGTAGAGACAAGGTCTCACTCTTGATCAGGCTGGTTTTGAACTCCTGACCTTGAGCGATCCGCCCGCCTCAGCCTCCCAGAGTGCTAGGATTACAGGCGTGAGCCACGGCGCCCGGCCCAGACTCCCTTACTTTCTATCGGTCATTATGAGTAAATATTTTAGATGGCCTAAGCAATGGAAATGGTCTCTTTTCCTGTAAGTCTAATCATTTCTCCACCTCAGATGGAGCCTGATTCAATGGGCTAGTGAGCATATAAAAAAAGACCTGTCCAGTCAGTGTCTATGCTTATTCCAGCAATAAAAGATTCAACATTTGATTTTACTTTTACTTTTTCTGGTGGGTGAGATGAGGGAAAGAGATTGTTAAATAAAAGGTGAATATTTATTGAATACTATATTTTTAATATAAAATGATGGTCTTGTCTTAAATGGCTATTTATTTATTTATTTATTTATTGAGATGGTCTCATTTTGTTGCTTGGGCTAGAGTGCAGTGGCATCATCATAGCTCACGGTAACCTCAAACTCCTGAGCTCAAGCAATCCTCCTACCTCAGCCTCCCGAGTGGCTGGGACTATACAGGTGCACATCACCATGCACGGCTAATGTTTCTGTTTTTGGTAGAGGCAAGGTCTCTTTATGTTGCCCAGGCTCGTCTCAACTCCTGGCGTCAAGCGATCCTCCCGCCTCTGCCTGTCAAAGTGCTAGGATTATGGGCGTGAACCACCATGCCTGGCCAAATATGGTAATTTGGACAGTTCAGAACATCCACTGAAATTTTATATGGTTTAAATATTGAATATGTAAAACATTTAGCTGTATAAAACCTAGAATAATGTAGAATGAACATTTATATCATCCTCCTCCCTATTTATATTCCTTAAATCTCTTTGATTTTTTTCTTAGTACATATCACTATCAGACATTATCTTAATTACTTATTCATTTACTTGTTTGCAACCATTTTCCTCGACTAGGAACCTTTTCTGTCTTATTTCACTTTTGTATTTGCAGTACAAAATAGTGCATGACACGTAGTTGGTACTCAACAAATATTTGTTGTATTCATTTATCTAACCAAAGGAGAGAGGATGCCTTTCTAAAGAATTACATATAAAATCACCATGCATACTATTGACTAGAAGCTTTACCCAAACACACACACAATGCAACCAAAAACCCTACAACAATTCAACATAGCCAACTGCAAAAAAATGGAAAACTTCCTCAAGTATAGTTTTTTAAGGGAAATAATATGTTGGACAGTGCATTTCAAAAGTATGACAAATAAAATATTGCTATCTTTATTAAAGATCTCTTTATTACAAATTGACAGAAGATACTATGACACCAGTAGATGGTGGGCACAGGAAAAAAGAGACAATATTCTCCCTACCCACCCTTTCACATGCATATTGGTAAATTTAAAGAAAAATGAAAGAAAAAAGAAAAGAAAAAATAAAAACTAGTGAGAAAGCATGTGGAAAATTATTAACCTCTTTAATAATTGTGAAAAACCAAAATTAAAGCAACAAGCTACACTTTTAAAACATTAAAATGAAAACTATTTTAAAAATTATAATGTCCACTGGGTATATATAGCCCCTGATGTTGCGTGGAGGGCAGTGTACAACTGTGGAAACTGCATGGAAAGTAACTTGCCAATATATGAATCTATGAATTAAGAATCTAAAAATATACATTTGACTCAATTGTCCCATTTCTGTGAATCTCTTCTAAAATAATTATTTAAATATTAAATATTCAATTTAATATTTAATTGTCTTTAAACATTATTCACATGAAGAAGTGCATTAGTTATGAAGACTTGTGTAGAAACATTGAAGCATGCTTATAAATTACAATAAAGTTTAAGGAACAATTTAGAAAATGCTATGCACACCAAGATTACATTTATATTAAAATATGCCTAGTGAAAAAAATAACTGGAAGAAAATACATAATATGGTAACTGGGTTTACATCAGGGTTGCAAGATTACAGGTGATTTTTATCTCTCTTCTCTAGTTTCTAACTTTTTAAATTAAATTTCATGATTTATACAATGGGGTTTTAGTTTAGTTTGGTGTTGTTCAGTTCAGCCTTTTAAAGGCAAACCTCATTGTTTGAATCAAATATATTTTCCCACTGTTAACTCAGCAAGAGCTTTTGCAGAGGAAAAGACTGACAGGCATATGTTCTTTTCTGAAAGATTTATGTGAAACCATGTGTGTATGATTGTTGGTTGGGTGGGTATTATTTTAGAGAGTTTTCTAATAAGAGGTTTCTACTTGATTACATTGGGTTTAGCTCAATTTAGATGTATGTCATGCATTACATGTTAGAAGGAAATATTTGTATTCCTTTGTTTTACACTACTTGTATCATATATTTTCTACAGAGTGACTTTTAAAAACTTTTCTATTCTCAAACATAAAACTGAATTTCTCGTCCAAGTTAGTGGGTGGCATCCTTGGTCAACTTGTGAACCAATTCAGAACATTTGGGAGTCATGTGAGATTCCTCCCTCCGCCTTAGTACTCACTTCTAATCAGTCACCAAGCACTGTCTATTCTATCCCCTCAGGCCTTTTGCATCTGCCGCAATCCAGTGCATTAGATAGGCTTTCATCCCTTGCAGCTTATAGTTCTACAGCGCTATGTAATAAATCTCCTTGCCCTCAAATTCATCTTCCACATTATACCTAGATTTGTGGTTCTCAAGAGAAGAGAGGCATTTTTGCCTGCCAGGGGACATCTGGCAAGGTCTGAAGACATTTTTGGTTGTTTTAACAGCAGAAGGAGGAGGGTAGGGAGTTGGGGGAGTAGAGTGGGAGCAGAGGAGGGACTGCTACTGGCGTCCAGTAGTGAGAGGCCAGAGATGCTGCTAAACATCCTACAATGCACAGGGCAGCCTCCCCCCACAACAAAGAATTTCCCAGCCCCAAATGTCAATAGTGCTGAGGTTGACAAACCCTGCCCTAGAGTGATTAATCTAAAATAAAAACCTGCTTAAATCTTTCAAAAACACTATTTCTTTTAGGCAAAAGTTTTTGCACAGTGTTCATTTTTTTCTCATTGCCCAGCCACGCAGCACATGCCATTACTGCCTGAGTATGCTACATTCTTCCTGGCTCCTGTGACTCATCTGCTACACGCTTCCTCTGACTTCTTCAGGCTGGGCTGGGTGACTGTCCTCTGTGATCATCTTTAAAGGAGTGCGAATCATATTGACTTGTTACTTGCCTGTCTCTCCAACTCTATAGTGGTCAGGAACAGAGCCTTTTATTTTTATTTTTTTTATCTGAATCCTCAGCACCTAGTACACAAGAATGAATCTAAACCCGACAAAGACTCTCTCACCCGATTCCACTTTGTGAACAGCCAGATTTGTTCTTGAGCACAATGGGTTCCTTGCTGCCTTCCTGACTTTCCTTTTTCTTTTTACCCTTCTCACCTGAAATGTTGTTCTTTCACATCTCTGTCTTCATGTCCTCCAACCTGTTCTGTAAAGCTCAGCTCAATAAAATCACTATGATTTCCTGAGCTCATGTCAGGCCTTTATTATCTTAGTTCACCTTCAGGAAAATCCCTGTAAGGAAGGTATTATCCCTATTTAACAGGTGAAGAAAATGACACCAACAACCCTGAGGCGTTCATAGTGAGTTAGGCTGGACAAGACACACACACCAACACCCACAATGCAGGCAGCTGGGTCGCGTCCCTCCCCAGTTGAATCTCCAGTCTTCTCTGGTAGTTCATCTCTCTCCTTCCAGAAGGCACTTTGGAGATCACTTAGGCTGCTGCTCAACTTTTATGAGGAAACTGAGACTTGTTTAAGGCAACACAGGTGGACAATGGTGGAAGCCAAACCTAACATCCAAGAGTATAGATCTGATGCTCTTTTCACCGACCACATACCACACCCAGCGTATCTTAGTCTAGAGTGCAGTAACCCTCAAGTCGTCAGGAATGATCCAACAGCGTTAGCGAGGGCAGCACGGGCGAGGCAGCTGCAGTCCACAGCGCCCTGAAGCTGCAGAATTCTGACCAGGCACGGCCTAAACCGATTTTCATCCAAGGATTTTCAGGGGAAGTCACTGAAGTGTTTTAAGCACTGGAGTGAGTGAAACAGATTTGAATTTTCAAAAGCTCATTGTGGAGAATTAATTGGGAACTGGAGTGAATGCGGAGTGCCAAATTAAGAGGTCTTCGTGTTCCTTCAGGTGAGACGTGGTAGCGGCTTGGACAAAGTTGTGGGAACACGGAGAGGTGAACTGGTTGCAGAGGTATCTAGGAGGCAAAATTGTCAGGCTTTGGCCCTAGATTGCCTAGGGGGTATGAATCTTGGCTACCATGTTTCCTTAATCAAGATACTTTAAGACTAAATTTGTTTCCTTATGGATAAAATAAGGATAATACCCACGTTGAGGGATTTTTAGTAAAAAATGAAGAGCGCTTGACACATATTAGGTATCAACGAATGTTATTACTCTTACACATAAGTTGTTGCTGTTGTTTTTCCCTTAAAGAGCTCTTTAAATACAGAATGGGGTGGATCTGAAGTAACTTCTCAAAGCTGGGGCTTTTATTCTTGTAAAGCTCTTGTGAGTCCAGTGCTCCACAAACTCCCCTCTAACTTGGTTGGGATAATGAGCAGCGCTGCGCACACGGAGGACTAGGATACGTTTATGCATCGAGGTGCACAAAGAAGCGGTGGAGGGGACTCCAAAATCGGGAGGGGTCAATTTATGGGCAAATCCTGGCAATTTTACTTCGCGTGCTGGCTGACCTCTCCTCCCTCGACTGGTGTTTCTAGAAGACGCGGCAAGAAGAGCCCAGCGGGGGCGGAGGCGGGGGCGGGGGTGTAAGCAAGGCCGGATGGGGGCGGGGCGCGCCGGCCGGAGGCGCAGGGTCTCGGGCCTTGGCGGTGCCGCCGCGGGCACCGCGGCCCCCGCCCCCCTTTCCGGGGCCGCCGCTCGTGACGTTGCGGGGAGGCGGGGCCGGCGCGGGGCGGGGCTGGGGGCGGTTCGTCGCCGAGCGCAGGCCGCGGCGGCCGCGGAGTAGCCGGGAGCCGCAGACAGCGCGGGCCTGCGCCCAACCGTGGTCGCCCTCCCGGTGCCCCTTCCTTAGCCCTGGGCGCGCGCACGCCGGGGCCCCGCAGGGCTGGCCCCCTAGCGAGCCAGCCGCCCGACCCGGGCCCGCGCAGCGACCCGGAGCCGCCCGGCCCCGGCGCACACGGAAGTGGTGAGTGTCACCGAGGGGAGGTGGAGAAGCCTGCGGCGGCCGCGGTCCGCAAGGCGAGGGGCGCGGAGCCCGGCGCTGGCCAGAGGCGCGGCCGCCGCTCTCCAGCCGTCCTCGCGCTGCGCACCCCGGGCCGCTCGGCGAGCGCCGCGCGGGACCCCGGGGCCCGGGTGGCCGGGGCGTGTGGGTGCGGGCGGGGAAGGCGGGGGATTTCCAGCCGAGCGGAGCCGGCAGGCGGCGGGGAGGTCGCGGGGCGGGGGCGCCCGGCCGGGAGGAGAAAGGTTAAGCCTCGCCGCCCCCTCCCCCAGAGCGCACCGCAAGTTTTCATAAACAAGCCCGGAACGCGCTGACATCCTGTTTATGCCACCCCGAGATACAGGCGCGGGCTTGAGGTCTGACGTCCCTTGCTCGCTGCACCGAGAACTTGACCGCCAGCTCCTGGCCGGGGTTTGCGGGTCGGGGTGGGGGGGGCGGTGGTGAGAAATATTATTTTTCTGGCCACAGGATGGAGGCTGAGGGTCTGAGCTGTTTTCCTTCCTTGCCATCTCAGCTAGGGAAAGTTTCTGGGATTTGGAGCCGAGTAGTGGGCGTCCGTAAGCTCAGGGAGCGCCCTCTCCCCTTTTAGGTTCTGTTAGGACCCTGGCTCCAGGTAGCCAGCGAGAAGTGCGAAAGACGACCCTGGGCGAGAGGACCAGGGGAGGGGAACAGTTAGAGCTACCCAGGGAATTGCGAATCCTACGATAAAGGGACTGATGAACGGAAACTGGGGTTGGTCTCTGGCTCCCTGGGTAACTCCTCCGACCCCATCCGCGCGCGGTCGCCCACCTGGAGCATCAGATGGAGACGTGGCTGTAGCAGGACTAGTGAACACTCCTCTAAAGTCTCTCCCCCAGGTTCCAGGGATGTGGGCTTAGGAAGGAACTTCTCTAGATAAAAGGTTCGATTAGGCCAGGTGTTTGTGTACACATTTTTTTGGAGGGTATATACTTTATGATTTTCTGTGTGTTCCTGGGGAAGGGAACCTCGTCCTTCCTGCCACTCTTAATAAGTGGCTGTGAGCTGCCTTCTGTCTCTGGTTGGATACATCACTATACATGTCATTAACTTTTTTTTCCCCCCAGAGTCATAGGGTTTTTCTCTTAGTGGCAGGAATTTACAGTGGTATAAATTGTCATTACTTCTTTTGGTGAGGAAAGCATTAAAAACCCCGGGTAGTTCAATGATGAGTGTAATGCAGTGAAAATTATACGTGATCATGAAGTCTGGTTGTTGGCTAATTTTTTAAGAAAAGATTTGAGTTATGTATGGGCATAATGCACAATGGAAAAATATATATTTTTAACACGAACATTTTGTATTGATTAAATCTTTGTCCTCCCTTTGCCAAACCCCATTTTATATTCTGCTTTTTGCTTTTGGTGACTCTGATGTTTTCCAAGACCAGGGAATCATTTTAATTGAAGGATCAATGTATTCTTTTGTACTTTGTGGTGAAGGTTAATGGAGACCACCAGGGTACCAGATGCTTCTGGTACAATGTGCTTTGTAATGTGGAGAATATGTCTATGTATAGATCCAGATCACATTTAAAGATGTAAGGGCATCATACCTGATTGTGGACATTATGAATAGCAATGATCATAACCTCTTCTTTTATTCTTTATATCATATCAGCGACGCACTTTCACTGTGTCTTATCTCAATTTCTCTAATTAGCTACAAAACTATTTTTTTAAGTCCTGGTATTGCAATGTGATACTCAATACAGCCAGTTTAAATAGTTTTTCCCATCCACAGTATACTAATTATTTAATACCATTGGGAAATGATAATAGAATGCATAAATTAGACATAGGTAAAAATAATTGAAACAGTTCCCAAAATACAACTACGTTTAATTTTGTTGTAACTTAGGCAATCTTCATGTTAATTTGGCTAATGCTATACTTCCAACTGAAGCAAGTATTGAGAGCATGTGTAGGTTTGTACCCGCTTTTGCAGAGAGAACACTAAGGTATAACTGCATTAATAAGGTTTATTAGCAAGGACCAAGATCTGTGTTTTCTAACTCTCAGATTCTTCTGGTGTTTTTTTCCCCCTAAACACACATATCATTTTGTGTATTTTTATTATGTCCTAATGATATAATGATATGCTTTTAGAAGATTTATTGTCTGAGGTATGAATATTTATACAAAGAAATTTTTCTTGTTCATTTTCACATTTTAACAAATTGTTTTAAGTGGATGGGGGATTGGTTAATTAACTAAATCTTGCTGAGCAAGCAGTATCTGATGCTATGTGATTTATTGTGGCTCAATGGTATATGGAGCCTTGTAATAGAATACAGGTGTTGAGGGAACTTGGCAGATTCTTTTATACTGGTAGTTCTCAGTTGGATGAGATTTTGCATCCTGTAGAGGTTTTTGATCTTTAAAACTTGGGGAAGGAGATGGTGCTACTGGCATCTAGAGGGTAGAAGCTAAGGATGCTGCTTAAACATCCTATAATGTAGTGGGAACCCTCCTCCCCCCAAGGCAACAAAGAATTATCTGGCTCAGAATTTCAATAGTGCTCAGGTTGCGAAATCCTGTTTTGGAATACTGGATAAGGAACAGGAAGATCTGGGCTACTGTCATGGCAAATTATTTCACTTCAGGCATCTATTTTCCTCATCTGTAAAATGGGATTAAAGTATCCACCATGGCCATCTCACAGAGTTGTTGGGTGGAATCTGGTAAATAATGCACATATAATACATGGAAACTTCAAAGTGCTATGCAAATTATAACTATTATGAGGGCATTATTTTTATAAGTGGATTGTTAGATATACTGCTATTTGGGGAAAAAGGAGCTAAGGCAATATGTTGAGTAAAAGGCAGGGTGGATGGTTTGATATTATTTAATTTTTTGTTAGCCATTTTTTGGAGTAAAGGATTTATTTAGCCTATGTAGTTTTCTTATTGTCAGCACATAAACTTTTTAGCTCCATAATTTCTTTAGATATAAAGGTTATATTCCAATTATAACAAGAGGGAAAACTCAGTATAGGAAAATCAGAAACTATAGGAAAGTAAGAAGTAGAGGAAAAACATTATTTTTGTTCTCTTCCCTTTCCCATTTAAGGACCATCACATTGTTCCCAATTTCTTTTCTCTAAGAGTGGTTAAAATTGGCAGAAGAATGAATGGTGGAGAAGGGTAGAGTAGCTGGTGACCAAGGAAGATGCTTCTTGTTTTTATACCTTTGATTTTTTTCTTTTTTAATAATTACGGTGTAAAGGTAAATTACATTATAGGAGGCATTAGAGAAATTGGTTAACTGTTTTTATCCTTTTCGTGCTAACCTCCAAGCTGTGTTCTCATTTGGCTTGTTGTTTCCTCCCTGCTTCTTGCTCTCCCCTGTACTCAGCTAGGTGTGCCACTGTTGCTTCCTGTCTCACAAACCCTCTGCTAATATGGAATTTTAAACAGCTGCCATGTTGAAATGACTGGATTTCAGGGGCAGGAAACTAATTCCTATGAGTATTCTTCCCCCTGAAGTGCACCAGCATTTTTGGCAGTTTGAGGCAACAAGAAAGCATAAAACATTAAGCTCATTTCCGTGATACCTTCACTTCTAAGGTTTTATGATCTGTGATTCTTTGCAGCTGGCACTGAGCACACATTCTTCCTTGGTGCTGTCTGAGTAAATTGCCCAGTCTGGAGACTAGACCTGCTTTTGAAGCAAAAGGAAAATTTCTTTTACGTCTACTCTGGCCAAAAAGGCAGAGTTGTTATTTCTTGGGGTACTTTTGATCTGTGGTAATTTATTTAACAGCAATATTCACGTAGCACTTTGCTCATTTTTTCATTCAGTAAATACTTGTTGAGCTCTTGCAGTGAGTCTCCGAAAGTGAAGAAACATACCGGGAAAAATGGGCAAAAATCTGTCTTCACATAGTTTAGAGTCTAGTTGAAGACCCTTGAGGTTCAGAGTTTCATAGTTGCAGATTATATACGTACAAATGAGCAAATCCTGCTTTGTGATTATGGAATGTTTCCTAGAAGCCTTCATGGAACTCCTTTAAAGTCCGAGGACTCTGCAGTAGCTTCCCTTTTTTGTTTTCTTTCTTTTTTAATGTTATGGATTAATTAATTCATTGTTTGTGTACACAGACATCTCTCTGATACCTGCTGAGTGCCTGGCAGGTGGATAGGACACAGTTTATGTATGGAAATAAGCTTGCTGTATGTAGCTGTAACACAGTGTGGGTTATGCTGTAGTATAGGTTGGCATTAAGAACACTGGGACCATGAAGAGAACTAAACCCTGCTTGGAGCCCTTGTCAGGTGCTTTTTTGAGGAGAATTCATTTAAGTTGGACCTTGATTGAGTGTGTTAGGAGTTCTTTCTTTCAGGATGGAAAGGAAGTCTAGGCAGAGGTACAGTGTGAGCAAAGACACAAATGTGGGCATGTTCGTGGTGTTGGTGACAGACTTGGGAGCGGCTACCAGGCTGCAGCAAAGACTGCTTGGGAGGGAGTGGAAGGAGGTGAGGCTGGACATGCAGGTTGAGGCCAGACTGTGAAGACTGTGACTCTTTCCAGAAGTCTGTGGACAGTGTGAGGTCAGAGACTGTGGCCTGTGTTGAATGAGAAGCCATTTGAAGTTTCTGAGCTCAAGAATAACATCAGCAGCAAATGGAGGAATTGAAGCACTGAAAGTTTGATAGAGGGTGAGCTTCATCTGACCATTGTGCTACTCTTTCCTTCTCCCATCACAGAAAATGCTCTTGATTTAGCCGCCACTTATCATCCAGAAGACTGCTAGGAAACAGGAAAGGTTTAGAGCCAAAAGAGAAGTCATGAAGTCCATATATATGCTTTCCTTATAGTGGAGTAAAACCTACTTTGATTTGCTTTTAATTTATAAAGGATTTTTTGACACTTTAACTGATTTTTAAGTCATTAGAAGATTAAATACAACAAATCTAAGAGATAGAAGTTAAGTAGATGAATACAGGAAGGCACATTCTCTTTTTTATTTTTTTATGAGACACTCTGTCGCTGGGGTAGAGTGCAGTGGCGACATCATAGCTCACTGTAACCTCAAACTCCTGGGCTGAAGAGATTCTCCTGCCTCAGCTTCCTGAGTAGCTGGGGCTATAAGTGGGTCCTGCTACAACTGGCTACTTTTTCTGTTTTTAGTAGAGATGGGTTTTACTCTTGCTCAGGCTGGTCTCCTGAACTGAGCTCAAGCGATCCTCCTGCCTCAGCCTCACAGAGTGCTTGGATTACAGGTGCCAGCCACCTTGCTTGGCCCCCCAGGGAGGCACATTCTCAGAGGCAAGCAGTGTTAATTTTTATCTTAGAAGTGAATGAGTAGTTTCTACTGATTTATAAAAAGCAGAACCATAACTCAAAAGTGAAACAACCTGGGGTATTTAGTGGAGGGGCAGACTCAGTTGTAAGCGATTTGTCACTATCACAGTGTATTTTGGTAATCAGTATTAGTAATGATGACCAAGCCATTGAGAAGAGGTCAAGTTGTAGAGCATAATTGAAATGAAGTGAAAGTTCACATCTCTAGAAGGAAAGGGCAACTTCAGACACCTCATTTAGCGGGTGGGAGGTATGCAAGTAGGGGATGGGACAGGATAAGAAGCTGCCTTCACAGAATTTCTACAGGACAAATTCAGAGAAGAGGTTTTCTTCAGAATGAAAAGCCTGAGGAATTTTTGCTTTAACTCTTCAGGGACAGTTACTGGAGTGATCTGCAAGAGAAGGCTGCGTCTGTAGAATTTAAAAAAGAGGAGCTGTGGCTATCTGCCTAGAAGATAATGATCACTTGAACCCAGCTGTGAGAGACTAAATCTGGTTAATTTATCACACCTGTGTAGATAACAGATTTATTGTATTTAAGCCTTAATTTTTCCTTGACTTTGATAGTCTGCTTTTGGAGGCTCTGGATCCAGATGGTTTGGTTTGATCCCAGCTATGAGAATGTAAGCAAGTTATGCCTGTTTTCTTATTCACAGAATGACAATAAAGACATGTCTACCTCTAAGATTGTTTTGGGATTGAATGACTACACCTGAAGATTTTGGAATGGTGCCAGGCACAGAGTACGAGCTAAAAATTTGCTATTATATTAAAAAAAATATTGGTAAATATACTGTGTGTTTTTTTAAAAAAACTCAAATTCAGAATATTTTAAGATGGTAGGGAAGGTACCACCCAGCAGATGTAAAACAAAGAGTAGCTGATATATTCTGTATTAGGAAGGCTTTAATTAAGAATGGGTAAATCAGAAAAGCTTAGGTGCTTAAAGAAGGCAGTTTCTCAAATCTAGAAGGGTTTATTATGTAGACAGCTCCAAAGGTGCTAGATAAATTAGGTTTTACTCTATTTTTAAGGAAAAAATGAGTAACAAAGGTGCTTTTATTAAACTTAAAATGCCATCCAAGGTATATAATTTGGTAGGAATGTATTGGACTTTCTGGGAAAGTCAGTATAAAGATACTGTGTTGCCCTCACTGTTTCAGTTTACTTAACGAGTAGTGGGCCGTTGGCAGAGGCACCAGGCATTCCTGTTTGTAAAATGCTGTCTTCAGAGTTGTGTGGAAATTAAAAATCTTGTAAGTCAAATAACACTCCAGGGAATTTTGCTGTTGAGGAATTATAACAGTTTAAAGGACCCCTCAAATATATAGTTTCCACTCAATGCTGTTTTCAGGTTTCTATTTCTATACGCATATTTAGCTTTCCTAAAGCAAGATTTACCCCAAATATAAAATTGTACAAGCAATTGGCCCTTCTTCCTAATCATAGATGTATATTTTTTAATATTTTGAATGTATTTCCTTCTTGGTGTTAACATGTTGGACAGGTTCTTGGGCCTGGGCATTATTCATACTCTGAAGAACAGTAGTTGCCACGTGGTTGGAAAAGAGCTCTTGACATCAAAAGCTCTTGAAGACTTTAGGAAAGTCTTCACTGGGGGAGGGGGAGAGGTGACAGAGAAGACACCAAAAAGAGAATAAAGACACAGAAAGGGGCCTGGCAAGGTGGCTCCCACCTGTAATCCTAGCACTCTGGGAGGCCAAGGCGGGAAGATTGCTTGAGCTCCTGAGATTCCCGAGATCAGCCTGAGCAAGAGCAAGACCTCTCTACTAAAAATAGAAAAATTAGCAGGGCATGGTGGTGTGCTCCTGCAGTCCCAGCTATTCGGGAGGCTGAGGCAGGAGGTGCTTTGACAACAGAAGAGCTAACTGTATCTTTCCTTGTCTTCCCAGGCTAGTATGAGGAAGACAGTAAAACTCCCTCATTTGATTTGTGGAGGGACAGTGGGTAGGGAAGTGCACCTCAACTGGTGAAAAGGTCTACCTGTAAGTATTTAAAAAATAAATTTAGGACTTATTTTCAGGTACATTGGGTAACTCAGATCGGTCTGTATAAAGTAGAAATAGCTAAGAACGATTTGTAATTACTGCAACTCCGATTTGTTTTTAGCGTTTTAAATGGCTTAAGGGTATTAGAACTGACAACAGTTCATTCAATTAAGCACAATTATATTTGTAGGCTTCTTGCTTGCACAGTTAATTTGCTCAGACTGTAGCAAGGCTATAATTTATAGCAATTTTTTTCAATTAGCAAAATTTAAAATGATGTTTTATGTTATAATAAAAGACAAATGGAAAAAAAAAAAAGGAAAAAACAATCTACCAAATGTATATCCTCCCAGAGAAAAATCTTGTTATTAAACGAGTTTGGTGGATCACACACAGAAATAACAATTTATATTATAAAGAAGTACAGTGGATCTTTTGCCAAATACACCTGCAAATCTATTTTAGCATTAATTCACATAACAGACTAAAAAAAGTAATATGCTTAATGCCTAAATGTAATATTCTAACTGATTTTGTTCAGTTAAAGCCATTCTGTAAAACTTTAGACAGGTCCACTAATCACTGTGTATCAGTTATCTTACTTATCATTTGATGTATGGCAGTGACTCCAAAAAGCTCATCTTTTTACTTGTTTAGAATGACCATTCACTCAGGTAGGTTGGAAATAGGACAAGGTCAGAGGAAGTCAGATTGGCCTGAACATAAATGGAAAACCCACTTGATGGAGATTTAGGAAGTAGGCCACTTGTGATGCACAAGCCGTTTGAGATCAAAATGCTCTCAGGTTTTCATATTTATTCCTTTATTCAACAACTATCTGTAGATCACACGTATGTGAGGACAAGACAGGGTTGGCTTCTGCCCTCAGTTTGCTTGCTAGTAGAAAAGACAGCAGTTCAGCAACTGTATTACTATTTGTTACAATTATGCCAAATACGAGGAGAGATGTCTAGTTTGCCATGAGGCAGAGGAGGGGGCAGTAAGAAAAGGGGCTCTCTGCAGTACATCTTTGTACTTTGAAATCTGAAGAGTGAAAGAGTAAGCTACTGTGAGAGGGTGAGGAGGTTTTCCAGTCAGAGGGAACAGCTTGTGCAGAAGACCTAAGGTAGGATCAACACTTGCAGCTGGTGCAGAGAGGCTGGTGAGGTAGGCAGGAACTTGATCAAGCACAGCCTTATCATAAGGTGGGAGGGGAAGTTGAGGCTTTTAAACAGGGCAGTGACATGATGGAATTTGGGTCCCATACAAAAAAGAAGGATCCTACCCCTGTCAGTCACTGTTCCCAGCCCCCCCACCAGCTCCTCTCCCCTCTTCCCCTCTCTGCTGCCAAATGCCTTGACAATCTTCACTTCCTCCCACCCACTCGTTCTTTAACCCTTTGCAAACTGGATTCCACTGCTTCCTTGAGGTCACCGGTGACCTTCTTGCTGTCACATTTTAACATCTTTTTTTCTGCCCTTGTTATCTAAAACATTTCGTGCTGCTGAAAACCCCCTTCCTGGCAGAACCCCCTGCTGTCTGGCTTCTGAGACACAGTAAGTAATTCCTTCTCCCTTTCTGTGTGTGTCTTGTTTTTGAGACAGAGTCTCACTGTGTTGCATCCCTGCAACCCCCTCCCCATCATAGCTCACTGTAGCCTCAAACCTCCTGCCTCAGCCTCCCGAATAGCTGGGACTGCAGGAGCACACCACCATGCCCTGCTCATTTTTCTATTTTTAGTAGAGACGGTCTTGCTCTTGCTCAGGCTGATCTCGGGAATCAGGAGCTCAAGCAGTCTGCCCGCCTTGGCCTCCCAGAGTGCTAGGATTACAGGTGGGAGCCACCTTGCCAGGCCCCTTTCTGTGTCTTTATTCTTTTTTTGGTGTCTTCTCTGTCACCTCTCCCCCTCCCCCGGTGAAGACTTTCCTAAAGGGTCTGTGAATGGCGCAACTCATTTGTGCAGATGACCCTCTTTTGCCTGAGCTCCAGTTGTCCCTTTTATGTATATTCCTTTCTCTCTGCTCCCTGCCTCCCCAAATGCTGGCACAGAAGTTTCGGGCACTATTTAAGGTACTGGGGGCGCTGGGAAATAGGAGAGGGAAGGCCTCTGCCCTTAAGAGCCAACAGTTTGAGGTATAAGATAATTTCAAGATGATTTCAGGTGGTGATAAGTGCAATGGAGAAAATTAGCAGTGTATGGGTAGAGAATGCTTAGGGGAGTGGTTGAGGGGCAGCCTCCCTGAGGAGGTAACATTTGAGCTCAGCCCTGAAAGATGAGCGATGAGTAGGAGCCAGGCTGTGCCATGACCTGCAGGGAGAATACAGTAGGTAGAGCGTGTAGCCAGTGCTGACAATCCAGGGTGGGATGATCTTTCCATTTCATGCTGAGCCCCCTTACCTGTGTGTCTTGTTGACACCTCCCTTTTAACTGCTCCAACATTGATGTCATCTCTCTTTCTGACCCCTCATCATACTACTGGATGAGTTATTTCTCTGTTTCTCTTAATACCATTTCTATCCACCCCTCTCAAAACCTTAGACCGGCATTCTGAAAACTTTCTGTGAAGGGAAAGACAGTAAATATTTTCAGCTTTGAGGGCCATTGCAGTCTCTGTCACAACTACTGGATAGGAAAGCTGACATAGACAATATGTAAACTAATGGGTGTGGCTGTGTATTGCCACTTGTATTGAAATGTGTATTGCCACTTGTCACACAATATTATTCTTTTCCTTCAACCATTTAAAAATGTAAAAACTCGTTAGTGTATTGGCTGTACAAAGCAGGCAGCAAGCCAGGTTTGTCCTGCAGGCTTCCTCTGCTGACCCTGCCTTAGACTTATCCCGATCTCTCCCTTTGCTTTCATCCCACATCCAGCACTTCTCCAAGCTCCCTCCCAGTGTTTTTGCACCTTTGCTTTCTCCTGGTTCCCGCCGCTGCATTCTGCCTTCTGGCTTGCTTTTCTGGGCAATTGCAGTAATCTCCAATCTAGTCTCCCCTTTCCTCCGCAGGGATGTTGAGTAGTCTTACTAAATTCTGTGATCTTGACCCAGGTCATAGAATTTCTCTGATCACAAGCTTTTAGAAGCCCCTATTGCCTATAGAAAACAGTTCAAACTCCACCTCTCCACCACCTCCACCAAAGGAACTTCTGGTAGTAAAGGTTCCTTATGGTAAGACCTCAACTTACCTTTCCTTCTACGCTCTGATTATTCATTATTTTGCATTCAAGTCTCAAATGTTTCCATCGTTTTCTGCATTCTTCTTTTTTAATGCACTTTGCCCATGCTGTCTGTCAAAATTCTACAACTTTCAAGGCCCCTTCAGATGTCCTTGATCTCTTCCTCTGCCCCTCCCCACCCCAACAGGAGGCGTGTATGCATGTGTTCCCTTGGTGATGTGTGATCCTCCCTTTTGGGGCATCCTGTTCTGCCCTGCGCTTCAGTTCATTTGTAGACTTACCTCCACTGTGCAGTCACAAGGTCCTCAAGGACAAGTGCTTTCTCTTTCATTGTAACCTCTTTCACAGGCGGCATTCTGGTGTTTGTTGAATAAATGCTAAATCCTTTGTAGGATTGTACAGATTTTACCAAGTATGCAAGAGGTTCATGGTGGGAGCATATTACTGAAGGGAGTTGGGTCAAATTAAATTTTGATTCTTGTATAAAGTGGTACAGTTCTGTGAAAGATTACCAAGTATTTTAGAAGTCTTTGGTTCTGCCAGTGGCTTAGAGCAGTACGTTCAGGCAAGTTATCAGTATCCCTCCTCAGCAATTGATGTTTCCTTTTTATAAAAAGAAAGAAAAGCATGCTCTGCAGCTCATTGTGTTTCCTTGCCAGAAAGCTCAAGGCTGAATCCTTTGCTAGTTTCTGATTGCTATCCAATTTTATTAAAAGAATCTCCCTGCCTCAGTCTCCCCACCAGATTACTTGTCACATGTGGTAAGTCCTTTTAATTAACGGTCCTTTTTTATGCCTTTTATATTTATATAGGTAGCTTCAACTCTCTCTTTTTGGTAATAGAAATATAAATAGTTGCCTCTTGGTTTCCCCAACCTGTGGGGCCAAGATGGTAACAGAGGATAAAACAGGCAAAAAGGCTTTGAGGCAATATGGGATTCATGATGTGGGTTTGGTAGAGAATGAGAAAAGCACCTTGTAAATGTCTTGTATTCTGTAGGTAAATGTGAGCGTGGGGTAGCTCATGTCTTCATGTCTCCCAGGTCTTTGATATGTGTGGCACGTCTTCCAAATGGGGACAGAGGAAGCAAGGGGATGAGACTAATGATTAGTAAGCTTTTACTGTGTGTCAGCTGTTGGGTTATGTGCTTTGCATTTGATACTTAATTTAATCTTTGTAATAGCCAGAGAGTTGGATCATAATGGCATCATTTTCCAGATTAACAAAGCTAATAAATGGCAGAGCTGGAATTCAAATCTGAGACTCTTTGGCATTAAAAATCCACTTTTCTACTCTTTAAAAAACTTCTTTCTTTCCTTTTTTTTGTTTTTGGCTGACATTGGCATTTAAAATAAGAACCTAGGAAACTTGTTCCTATCTTATTTTCTAACCTAATGTTTTTGAAGCAGTCTCAGGTCCTTGAAGAAGTGCCTCATTGCATCTATACAATATAGTATTTGGTATTGTTAGATGCAAAGTAATAAAGAAGACTTGAAGGAATTTTTTTAAAAAAGTTTTTGGGCAGGGCAATTGGATTAATTTACCTGTCCTAAAGAGAGTTTGGTATTTCCTTGTGAAATATTTAGCTTAAAAGTTGCATTGTTGTTTTTGACATTTTAAGTCAAACTAGATTTACTGTTGCTTTCTACTACCTGGTTATTATATAACATGTGCCATGTTTACCTGCTTGGGTCTGAGTATACCAGATGTGGTATTGTGAAAAGCGCGCTGGACTTGGAACCAGGAAGGGAAGAGCTGGATCTGAGGCTGTCTTCTGCCACTTACTAACTCTGCAACTTTGGGATCATAATTGAGACTCAGTTTTTCTCAGCTGTAAAATGCACTTAATAGTGCCTGTCACAGATGAAAGTTTGTGAAGGTTAAATGAGGTAAAACCTATGAAATAGCTTCAGACTGTACCTGGGACCCAGGAGCATTTAATAAAAGTTTGTTACCCACCGCCACCCCAAATACTGAATGTTGCCAGAAAATCTGTAAATGATTACATAATGTTTACACTTTTATAAGTGGGAACTGTATAGGTAGATATTATTCAAGTTCTGAACTTCTGATGTAGGAAACCCCCTTATGCAAATGGTTGGCTTCCCATTACAAAAACATCAGTAATAAGATAGTGGTTCAGACTCCCGCATCTAGAACCAGAGCCAGTGAGTTTGAATCATGGCCTATTTTACTAGCTAAGTGACCCTGAGCAAGTTATTCAACCTCTTTGTGTCTCAGTTTCCTCATCTGTAAAAGGATAATAATGAGGACAATAATGGCACCTACCTTATGGGATTGTCAGGATTAAACGAGAATGTGTGTTTATGTGGGTGCATGTACCAATACCTTGTACGGGTTTGCCACTGTTACTGATTAGTCCTCCTCTCTTCCCCTCCCTATGTAGACAGCCCAAAAGTCATTTGGAAATTCCCTGGAATCCCACCTCATGTCTTTTCTTATTGGGAGGCTCCTCTTAATATCCGTATATGTGCCTTTTCCCTCTGTCCTTGGTCTTTTCTTAGTTGTTTCATTTTTAATTCAGGCGTTCCTTTTCTCCTGTGTCACACATTTTCATCAGTCCTTCCTTTATACATTTCTTGCTTAGACATTTTGAAAAAAATCTTTTTGTTTTATGTGGAAACTGAACATTTTCTAATAATGACTGATAAACCCAGCTATGTGTTAAGGAGACTCTTATATCAAGGAAGTTGAAAACCCTATAGTCTCAAACAAATGAAAAAAATATATATAAACTGCCTTATAGTTTGTTGAATGTTTACTCTGTGCCAGACATTCAGATCAGTAAACTGAGGCCTAAGAATGGTTGAATAACATGTTTAAAGACACCTAGCTTTTAAGTGGGGGAACCTGGATTTGATCAGAGTCAGGCCTTACCTGGCCCTTGGTCTCAACATCTCTGGCACCACCTTGGGACTCTATCAGCACCTCTGATTAACCTCACTCTGTTTTTCCTCATGTTCCAGCTTTTGAGATGACAAAAATCACTCATGTTCTTTTTGTCTGCAGTAATATTTTCTGCTCTTTCGGCAGGGCACATGTATAGTGTTTCAGATACTTTATGTGATACATTGGTCTTTTATATGTTGGCTTGGAAACCTAGCCACATTTACAGCAGTGTGTGTGTGTGGGGGGAGAAGTGTGCCAACTTTCAAACAACCAACTGGGAATGAATTTTTAAAAAGGCAGAACTGTTTATAGGCAAAATAACTACTAGTGTATTTTGTTCGAGTGTGTTGCCTGCATTGGTATACTTTAAAGGTTTATGTATCATTCCCAAAGCAGGCACATTCTGGAATGTGTGCGCATTATTGCACTTACCTGCTTAACTGTCTGTCCTCATCCATCTGTTGCTGACCTTTCTGTAGTGAACCACTGCCATTGTGTTTGGTACTGGAACCCTGTGAGGAGACCTATTTGGTCCTCTTTAAAAATCAGTGGTTCTTTATACTTTTCTGTATGGTTGATATATTTTAATAAAAAAAAAGTCAATGGAGTAAGGATCAGGCAACATCGAAAGAGGAATATTGCCACACAATTGCCAACCTGATAAAATACTGCTTATGCTAGGTCGAATTGAGACACTGAAAGGTATTTGGGAGCCAGACACTTCTGAGAATACATATTGCTTTGACTATTGGGAGACAGGAAAGCAGTCAAACGAGTTTCTTCTTGGCTTGGAGTCTTGTTTACTTTTCTCAGGTTAGAACTGATAGCTCTAATGATTTTAAGAAGTTGTGGAGACAGGTCTGCTGTGAACCTGAATGTTTGGTTCTGAGTTTTATAGATTGTGTCTAATAAGTATTGTTTAAGGCTTATTAGCAAACAATTATAAAATCTTGTAACAACTTTAAGAGTCGGTTCCCAATTTTACAACGAGAAAAAGGAATCGGAGCACTTAAGTGACTTGCCCAAGACCTCTATGGGCCACCACTTTAGCGGGTTTTTTTTTTTTTTGCATAACACCATGTTGGATCTGTGATTGCATGATAAACGAATACAGAAGGTAGTTGCATATAGAATTTAGGAAGCTACTCATCTGTTCAAATAGTTCTGAGGAGGCTGAGATATATATAGGTAGGAGATTTAGAGGTTATTTAAGAGAAATTAGGATAATTTAGGATCTACCCATTACCTGGAATATTATGAAGGAGAGTGTCTCATGGGAGAAGAGAGATCAGGCTACTTGTGAGAGGTGTCCTGGGTGCCAGTCTGAGGGCTGGGCTGGGGGTGGCACTGAGCCCACATTGATGTTTTTTCTTAGGAACAAACTAATCAGCACAAGCTTAGTTTGTTCCTACAAAAGATAATACTTTGTTCCGGTTTCTAAAATTTCAATAATCTGTAAATCTTTAATAAAAATGTTTCCTTTAATGTTGACATTTACTCCTATGTTAAAGCTATTTTTACTTTTTTCCAGTCTTGGCCCATAATATATGAGTATGTACTGTATTAAGTAATTTTAATTATGCAGGTATACATATCTGTTGTCTTTTCTGACTTAAACCTTTTTATTCTATTATAGTAAAATCTTTGTAATAATCATTTGAATGGTATAGTATTTAGATAATATATTTATTTAGCTTAAATAAACCCCCTATTATAGAATATTTAAATTATTTCTATTTTTATGTATTACTATAGAGAACCTTTAAAAACATACAAATAGCATTTTTTTCTGTTACTACTTTATTAGCATAAATGTATAGATTAATTTATCAAAAGTGATAACCAATTTTGTGACTTCTAATATGTGATTCTGAAAAATTAAATGGAAACTTAGATCACAAATGGCCTTAACCATTGGCAGGAAGCTGCTCATTTCTTGACTATTGTACAGACAACCTGCTAGCTAATAATAACATGTCATATACTGACCATTATAATTATTTATTGGCAGATACAGTTTTCTTCAAATGAAAGGAATTGATTGCCTTTTGTTTTGATGCTTTTGTCATTAGAAAATGATAGTTTGTAAGTGCAGAGGAAGCCACAAATGTGAAAGGAAAAGAACTTTAGTTCGGGTCTAGGCTGATGAAATATCCTACTAAATGCAGTGTATTTTTGCATGACCAGTACGAGTGGGGGCCGCCTTTACATTTACATTAGTCAGATGTAAAATCATACAAGTTTGCTGGCTTCTCTAAAACATTCACATACTGCCCTTTGCTTAACTTTTTGTTACTTGGGAAATGGATTTTACTTTTGGTGTCTGGGCATTTTTCTGCTCAGCGGGGATATTTTCTAAGATGCCAGGACAGTCATTCTATAGTGCACATCTGAACATGTCACTGCCTTGCTTAAAATCCTTCACTTGCAGCCCTTTGCTGTTAGGATCGGGTCTGTCCAAACTCCTTAGCATGGGATAAAGAGCCCCTCGTGGTCTCCAGTCCTGCTTTCCTTCCACTCCCATTCTAGCCCTGCTGACTGTCTTTGGTTCTTAAATATGTCATGGTCAGTCTTACTTCTGGGTCTTGTTCTTTGATGCTGTCTTTGGCCCTTGCCACACTGGAAGCCCCAGAGGTTAGGGACCAAGTCTCTCTTGTTCATCCTCCTACTCCAGATTCAGGCCAGTGCCTGCTGTTGAGCAGATGGTCAGAAAAATACTGAACAAACAATGGCCAATGGTGAGAAGCTAAGTATGTGTTTGTCTTATGGAGGGCCTCGTTAATTGTTTGGCATTTTCTTTTTATGTCCTTCCTTTTGTCAGTAGAAAAGCCACTTTACAAAGCACATCTAGGCTAATTGGACCTTAATGGAGGAAACAGTTATATTAAGAACAACAACAATAAGAAAAGGTTGAGAGCTCATTACTGATCGAAAGGCATTCTCTTGTATAATTTTCATCTGATACTTGGAAATAAACAGTTTCAGAGAGGCGAAGCCATTTTTATCTTTTATCCCCAAACCCCATAACTCTTCCGCCCTGCCTTGTGACTGTGCTGCTCTTGGCTGGTTTTTGAGAACAGCACAGCCTGCAGGTATGATTGGTCTTGTGACGTGTCTTCCTGTTGCAGTCTGCTCCGCTCCGCTGCAGCTGCTCACTGTCCCCTCTGCTGCCCCGAGTTCCCCCGAGGCTTGGTCTTCAGGCCTGCTGCCTCTGGTCACTGCCAAGGCCCTACCACATGCTTAAGTTCCAGGTTACCTGCCTGCACTTCGTTCTTGCTGTCAGCACATGCTTGCTGTGGGGACGCAGTCTGAGGAAGTGATTCAGTCAAGGTATTTATGTCTGGAATAGGGCTCCTCAAAGCAGTCTAACCCTGACTTGGGCCTCTGAGGAGGGGTTTTGTTTCCTCTTTCTTTTTTTTACCTTTTTTCTTAAGTCTTAGAAAAGCTACAGGCTGTGAATTCAAAATAGTTGTAACCTTTTTTCGATTTTATATAAGAAAGACACATATTTTATGGAGTCTTCACTGATATGTTTGGTCTCTACAGACATAAGACACTTATATTCCCCTAAAGTGTTATTTTTGAGTTAGTTTTATTTATTCAAGCTGTGTTCAATAAGCAGTTAGTTTCATACGGAATGCTGTGTTAGCCATTCTTGTATTTCCTTTATGAGAAGTCGGGATATAAGCCTAATAATTGGCCCTTCCTAGGCAATCATTTGAAATTTGCTGTAGCTGCTGAACTGTAACTTAAATAATATATTTGCATTTTAGAAAAATGAAGAAATAAATGAAAATTTCATTACCTGGCACTCACAGATAAATGTTTTTGTTAATATTTTAATGTTCATGATTTAGAGTTTGTTTCATGCTTATGTGAACCTATAGATTAAAAGTTTTCAAGGAAATTGTAGAACATAATGCTCTTGTTATATGGACTTTTCACCAGTGACTCCCTGAAAATTTCCTTCCCACCCAGTAACTTTAGATTATGGTATCACAACTTTTTATGGTGCATAGTTTTCCATTGTATGGATGAAGTGAAAGTTTATTTACCTAATCCTCTACTGTGGGATCTATATATGTTGTTTGTTTATCCTTCTATAAATAATCTTGTTATAAACATCTTTGTGCCTCCATTTTTGTGCAATTTTCTGATTATATCCTTAGGGTGCTGGAAGTGGTATTGTTGTCTCAAAGTTTTTTTCAAATTTTAAGGTTTTGGATACTTATGCCATGATTTAAAAAGCACACACTGTACTTTAACAGAAACATCATAAATCTGCCCAGTTAGTTTTTTTAGGACAGTAAATTCTATAGATTACTTGGCGAATATGTAGTCCTGGGGACTGTGGGATGCCTGAGCAGTATTTTCTAACGGTTAGATTCCCCCCAAGCACCATAAACACTCCCGGCTGCCAGATTCCAAGATGTGCTCCGGAGGTGTGAAGTGGAAGCCACGTTAAGTGGCTGGAAGATAATGCTGTGGAAGAGACAAGCTTTGTCCTTTTCTGTTTACTGGGTGTGTTGCAGTGAGTTTTGAAAACTCTTCCAAGTAAAATAGGGTCGGCTTCCTTTCCCCTAATGATTAAAATGCTGGCTGCTACTCCTTCATGATGAAGAGAGAAGCCCAAAAGAAGTTTTATAGGATGCATCTTGTACTGATTAGTGGTTATAAAGATTTCACATAGATAGTATTCCTAGTGTTTTAAAGTTATTTTATTGGTTAGATCTGCTTTTGTAAAATCAGCAAGGCTAGCTTATCTTTTGAAAAGACATGTGACAACAAGCTTATAACTATACTTCTTGGAGAGTGCAGTTCACTTTTAAGATTTTGCTTCAGGCACCTCTGTGCAGCTTTATGGCACTTCTGTGTAGCCTCTCAGATTCTAGATAGGAAACTGGTTTGACATTAATTCCCAGCATGACAGCTTTTTAGATAACTTCTTTGCATTAAGCCAGACAAGTCTGCAGAACCTAGCACCAAGCTCAATACGTGAACTCCTTTTTCCATGCCTCCTGGTTCATACGAAAGTCAGTATACCTATTCAGTAAACATTTATTGATTTGGATTTAATAAGGTTAAAATTTTGTCAATAACTACTGAAATCCAAACCAAGGGAACCTGTAGTAAATGGAGCATTGCATCCAAGAACTGGGAAAGGGCAAAGTTCTTTATTTAAAGCATAAAGGATATCTGTGTTTTATCCTCCTCTCTTGTTCTTTGACTTAATTGTTAGACTGTTCCATCCCAAACCTCAATTTCAGGGTAATATTTAGGCAGTTTCTTCAGAAAGGAAAGAGAGTTATGCTTCAGAAAATTCGAAAACATATTTCTCAATCTGTCAGTTTTTACATAAACCTTTTATGCTTTGTGTATCTCTCCCTCTCCACATAATATAGCATAGATTTGCAAACAGATTGGCAAAGTTTTTTTTAAAAAAGAAAATGATTAATTTTCTGCTCATTTACCATGGTTAGTACCTTTATAAGTAGTGTATTAGTCTCCAGAGAGCCCTACTGTGCTGCCTGTGCCCAAAATGACATGTACTGTCCTTGAGTATCAGAACAGTCCATACTGGTTCTCCAGCAAATGGCCGGATTGCTTTTACATAGTCCTTTTCATCCCTCGTGAAGCATTGATAAATTCCTGTGGGAAATGTTACTGTGTCTTTTTCTTCCTGACAATCCAGATCCACATGTCTTCTTTATCCTTTATGTCAAAATATCTACTTCCATCCAAGATATATTGAATTTCATCATTCAAATATAAACATTTCTCATAAAACACCATAATCTTTTCTTCTAATTTGGTAGTTTATCTTTGCTTTTGGTTATTATGTTCATCCAGGAATAGTCGCTCTTTTTTTTTGATGTTATCTAATTCTGAATCATTCTCATGTTTGTGAGGAATCACCATGCTGACGCGGTTGCTCCAGGTCGACTGGGCTCCAATAGGTAGGGCTTCTCTGGGCGTCCGAGAATCCGTCCTGTAGATCACACTTCTACCATCTTCCCTGCCTCTCCTGGAGAATGCCCCAAAGTCCCAGGGGACACTGACTTAACTTCAGGCTCTCTGGTCTTTAGATTCAGACATTCCATTAACATAGAGAGTCAGGTACCTGAATTCGTGTTGGGGATCCGATAGTAACTGATTTTAAGACCTTGGTTAATTCAGTCACCTCATGCCTCTGAGCTTTGGTTTCTTCATCATTAAAATGAAGCTCCTTTGTGGGAGTTTGAATGTAACACCTGAAGCCCCCTTTCTAGCCCTAGTTTCTCTGATAGAAGGAGCAGTAGACTCTGAAAGGAGGCCAGTTCTTTTCATTCTAACCGTGGGAAATTTGAAATAATAATTGATTTAATTCACTTAATTTTTTGTCCTTAAAATATTTGATTGAGCAAGACAAATCATCTTTGTCTTATCTTTCATTTCTAATTATTGTCAGAATAATAAGTGAATAAGCCCCAATGAAAGCCCCAAGTGAAAGAATTTTTAGTAATATTGCTGCATTCTGTATTTAAGTGTTTCTCTAGAGTTAAGGAATGAATTGTTTTCTCAGATGTGGATGCAAGTTACAGTAAATTCTTGGTTCTTTTGAACCTTAGAGATGAATCATTTTGGGATAAATTTTCTAGATGGTGAGAGTTTACTCTTTTAATAACCATATTTTAAAAACTTTATTTTGGTGAAAAAGTTAAAAAATATATTTTTTTTGTTCTCACACTGAGGTAACTGGGTACAATTTATTTTTTCTTTGTCAGGTTCAGTTATGAATGTGAATTGCGCTGTGCACTTATGGAGCATAGCATAGATTGAAGTTGTAAGACCTGGGTTTAAGTTTTACCACTTGCTGACTCTGTTGCCTAGGAACAACAAACCCCTCTTAATCTCACTTCCCTCATTTTTTAAGAAATTGAGATAGAAAAACTTGATATAAAACAGGTTTTCCATAAATTACGGCTGTTATGATTATTATAATAGGGATTCTCTCCAGGGTCTATTGAGTTATGTGTTCTTGCGTTTCTGTGTCTGTGTGCACATGAATACACACCTAGTGTATTTGTTCCACACTAGCTTCAGGCTAGAATTCTTGCTGTGCTTTCCATTGTTTTTTTTGTCAGCTTACCTGTTTTTTCTTATTGAAGCTATCTGTGTGCGTGGGTGTAGGGCCTGTTCCCATGGGATTTACAGGCTTGTTGGCATCTAGTCACTTGTATTTTATACACAGCTCTAAGTGAGAAAGCCTGATAATGTGCAATGTTCGTGAATATACATAAACATATTTATTAATACACACACATATATATTTTTATAGATGGGATCTTGCTTTGTCACCAAGGCTGGAGTACAGTGATGCGATCATAGCTGACTGCAGTCTCAAACTCCTGGGCTCAAGTGAGCCTCCTGCCTCAGTCTGCCAGGTAGCTGGGACTACAGGTGTGCACCATACCTGGCCATTTGTGAATATTTAGATGAAATTTCTGCAGCATTTCCTTTAGTGAACTTAATATTTTATGTGTGCTCCAAAACTATGAAGCTTAACATTATTAAAACACTAGAGAATATGTGCATGCTGGTTTTTACTTAGAAAGGAGTAGTATTGAGCCATCCAGTTGGGGCACCAAAAAAACCAAGACTGACTTCCTGCTTTTATTGACTTGTGGGGCACACATACACTAGAGGTATGATACCAGCTGGATTTCAGCATGCAAACAGAAACCATGTGGTTTTCTGTGAGTTTTTTTTTTTTTTTTAAGCCCTGTATGGGAATTATATCCATGACTATGATTTTATGAATTACATATATACTGTGTGACCAGTATGTGTCCTGTATATACCTCACTTAATCTTTAAACAACTCTTGTATTGGATGGTATTATCTCCATTTAAAGATAAGGAAGCTAATATTTGGAGAAATTAAATACCTTGTTCATTTTATAAATGAGTAACTCTTGTCTGACTGCAAAGCTCATGCTTTTTACCACTGAGCCGTGCTATCTGCTAGCTCCAAGCTAGTGACTCTAAACTTATGCACACTGGGAAGCTCTTATGAACTTGGGTGGATGTATTGGAGTTGGGGTTGAGTAGATGTTTATACTTTTCCCCTTGTCCTCTGTAATGGATAGTAAACTGCCATTTGCTATTCACAGTAGCATGGTCACCCTTAGAGGTATGTATTGTGTTTATATGTCTACTTTCCTGCACAGATCTACTGCTTACAAAATCTTCTGACATCTTCCTGACTCTAGGCAAGAAGGTTGATGGCAGCCAGAACAGTGTGCCATGGGGACAAGGGTGTCTTTAGGGCAAAATATATTATCGACTTTCAGACAGTAGTTTTCCAAATGCAGTTGACCCAACCGAATCTCTGTGAAAAGAATGCTAGATGGATCTTCAGTTTAGTTCAATTAATTAAGTACTTTAATATTAATTAAATATTAAATTAATTATAACATTAAATAAGAATGGCAAGGGTAGGCAGAGGCCCATGGTTCTATTTTGGGGGCACTAGGTAGCATATTTTGAGACACCATAGTGCTGCCAACTACCTCTGCCCACACACCACATCCTTGTGTAGACGTAAAGTATTAAGAAGAGGGACTTCGTGAGGAAGCATTTATTTCTTAGTTTCTTCTTCAGTGAACTCGGCTTTTCCATGAGAAACATGAAAGTATATGGTTTGGTTTGGAGAAATAGTTTACTTGTTTCATTTAGAGCTGTTCCGGGCTTTATAAATGGTTCTAGTGTTGAGAGAAGCAGAGGAGATAAATAATTCTGGTGTTGAGGGAAGTGGAGTGGTAAAATCAAGCTGGGGCATGGCCATACGCCCAAGCCAATCAGATCATCTGTGTGCCTCCACATAAGGCTGACAGTCTTGGTCCAGGCCTTCACTTGGTTCATGTGATATCATGGAATCAAGAGTTCGGACAACTACAAATGTTCCTGGATATTTTTTCTAACGAGGCTTAGTTTATAGGCCAGGGAAAGATTCTGCTACTATCCCATTATTGCTGGGATGGTTGTTGAAAAGAGCTTTTCTATTATTAATGGACTAAGTGCTTAAAATCACATAGTACATCTAAAAGATGTTATTAAAGTTATTCTTTACTCTTTAAGTCATTATTTGTATCTGTGTATAATTGAACTTTTAAAAAAAGTTTTTTTCGGTCATGAAATTGTATTCTTTCTTAGCATAAAAGATTTTGACATTCTCTGTTTAAGAGACTTAAAGTGAGAGTAATTTAGTGCATCTTAGACAGTGTTGGGGTGATTGACGGGTAGGTTTCCTTGTTCCAAGGTTGCATATCAAGTATTTAGTTGAATCATTGATGGATCAGTTTGACCCAGCCTTAAGAATATACCTGAAAAACTTAAATAATAAGGGTTTTTGTTGTTGTTCCCTGATCAACTAAATCTAGTGCCTATTAACAAAAAAAAACCCTTTGTTTTGAAATAATTATAGATCTGCAGGCAGTTGCAAAGATAGTACAGTGAGTGCCTGTGTTGTATAATTGAACTTTAACTTAAGTGTTATGCTCTTTTCTCTCTAATTTTTAAAGGTTCTAGATTTATAGAAAAATTAGCAAAGATAGAAGATGCTCAATGTTGGGTCTCTGAAACTTGTTTTGGAACTAGTTTTCTGAATGACTCCAGGTAAAACTGGAATAACGGCTGAAGGTTCAGATGGTGCTTGTCAGGACTGTGACTGTGTGGTGAGCTTTAGGTGGTTTCCCAGGAAACCAGAAGTACGATTAGAAGGAGAGGAATGCTGTGGAGTTCTTTGGTGGCTTTGGCTTATGCCTTTTGAGCCTTTGAGCTTCATGTAAGTGTAGGTTTTGCAAATGGTGCTTTTAGCCCCGAAGCTACAGTTGTCAAAGTAACAGGTGGTGGCTGGGAGCCAGCTTGGCAGTTGAGCAGCTCCCCAAATAGCCGAGATTGCTCAGCCTACATAAGGTCCTGGAGATCAAACTAGGGGCGGGGAGGATCAACTCTATACAGATATTTGATCCTTTCTTTAAAACAGTCATTTGGAATATTTTCTATGAAATGTCTAAATTTTAGGCATTTAAGCTGATTTTAAAATGCATTGTTTTGCATTCTTTATTTTCTTTTCTTTTTTTTTGAGACAAAGTCTCACTCTGTCGCCCCAGCTAGAGAGCAGTGGTGTCATTATAGCTCACTACAACCTTAAACTCCTGGACTCAAGCAATCCTCCTGCCTTAGCCTCCCAAGTAGCTGGGAATAGGGATGTGTGCCACCATACCTGGCTAATTTTTTCTGTTTTTGACAGAGATGGGGTCTTACTCTTTTCAGGCTGGTCTTGACTCGAACTCTTGACCTCGAGTGATCCTCCCACCTCCCAGAGTGCTAGGATTATAGGCATGAGCCACTGCACCTGGCCATGCGTTCTTATTCATACATATTTGGTTTACACAAATAAAATTGCCATTTTTGTACACAAAAATGGTCAAATGTTCATAATTTCATATGGTTCCAACCTAATGTTTTCCGTCACATTGAACATTCTTATGAATGTGGAACAGGTGATGGGCAGGTGACATGAGGTGCCTCTCTTTGACTTCATGGGAAAAAGAACTTAATTTTCCCCTAAGAATGAATGAATTCTTCCACAATACAAGAGTTTTAGAAACTTTAAAAGGATATACCTTAAAGGTACCTGCCAGTTCCTATGTTACTGCGTTGGAGGGTGTACGGTGTCAAATTTTTATTTTTAAATACTAAATACTCTTACAGTCTTTGGCCCTGTGGAGTTGAGGGTAAAGGTAGAGACTTTTTGAGCCCAGTAATGAAGGTATAGCTGGTTATTGCTGTGGAAGAGGGCACTGAATTGTTTTGTAGAGTCCATTCCAACCTTAAAGCCTGTGGTTCTCCAATAAAGCCCCACCTCTCTTCTGTGTTGCTTAACCTCTTTGATATTGAGCATGTAAGGCAGGGGTCCTCAAACTTTTTAAACAGGGGGCCAGTTCACTGTCCCTCAGACTGTTGGAGGGCCGGACTATAGTTTAAAAAAAACTATGAACAAATTCCTGTGCACATTGCACATACCTTATTTTGAAGTAAAAAAACAAACGGACAAAAACACCCGCATGTGGCCCGCGGGCCGTAGTTTGAGGACACCTGATGTAAGGAAAGGAAGTGACTGAGGGAGTTTTATCTGGAAACTGCATGTTGGCTTCTTGCTTGCCGAATTCCATATTGACCCTGGTGGGATAAGTCTAGGACGCCTGGGAGACAAGGCTCCTCGTGAGCTTTGTGAAACGGGGAGAGGCAGGGGTGTGTCCCTGGGACTTATGTTTCTGGGACAGCTGTCCTAGGTATCCAGACTCACACAGGTCTGTTCTAAGACGGTCCTGCTGGATCCTGTTGGGTCATGCTCCAGCCTTTCTGGATTTATTTGTGCATCAGTTGCAGCTCCACCACATGCTGAACAAAATCGTAAAGACTCACACAGTGGCTTTCTGGGGACTTTCCCTCTTTTTCTCCCTTAGCGTCAGAGGTGAGCCGACACAGTTGCAAACAATTCTGTCGTAGCATCTCAGGTAGGCTCTCACTGCAGGAAAGGCTGGAAAAACAGCAAGTGCCTGCCAAGACTGAGATGACTTCTCATTTAGGCTGAGTAGGAGGAAAGAACAGGTTGTCAGAGACTCGGCGTAAAATGAATCATGATCAGTCTTTCTGGTTTCATCCTCTAATGGGCCGAGGAAGGGCAGAAATCTTTTTTGAAACTATTTTTCAGTACCCTCCCAATCTGGTGCTTTAGGTTTTAGTCACAGTGGACGTGAGATTGTTTGGTGGGGTCATCCCCAAGGATGTCGGATACGTCTGCATTCTCATTCCCATTGTTAGAGGGGAATCAAGGGAGAAGCTCCCTCATTCCACTTTTAGGGGGAGTGGAGGTGCATATACCCATGGCTAGAAATAGATTGGTCGTCAAGTAAGTAGATTTTATTAGTTGGTCATGAATCTTCCTGCAAACTGCTATGGCCTTGGGAACTGTGGATGGTCCTGCTAGAGGACATTTCATCTGATGGGCACCTGCTGTGTTCTAGGCACTGACTGTGAGAAACAAAAATGAATAAAATACAGCTTCAGCCCCCAGTATAGTCTGATGGGTGATATTATAACAGAAAGCCAGCTAAGGTTGTAATTAATGTGTTTAACAGAGTATTGTGGAGGCAGAGAGAGGAGAGTGACTACATTTGGCTCAAGAAGTCAGGAAGACTTCTCGGGGAAGATGAGGTATTTGACCTGGACTTTGAGAGGATGAACCAGAATACTTTAGTTCCAATAGATGGGAGAGTTTTCAGAGAAAGCTCAGGAGGACAGAGCCTTGGGAACAGTCAGGGTTGAGGGGCACGCATGTGGGTCCACAGTCCAAGGTCCCTACCCGTCTCGTTTTGTAACTAGAAGGCCCAGCTCTCCCTTTGCTGTTGTTTCTTCCTTACTGCTCTGTGCACTCATCATGCTGAGTCACTACAGCTTCTCTTTGCAGTGATGCCAGGTACTGCCAGTGAGAAAACAGCCCAGCTCTTCACTGCCCAGTTCCCCTGGTGTGGCTTCCCCCACCCTCTGCTCGCCCCTTCTCAAAGCTGGGACAAGAGGTTCTTACAACCTTAAAAAGGAGCTTCATATGCAGTGCCTTTGTGTCATTTATTTCATCATTTGTTGAGCAAGCTTCCTAGGACCAGAGCTGGAGGACATTTGAAAGATGCCTCCTGGAATCTCGCTGAAACTCCTCCTCACTAATCCCAGTTGGTGACCAGGAACAGGACTGCTTTTGGTCCTTTCCTCTCTTTCCATGTATTTTCTGGCTTCCTAAGAAAACCCCATCCCTTCCTGGGTTTTCTCAGCATTTATCTTCCCTCTAATTTCATACTCCTAATGGCGTCTGGGTTGCTTTCTGCCGGCTCCTTAATTCCAGAGGTGGACCTGAGTTAGGCCATTGGCTGTGTCTTTTAGTGTGTTTGTATTACTTGAATTCATATTCACATAGTAATTGTACACTCTGTAGTGCTTGAAAATCCTAAAGACCAAAGCAGGTTTGAATGATTCAAAGTTAGTCACTTCATTATGAAACATTGAGAGTCTAAAGGCAAACCAAGGATTCTTTGAAAGCAAAAACTGTTTTTAGAGCAGCATGTTTGATGAAGCAAATAGTTTGCATTTTGTGGTACTAGAAATACGTTATTCCCTTTTTATACCCTGTATCATGCTCTGTAGTTGGAGACGTGCAGATCCCTTGAAGTGAATTCCAGCACCACGATTTTGTAGAGACAGTTGATGTGGTAGAGCTTCCCGAGTAGCATGGATTGCTGGCAGAAAGGATGCAGAGGGAGGCAGGTAATGCCCGGGAGGCAGGTAAGGTCCCAGGGCATCATGAAAACATATATGAATGGCCTTTTGGAACCCTGCTTTTAGGCAGTGTTGTGCAAGTCCCTCAGAAATTTCTTCACTTCTCCTGGAAACATGTACAAGATACGTCACTCTTAGGCAAAGATTACTCAGGGGCTGAAAAATGCTGCACTCATGAATAGTTCTGCTGAGCTGGAGACTGGTCACATCTAATGTCTGGATGGTGGCCATTGTTATTAAAAATAGCTTAGAAGTTCAAGGCAGAGGGATGGGAGCCCTGTATTCTCTTCCCAGTCTTACTAGCTGTGGAGCTTTGAGTAAAACTGAACTTCTTTGCACCTTGGTTTGCTCATCTGTAAATTGGGCTAACTGTGGCATCCACTTTTCAGGATGGTATAGGATTAAATGAGTACCGTGTTTGGTATGATGCCTGATACACACAGCTAACACTGATGTAGTGTTTACTGGTATTTGTTATTTTTCTTGTTATGACTGCCCTTTCCTATTTGAGATTTCCCTGAGATTCTGTACTCATTTAAAAAGCATAACTTGGCTGGGCATGGTCACAGTGGCTGATACCTGTAATCCTAGCACTCTGGGAGGCCAAGGCAGGAGGATTGCTTGAGGTCAGGAGTTCGTGACCAGCCAGAGCAAAAGTGAGACCCCCGTCTCTACCAAAAATAGAAAAATTAGCCAGGTGTGGTGGTGCGTGTCTGTAGTCCCAGCTACTTGGGAGGCTGAGGCAGGAGGATTCCTTGAGCCCAGGAGTTTGAGGTTGCAGTGAGCTATGATGATGGCACTGCACTCTACCCAGGGCGACAGGGAGACTCTGTTTCAAAAGAATAAATAAACACATAAATAAAAAGCATAATTCTTTTTGTTGCTTTTGTTCTCATTAGCAGTGGCTTAAGAATTTTTACTGGGTGAAAGAAGCTTTGTTTTGTGGTAATTTCCTTAATTCCCTTGCCTTTGCCCCTAGCTGGTGCAGTGGGGAGGACAGTGCAGAGTCAGAAGTCAGTGGGGATGGGAGATCGTCCTAGGCAGAGGTGGGTGCTGGCTGCAGCTACCCAGTGCCCTCTGAGTTATTTGATGATGAAATGGATGATTATTCCATTTTGTCAATTTTAAAAATGCCGTAACATTAGTATGGGAACTTTCTGTGCTATCTTTATGGATTCTGTGAATCTAAAATTATTTCACAATGAAAAGTAAGAGAAAAGCTCCAGCAGCAAAGCTGGCATGTAGCACCAGGCCTGACGCGGAGTAGATGCTTAATAAATGTTCATTAAATGCAAGAGTGAGTAAGTTAGGTTTGAAGCTGATGCTGACACTAGCTAGGTGACCTTTGTCTAAATTATTTCTTTTATAGAACTTAGTTTTATTATTTATATAGTCCAGTAATATCTAGCTCACAGCATTGGTGTGAGCATTAAATGAGATGTAAAAAACATTATCAGAGGATCCAGTATAGAGTAAGTACTCTAAAATGTAGCTGCTATTATTAAAGATAATGTGGGCATTCTATGGTTTGAATATTTCTGTTTTTTTTTTAAAAGCCAATATCCATCTTTTAAAATACATTTAGGTTGCTTTCAATTTTAATAGACACACACACACACACACACACACACGTATATCTAGATCTCTGTATGCGTATATTATCTATTAGGTTAAGTTTCTGGGAATCACATGGGTTCTTGTTTTTTAGATCTTTTTACCAGATTGATTGCCTCCCGGTAGTTTCTAACAGTTTACCATTCCTCACAGCAGTGTGAAGAACAGAGTTTTGATAGGCAGAGATGGGAGGGTAGGGGAGAGGAAGTAGCTCCTATACAAAAGGGGTGTCTTATTTACGCTGAAGTTAAAGGTTGATGGCCCCCTGAATGCTGGTCTGAGCTCCTAGAGGATGATCTCCTAGGAGCCTGGTGATCACTAGGGAACAAACCAGTCAGCCTTGAGCCAAATGGCTGGGTGTCCCACTGCTGTGGTTGGGGTGGACAGAATAGCTTTCACCCTGTGGCTTGGGGAAGTGGGGACTTGGCTCATTGGCACCCAGGGTAGACAGCTGCCGACTTCAGGTAGAACAGGGGCGTGGAAAGGGAATATATTTGCTTACTAGGGCCTCACTTCCCTGGGAGTTGTAGTCTGGGTGAAGTGCGGGTGAAGCAGGTGGGAGTGGGAAGGTAATCCAGGCTTAAGTAGAAACTGCCTTCCTCTGCGCATGTGAGAACTTGAAGAGAACTTTGAGGGAATCTGGCATGGTGGTTTTTGATTCTTTTTGAAACCAAGGAACATTATTCCAAATCAAATCTCACATGAAACCTCAATGTACTAAAGATATACTTTTATAAGTTCAGATTTATAAATACCACACCATTTGCTTATGGTAAAGTCAAGAGAACAATGAAGCTTTTAAGTTGGATTCTGAATAGGCAGCCCCAGTCATCTGCCGTTTTCATTACCCAGATTACTTCTGAATCTAATTTTGTTTAAAATATAGAAAAGTTTGATTTCCATGGGTAAATAATTACATATAAGAATAGTTTTCTAACACCTTGCAATTTCAGGATACTCGTTAATTAAATTGATTCCAAAACTTGAAAAATAAATAAGTGGAACTTTGATCTCAAAGGAGAATCAAACTGTTTAACAAGCGCTTTCATTCTCTTATCACAAAACACAAGACAGATGACAATGTGTGCTCATTCTTTTATTACTGTGCAACCTGTTATGAATTCATTTGTTTTTGCACAACTGACTAGTCCCCTGTGATAAGAGCATGAGCCAGCAGATGTGCCTGAAATTTGCCTGGCATTTAATTGAACATGCTGCAAGTGCGCTGTAGCAGTATACTTGCTTGAACGATTTTAAGGGAGCAGACAAGTGCAGGCCTGAATTTTAAGAGTTCCGACTTCTTTCAGAATCAATGACATATTTATAAGATACTCAAATATAACATAAGCTTAGAACTGGCAAGAGCAGCTTTATTCTGAGATCTGCAGAAAGACAATGTGAACACATTGGTGATCTTCCGTGGATTCAAATTTCCTATAAAATTTGAATTTGTAGGGGTTCATTGTAATTTCAAAAATTGTTAAAATATTAAGAATGAAATTTGAATGATTTTTTGGGGGGGTGCAGAATTTTGTAGCACTCACAATCTTTTGGCTCCTCAGAATACAGCTTGAAAATCCTGATCTGTTACACACTGACAGCTTCCTTCATTTCCTAAATGATGAAATTAAGGCCTAGTGGGGAAAAGTGACTTTCCAAAGGACAGCCTGAAGGTTACTGGAAAAGCCGAAAGGAGGGATACTCAGGGCTCTTTACGCTTCTCTAGCTGTTTTTCTCTACTGAACAGTTAGGTCCTAAGGAGCTAGGAAGCTGGGCACTTAAGTGGCATCCACCCCTTAGTTTTGTGTGTGCATGTGTGTGCATGAATGCACTCTTGTGTACCCACTCACACACTAGAGCTGGCTTCAGGGAAAAGGAGAAGTAAATGAAGTTTGGGGTCTCCAGCCTGGGCCTACCCTTCCTGGTAGTACTCTTTGTTCTAGAGCCTTTCTTACCAGCTTTTGTTGCATGGAAACTTAATCTATTCAGGTCCCAACTTTCAGACTTCCCTGCTCTGACAAGTAATGGTAACTAATATGATAAACTGGTCTGAGTTAAAAGGTGACACTGAACTACTACCCTTCCTTGATTTTGTATTATCATAAGCATCTAATGGTATAGAATGCTTTCACCCCAAGTGGCTGTTTTAGGGACACTGGGATGTTTGGGGGTGGGGGCTGTGTTCTTAATAGTCAGTGTTTTTGTGTATTTTTTTTTTTTTTTTTTTTTTTTTTTTTTTTTTTTTTTTAGAGACGGGGTCTCGCTCTTGGTCAGGCTGGTTTCGAACTCCTGACCTTGAGCTATCCACCCGCCTCGGCCTCCCAGAGTGCTAGGATTACAGGCGTGAGCCACCGCGCCCGGCCCTAATAGTCAGTGTTTTTTATGCTGTTAAAGAACCATGGTGTAGAAATCCAGCCTTAAGAAATAAGACTGACCCTACTTAGGGCTGCTGCTTGTATATTGCTCCTGTGAGAATTAGAAAACGGCGCCTTGTTTGTGTGGGGCAGCCCTGTTCCAGGGAGTGTGGCCTGGCTACTATTAACATTAATAAAAGGCAGGCTGGATTTCAGCCATCACTCCCTCACCTCAGTCAGCTGTTCTTGGCAGTGCACAACCTGCTCAACCATACACTGTAGTCCTGATCCTGTTTACTATCTTCCAGCCAAATACGTTGACTTTTTATTGTTTTGCATTATCAAGAGAGCATACAGATTTGCTCATTGTGGGTGCTTAGTAGATGTTTGAGTTGACTGATAATTCGGAGTTGACCAAATAGAGAAAATGGCACCTTGCAGGGTAACAACTGTTCCCATAGCAGCAGTGACTATCCATGTATTAATTTAAAGATTCTGTAATTCATTCATTTATTAATTCAACAGATTTTTCTTACATGCTTCCTGTGTAGAGGGAGGAAGGGTACCAGGCTACAAAGAGCACCATCTTTGGAGTAAAATCTGGGTTTGAAATTCATCTCTTCTGTTAACTATGTGTGTGATATTTGGCAAATTAGTAAACCTTTCTGAACCTCATTTATTCATTCATTTACCCATTTATTCAACAGATATTTATTGGGCATTGATTATATTCCAGGCCCTTGACTGGCTGAAGATACAGTGACGAGGGAGACAGACATGGTCCATTCCCTCATCTCTTGTGAGGGAGTGGGCACAAAACAAATGCACAGGCCAGTAAGTTAACAGAATTCTAGGCTGTGATAAGTGCTCTGAGGAGAAGAAACAAGGATGTGGTAAGATTAATAGCAGCTGAGAAGGAGGAAGGGGCCCTGGAGACCAGGCTGGATAGACAGGCTCTTCCGTAATAGGACTGTCAGGGACCATCCCTTGGAGGCAAGCACATAGTCAGACCCAAAGGACGGTAAGGAGCAGGTGCACAAAGAGCAGTGGAGCCTGAAGAATTAGTCTGGACAAAGGTGGGAAAGAGTTTGGTATGTTTGAGGACATAAAAGTATGAACTTAGGGCATGATGGGAGATGAGGTTGGAGACAGTGATGATATAGCAATACCAAACATTTGTGTAGTCCGTATTATTTGCCAGATACTGTGCTGAGTTCCTTCCCATACATGAACTCTTTTAATGCTGACAAAAATCCTGTTAGGTATATGCATTATCATTGTTTCACAGATGAGGAAACAGAGGCAGAAAGGGGTAAATAATTTACCCAGGATTTCCCAGCTGGTAAGTGGTAGAGCCAGGCTTCAAACACAGGCAGTCTGGTTCCAGACTCTGCTCATATCCGCTCTGCTGCAGTGCTGGTGGAGGCTGTGGCATGCCAGGCCTCAGTTTCTTTATTAGTACAATGGAGCTAATATATGGACTAAACAAAATAATGTATATGGAGTGGCTGACGTGTCAGTAGGCATTCATTAAGTGGACCTTATATCTAGTGGTGGTGGTGGCTGTGGTCATCGCTCTGGGAGGATACGGGGATAAGTAGGGAAATAACGGTCTAGGGAAGGGCCATGTGTACTGAAAACTATGCTGCAAAGAGTGGGGTAAGGGCCCCTAGGAAAGTGTGCACACAGTGTCATGAAGGCTCTGAAGTGGGCTCAGTTCCTTCCACTGGGCAGTGAGGAGCCTGGGGCGAGGGAGAGGGGACCTTACTGTGAAGCCTTGAAAGGTGGGCAGGTTTCACACATAAGGAGCAGGTAGGAGGAGCATTTCTTCCAAGCTGTCAGGCGATCAAAGATCTAGTGTGTGCTCAGAGGCTGGAAAGTAGGGTGTGCCGGCAGCAGCGCTGGCCATTCCAAGGAGAGAGCGGGGAACCTGATAATGACAGTGAAGGTAGGTTGGAACCAGCAGTCAGTGGGGCTTGATGCCATTCTGAAGCTTTGGGTCTTTGTGCATCAGGGAATGTGTGGTCCTGGTTGGTTTAAAGATCTACTTTGGGAATCTTCCCAAGTCCCTGTGACTCTGGCTGAGCAAGGGAGGAATTTTTTTGTTTTGGCTTTTATTTGACATGCCATCTGGCATCTACCTAGAGGTGTCTGCCTACCCGCTGGGTCCATGCAGAGGAGAGAGGTACCACCCTAGTAGGAGGCTTTATTACCACACTCCTCCAGACAGGTGGTTTTGCAGGCGGTTGCAGACAGATTGTTAGCACAAGCTTGGAGCTAGATAGACCTGGGCTGTAATCTGGGCTCTGTTAACAACTTTTGACTTTGGGCCTTGTGTTTGGGCCTCATTGAGCTCCCTGTAAAGTAGGGATTTATACCATGTCATATTGCTGTGGGAAGATCAAATAAGCACGTAGCACTATGAGCCTAAAGTGCATAGTAAGATGATAGTAGTGGGAATTGCTGGATTGCATGGTGTGGAAGGCTCTAGATACCCACAGGAAGTCAGTTTGAACTTACTAGTTTTCTTCTCCCATTTTTGAGGTTAGGAACCCTGATCAGTTAGCAGGACTTATTCGAGCTGTGTTGAGGTGGATTTTAAAGCTATTCCTGGGCTCAGTGGGATATCACGCCATGATATATATTTTTGTTGTTGTTTTATTATTTTTCTTCAAAGCTTTATTTTTTTTAGGGCAGTTTTAGGTTTAAGAGCAAAATTAAGAGGAAGGTATAGGCCCCACATATATGCATAGCCTCTCTCATTGTCAGCACCCCCACCCAGAGTGGTACGTTTGTTACAACTGATGAACCTACGCTGATACGTCATAAGCACCCAAAGCCCATGGTTTACACTAGGGTTCACTTTGGGCGTGGTACATTCTGTGGGTTTGGACAAATGTATAATGACATGTATCCATCATCATTGTATCATGCAGAGTATTTTCACTGCCCTAAAAATCCTCTGTGTTTTGCCTGTTCAGCCCCTGCCCCTATGTGTATTTGCTGTCCTGGTATTAGGCCATCATTATGGGGTAGGAATAAAAGCATCTTATCAAGTGTTTCTGATTGTAAGTGAAATATCTGCAGTTCTACATTCCAGCCCAGTAGATGTCATTTTTCTATGGATTGAAAATGTTGACTGCTTTTCTGCTACCTCAAAACAAATGGAGGAACAACTTTACAAGAACCACCACCCAGTTCCTCAAACTTATTGAACACCTACTTAGGCAAGCATAGTTCTAAGGTCAGTGCATGAAATACAGAGACAATAAGACTCCACTTGGCTTCATAGCAGTGCTCGGCTGGCACAGTGATTTTCTGTGGGCCCTTGCTGGTTGTCCCACTGATGGTGGTTGGGCACCTTTGGTATTTAGAGGGTATGGCCAGGAATACAAGAATCCTATAATGTGCATAGGAACAGTCCTGTGCAAAGAAGAATTTTTCAATAGCCTACAGACTTTAAAATGTCTCTCCAGCCATTCCTGTAGGGGAATACCGGGTTTGTAGTTTTCTTAGCCTAGAACCTAATTCCATTTTATATAAAGTACTTTTTGTATCATTTTGATAAGCCCTGCATTTTCTAGGAATGCGACTACTATATAAATTGGTATACTATATAAAATACTATACTATTTTGTGTTATTTTGCTGTAACTTCGCCAAAAGCTGTTTACCATTTTTGTAAATTGTTTACCAATGTTGGTATGCTTGTGTTTGCATTGCCAGGAAGAATATGCCGGTATCTGTCTGCATTTATAGTTATTACATCCGTGGTTATTCTGTTAATACTATTGATGCAAGTATTAGATTGCTTCGTTATGTCTTCTAGTGTACTCTTGACAGAGCAATTATATGTTTAATTACATATAATTTACAAATTTTATTTTTGATTTTCATTTCTGGTAGTAAAGGGAGAACCATTGGTTTAACACATTGGAACCATGTCATTTAGCCCTGGCAAAGTGCATAGATATCTGTTGGAAGAGTTTAAGTTTTGTTTGATTTTAAGTCATGCTTTGTGTGGCCTTCATTCTAAACTTATTTGAATAGAGAGTTGTTTTTAGCTGATGCTTTTATAGTTGTAGAAAATGGGAGTATGTGAATGGATATGAAGTGGTTAGAGTGGTTTAGTCACAGCACCCTGGGCCTGAGAATCTTAGCCTGAGGGACTCTAATTTGTGACACATTCACCACAGCCAGCCAATGGGAGTGTCCCCATGTGATCTGAACCAAAGTGGTTTTGGAGAGTGTCAGAATGTTGGCAGTTAACATCATCTGTTACTGTTCAAGGGTGATTTTTGCATTTTCAAGCTTCCACAATTCTAATGAATTCTTGCAATCACTTGCAGTCTAGGCGTAGTTTATAATGAGCTAGAACAGTGAAGGGGGCAGCGAGGCTGGAAGTTAGAGGAACAATGAACCTTTCCACTTGAGGCCTTAAACGGATCGACGTTAGGACCAGCAAGCAGTGATCCTGGAAACCCAATAAAATGTTTAATAATGTGCTAATTATGTTATGTGTCAGTCTCTGTAGGCTGAAGTTGGTGGAGCTAGGTGGTGGAGGAGGAGGTTGGATTGGTATGAGACTGAAGGGTGGTGAGTAGAATATGAAAAAGCTGTAATTATTTTCCATCCTGAATATCCATGTTGTTATTACCCATGCAGTCACATTGCCTGGTTTTCCAAACTTATATTGATAGTAGTCAGTAAGTATCTTTTACTAAGTACCTAATTTATGGTTTCCACTGTGCTTGGTCTTTGACAACAGTTAGATGAGAGGGCACTGGTATTAGATACTCGGAAACTTGAGCCTCAGGAACTCAAGTGCCCGGACCACACAGCTCATAAGTGGCATAGCCAGGATTTAAGTTCAGGTTTGAGTGATATCAAAACCACTCCTTAAGCTCTTTCCGTATCTTTGTTCTAGAGATGGTGATCATGATTAGCTTGTTTACTCACCATTTTCTACCCAGATTATAAGGCAGATCTCATTTGGCCCAAGACTTGGAGATTTGTTTTAAGTTTTTGATGTGTAATCTATGATTGTATTTAAATGAGGGGTGGTTAGAAAGTTCCAGCCCGTTAATAATTTGGTAACTTAAAGCATTAGACAAGCATGGTTAACCAAAAACCTAAATCATACCAAATGTTTGAAGTGGTGAAGGGGAGGGGAGATTTTTATACTGTTGCTAGCCAGCTTTAAGAAATGTGTTTGTAAACTGAGAAGTCTAGGTGAGTGACATTTGTACTACTCATGTTTGACTGGCTTTGGAGATTCCCCCTCTGTGACTTCTTGTAAGTTTGGCTTGATAAACTGACAGGGGATTCCGGCCCTTACTGTGTTGTTAATGGTAAGGATACAGAGTGAATTTCCATACCTCCGACTGTCTTATGGTTAATTGTACCTGCCAATGAAATTATCAGGCTAATGAAACAAATCTTGTTTTTATACAGGGATGGTCTGATTAGTTGTTTTTAAGGAACTAACTGGAGAGGATGTTTAATGGTGGGTTTTTTCTTTTTTCCTTCTTAAAAACAATCAAGAACTAATACCACCTTTGGCTGCTTAGGGAATTTTTTTGTCACTGAAAGGATTGCTGAAAGCCCTATTTCACAGGAAGGATTGCCAAATACCTCAATATGTACTTGTAGGGAGAAGATTGAAGGCCATGCTGCTCCACACTGCCTGTGCAGCTCTGTGACCAAGGCCAGTTACTTAAGCTCTCTTTGCTGCCATTGACCCAAGTCATGCTATAGTTAGTAATTTCTCTTCTGAGGGCAGATTTCAAGAATTGTCTTCTTAGTTGGAAAGGGAAGAGGGAATACATCTGGAGTCAAGTCCAAAGAGGGAGGCTATCTCGGTTCCTGTTCTAGTTGGCCCCCGTTTACCCCTGGGATTTCTGTCCTGGCCTCTCCTCCCTCGAGGAGGGAGGTTTCTAAGGTTGCCCTTCGAGGTTTCTAAGGTTGTCCTGACCCACTTTGTGAGGGACAAGAAAGAAAGGTAAAGGGAGTGAACGAGATTGGATTTAGCCACAGATCTGTCACTGGGCCTGGTTCAGATTTTGGCTCCCGTACTTCCCTGTTCTTTATGGAAATAGACAGGATCCACCTATTGATGATGTTAACGACAGGGACAAGTGAGGGGTAGTAGCACCGTTATGGACTGGCTTTCCTTAGCTGACATATTCTTAGAAGGAGTTAACAGCTCCAGCAACCCACAGTACAAAGGGAATAGGAAAGGGAGAGGGAAGCTACGGTGTTTAGAAAATGTTGAACTACTCCTGTAAGTAAAATCACAAGAACTTCCAACAGATTTCATTTCAGTCACTTATTTTCTTATCCCAAGGGCACAAACCAATTTGGTGAGAAGAGCCAGTTTTTGGTTTTAGATGATCTGGGTGCAGTTTCAGGGTGCAGTTACCACTTGCTAGCTATGTAATCTTGGGTGAGTCACTTAAATTCTCTGAACCTGTGTTTCTTCATCTGTAAAATGGGTAGGATAACATCTTCCCTAAGCACTCTAGCAGGTCACTGAGAATCAGGTTAATAGATGTGCAAGTGCTTTGTAAACTTCAAAGGGCTGTGTCAGCTGAAGGGTAATTGTTAATGCTTTCAGGTATCAATAGCCTTGGTGGTCGTGGAGAGGGAGATGAGGGAGTCATATTTTTGACAGCTGACGGAGGTCCTGTAATCCAAAGCTCAGAAATCCTCACTTAGGTTTTTTTTCCTACGGTAGCAGTCCTGTGCTGAATTTTGGAGTGTGGTCAGAAACACATGCTATACTTATTAACAGGCTTTGGCACTCTGTGATGTGAGATTACTGGCACAGAAGACAAAATGATAAAGGAACATGTCATTATATTCAGATGTGTGAGTCATGCACATTTGTGAGTTACTTTAAAAAATGGAATCATAATAGAAATGAGCATGGGTTCAACTTACATTATTTCTCTTGGCTTTAGCAGTTTTCAGGTTAAAAGTCATTGGATACATTTAACTGTCTTAAAGCATAGCATTTACAAAAAGTTTTTAGAACTTGGGCTCTGTGTAAAATCACCTGAGTTTGAAACTGTGTCTCTTATTTTCCCTACCAGTTGGATATTAGAGACAGTTTTGCACTGAACATGTCCCCGTGTACTGCTCTGACACTTAGTGAATCAGAAAGCAGGGAGATGTGGACTCCTGCCATCCTGTTGGCTTTCAAGGAGCTTCATTGTCATTTATTCTGCCCGCCTGTTTTGTGGTAGAGGGAAAGCTGAGGGCCAGAGGGGTTCCCTAACTTGTCTAAGACCCAGAGCTAGATTCTGGCAGAGGCAGGCTTAGGACTCAGTCAGTCCACATCCTGCTGATGACATGGGGGTAGGCTCCACCAAGATCCAGTCACTGTGCTCGATGGGAAGGCTCCCACTGCCATCATTTATTCCACCTAAATTGCAGTGCCTTTGGTGTATGCCACTTCCCCCTGGTTTAGTCCTTTTCAGACTTGGAAACAATGTTCAAGGATTATCCTTAATACCAAACCTCTTTATGCTTAAAAATCTTGCTTGATTCATTTAACCAAGAATGATCATAATGAATTTTACCTTTCCATATAGGGCTACTTTTCCATTAATTATTGTGGTCATATTTGTCACTCTTCTTAGTACTTTTTTCATCTGGTGGTGGTATTTGTTGAGAGACATTTGAGTTGTTACTCTTTGCCAGGCTCTGTGCTAGGCAGGTGCTGGAGGTGGGAAGGCACTGAGTGATGTAAGGATGTCATCTGAGAACCTGACTCTCTCCTGAGAGAATCTGGTGTGTTAGCCAGGCCCCACCCCGTGTGATTTAGGACCATCATTGCTTTTATAGTAGATAATGGAAGGCTGAAAGAGGGAACGACTCATTAGGAAAAGTAATGCTTTTGTTCATTTCTGTTCTCAACCTAGCTAAGGAAGCATCTATTACCAGTAAATAATGACACAAACTGGCAAATGATTAAAGTCAAGGACATTATTGCCTAGGCAGAGCTTTTGAAGGTTGCTGCCATTTGAGGTGGTCTTTAAAGAAGCATATATTTGTTAACTGCAGAGGATAAGGTAATTGATAATTAATGCATATGTACCAAGGATCTCCCATTGTATTAGGGATTTTAAATATATTAGCTTGTTTAATCTTCTCAGGAGTGGACTTTTTAGGTTGAAAAATATATCAACATACAGAAGACTATGTAAAACATATGTATATGGTTAGAGAAAAATGCCCATGTACTCACTATTCAGGTTAAGAAAGAGAACATTACCAGTATCTTAGACGTCACCAGGTGTCCCCTTCCACTGCACTACCCTCAGAGGTAACAACCACCCCACGTTTGTGCTAATCATTCCCTTCCTTCCAGTGTATCTGTCCTTAAAGCAAGCACAAATGTGGGTGTGTAAGGGGCAGTGTTGCCATCACTAGATGAAGGCTCTCAGGAAAAGAGCTTCATGGTCCTAGATTGAACTCATTACCCCCAGATCTGAATAGAAACCCTCCGTCAAGTCAGGATCCAGAGTTGAGAGGTTTGAGGGACCCTTTTGGGGAAAGGTCATGAGTGAGTTGGGGGGAACCGAGCTCCTCACCGTTGGCGGTGTCTGGTGGACTGCAGTGGGTCCACCAGTTGGGGACCTGGAAGAAGCATAGTCAAGGGGAGAGAGCTGCCACATGTTTCAGTTCTGCTTCTAAGCTTACCCTGGCTATGTGAAGCTCTCGGGAGCAGGCCAAAACTGAATACTTCTCTGGGGATGAAATGGCCTTACGCTGATTCAGGCAGTAGGGCACAGAGAGAGGGGAGAACAAAAACTTCATCAGTTTGTGATTAAGAAAAGCCAAATTCAGTTAGGAATCTGTTCCTGGCTCACCAGGCATTGCGGCCCTCGGTGCAGTCTGGGGGGGTCTTGCCGATGACAGCCCTCCACACAGCCGTTTCTGGAGTTGCATTGCCCAATTCGGGACCCGTCATCCTCGGAGGCCGGCCACAGCTCTCATCTCGAGATCTCCCGGTTCCGTCTCCGTTTACTTCCCCTTCGTTTAGTTTTTATTTCCAGTGTTGGAGCATGTCTGCTGCTAGCTTCTGGAGGGGGCATAGCAGGTAGATTTCTTGAGGTCTTTGATGTCTGAATCTGCCCTGATTCCGCCTTCATACTCTATTGATACTTTGGCTGGTGACAGACTTCTGGGTTGGAAATTGTGTCCCTTTGGAGTTTTGAAGACCTTGGTCGATTGTTTCCTTGCTTCAGTGCAACTGTTAAAAAGCCTGAACACATTCTCAGTCCTTGATCTTTTGAATGTGTCCAGGTTTATTCTCTTTTGGAAGCTTGTAGACTCTTCTGTTGTTTCTAGTGTTCTGCAGTTGCCCAGGTATGCCCGGACCAGGTGGTTTTCATCATGTTGGTGGGCCTCTTCAGCCTGACAGCTGTGGCGTTCGGTTCTGGAAAATCTTTCTTAAATGGTTTGGCTGATGCTTTTCTCCCCTCCATTTTCTCTGTCTTTAGGAACTTCTTTTAGGAGTTTCTTTAGTAACTCAGATGTGTGACCATTTGTATTGGCCCTCTTAATTTCTTATCTTTTTTCCCCCTATTTTCAAACTGTTCTTTTTTAAAGCTATTTGCTAAATTTTATCTTCCAACTTTTCTGTTGAGCCTTTAAAAATTAAGATATAATTTACATAAACTGCATCAATCCTAAGTGTTTATTTTGCTTTTTGCTTTTTTAAGCGACAGGGTTTCACTTTGTTGCCTGGGCATGAGTGCTGTGGCATGATCATATAGCTCACATAACCTCAAACTCCTGGGCTCAAGGGATCCTCCTGCCTCAGCCTCCCAAGTAGCTGGGACTACAGGTGTGCACCACCACTCTTGGCTGATTTTTGTATTTTTTGTAGAGATGGAGTCTAACTATGTTGCTGAGGCTGGTCCCAAACTCCTGACCTCAACTGATCCTGCTGCCTTGGCCTCCCAAAGTGCTAGACTTATTTTACTTAATCTTGACAGTTGTTACACACTTGTACCACTTTAAACAAAATGTAGAACGTTTCCATCCACCTAGAAAGTTCCATAGGACCCTTTTCTAGTCCTGTTTTCATTTGTTATATTTTTAATATTCAAGAGATCCTTTTTTGTTTTCTGAAATGTTACTTTTAAAGAAAGAAACATTTTATTCTTCATAAATAAAAGATATTCTTTTATCTTTCTGAAGACATTAATTTTTAAAGTTTTCTCTTTCTGCGTTATCTTTTATTTTCTGTGAGTTGCTTTTTTCTGTCTCCATCAGAGGCTTTCCGCAGACATCTGTTTATCTTGGCTGTTCATAATTAAACATGAGGCGGGGGTGGGGGGCGAGGTGAGCGTGTGGGTGGAGCTCATGAACTTTGAACTTCACTGAGGAGTGAGCTGTTAATTGGGGAAACCCCTGGGTCAGTATCTTTAAGTCTGTTCTGGTGGGATGGTCACCGTCCTCAGAAAACCATATTCCAGTCTCTTGCCTAGAGGGTTAGGGACTGGCTGCCAGCATTTCTGGAGCTGTGTGGGGAAGAGGGTGAAGGTTGCAGCGTCCAGACCCTCAGTGTGTGGTGTGTGTGCACTTGCAGCCTTTCTGTGTGTGTTTGCTGTACAAGAAAATAAATGCTAGTCACACGGTAGTCATTTAAATTTTAAATTATTTAACATTAAATAAAATTAAGATATCATTTTCTCAGTTATACTAGCCACATTTTAAGTGCTCACTAGCTGCCTGTGACTAGTGGCTACCATTCTGGATGGCACAGATACAGAACATTTCCACTGTCACAGAAAATTTTATTGGACAGTGCTCTTTTGCTGGCACTTTTGCTGGGGTGGAGGAGTGGGCAAAAACATCCCTTTTCTCGAACATCTCTCCCCAGCCCTCTTCCTTACCCGGTTACAGGTACTTCCTTCCAATTCCTGTGACTTCTGAGGATTCTGTGGAATATACTGATTTGGTTCTCAGCTTTTGCCATTGTCAGCTTGGGATTTGGTTTTCATGGGTTATCTCAGTCATTTTTCTACACACCCATCTAATTTCCAGCTTCCAAAAGTTACTTGCAGTTTTCTGTTCTCCTGTTCCACTAACATATTTGTGGATTTGGTCTTTAGAAAGACTTCATTATATATGTATATATATATATTTTTTCAAAAAATATATAATGTATTTTAGTGGGGTTTCAGGAGGAAATTGAAATGAGATATTTGTGTCAATATGCCATTTTAACTAGAAATCCTGACTCATTTACTCTTCACAGCCCTATGAAGTATAGGTATGATTATTCTCATTTTACAATGAAGAGAGGCAGGTAAAATAATTGAGTCAAAGTCACATATCCAGCAAATGGAATTTAAACTTGTGGCAGACTTAAAAATCTCAGATCTTTTTCATTGAATAGTGTTGCACCTAAAGTTGTACTTAGGAAAGACCCACCTATACAGATTCCCCAAGTTGCAATACTATAATTATAGCTGTGTTTTAAATACCGTGTATTAGCCCAGATATTTCTGTTATCCTTACTATTACTTAATAAAAGAGGTCAGCCTTGAGTAGTTCTGTCTCTGAAAGATTCTTTTCTCCCCAATTGTTTATTTTCATGTTCTTCTGGGACTTTATAACCTCTAAACTTTGTGTCAGCATTCTCTTCAGCAATTCTTGAAGTGTTTAGAGTCAGAAACATCCCATTGTTCAATTTAAGCCTTTTATTCAAACTATCTGTGGTCATCCTCTCATATTAAAATTTTTCCTGTACCTGTTTGTCCACTTAGACTTCACTTTCCATAAGGCAAAGTGAGTAGATCCTGTTTATCCTTTAATCCCTACTGCCTAGCCTCTTGACTGAGGTAGGGGATTCATAAATCTTTGGTTCAACGCCATCTCTTATGTTTACCATTGCATTTGCTTCCTAACTGCTGGTCTCTGCCTTCTGTCTGCTGCCCTCCCAAAATGACCTGCAAAATTGGTCTTAAAAACTGCATTCATTGGCTTCGTCTAACCCTCATTATAGAGTCCTGGCTCTTCAGCACGGTAGAGATGGTCGACCATGGTCGTCTGCTGCTGCTGCTGCTGCTGCTTGTCTTATCACCATTTCTGGCCACCTACACCCACATGTACCCTCCAGTGCACCACACTGCACTCCAGGGAGGGGTCTCTGCATGCTCTCAAATCTGTGCCTCTACACATGCTCTTATTTCTGCCTGAAATGTGCTATCTCCAGTTCCACCTGTTTCTCTTATTTAATATCTGTTATTTTTCTGCACATCCCAGCCCCATGACACTCCTCTGTGAAACCTCACCTGATCCACCCTTGTGTAGAGTTAGAAGATTATTTCTGCTCCTAAACACATCCATTCAATATAGCCAGTCCAACCTCCGTCTGTCCGTCCATCCATCTGTCCGTCCATCCATCCATCCATCCATCCATTCATCGAGATGGACTCTTGCCATATATGTTATTCTGCAGTTTGCATTTTCTCCTTAATATAAAACTTATGTTGTAACTGTTGAATGACTAGTCAGTTCTTCCTATTAGCTTTTGGATGATAGGAATTTTATCTGTATATGACCAGTTCCTAGCGTAGAGGCTGGTCCATAATAGGCAGACAAAAATTATTTATTGAGCAAAACTGAGATCTAGTGTTGAGAGAGTCCCTGGCAGTTGACTTCCCCCTTTGTCATCTTTGAATTCTACCCTTTGTAGGATGATCATATGTTCCACTTTCTGCCTGTTTTCCCAGCATAATTATGAATAGCCCCCCATTTTTACTTTTAAATGTCTTTCAGTTTGGATAATAAATTATATGGCCACTCTGCCAGTCAAACAAGCACATCTAAGGGGAAGCCCATTTTACTTTACTCAGTGGAATACCTCCTGTAAGAAATACTTGGGGTGTGAGGTTGCATTTGAAACATTGAATCTAATTTCTCTCCAACCAGCCAATCAGAAAAGCCACAGATTACACATTGGAAAAGTCACCTTTGATACGTCTTCCAAGTCTACATGTTTTATTTTCCAGAAGAACTGGTGATTTGTTTTCAGAAATACTTCTATAAAGAGTGGTTTACGTTTCAGAAATGAACGTTTCTTTGTCCTTGCTCTGCCACTTCCTAACAGTATGACCTTGGGAAAGCTACTCTAGGTTCTTCCAGAATGTTTGGGGATGAGAATGGTCCCACTTTACAGGGTTAATGTGGCGACTGAGATCATTCATGCAGAGTGATCACCACTGTTAGTGGCATAAGTGCTTAGCAAATATCAGCTTTTACTGTTGTTAAGATCAGGACCACTTATTATCTTTTGCCATAGACATCAGAAGATGATGTGGGGAGTGTTGGGGGAGGAGTGAGTAGGCTCTGCCCCGCAGCCTTGATTGCAACGTACATATCCTTAGCTGTGTGTCAATGCGAGAGGCTACCGCATTGCAGGGAATGGAAAAAGAAAATCAATAGGAAGAAATCATGTGAGGATCGCAGAGGAGAGGGTAGAATAACATACCTGTGGTTGCTGGTGAGTCGGGTTACCTGTGTCTGCCTCAGATTTAGATTGGGATTAGAAAGGATGGGCCTCAGAATCTCCTGGAGAGTTTAAAAAATATTCTTCTGTGGGTTCCACCCTTGGAGGCCCTGATTTAGTACGTTCAGAGTAAAGATTGGAATTCGCATATTTTTAAAAGCTCCCATGTGGTTGTGATGTATAGCTGGGTTTGTGAATTACTACATGAGGTGATCATTTATTGCCTACTAATTCTGTAGAACATTTCCTAATCATTTGCTTTTTTTAAAAAAAAATAGACAGGGTTTCTCACTCATCCAGGCTGGAGTACAAGTGGTGTGATCATAGCTCACTACAGCCTCAAACTCCTGGGCTCAGTTGATCCTCCTGCCTCAGCTTCCTGAGTAGCTGGGACTACAGGCATGCACCACCATGCCCAGCTAATTTTTAATTTTTTTTGTAGACATGGGGGTCTTGCTATGTTGCCCAGCCTGGTTTTTAACTCCTGTCCTCAAGTGATCCTTCCTTCTTGTCCTCTCAAATTGCTAGGACTACAGGCGTGAGACACCACACCCAGCCCATTTGCTATTTAATGTAAGGCAAGCGGCAGCTTTGTAATCCTCATTTTAGGAGTTAGAAAATGGAGACAGATTATTGTTAGTGTATTAAAATGGAGAGCCTGAATTAACTGAATTAACTTTGATTGTAAAAGAGAAAGAACTTAGGTAGGTTCACATCATTGATATTTGGCTGGCCCAGGTCATTCCTTAGATGATTTAATGGGCATTGGCTTAGGAGTCAGTAGACCTGGAAGGAGTCTCAGCTCTCATAATCTTCTTTGTGAACCTGAGTTACTTAACTAGTCGTTTTGGCATATGTTTTCTTATCTACAAAATGGAGATAATGTTGTTGGCCTGTATTCCATATAATACTATTGGGGACATAATGAGGAAATATATGCAGTAGGAATGTAAAGCTGTGATGAACACACAGAGTGACCATATGTTCTTGTTTGCCTAGGGCAGCCCCAGTTCACACCTGTTGTTGGGTGTAATTATTAATAGCATTGTCTGTAACTCTCAGGTGTCCCAGTTTAGATGATAAATTATTTGGTGACCTTGTACTCATAACACCCATCTATTGTTTACTCTTAATCTGTCACAGTGGAAAGGTTTTCTGACGTCATTCCTGTAACCCCAAATCACTCACCAAATAATTTCACATTTCCTAATGCTTTCTGGTAATTTTCTTCAATTTTATGTAAATCTCATCTCTCCAATTACGCTGGTCAGTGGATAAGAATTGTTTCTTTGTCTCTCTGCTCCTGCATAATTTTCTTGATTTGTCATGGTTTTAGCATTTTAAACACTTAAACTGCCCATTTTGGCTATGTCCTAAGGATGTAAATTCCAAGTGCAGGGAGCGGACAGAGGAATCCTAGGGGAAAATTGGTTGGTGGAAGAATACTGAAAATGAAGAGAAGTACAGTTCTCACACTGATGTCCTTGGGTTTTTTGGAATCTAAATGGCCTATGTTGATATTTCTAAGTGCAGTATAACTCTCCAAGTAATGAGGAGAACTACAGAAACTCCAGTAGATCAAATTTCAAATGATCCCCACTTCCCTGGAGAAATCTGTTTTAGAACTAACACCAGAAAACTTTCCATTTCTCAAAAATCATTTTCTTCCCCGTGCCCCTTTTTTTTTAAGAGATGAGTTCTTGCTCTGTTGTCCAGGCTAGAGTGTTGTGGCACAATCATAGTTTACTGTAACCATGAACTCCTGGGCTCAAGCAATCCTTCCACCTGAGGCTCCCAAGTAGCGGAGACTGTAAGCATGCACCATCACACCTAGCTAATTTTTAATTTTTATTTTCCTGTAGAGAAGAGGGTCTTACAATATTGCCCAGGCTGGTCTTGAACTCCTGGCCTCAAGCGATCCTCCCATCTTGGCCTTCCAAAATGCTGGGATTACAGGCACAAGCAATCACCCCAGCCCCCAGCCCTCTTTTCCCTTTTTTGACGATGAGAATAATGCATTTGATCATATTTCTCTTTTCTTTTTGACCAATAGGAAACTCAAGCCAAATTTGTGGCCTGTCCTAATGTCTGTGTGGAAAGCAATAGCAAATAACTTTCCGTTAGTCTTGACTTTTGGTCCTATGATATAATTTTCTTAGTTCTGGATTTTAATTTTATTTTTAAAAATATATTTCTGTTTTATTAAATATATTATAAACTGCCTTCGAATCTTTTGGATTAAGTCAGAGATTCAATAAATAACAAATATAAAGATAGCATTATAGTTTCAACATCATTTTCATGGAATTGTTTGGAATTTGGAAGGCAGAAGCTTTCGTGGCACAGAGACCTGTATTGTCTCTGAATCAATAAAGAGTATCCCCTGATACACCGTGCCATTGAGGTCACCTCCTCCCACAAGAATAGGGCTAAGGGAAAGGCCTGGTGGGTGGCTCTCACCTGTAATCCTAGTACTCTGGAAGACCGAGGTGGGAGGATTGCTTGAGCTCAGGTGTTGGAGGTTGCAGTGAGTTATGATGACGCCACTGCACTCTGCCTGGGACGACAGAGCGAGACTGTCTCAAAAAAGAAAAAAGAAAAAGAATAGGGCTAAAGAAAACAAATTTGCTCCATATGTTACCTAGTAAAGATCTTGGATAAATGACTGATAACACTTAGTGTATGGAAGTATTAATGTGAAAACTTGAACTGAAACTTCAATAATTAGATCTGGATTAGAATATCTGTTTTCTTTTCTCTAAATGAATCTCATGACTCTGTCTCTCTCTCCATCTCTTTCAGCTTCTCTTTCATTTTCCCCAGCTACCCTTTCTTCCTGGTCTTGTCCTCTCCCTCTTTCCATCCTAAAACCTGTGTTATTTGATCACCAGCCTGTATCCCTTGCACTTCATTCCCTCCCCTCTGCTAAACACCACTTCACCCCCACCTGCTTTCGGCTGTGTCTGCTTCTGAGGTCCTCTCTTCCAGATCACTGCAGACCAAGTGGTATATACATGAGCCAGCTTACCTGTCCGTAGCCTCTGTGAGCAACAACTAGCTACCCGAAAACTAGGAAAGGAAACACACCATTAAATATTAAACAGTAATTTGGAGAAAAAAATAAAACATCACATTTGATTGGAATGCTGTATGTTGTATTCATATAGTTTGATAATACGAAGGAGAAATAAAAGCATGGCAGTAGCTAGCATAATGCTAAACAGCAGTAGCAGTAGAATCTCATTTCTTGTGTCCTTTGTTTATTCATTAGTTCATTCATTTATTTAGCAACCACTTACCTGTGTCTGTGTTGCCACTGGGCTTTTGATGGTAGAGCTTTTGCAAGGCCTAGTACCTGATCTGGGAATTTAGTTCTTGCTTGGTTTTGGGGCTGGAGAAAGACTACCTCTAATTACCCAACTTTGCCTATACACAGAGGTTTTATTTACAAAGACAGTGTACACTGAATATTTACTTTATTTAAACAAGGGGTGTGTATATGTTTGCCATGACCGTTTACATAATATATTATTTTCTAAAGACTGTGGGACTATGCTTCCATTTTAGTAAGCTTGGAATGAAACATAGTCATTTGAATGTCTGATTATGATTTTTCAAATGGCATTTTGCTAGTAAAAAGAGTAAAAGCCAAAAGACTGGGCAAGATAGGAGCCTTAACCACCTTCTTCTGCTGTGGGGTTTTTGGGACCATCTCCCAAATGCACTAATTTAAGCAAAACGTAATTAATGTTTTTTTCAATCTGCATAATAAAACTTTAATTGGAACAAATGAGAAGGAAGACTTGCCTGAACATGTTGAAAGCTTGAACAGTAGAATACATGAAAGGGAATAGTGTACTTGGAAATGGTAGCTCAGCAGAGACATCCCTATCATGTTGCTATTAGTAAGAATACAACTGAATACATGCATCATTTTAAGAGGGTCACCACCATGAAAATAAGGCCTGGGAAAATTAGCCTTATATATGGCTTCACAGAGGTTTTATGTTTTAAAGATTTGATAGAATAATTTGTGATTGGTACATGAAAGCTTTAACCTGAGCAGTACTGACTTGACTTCTCTTTACATTACCAATGCTACCTAAAGATAAATGGGTATTTCTGAAGTATTCTTTCCGTTAAGGAGGTCAGTAGTCTACTTCGTCGCTGTTCTTTCTCTTTAGCAATTTCATTTTTGGACAGATGGTGCAATGCTAAACACTTCTGAGTATATCTCAAGTTCCAAACTGGAAAAATCTGATTTAGGAGGATTCAGGCTAATGAGAATAGCAGAGTGAGGGTCATAATTGTATTTCAGTCAACAAATACAATTTTGGTGTGAGCTAGGTTTTCCTAGCTTTTTTGTAGTTCTTACTACCTGGTAGTAAAGAGATGTGTGCATTTCACAAGTACATTTTATTTCACTTGGAGGTAACTCCTGTGTCTTTTCAGGGGCTGAATCTGTAAAGTTAGGGGGATCCTGGCAGGTCACGGCTGTGAGCGCACTCAAAACACATCTTATTTGTATGCTCTTGTACCTGAGAAAGCTGAGGCTCAGAGAGGTGAAGAGATTTATTACCACGGAGCCTGTAGTGGGTCCAGCACTTTTTCAAAATTCCACTTTGCTGCAGGGCTGAGAAAAGTGCAGAGGTTCATTGTGCCAGAACAGCGTTATTCTTCAGAATCAAAATCAGAAGCCAGCCTTTTCATTTTCTAATAGCTATTCCTTCTTATAAGGACACGGGAGGAAATACATTAGTACATTTAGATAAAGTGTACGCAATATCTCTCTTTACTCCTTAGAAACACCTCCACTCCCAGCCCTATGTCCTGATGTTTTCACTTCACAGTTGGGGTTAGGCTGTAGAAGGATCTGAACTAGTCTCCTCCTCCATCATCTTTATGGATATCTTATTTTTAAAATACAATTTTACCAAGGGACCCAATTAGAAAGGTGTTACTGAAAAGTTTACAGTACTTTGCATCCATGAACATTCCCCTCCTTTGTATGCATTTCCTCACTGCTTAGAGGGGCATCTGCTGTAAAAAAAATTTGAGTATGTGCATTTGGGGGAGAGGAGTGGTAAAAGGAAAAAGAAAAATAAGCGCAAGGATGAAAGGTAGTAGTATACCTCCCTCCCCTTTTCCTTTAAAGCTTCACGAGCTAGTGTGGAATAGTGGAAACTGTCCTTCCCTAGATATCTGGAGATCTGGGTTCAAGACCTGGCTTTGCCATTTACTTACTCTGTGAGTCACATCACCTCTCTGAGTTGATAGTCATGTATTCATTCACCATTTATTGAGCATGTATTGTCTGTCTGACACTGCAGATACAACAGAGAATAGAAGTGACACCACCCCTGCCTTCTTGGTGCTTATGTTAAGATAATGATTGTGACTGAGAATGGAGGAAGAGCAGTGGAGGTGGTGAGAAATTGTTGGATATGGACATATTCTGAAGCTACAGCTAATAGAATTGGTAAAGGTTTGGATGTGGGATATGAGAAAAAGATGTGTCGGGACTGACTGCTGAGGTTTTTGTTCAGACAACGTGGTGAATACTGGCATGCACTGAGATAGTGGATGCTGGGGAGGAGGGAGGAGGAGTGTGGTGGTGTTGCAGGAATCCCAGGTTTTTTGTACAGGTGATGCTTTAGGTGCCTATTAGAATTCCAAGCAGAGATGTTGAAGAGGTAGTTAGATATTTGAGATTACAGTTCTAAGATATAAATTTGGACATCGTCAGCCTGTAAGTGGCATTGAAACCATGCAACTGAATGAGATCGCTTCTGTAGTGAGTGTAGGTAGAGAAAAGGTGAAGATCGAGGTCTGAGTCCTTGGGCCACCAACATTTGGAGATTGGGAAGTGGGGGAGCTTCACTCCGGCCTCTGAGAATGAGGATGCTAGAACCTGACCTCCCTCCTTTGTAGCAGGGATCGTGTAAGATACTACACATGAACACACGTTGAAAATTACTTAGCGTTTAATTGCATGAATAAATATAGGAATGGGGGAAGTTTTGTACAGATATCACTTTTTTCACTTCATTTTTATTCTGAAAATCTGTTTTAATGGATTTGGGTGAGGCGTGTGCAAATTTAGTATATAGCAAAGGTTCCCAGTGTGCAAGTTATGTAACTTGGCGGGTAAAGGGGAGAGAGGGAGGATGTTTGGGAAATTTTACAGAGGGTCTGCCATACAGTGTCTGCTTTCAATATGGTTATTTCTGTCTTTATTAATCCAAGAAAACATGTAACAGTGGGATGCACGAGTTATTACTGTCAACAGCATTCTCATACTCAAAAAATTTAACACTGATATTTGACGCATGTAGAGACACACATTTTTATAAAAAATAAGTATGTGCGCAAATATGAACTGGATACAGTTGGCATTGTCTGTTTTTGTGAACAGACATCTGCTTGGGTTCCCAGATCTCAGGGAGCTGTTGGAACTTGCCATCGTCTTGCTCTCTGCCCCTTCTCTCCGCTGTCATCATCCTCGCTCTGGGAATGAGGCAGGGTTTCCTGAGAAGTGGGCTCTGTTCTGGGAAGACCCTGTGGCCAGCTGCCAGTGTGTCACATAACTCAACTGATCACACGGCAGCCGGGAGAGGAGAAGACTTGCAAAAAGATCTGGGCAAAAACAGGAAAATCAAGTGGATCAAAGGGGAAGAAACAAGAAGCCCCAGGCAAATAAAGGCAGAGAATCATTTGGGAGGGAGTTGGGGGAAGGGAGCCTCCACTGCTCCCTAGGGTGACTTTTATTTTCTCTGTCTCCTTGGGTTATTTTCTTTGTGCCCACCTGCTGTTATCAGAATTGCAAGAATTTTCCCCAGGTGTTTGGGTTATTGAGTAATAGGTAAATATAACTCTTGCTGAACATTACCTTCCAGAACACCTGCTCTGTACCTAACATTGCAGAAATGCCCTCTTCTTCCCCAACTTTTTTCTGTACCTTTTTAATCTGATGTGATTATACTGAAATCATAGATTTCATCCCCATGCTGTGTGTATTCAATTTGTGTGGGTGGGTGGAGGTGGAGAGAGAGGGAAAGAGAAAATATGACTATAAGTAAATGAATAAATGAATGAATGAATGCTTTTTCTGAAGATGATGGTATATTAAGTCATCTATCCAGGAAAGAAGGTCTTGTGATACTGATGTTCTCAGATAAATTTGTAGAATTTGAGAAATGAAAAAGTACATAGAGATCATCTGATTTAGACTTTTTCAAATAATATTTTCCATTAAAAAAGAAGTCCCTCAGTAAAATAATATTTGAAAGTTGATGACTCACTAGACTTATTAACATATTAAAGGCTTGAGAGCTCTCGCTATTAAAAATATTATTTAACTTTGTTTAACTAGTGTTTTTTCAATCTTCTCACTATGGATATGGGCCCTCATTTTTCTTCTCTCCTTTTTAGAGGGATATGTGTATAGAACAGTTAATATCATTGTACGAAGTACAAGTTTCCAGAATATAGTTCGAGAATGCTACTTTAATCCTTACATTTAAGTTGAGCTTGACATTTAACTTCTGTTGGTCTGTGTCCTCATTTGTAATATGAGTAGGTTGAATGAATTAATCATTAATGTCACTCTGGCTATGACATTTTCTGGTTCTGATTCATGAATTAAACCAACATTTTAAAAGTTACATCTTTTTTTTTTTTTTT
>VBSM01000529.1:46838299-46851293 GCA_008086735.1 Cheirogaleus medius | reverse complement strand
TCGGCCTCCCAGAGTGCTAGGATTACAGGCATGAGCCACCGTGCCTGGCCTGTTGTTGTTTTAAAGAACCTTGTCTGTTTTGTTCCTTACTCTAACCATTGCATCTAGTACAGTGCCTGGCATATAGTAATGTTTTGGTAAATATTGTTGAAGAATACATACCTGTTAGGTTCAGAGCCAGCTTTGCTTTGAGGCTATAGAGAAGAAATGAACTTGTTTTTGCCGTCAGGGAACTTGTAGTCAAGTTGGTAACTTTCCCAAGAGCATTAGATGTGGCATGGAGAGAACCCAAATTAGATTTTGATTGTAGTGATCTGTAGAATGAATACACATTGGACACGACTTCTGACCCTGAGTGAGATATGTAGATTAGAACATGAGTGGGTTGTGTTAACATAGCTTTCATGACAAGAAGTGTCTTTCAGAGTTAGTCACAGCAGCTACCATACAGTCTCTTTATCCCTGGCTAGGACTTTATGATACTAACAGCACTAGGAGATAAGGCTAGTATTTTTCCCATTTTATAGATAAAGGAGCTGAGGCTCAGAGATTTAGGGACATGTCTAAGTTGCCATACCTCCTGAGCGAAAAGCCAGAATCAGGACCTAAGGATATGATTCTAAACTTTGTATACTTAACCACTAGGTCATAAAAAGGAATGAAGCACTAGTATGTGCTATAACATGGATAACCTTGAAGACATTCAAGGTGAGGTGAAAGAAGCAGACACCGAAGGCTGCATATTATATGATCTCATTTATACGAAATGTCTAGAATAGGCAAATAGATTAATGGTTACCAGGGGGTGTGGTAGGGAAGAATGGAGAGTGACTGATAATGGATATAGGGTTGCTTTTTGGGGTAATGAAAATATTCTGGAATTAGTGGTGATGGTTGTACAACTTTGTGATTACACTAAAAGCCACTGCATTGTACACTTTAAGAAATAAGTAAAAATTTAAACACCATTATAAGGCAATATAAGAGAATAATGTTTAAACCGTGTCTAAGTTTTGGTTCCAATTTATCAGTAATTCTTCTGTAATGGAAGCCAACATCTTGTCCATACCTACCATGAACTTGAGGTTTTTTTTTTACCTGCTGGCTGAATTGAATTGACTGTAACTGGAATATCGTCTCTTTATAGATTAGGAGAGTATTTCTGGAGGGAGATGGGCATGGTTAGGGAAGGCAACCTAGAAAAGGAAATGTTTAGGCATTTGTTCCTTCCACAGGCATTTATTGACTATCTGTTGTGCCTCAGCACTATCGTTTGGTGCTGTATTTGCCCAGATAACAGCTACAGCTCCTGCCCTCAGGGAGCTCAAAGATATACTTCCACGGGCAATTACAAAGCAGGAATTATAACTGTTGCTCCAAAGGTAAGCACAGGGAAGTCTGATAAGTTGGGAAGCCTTGATGGAGGAGATGATACCTGGGGTGTGAAATGAAGGATGAGTGGGAACAGCAGAGCTTTGGGAGACAAAGGTGTGCTGGGTTACAGGAACTGCAAATAACTCAGGACATTAGGAGTCCAGGGTACGAATGTTAGTGAGCCATGAGAGGCTGATCACAAGTAGCCTTGTAAACCATCTTTCCTAAGACAGAGCAGGAACTAAAAGAGTTCAAGTATAAGACTTTCAGATTTGTGGTTTAGAAGCAGAACTGGCTACATTGTGGAGACCGAGAAGGAAGGCAGGAACTTCTCAGAAGGTTGTTGCTGTCATCTGGGAGAGAAGTGGGTGGAGCTAAGAGAAAGATTAGGACTTGCTCCGTAGGTGGATGTGTCAACAGTGCATATGACTCCAAGACCTCTGTCCACTGCGCCATTGTCTCTTCATTCATTCTGATCCCGGATGCCTCCTAGGTCTTATCTCCTACCTCTCTTCATGGAATGCTTATGTTCTGCTTATTGTCCCTAGAACATGCTTGGCAATGTTCTGCCTGCAGCCTTTGTTCGCACCTTTATCTTCACCTGGAATGGATCTTGCTTCTCCTCTTTACCTGCCCAGATCTCTGACTTACAAATCCTTTGGAATCATCCTGTGCTAGAATGATCTCTTTCTCCTCTGAAGTCATAGCACTTAATATCTCTGCCACTCATTGGCACATAATTACATTTTACCTTGTCTCATCTCTTAATTGGTTTGGGTTGCTAGTAACTTATGAACTGTTGCAGTCAGTAGAGTGATAGATATATCCATATGATAGCTTAAATAGTGGACTAGGAATTAACTGTCTTGAACCCCTACTCCCAGCCCTAATTTCCTGTATAACTGGGGAAATTACCTTTTCTTCCTCATTAGAGAAGTATTTGTTGCAGAGCACATAGAAAATCTTAAAAAGTATGCAAAATGAAGTAACCACTAATTTCACAAGCACCTTGTGATAATCACTGTTAATACAGGTGATTTATTCTTGTAATGTCTTTCTCGCCTTCCATTCCCTCCCTCCCCCCCCTTTTTAGGATAACCTGTGTGCCTATACAACAGAGCTAGGATCATCCTATATGTGCTGTTTTGTAACCTTTTTCCCTTAATGTATTGTGAGGTTGATACGTCGAAACAGGGATTTTAAAGTCCAGATTGGCATGTGGGTTACATTGTCCTCCAGGAAGACGGTACAGGTTGAGTATCCCTTATCTGAAATGCTTGGGACTAGAAGTGTTTTGGATTTTAGAATATTTGAATTATGCTTACTGGTTAAACATCCCAAATCTAAAAATCCAAAATCTGAAATGCTTTTCACCGTGATCATCTGTCCCTTTTTCTTTATTTATTTCCATTTCTTTTGTCTCCTAATGACTTGGATTTGAGTTCTATTTAATAAATACCTGTGATCTTTCACAAGTCACTTAGCATTTCTAAGCCTTAGTTTGCTTGTGAGTAAAATAAGAGGAATGATACTTCACATTTTTGTGAGGATTGAGATCATATATTAAAAGTGCTTTTGTAAAATGTAAAAATGTACAAAATTATATTTATTAATTTTTGTGTTAGTTAATGGTCATGAGCAGTTAAGCTGACTTTGCTCTTTTGGTATTCATTTGGAGAAAGGCTAAAAAGGCAGAAGTGCCTTTATTAATATTTATTTTGGTGCAATGTGGGAGCCATGAGATTTGGCATATAAGGATGTGTGCCACGTTTCTGCTCCTGTTAGCTGTGTATACAGCCGGAATGTACTGGACAAGCAGTTTTGGCCAGGATCAGACATGTTCAGGGAATACCTGGCTGGACATACATCAGAGAGCTCAGTCAGCTGATAAAACATTCATGTAAGCTCGAGGAGATTGTCTGTTAACTGGAAAGTAGTACAAGGGAACTTTTAAATGCAAATTCCACTAACAGAGTTTTCCCCACACCCTCATTCTATACCTCACAGTCTTATAAAGTGAAAATTGGTCAAAATCATGATTCCAAGGACTCAGAAGAACTGATATGGTTTTCTGAACCATCAAGGGCAGATAAAATTCGATTCAACATGATTTTTGTGAATTCTGCCCTATTCATATCCCTGGAAACATGAGGTACCTTATGTCCATCAATTGTCCAGAACACTGAATTCTGGATAATAGGGAAGCAGGGCTGTGTAAACAACTCTACTGAGTAATAGATGGCCGCCTGGCCTCTGATTTCTGCTTTCCTTTTTATCCAAGGACAAGATGTTACAGAAATAATTCAGAGTGAGTCCCAAGGGCAGCCCCATGAGCTCCTCCCTCTGACTGCACCGTGGAGGAGGATGAATCACCAGCAGCAGAATGTCCATTCCCCCAGTGCTGTTAGTAAGTGTCCCCACCAGACTCTTCAACCAGGAGGACAACAGCTTTGGGAAATTTCTTTCTGACTCATTTCCATCATGATTCGCAGAAGAAAACCTCTAGCTTCTCATTTTATTTTTTCAAAGAAAGGAGTTTCTTCTCTGTGTGTACTTGAGTGTCTGCATAGACAGGTGGGGTGAAAGTATGGATCCCCCAAACGAATATTCAGATTAGGTCTTAGCCGTAGCAATATTTGAGCGATTTGCTTGGTTAACTTTTATTGTCTTGTCTCAGTGTGCAGTGACCAAATAGCCATCAAGGGCTAGATGATTCATTACAAGTATTTAAAAAGGAGGATATTATTTTCACAGGTGAATGCCAAGTGTCCTGTGGCCATGTCTTTCCCCATCATCTTCTGTGTCGGAGAACCCCCACCCCATGTAGCACACCTTCACAGACGGGGAGCTTTCTTGTGTCTGAGGAATTCCTGTGAGTCCAGGGGTTTGAGTTCTCCTTGGGGGTTGTCTCCTCAAGGAAAGTCCAGACTCCGTAGTGGGGCATTTGTGGTCCCCTGTAGCCTGGCCCCAGCTTGCTTCCTTACCTCATCTCCTCCTGTTCTACACAGACCTTCTGTTCAGTCTCCCCGCAAGTTTCTGTTATGTGGAATGTTCCCTTCCGTCAGCTCCTCTTCTCATCCTCTTTGCATCCTCCTCTCCCTGTGGGCCCAGGCCAAGTCCCAACCTCCTCCGTAGGGGTGACAAGTATCACAGGCCCACTGTGGGCCACTTATTCTACTATACCTCTTTATATATTCCTCCCCCCCAGAGTTTAAACAATCCTGTAAAATAATTACTATTATCCTTATTTGCAAATGAGAAAAAAATCACTGAAAGTTGAAAGGTTTTCGAACCCAGCTACGAAGTTTGGCCTGAATAGTTCACCACTACCATGCTGGTTTTCCCTGAAGTCTTTTGCATCTGACTAACCACACCAGCCCCAAGCCGACACTTTCTCCGAACGTGCTCTTTTGCCTGGTTAGGTGTGTCCTGGGCTTTGGCAGTCAGTCATGTATTATTACCATGTCATGTTCTTGGGTGCCTAACTCTTCTTTGGTGATCTTTTCCTGTGTTCTTTTCTTCTCACTGAGCTGTGCCTCATAGGCTTTACATGTTGAGTTTTGGTTTGTTTTACTTATTTAATGATGTCCAAGAGCAAGTGATGGTTCCTCCTACTAGTTATATTTAGCCCAATTAGTCATTTACATCCTACCATAATATTTACCCCCACTCATTGCTAAGTAGTTTTAGCAAATTATCCTCCCATTCTCTGTACACTTTTATTTCCAAGAAAGGAGAGACAAAAAAAAGCTCCATGGCTGAGGTCTGTACTACACCACCCCTCCCTCAAAAACAACAGAAAAATTAAGAGGAATGAAAGAAGACCAGGCATTGCCACTAAATAGTTTGGTGCATAGTTTGGCTAAATTCAAGCATTGTCTGTTAGACGAGGACTATATGATAAAAGAATTATGGATGTAGACATGCTTTGGACCTGCTTGGGACCTCACTTCAAGGGTACAGAAAGTGTCTCATTGAGGTTCTTCCTTCTTATATGCAGAATAGAAAGTGAGCATTTTCCTTGAGAAGGGATAACTGCATCTGATCACCTTTTCCAGTTCATTGGTAGAGAAATATATTAGTAACTGAAGACTCCTAACCTTCTCCAAGACTTGAATAGCTTTCCAGCCTTCCCTAAGTTCCCATTGATGGTCATGCACTGAACCCCTCTCCTCATTCACATTGGTTATTTCTGTGAAATACATTGCAAATTTTGCATAGATGCAAAGTACAAAGAATGGGTTTTGAATTCTCTAGGTTCTGTGAAGCATCACTAGATGTGATAAAGTTAGAAACTGGGGACTGTGGGAATAAGTCATGGGTAAGAATAGTGGTTATCAGCAGAATTTACAAATGGATCTTTGCTTTGCGGGTATAGTTTCTACATTTTCTAGATCTCTGTGGCACCATTCTATGGATCTAGGAGGTAACCAACTGAAGAGCTTTTTGGGAGGAAAAACTGCTGTGAAGACTGAGTGTGGCATTGTATAGTGGATCTTAGCTGTTTGTGTTGAAACATCACAGGCTACATGTTGATGAAAAAAAGAAATGATATTCTGGAAATCAAAGGAGTTCCAGATGAAATATACCTGTTTCATGTTGAGCTTGGGAAGGTATACACATTAAATAAAAACAAAGAATAAGGCCGAACACAGTGGCTCACACCTGTAATCCTAGCACTCGAGGAGGCTGAGACAGGAAGATTGCTTGAGCTCAGGAGTTCTAGACCAGACTGAGCAAGAGTGAGACCCTGTATCTACCCAAAATAGGAAAAATTAGCTGGTTGCAGTGGTATATACCTGTAGTCCCAGCTACTTGGGAGGCTGAGGCAGGAGGATTACTTGAGCCCAGAGTTTGAGGTTGCAGTGAGCTACGATGAAGCCACTGCACTCTACCCTGGGTGACAGAGAGAGACCCAGTCTCAAAAAAAAATAAAACCAGCTAGGGAATATAAGGTAAATTTTATTATTTTTGTTATTTGAGAACTTTATTAATAGGTGCTTACAGTTTGTTGACTTTTTTGAAAAAATCAACTTGTAAACTTTTAGTACAAATTAAAAAGTTCTTAAAAAATCTCAACTTGACCAGATAGGAAACAATTTAAAAACCTTTAAAGGTATCTTGAGAAAAAACAGGCTTTTTAAAAAAACATATTCATTATTACCAAAACAGACGTTTTTAGATAAAAAGACGTCTTTAGGTAAAAAGAACTCCATGCTACATCGATAATGCAGATCTAATTATCTGGTCAGAGGGCAGAAAGCAAGCAGTTTAGGTCTTCAGCTCCAATCTTTTGTTCATTTCTTATGGAATTTCATATTCGTGTCTTCTTGTTGGGTGACTACGCTGGGATGATGGTAGAGATGTTAAGCCGGCATTTACTCAGAGGAAGTAGGTAAACGTGTGGTAGACACACAAGTAAATTAGTAAAATTTAGTAAGGGACAGAAGGATTTGGGATTATTTCCTGCACATTCCTTTAAATGGTTATCTTCAAGCTTTGTCAGATGGCATAGTGGCAAGAGAGTCTATGTCTTTGCATGATGAAATTTTGGAAATACAAATTATTAGCTGTGTTGGGGTGTAGCATAATATGGTTTTGAACATTTGTAAGTTAGAGTTTTGTTTCTGTTTTTTAATTTAAAAGTTTTTAAAAGCCTTGTGTATACTCACAGAAAACTGGTTTCCTAATGGGCATGAGCTTTTTATTTTAGCGTAAGAGATTTAGATAAGTCATCACAACAGCCCTGTAAAGTAGATACTTTTATTGTTCCCATTTTTTCAGAGGAAACAGAAACCCAGAGAGGTTAAGAAACTTGCGCAAGGTCACCTAGACAGTAAGTGTTAGAGCTGGGATTTGGGCCCAAGTTAGGGTGACTCCAGGACCAGCTTCTAACGACTTCTGTAAGGAACTTTAGAGGTCATCTAATACTTTTTTATTATGCAGAATTTCAGCGCAGAGAACTTAAGAGGCTTGCTCAAGACCAGGCAGGTCCTAGCAGAGCTTGTTTGGAACCTGGGCCTCTTTCTGGTTGGTGATTTGTCTTACTGCCTGCAGGAAGAAGCTGGCTCACAAATTCTGTCCATCATCAGACCCTGCCGCACCTTTCCACTTGTCTGTCCGCTTGTTCCCCTCCTGATCTGCATACTCTTTCCTGCACATCCATTCTTCTCTCCTTCTGACCTTTTCCTGGAACAGCCGCACCCTTCCTGTCTGTCTTTTTCAGTCTTCTCCATTTCTCAAAACTAGGAGCAGATCCCCCATCACTTCCCCGCGGAGAGCATTCTTACTGTTTCTCAGCATTCTCTCTACAAGCGTTAGTCTTACCAGCTGTCAATAGACTGTAAGACTTTTGGTGTGCTCAGATTTATTTGTGCTACTTCTTTGGATTTCCCCAAAGCCCTGCACCTTGCCCAAGACAGGGTGGTAAATGGAAAGGGCACCGAGGCTGGAGGCTGAGAAACGTGTTTGAGACCTAGTCTTGCCACTCGCTGGCCAGCTGACCGTGAGAACCTCCAAGCTGAGTTTTCTCATCTGTGAAGGGGCTGTGAGGCTTGAATGTGGTTATGAACGTGAAAGCATGTTTTTTGTTTTTTGTTTTTAAGCCATAAAGTAGTGTATAAATGCACAGCTTTATTGCAGTGGCACAAATGCTTTGTAAGTATTTTTGGAATGAATGCTTAGCAACATGCTGTAAAGACAGGCCATTCTCCCCATCCCCCATGTTGTGAGTGTCCACTTCTGCCACCATGCTTTTCCCCCTAGGATAAGGATGTGGCTGTCTTCACTGAATCTTCTAATCTGTGCTGTTTAATAACATTATAGATGTATTAGTGATCATTAGTTTAAAGGAAGAAAAAATTTAAAAAAAGAGAAAAATTAGCAAAGTAACTTGGTACCATGTGGCTTTTAGAAAGACACTTATTGACTTTAATTAAGCAAAGTATTGTGTTTACTTTGATCAGAAGCTGTCTCTCAGGAAAGCAGGCTCACTGGGAGCAGTGCAGGGCCCTGAATCATTGAGTTGGCATTGATTGTTTGATCATCCCTAGTTTATTGTAAATGAAGCAGCACTTACGGTTCTGGGGTATTCCTGGAATTGCAGCTATAGTTAGAAGTGAGTTATTCTGTGTGGCAGGAGTGGCATATAGAAAAGCCATAATTCTGACTTGCTGACTGGAAAAAATGGCAGATTTTATATTTACAGGATGTCGTCCTTTTGGCTGGAATCCATCAGCTGTATAGTATCTTGTGATTCCAGGGCTTGGCAGAGCAGCGGGGGTCCGGGAGCAATGGATGCAAGTCATTTTCATGGCTCTGTGTGTGTGAAGCCACTGATGGTGTGGCTGAGAAAAAGAGAGTTCCCCTGCTGGCTGTGTGTGTTAAGCTTCAAGGAGGTAACATGTCTACGAGGGATGGGCCTGTGCCACGTGCCACCAGACTGTTCCTGTCACACCTGCGAGTGGTGGTGCTAAGCAGCGTGCTAGCTGTGGGCAGGACACAGGCAAAGCAGGGGCGTTTGATGGTCTTTTTAGTGACAGTTCTTTCAGTCTTGGAGCAGAAGGTTTACTGCAGTGGAACAAGATCAGTCTCCTGGGTAGATGTTAGAATATGAAAATACTAAAAAGCCGAAGAAACAGTGATGTTGGTAATGGGAACATTTTAGAGCAGTTCTTCCCCCGTGGACAGAGCAAGGTCCTTGGAATCAGAGTCACGTGTTTGACTCCTGGCACTCTCACTGATTAGCCTAAAACATCCCATGCTTTTTATGAGAATTAAGTACGTGCCTAACTCCATGCATAAGATGCTGAAGATACTTAGTACATATTGGTTTTTTTCTCCTTGACTGGAACTGTATTCCATCAAGCTGTAATCAATTTAGCAGAAATTATGGTCAAAATATGAGTGCTTACTGCATGCTAAACTCTGTTAGGCACTTTATATGCATTAACTCGTTTAACTCTTAAAAGCCCTATGAGATAAATGCTATTTTAATCTCCCCACTTATACTAGGAACACTGAGAGTTAGGAATATTAAATAACTTGCCTAAGATTACAGCAGTTAGTAGGTGGAGAAGTCAGGATTCAAACCCAGGTCAGTCTGATGCCAGCCCATGCTCCTAACTGCTCTGCTATGTCATCTGAGCCTTATGAAATGGGGCTTTGATTTGTGACTAGGCTTTTGCTCAGAATCCCTATTTATTCTTTGCTCTTCTAAGCAGGTTCATAGCCACTTTAAGTTCTTTGCCATGAAGACTATGTTATATTGCTTCAACATCTAACACGTTTCTGAGCACTTTCACCTCTATAGCCTCCTTTGAAAAAGGCATTGTAAAGTGCTTGATGAAGACTTTTTGAAAGATTTTTTTTTTTTTTTTTTTTTAAGAGACAGGGTCTCACTGTGTTGCCCTAGCTGGACTCAAGCTCCTGGGCTCAGGTGATCCTCCTGCCTCAGCTTCCCGTTGAAAGATCTTTTTAACCCTTTAAGGCAGGATGTTCCTTCTTGGTTAATGGGTAGAGAAACAGGCTCAGACATTAAAATGACTTGCTCATAGTTGCACTTGATAGTTATATAGAGTGAGAACTTGTAACATCCTGGATCACATTACATAATGTTGCTTTGTACTTTATCACCTTCATCTTTCATTTAACAGCTATTATTTAACTTATTGATCACCTACTATGTGCTGAGGATAAAGCACTAAACAAAAGAGACAAAATCCCTCTCCTTTTGTAGCTTACATTGTTGTATTAACTTTCCTCACCAGCCTTAGGATTGTGGCCTGCTGGAATAGTTTAAGATCTTTAGTGTTAACATTTTTTACAGTATTAAGCAGATGATTTTATGGCATTTTCTAAATTACATGTTTTTCTTTTTTCTTTTCAGTTTTTCTGAGTGTACAACTTAATTGATCACCATTTTATTTGTATTTCCACTTCACAGATCACAAGTTTTGATTCCTATAAGGCACACCACACATTGTAGGTGTGGTGGTTTCTTTAGTGAAAATAATCATATACTTACAATATTTTATTTTGATTCTTGTCATTGATTTCAGCTGTCACCTAGTCTGTTTTTGCCATTGTAAGTCTGGTGGTAGTGGCCCTTGCAAAAGCAGTAACATTCTGATGAGCATATTTATGAAAATTGAAATGGTCTATTTTTATTTTTTTGTCCACTATCCAAAATTTAATTTTGTATTCTTCCCTTGCACAAACACCAGTATTTCAAAAGATGTCCTTGAAAATTTAAGAGCGTTCCAGTCTCTTTAGACAGAGATTTCTGGAATGTTGCATCTTGGATAATATTTGTTATATTTTATCTATTGCAGTAAGGGTTTGTTCTGACTCAACAGAACTGTGTTTTGTTTCTTTTACTTTTCCCACATTCAGAAAGTATCAGATATACTTGTCTGTTGCATAAGAATGTGATAAACTAAAGAAACTTAAGTAATCTACAAAATTTCCCTGATTTTTTTTCATGTAAAGCAGCATCTACAAAATTGAGCCAGAAAAATAATTGTCTTTTACCCAGAGAAAGGTGTTTTCTTTCAAATCCTTGAACATTTTATAGATAAATTAGGGTAGAGAATGCACTGCTATCATCAAAAAGCTTTTGATTACTCCTCTTTATCCTCCCTATTTTCAAAGCATCTTTATATTCATATGAGTTGGGAATTGAGTCCAGCAAATCATATTCTTTTTAAAGGATGTTTTGTAATTTCTACTCGTCAGTTTTTCTAGCATTGAAGATTTTCCTTTTGTATCTTGTAGTAGGAAACTTGATTTCTTGGAATTATCCAAAGTGTTTATAAACTGATCTTGCCCCCTTTCTACCTGCTCTAAAAATAATCAGCTAGATCACATTGTCTGGTTTATTTTGGAAGAAGTGTTATTTGGATGAAGCCATTACACAGACCCTATAGCACTAAAGAACACTTGTTATTCTGAATGAGGACGGTATTCATTTCATGTAAAGTGGACCAGCAGTCCTAGATCCGAAGTGCTTAGAACAGTGCCTACCCTCTACCATGTCTTTTAAGTGCTATGTGGGTGTTTTTTATTTTTATAATTAGAATGTCAATTTCCCTGAGAGCAGTGGTTTTATCGAATCAGCGTACAAAAACATCATAGTAAGTACATACTGTCTAGAAATTCTGTAGATAATATTGTTTTCTCAAAGAGTTTAATCTCTAGGCTAAGCATCACAAATCTATACCATCTTATCCTCTCCAGCAATACTGCAGGTCAGTTTGAGGATTTGGTACAATGTAATTTCAATAAAGTGTTGCTTGCAGTAGAGAAATAATGTTAAGAAAATCAAACTCTCCCTAATTACAGATTTTCATAGAATCCCAGGTCTATAAGAATCTTAGTGATTTTACTCTGACCCTTGAATCTTACATGAGGACAAAAGAAACTCCCTGACTCCCAAGTTCAAGTAACACATGGCCTGCTGGTGCATATTAAAAAACTTTCTAAGTTCTAAAAAGATTTATACGGTAGCCTGTCTGAAAGGAGCCTGTGGCTGGTGGGACTTACAGGTCTTCCTCTGCTCTAGAAGACTGAGTCTGTGTCCCTTTCCTGGCTTGAGACAAGCCCTCTGGTCTATTTTCACTCATCCTTGGCAGCAGCAGATGATAGTGTGCTGCAGGGAAACCTGGGATAGAAAGGCTCCAACGTGCTGTTAGCAAGTCCTGCCGATGAATTCACTAGTGCTGTTCTGTGCCCAGGTGTAAAAAGGAGTATTGTAGAGGGTTTCCCTGTTTATGCAGCTGGAGAGACCAGGCTAGCTCCTTCCTTCGACGGTGCCTTTTTGGCACAAGCTGATCCTCTTGCTTAGGCTGCCTTCTCCCTTCTGGCTTCACAACCAGCCTCCCTGGACGTTCATTACGTCTTAGCTCAATGTACCTTCCCTCCTGAGCCCCAAACTAGACCACATTCTCTCTGCTGTGAGCTCTTTCTTTTTCCTTCAGAGCATTTTAGCTCTTTGTAATGACCTCTTTCTGCACACCTTTGTTTGATCCCGTTGTTCCTATGTCTTGTAAGCTCCATGTGGGCAGGGACCATATTCCTCTTCATGGTGGCCTCCTAGTCTAGCTTAGTTTCTTTCATGGGGAGCTGCTGAAAAATACTTGCTTTTGGTATAAATTTTGGGATACAAGTGTGATTTTGTTGCATCCATGGCTTGTGTGGTGGTGATGAAGCTCCTGAATGTCGCATTTGAAGCCCTGTCCTGAGCTGAAGCAAGGCATTAGCATGTAGCTACTTTCTAATTGCTGTTTTTGATGCAGAGCAGGGTGTCTTTTCACATAATTAAAACAATTGATGATATTAATTTTTAAAAAGCTGAAGGTGTAATGATTTATTCTCTGAATCTTGTTAAAATTGTTCCCCCCCCCCATTGTTACTTCTGCCTGTCTCACTGCAGGAAGCCTCCCCAAACTAGTCCTTGCCAGCCTTGGTTAGCAGAGGTAGCAGGAGGCTCAGAGGATAACATTGTGACACTCTCACTCTGTCTAGGTTGCTTTTGCATTTCATTTGTGCTGTTTCCCATCTTCTCTTGTAAGGCTCTGTGGGATGCTGGCCTTGCAGCCTCAGAGGTAACCCATCCCTCATC
>VBSM01000529.1:46806722-46832846 GCA_008086735.1 Cheirogaleus medius | reverse complement strand
TGACCTTGAGCTATCCACCCGCCTCGGCCTCCCAGAGTGCTAGGATTACAGGTGCGAGCCACTGTGCCTGGCCTTCTTTGCATGTTTAATGTATAATTACTATGTGTTGGATTATTTAAGCATTTTCTATAGGAAACACATTGAGGATTTTCCAAACTCTGAGAATGTTTCTGACTGATTAGCAAGGTACACATCAGACAGGATCTATGAACCTCTCAGATGGCTTTTTTTTCTTTTAAGCAGATTGGCTAAGACTCTGTCATAGATACCTGTAATGAGCAATACCATCAGACTTTTATTTTTACATGATTTTAATTTGATTTGCCAGGAGCTACAGTTCGTATTCTTGGGGATAATAATCGTGATTATTTGGTTAGAACTGCCTGACCGAACATGGTTGGAAGTCGTACTTGCCCTAAGAGGATACGAGTAAACCCATATTCTTTCTGGATGAGAGAATTCCTTATCTTTGCCTATGTTGTGCTTTGGAAACAGATGGCCAAATGTATCTCCCTTTAATTTTCTGATGTGTCCTTTACTCTTCCCCAGGTATCTCTCCTCTGTGTCACAACCTCTTTGCCCTGTATGACGAGAAGACCAAGCTGTGGTATGCTCCGAATCGCACCATCACCGCCGATGACAAGATGTCGCTCCGGCTCCACTACCGGATGAGGTGTGGGGAGTACAGGGCTGGTGCCTGCCTGTCTGTCTCTGCGCTGGGGGGCAGCGGTTAGCCCGGGGTCCTGAGTCACTTACCAAGAAATATCGTAGTCATTTTTGTAGTTTGTAACTTTCATATTTGCTTGGTATGAGAAAGGACTTCATCAGTATTTGGAATACAATTCAAGATGAGTTTGGTCACCCTCCCCTGCCACATTTTAGAAAAGAAATCTTTATGATGCGGCGGGGTATTTTGAATAGAGTTAGTATTCTACAGCAGAGTTTTTCAAATGGTGAATCATGGTTATGAATTTAATTTAGTGGGTTGTAACCAGAATTTAGAAAACAAACAAAAGAAACAGAAGAGAGTACGTAGCATTAGCATATATACATATCCTAAGAATATTGTTTTTTTAAAGCTTTTGAGATATGTAATATATGTATGTACCAGGTCATGATATAAAATATATTTTTTACTAAAAGTTGCAGCTAAGAAGCTTGAGAAACATTGCCTGAAGTGGTAACCTAAAAATTCTACTTTGGTCTTGTTCTCAAGGAGTGGATGTTTTGACTTCTCTGGAGGATGTTTGACTGTAGGGCTATAATTCTTCTTCTGATGGGTACTTGCCTTTTCTCCCATATTGTACACTTTGCTAAATGTCATAGTGTCTCCCAAGGTAATATGGTCAGTCCTTCAGTAGCTGCAGTTGTTGAGTTTCTAAGCATATTTGCTCAGTAACTAGAATTGACAGTTTGTTAGTTGGATACTAGTTAATCACAAGTTAACATATATTTAGCAGTGGAGCTTATAAATAGGGTAGATCCTTTTGGGAAAGTATCTGAACATAGACGTAATTAAATCAGTAGATTACTTCAGATGCTTATAGAATGTGGGGACTTGCTAGAAAAGCCCTCTGGAATCTCAGAGGCTCTCCACAGTATTATAGCTGCCATTTTTTTGGGAGACAGTTGGTAGAGTTGTCATCATTCCAGAAGACAGGGATGTTTTTCTCAGTGGACCCTGAATCAAGATCTAATGTTCTTTGACAATCATCCTAGGGCTGATGACCTTTTCTCTTCTTTCTGTACTTATTCAAGGTCTCACCTTGAGAGGAAAGCTGAATGCCATGTGAGATTCACACCCCAGGTTTAGGGAAACATTCACCCTACCCAGCTGAGCCTTCTGACTGTATTTGGATTTGTTTTTCAAAGTGTAATCTTGCTTTCTGTGGCCTGGGCTGGGGAGAATGGCTTGAAAGTGTAGATGCCGCTCAAAGCCTGGCAGGGTGGCATGCCTCTGAGTTCTAATTCTTTCCTCTAAACTCTGCTTAGAATCTAGAATGATAGCATTTGGGATTTGGAAGAGACCTAAGTTTACCTATTCAACTGTTGTTTTTTCAGTAGGAAAACCAATACCCAGAAAAGAGAAGTGAGTTAACCCATAGTTACATCTAGTGAATCATTAGGTTGGCACTAGAATTCTCTTCGGGGCGTTATTCTTTGTTGGTCATATGAATGCCTCACTATTAAAAGCTGCTTTTGCCTGTTGCCCATTTCTGGTATCTGCCAGGAAGTGCATGGCTACTTCACTTTTAGCACTTTGACTTTGTACCTGACATTGTGCTTCAACAGGATATTGCTTTGTTACCACAGACTCTTTGAACTTGGAAAAAAAAATACCACCCTAAGGTAAAACATTTGCATGACAACAAACTACAAAAATTGTGAAACCTTGTAATCTCACCACTAAAGAAGGTATAATATGAAAATAAATGTTGGTGATTATTTCAGTGGAATCCCAGTTCTATTTTGGGAAATATTTTTTGTACTTTATGGTTTTTTGTGTTTAGGTAATGCTTTTGATAGTTACTGTTGTATAATATATCTTAATATATGACAATCATATTCTTTATTCCTTTTCCAGAAAATTTTTTTTTTGCTTTTTCAACGAAATGAATTTCACTATCCATTCGAAAAATTCTCTAGAAACCTAAAAAGGATTCATGTGTACAATATCTGCACATAAACTTAGAATGTGCAATCATTTGTAATATAATTTTCAGATGTACATCTCTGATTGATAGGTCTGTTTCTTCCTTTCTCCTTTCTTCCTGCTTTATTCTTCCGCATCATTCTGAAAAGGAATGTGGGTAGCTCTCACACTACATTTATTTATGACATTTAAAATTTTTTTTTATTGGCATGTTATAGTATCAGGAATTTGTGTGTACTAAGTTTGAGCACCTTGATAGATAATTTAAAAAAGGAGTGTGGAATTTCTGTCTCTAGTGTATCCTCTAGTTTTCAATTAGGGGGGTGTTGATTTTGGTAGTCACTCATTTAAAGGTTTGTTTTTATTTTTGGCATCTTATTAGACAGCTGTCAGCCTTTGACTGTAGGCAATTTGTAGAGATCCAACCTTGTTTTAGACTCTCTGGTCTTCTGTTTACCTTTAGCCTTTATTACAGTGGAGAAGCTAACACATTATGTTTGATCTCCTCAGCTTCCTCCTGTCTGAAGGAAGATCCAACCAAAAGGCTTCTAAGCCAAAGACAGTCCCACAGGGCTTTCAGATAGCAGCCTAGAAGAATGTCCTTGTTCAGACCTGACTGGAGATTGTGTTCTGCCCGGAAGGGAGTATCTTGGGCCCTCAGCTCTGCCAGGTTCAAGGACTCTTCCTCATAGAGACTCAGTAGGATGTGGAAAAAGAAGACCATGGCTTGGATGGGCTCTGGGGACATCTGCCTTCAGTGCTTCTCTCTCAAACAACATCCCCCATCCTTGGGATCCTTTTCTTTCCTTGTCCCAGGAAACCTTCCATGTTGTACATAATTCTCATTCTCTTACCACTGCCTTCCTCCACCGTTAAACAGAAGTGACATTTCCTGTGCCATTCTGTGGGCACCCTACCTTGAGCCTTTGTAGCTGGTGGAGCTGGTTCACTCTTTACTTCCTGCTTGTCCATGGGAGAGGATCCTGGTTGAGTCCTCCTGGGCGTGTGCTCTGTTCTGCCCTTGAAGAGCAGTGCTAGGCTTGGGGACAGCATGAATGCCAGCCTCTAGGTCAGCTGACAGACAGCCTTAGGCTTCTCCTGTTCCCCGTGTGTGATGCCCTCTCACATGTATGGGGACCTGATGTGGTTTACACTGCATGCGGCTCTGCGGGTATGTGGTTCTTCCTGTGTGTGTGAGAGAGACACCAAAGCCCACAGTCAAATTCTTAGTCGCTTTTATTAGTTACAGGGAAGATAAGGTGTATAGAATCATTGAAAGTTATAAAATGATGATTTTTACCTTTAATGTAACTTCTTTATCCTTTCCTTTCTGTGTTAATTGCTACTCTTCAAGTTTGTTCATTTTTTGTTTATCAAGCACGTATTCGGCGCCAGTTATAATATATGCCATGTGCTGGAGATGGAGTGGTGGGCAGGACAGCTGCGGCCTCTGCCTCTGCAGAACTCACGGCATTGCTCGGATACTGCCACAGGCATCTGCTTGTCCCTTGGTCTCCTCTGTTTCAGTCCATCTTCATGGGGTTTCCTTCTCGGTGGATCCTGCTTCATATCATCTTGGCTTTTGTTCTTTTCTCTGCCTGCTGTGTATGGTCCTGGCTCTGTAGCCTGGCATTTATTTACTCTGGTCTCAACTTCCCTTCCTGGACCCTTTTTTCCCCCATTCTGTCACCTCCCCTGGCAGCAGAGGGCAACCTCCTCCCTAGCACCTCATTAGAGACTCTGTTATATGTCCAGGGAAAACTTACCTTTAGGCATAGTGCTTAGGGGCCTACAAAATGTTCTAATTTTACTTAAAATCAGAAAAAAAATGAATATAATCCAAGCTGGATTATATTCATCTTTATATCAACACAATTGTAAAGTATAGCTTTTAATTTTTTTTTAATGGAATAAGGGAAAAGTATCTGGGGACCATGAAAGTCACATCGTGTCCTGCTTATGACACATACCCCATTGTATGTGGCTTTATAGTTGTTAGGTATGACTGACTGCCCCCCGAGACAGGGAACTCACAGAGGGCAGGAACTGTGCCTGAGGACCCTCCGTATCCCTGGGCCTAACACAGGGCCTGGTATGTCTTAGGTTCTGCACATACAGCAAAGACAGATGTCTGAGTTTAATGACAGCTCTTTTTTGGAGGGGAGGGAGGACTTTATTTGTTGCTTCTCCATGACATTTTTTCAGCAGTTCACAGGGCATGTCAAGGGGAAGAGACCCAGGTACCAGCCGAGTCTGTAGCCTAGAGATGACCTGGGCCAGCTTGGCTCAGTTGCTATCACACATTCCAGAACTTGTGCTTCCCTTACAGGTGGCAGAGGAAAATATAGCTGACCCTTGAACAACTCGAGGTCTAGGGGTACCAGCCCTGCACACACAATCGAAAATCTGTGTATAACTTTTGACCCCCTAAAACTTAACTACTATAGCCTACTACTGTTGACTGGAAACCTTACTGATCACATAAACAGTTGATGAATGCACAGATAGACTAGTATCTATGTATATTTTATACATTCATGACGTGTCTAACTCTTTCTTAATTTTTTTGGTATGTCTAGGCTGTGTGGTTTGTGGGTTTTTCCAAATTGTTGCAAATCTCCAAAAACTTTTCCGATATATTTATTGCAAAAAAAACCAACATAAGTAGACCCACACAGTTCAAACCCGTGTGTTGTTCAGGGGTCAACAATAGCAGTTAAGAGAACAGGCTTGTAGTCTTAGGTTACCTAGCTTTGGGGAATTTCGGTTTTCCTCATGCATAAAACAGAAACTATGAACTTGTAGAGTTGCTGTGAGGATTAAGTAGTATAATGTATATAAGTGTATATATTAACTTATTTCACAACACTGCAGCTGATGCTTGCAGAGTGTTCATGTAGTTCTCTTTTAAAACCCTATTCATTGTATAAGATGCACCATCAATTTAATATTAAATAACAGCAATCTGGGAAATAGGAAACGCTGCCATATAAGCTATATATCTTGACTGTGTTATGAAACTACATTTCAGAAATGTTAAAATGTGAATAAAATAGGTTTTGGATTCAAGGCAGAATGGCCTGGGCCGTGCAGCTGATGGAAAGGGTGCAGGGAGCTGCGGTTCAGGTCAGCAGGTGTCTCCTGTTTCGGAAGAACAGAGGTGGAGGTGGGAGGTCTGAGGAGCTGTCTTTGTGATCTTCATGGAGTCACTTTATGTCCCTGAGTTATAGAGGAGGTGTTGTCAGGACAGTCCTCACAGAGTGCTTGTAAGAATGAATAGAAAAGGGCCTCATAGACAGTGAGGTGCTGCAAGGTGCAAGGTTGTCTGCTCGCTCGCTTTTCAGGGCGGTTCTGTGTCTGGAACTGACCACTCTCAGTGAGCCACGGTGCCCCTCCCACGAATTCCAGGTCCCCTTTGCCACATTTGGTTTGTTTGTTTTTTTTTTCCTTGCCTTCCAGGTTCTATTTCACCAACTGGCACGGGACTAATGACAATGAGCAGTCGGTGTGGCGACATTCTCCAAAGAAACAGAAAAATGGCTATGAAAAGAAAAAGGTTCCGGATGCAACCCCTCTCCTGGATGCCAGCTCGCTTGAGTACCTGTTTGCTCAGGTAGGAAGTGGGCTCAGGAGAAGCTACGATTTGTGGGGAGGGTGAGGCGTAGAGCTCAGATTCCCTGGTGCAGCTGAACTTGGTGGTGCTCGGAGGCTTTATGGCCTGTCCTGTGGAAGTTCTTGCCACACCTGGACTTGCCTAAGTGAGGAAGTAGAAGCTAGCAACTCAGCATCCCAGGGGGCTGGGTGCCCAGCTGTGGGTTTTCCAGGCTTCGCCTCTCTCCTGTTCCCTTCTTTTCCCCTCATTTCATTTCCTACCATTGTACTTTCCATCTGTAGCACCTTGTGGTCAGGGGTCAGAGGGAAGCTGTAATTGATGGAAGGGAAGGTAGGGTTCAGCGGGGCTAACAAAGGCCCTTCTCAGTCACAGTAACGTCTGGGGAGGAAGGAGGTGACCACTCTGAGTCACAGTGGTAGTAGGGTGGAAAGATTAGACACTGGGAAAAAGCCAAAAGAGAAGTTAGAATCACCTGAAATTACATTGTTCTCAGATAACTAACGTTTTTGGTAATATGCTTCCTGAATTTTAACATGCAAATTTATACTTATGTACTATATAGTTTTTGAAAATATCTGGCTGTTCATTTTGTTTTACAAACTGCTTTTGTATTCATCCTATTGCTTGTCCTTCAGATGTCAATTAGAAATACTGATCTTTGTTGTTTTAGTGACTTCGTAACAATTGATTTACAAAAGATATTTACTGGGTGTCTGTGTCCTGTTTGCCTAAGGCACTTACGCTTAGGAGCTGGAGGTCCTGGGGTGGATGAGACAGACATGGTCTCTGCACACATCAGATGTATCATCAGGGTGGACAGAAAACAGGCACATAAAATGATGCATAGATAATGTATAAGAAATTGTGAGAAGTGCTCTGAAGGGGAAGGCTTTGTGATACAGAATATGGGAGGGGGTTTGAATGGGAAGACCTAATTTAAATAGTGCCATCAGAGACTGTCTCTCTAAGGAGGTGCTATTTATAATGAAGAATAAAAAGGAGCCTAAAATTCTAAGAGAGGAGTGGGGAAAGTATTTCTTCCATGTGGGGTTTCTCAGCGGCACTACTGACGTTCCGGGCTGGATAATTCTCTGTTGTGCTGAGCTGCCCTGCGCATGGTAGGGTGATTCCCAGCACCCCCGGCTTCCACCCACTAGATGCCAGTAGCACTGTCTCCCTGGTTGTGACGACCCAAAGTGTTGTCACATAATTTGCTGTTGGCTTGGATGTGGAAGGTGAGAGAATTTGAGGAATCAAAGATGATTTCTAGGTTTCTGTTTTGGGCAATGTTGGATGGATAATGGAGTTATTCCCTACAGAGGGAAGGCTGGGAGGAAGAGGCTAAGGAAGGGGTAGAAATTAGGAGTTCTCTTTTGGAGATGGCTGTGTGACAGAAGTGGAGATTTCAAGTAGGAAATTGAGGAATGAGGCTGGAGTCCAGAGGAAAAGCTATTATTTAACTAGGTACCTGTTCCTGGACATTTTTGATTTTTCTCAAGTTTTCTTTATTATGCTATCACTCTATAATCTTGTGAACAACTATGTATATACGTGTTTATGTACATGTTCTATTATTTCCTTAGGGTATACTTTTACACACGCAATTTTTACATCAGAGTGATATGCCATTGTGGGCCTTAGTTACTGATTATGCATTACCCCCATCCTATATACACCTTGGAATTGGCCTCAGAGACGATAGAGAAGTGAGATAATGCACAGCCCTAGGCACATACTATGTGGAAAAAATAAAATGATCTGTCCATTTTCAGATTGATCTTTTTGAATTCAACTTCCCAATTTTATGTATCTATATCTGAGATGTATTCTTTTACCTTTCTTGGGAGCAGAGGAGTAAAGGAAGGGTATACCCTACTTCAGGGAATAAGTATTGCATTAAAATCTGACCTTCTGGGCCGGGCGCGGTGGCTCACGCCTGTAATCCTAGCTCTCTGGGAGGCCGAGGTGGGCGGATCGCTCAAGCTCAGGAGTTCGAAACCAGCCTGAGCAAGAGCAAGACCCCGTCTCTACTATAAATAGAAAGCAATTAATTGGCCAACTAAAAATATATAGAAAAAATGAGCCGAGCATGGTGGCGCATGCCTGTAGTCCCAGCTACTCGGGAGGCTGAGGCAGGAGGATTGCTCGAGCCCAGGAGGTTGAGGTTGCTGTGAGCGAGGCTGATGCCACGGCACTCACTCTAGCCCAGGCAACAGAGTGAGACTCTGTCTCAAAAAAAAAAAAAAAAAAAAAAATCTGACCTTCTGGAGGCTCAGGAATGAGTTACTTGAGGTAGCTGTACAGTGAATGTTTACAGAAAGTCACAACCAAACAAAACAGTTTCAGGTTGCGTCCTGCTCCTCACGCATTGCCGGTAGAGTTCATCGTTGTTCCTCAGAAGTTTGTGGAACTGGTCAGTGGGCTTTCCTCACCTGAGAGAAACAAGAAGTCTTGTCATGGAAAGAAGGGGAACTGCAGCAATGACAGCTCTCTATCCAAAACCCATCACACTCAAGTCTCTTCAGGGACAGTGAATGCCTGCCTTGTGTAGGAACACCTCTCCCAGACTTTCTGTCTGCCCCTGCTCCAAGCTAGAGAAAGGCTGGAGAGTTCGCAGTCCTCGGAGCTGTGTGTACTGTCAGTCAGTCGGTGAAGGCTGAGTGGGGCTGTAGCGTGGTGTTGAACAACAGCGGCCCTGGAGTCAGATCTAGGTTTAATCTCAGCCCCACCACTTGCTAAGCCCCTGGCCCCTGTGGCACTCTGTCCTTCTACTTGACTTGGGTTTTTATAACTACCTGGCATTAGATATTTCTGTTCATTTATTCTTTTCCTTCTCCTTAGAATGGACTATGTGAGGTCAGGAGTGTGTGTGGTTTAGTTTATTGCTGTATCCCCAGCATCTAGGATAACACCTGGCCCAGAATTAGTTCTCAGTAATTACCACACGGACGACTGACTGACTGGGATTATCTAACCTGTTGGTGCTTTAGATTCCTCATCCATTAGACAGAGATGGTGATGTTGGCATCTACCTCAGAGGGGCTGTTGTGTGGATCAGATTACATAATAAATGAAGGGAACCCAGTGCGGTGTCTTGCCCTGAGGTTAGGGTTTAATCAGTGGCAGTTAGCGTTGACTTTGCTATCTCCACTCTGTACAAGGCAGGAGGTGGGTATGGCTGTTTAGCCTTGTTTTTAGAGCCCCCATCGGCCCTTGGAATGCTGTGCACCTGCGTCAGTGAGGGGGTGCATCGTGGTGGTACATGTCACTACTGGAGACTTGAGCAGCAGGTGCAGGAAAGTGTGCATGTGCCGGTGATGGAGTGTGGGTTCCTTGCTCTTTCTCTAGAACTGTGTCAGAATCGGAAGCAGTGCCCTGTCAGCTCTACACCCAGTGCCTAGGCGAGGCCATCTCAGCTTGCTTGTGTTTGTGGCGTTAATGAATGATCCAGCTCCAGCCAAGTGTCACCTTCCCTTGCTCTGGCATGGATCAGGCCTAGGACACACTTTTTAGCATCCTCTATGTGGTGAAGGGGCTTCATGTGTCTGTACCGTTCACCACTGCCTCGAATAGTGCTCAGTGACTGTTTGTTAAATAAATGAGTTAACCTTAGAGAACCAGCTTCTGAGCTCCCCCATGCCCAGCTTTGTCGAAAAAGAGCTTTGATGCTGGGGAGCCGTCCATCCGCTGAGTCTCACTGCTGTGCCACTTTTCTCGGGAGCACCTGCCCACGTTGGGGCCTTTCTTTCACAGTCAGAAACGGGTGGGCTCTTGGAACTCTAATGTTGGCTCGTTTTTTTCCTCACCTCTGCTCCAAAGGGACAGTATGATTTGGTGAAGTGCCTGGCTCCCATTCGAGACCCCAAGACCGAGCAGGATGGCCATGACATTGAGAACGAGTGTCTGGGGATGGCCGTCCTGGCCATCTCACACTATGCCATGATGAAGAAGATGCAGCTGCCGGAACTGCCCAAGGACATCAGGTAACCCTTCCTGCTGGCTCATTGCTCGTGGTGATGGCTGGTTTTCACATGTTCTCACACATCTCAGTTTAACTGTTGCTGGTGTTTGACCCCTGCTCTCTTGAAAACCCAAATCTTATTTAGAATATTCGTTACTTGTAGCGCAATTATAATTTAATTTTGAATATTTGTCAATAATCTCATAAGTTTGTACTGAGGTGAAATTTCTGGGCTGGAGGTGCCGATCAAATTGATGACCATGTGCCCTCCACTTCGCTGCTTCCCGGCGTGGATGTTCCCGTCTGTCACTGCATTTTATCCTTGGTGCTGGACCCGTCTTAAAATCCTTCTCAGTATAGCTCTGCGATCAGTTATTACCATCCCAACCCTGAACTCTCAAGGAGTTCTAGTGGTTCACTAGAGAGTTGTTAATTCTGATGTGAGATTTGATCAACTGTTATCTTAAGAAAATTGTATTTGCTTAAAAGTACCATTTGAGATCAAGTCTTTGTGAAGGAATATTCAATCTGCATAACTTCTGCCCATCTATGAAATCTAATAGTTTTTTTCTCATCAGTGGGCTATTATGATTGTCACAAATGAAGACAGTCTCACTCGGAAGAGATTATTCATAGCTGTATTGTCTGTGATGGGCGGCACGCATCTCCTCATAAGGTTACTTCCTGTCTCTCCTTGCCCTTGACCAGAGCCTAGAGCAGATCACAGGCAGCCCCTCAGTAACGCAGGGACTGATCAGATACATGCTGAGCTGCCACTCTCTCTTTTTTCTGTGGCCTTTCCTCTGGGCACTGCCTCTTTATTTGTTCATGAGGCTAAAGTGAAAACTGACAGCTTTTCTCTAATTCTATTACATTAATCAAGAATTATAATATTTGCTGAAGATAAATTCCAAAACTTCACAGTTTTCCACTGTTGTGAAACTGTTCACGCAGCAGGGATTCCCTGGGCCCAGGTGCTGTCTCAGGCCCAGCAGTAACAAGCAGATCTGTCTCCCTGTTTGGCCCCTGGTGACCTTGTTCACTCTTTCACTGGTATTCACGTTCCTCTTAAAACTCACCCCTGTTCTAGCAGTGGATCTGTTTCTTGAGATCATTTGTCATAGATTCTTCCCCATTAGCAGCTGGGTGGGTAACTAACCTTTCAGCTTACTTATTAATCCATTTAATAATATACCTGGGACGTACTCACATGGCAAACGTTACATCTTTTGAATTTAGTTAGCTTTGCATATTTTTCCCATTTTTATTAAAAAAGTGATCTTTATAGAAAAGTTATAAATCAGACATACAAGTAGGACAAAGAGTCTATAATCACACCAAGAGATAATTGACACCTTTCAGACTGTTTTCTAACTGATGCTCAATCTTAATACCAGTGGGTATATGTGTGTACTAATGTGCGCCAGGACAGTGAAACCAGCAAGCAAAAATACAGACAAGTCAATTTTTCGATGATACCTGAAGGAATTCCCATTTCAGTGAAATGTGTGGAGTGTGTGCTTTGCTTTTCTCTCGGTCTCTATTCACCTCTGTCTCCTTACGATTATCATCCTCAGGGCTCACTCCATCTAAGGTCCTCTGGCAGGACGTCCCCCTTTCTGCTTTGGCAACACATGGAAAGACGATTCATAGACTGAAGATTTGTTTCTAAACTATTTACTGTTAACCTGTGTGTGAAAAAGAGATATATTTTCCTACTTTCTTTTAGCTACAAGCGATATATTCCAGAAACATTGAATAAGTCCATCAGACAGAGGAACCTTCTCACCAGGATGCGGATAAATAACGTTTTTAAGGATTTCCTAAAAGAATTTAACAACAAGACCATTTGTGACAGCAGTGTGTCCACGCATGACCTGAAGGTGAAATATCTGGCTACCTTGGAAACGCTGACAAAACATTATGGTGCTGAAATATTTGAGACTGCCATGTTACTGATTTCTTCAGAAAATGAGATGAATTGGTTTAATTCAAATGACAGTGGAAATGTCGTTTACTATGAAGTGATGGTGACTGGAAACCTTGGAATCCAGTGGAGGCAGAAACCAAATGTAAGTGGCTAGTGGCAGTCAGTCAAAAGAGGACACCCTGTGTCACATGGTGTCTGCTGCTCATTCTGCCGGGATCATCTGTTTGCATGTCCATCACCCCCATAGGCTCAGTTTATTTAGGGTAGAGACCACGTATCATTCATCTTTTATTTTGTCCATGTATCACAAAGTCTAAAATATTTGTTGAGTTCTCTGGGGAGATAGGGAGATATAATAACATATATAGTATGTAGTAATATAATAACAGCAGAAATTTCCTGAGTGCTTACCGTGTGCCAAGTACTTTTCTAAGCATTTTACAGGTATTATGCATTTATTTCTAAAAATAAAAAAACCTTCGAGGGAAGTACTGCCGTTATCTCCATTTTACAGATGGACACAAAGAGGTACGGAGAAGCTGAGAAACTTGCCCAAGGTCATAACTAATAAGAATGTGCCAAGAAATGAACTTAGGCCTCTGGCTCCATGAAATTGGCAAACCGATTTTGCATTACGAGGCTTCTTTATGAGGTGTTTGTTGGATGAAGCAATAGTGGTTTAAGTGCATGGGTTTTAAGTCTGCATAGAGCTGGTTCAAATCCTACCTTTACACCTTACAGTTACATGGCCTTGGGCAGGTTGTTTCACATATTTCAGCTGCATATTATTCACCTATCAAATGGAAGTACTTACTATCTCTAACTTACAGGGTTGTTAAGAGAATGGAAAAGCATTTAGCACAAAGCTTTAATGTTGAAGGAATTGTTATAGCTGCTGTAATTATTACTACTGTAGATAATAATGTGTTAAATGTGAGATTCATTTTCTCCTGTTTTGTTCTCATGCTAAAATAACAATGCCTAACACTTACCAAGGGCTTTCTGTGTAGTAGGTACTGTGTTAATAAGCACCTGTCTAATCTCAGGGAACCTTGTGAAGATGTAAGCTCTCTGTTGTATGGGTGGGGAAATGGAGGCTCAAAGGGATGACATAACTAGTTAAGTAAGTGGCAGAGGTAGGAACTTAACCTAGATCTCTAGACTCCAGGGCTCATACTACACAAAATGTTTACACTTGTGCAGATATATATTAGTTCATGTGTAGATTATTCAAGCATGGGATTCTGTCTTCTCCTGCAAATGTGGACTTGAGTACTGTTATAAAGTCAAGATAATTGGTGATAGAAGGAGAAAGGTCATGATCTGTCCACTCATAATTGGGAAGAACATGTTCTCTGTGTTGAAGCACATATAGTAGTCTGGAAATAAAAGGACCTGAACATAGATGCATGTCTAATGAGCAGTTATTTCCCTTTCTGAGTTTACATGCACATTGTACATTATGTAAAGAGTTTAGTCATTGTGCTTGTTAAGGTCTCTTCCAGGTGTGAAAGCCCAAGAATCCCTGATGGAACCCAATCCTTTGGTCCTAAGCCCACAGGCGCCAACTCCCCCAGTCCCTCTGTAGGGCCAGGAAAGCTGCCTTTATCCTCCTTGGACCTAGGTCCTGCATCAGTTTGCCATAAGCATTGACCTTTTACCAATGGAAAATGAGAAAGCCAACTTAACCCTGACACTTTCATGTATCTTACCAGGTTGTTCCTATTGAAAAGGAAAAAAGTAAACTGAAGCGGAAAAAACTGGAAAACAAACACAAGAAGGATGAGGAGAAAAACAAAATCCGGGAAGAGTGGAACAATTTTTCTTACTTCCCTGAAATCACTCACATCGTCATAAAGGAATCTGTGGTCAACATTAACAAGCAGGACAACAAAAAAATGGTAAGTTTGCTCCAGAAGCTCTTTAAGTCTGGGTCTGGTGATGAGAGGGAGATGTTGCTGAGGGCATGATTCGCAGAGTTCTTGTCCAAAGAGAAAATCTTGAGGATTTTTCTGATTTAAGCCAAAAGGTCTCTAGCACTGAAGCACTGTCAGTGTCAGTTTTTAAGTTATGCTGCACATTCCGGTATTTTCTTTGGTCTCACAGATGTGAATCTGCCTTAGAGTTTGCTGCCCCTCCAAAGACACTTTACCATCAGTGTTTAATTCACAAAGCTAGTGGCTTTGAAGGAAAAGAAAACCAGCGAATGTCAGCGGTTTCCCCGAAGGGCTCCGGTGCAGCCTGTCTGCTGAGCAGCTGGGTCACCGTGGATGGGTGGGTGGGAATCCCCCCTTTGCACTCAGCAGACTGTCAGGCGGGCGCAGGGGCGGCCACAGCAGCAGTCCTTGCTGTGGTGTCAGGCACACCCAGGCGGCTCTCCAATGGAGGAAGGGGTATTCAGTCTCACTTCCTCCTTTTTGGTATCACTTGAGGCCATGATCTAGACTGGCAGGCTAGTTTAGCAGGGGAAGTGGGAACCATGCCAAAATAAGCCTGTTTGTGCTGGGGGAGGTCACGGCTGACTGCACGTGGAGAACAGTCTTGAGACGGGGCACTCTCCCAGTGAGTGGAGTCACCACTTAGAGAAAGGCCGAGTTCTGCTTAGAAGCTGTCAAATGCTGTCCAAACGATAACACTCAGTGCTGGGAAAGAGCCTGGTGATAGGGGTTGGGCCGGATGGTCGCTCTCTTACGTCCAGAGTAACTCATATTTTTGGTATAACCTTTTGGAAAGCAGTTTGGCCACATGTGTTAAAAGCCTTGAAAATATTTATATATCCCTCTGCTCAGGAATCTAGGGACTCTATTTTCCAGAAACAGTGTGAGATGCAAGTAGTGGCTCGTGAGTAAGAATATTCATTCTGGAAGTATTTACAGTGTCAGAATACTGAAAATAACCTAAATGTACAATAATAGGAGAATGAGAAAATAAATCAAAATTTGCCCGAGTAGTAGAATATTTTACAACCAAATTGTGGAATTTTTTAATGATCTGGAAAAAATGTTTTTGTAAATGGAAAAAAGCAGATAATAAAGCTTTATCTGTAGAATAGTACCAATTTGTTAAAAAGATTTAAAATAGATATGCATGTACACATATATGTTCTTAGAAAAATAATCAAATATTAACGGCTATTTATTTATGGTGGCATTATGAGTGGTTTCAATTTTCTTATTCCTTCTCCCCCATCCTCCCTTCCTCCCCCCCCTTTTTTTTTTTTTTTTTACAAAAAACATATATTAATTTTATCAGAAAAATGTAGTAAAAACAAAATGAAGGGAGAAGTAGAAGAACCAGGTAAATGTTAGTGGGGAGGTGAAAAACGGAGGGGGAAAATAATCAGTGCTATTTATTGAGCTTATCATGGCTGTTCGGCCCCGTGTCACATGCTGTGCCTGTGTTGTCTTACTTGGTCCTTGCAAGAACCTTAGATGGAGGCATTTGGGCTCCATGTCAGACGGGAGTCTGAGACTGATCAAGAGGGGTAGAAACTTGTACAGGTTCACTCAGTAAGAAAGTGGCAAGCTTCAGCCAATTCTGTCTGGCTCCTGCCTGTACTTTTGCCTGTGTGGCTTTGGTTTCTAAGGCATCATCATCCCCCAGGGAACCCGAGGGAGTGAGGGAGAGGTTGGCATGTCTGTGATCTAGCTCATCAGTATGGCCAAACCCATGCTGAAGTTTGGGAGGAGAACAAGGAGCTTTGACTCACAAAAATATTAAAAGGCACCTGAGCCTTCAGAGGAGGGCAAGATGACACTTAAGAATAACTCTGGTGACAGCTGCAATGCCAAAGGAAGCATGCCCTGGGGCCGTGAGCCCAGGAGGGGTGAGGGGAGGCCATCACAGGGATGGCCCTCAGGAAGAAGACAGCACACAGTGTCCTTTCAGGTGTGACCTGATACCCATTAGCAGATACTCCCAAGAGCAAATTCAAAATGCTGTTGAACAAGGGGCAGGGATGGCTTGGGCAGCCCCTCATCCAGCCACACAATAAACAGGACCACATAAGCACTTAAGTTTCTTGAGAGAAGAAGTCTAAATAGAAACAGGAGCTGCCAAGGAAATGCAGAGCAAAGTAATAAATCAAGATGTGATTTGGTAACATGCTGGCATCATGCCTTCCTGAAAGACCAGCAGCCAAAGTACTGCTTGTTGAAAGGGCTTGGAAACCCCATGGCTGGAAGGGACAATGGGGGCGTGAGATACTAAAGAGGTGGCAATGAGCAGTGGCTAACCCACAGGCTGTGAAGCCAGCCACTCTGGGTTCAGATCTCAGCATAAAACTATGCTATTAGTTTTAAGCATATGTAAAAATCACCATTTCTAGAGGTCAAAAAAGGTCAAATGTTGGCAATTTCAAATGTTTTAACCTAACAGCTGTGTGACCTTTGGCAGGTTACTTAACCTCAGTTCCCATCTCTGTAAAATGGGGATAATAATATACCCACCCATAGCGTTGATATGAAATTTAAGAGTTGATATTTGTAAAGTGCTTAGAATAGGAAGTACATGGCACATAGTAAGGGCTAGTGTTTGTAAAGAAAAACAAATGGGGAGATCAAGTATTTCTTTCTTCCTGCCTTCCTCCTGCTCCCTGCACAGCACTGGAGCTTGGCAGAGTCGCTGGCCCACGTGGCCAGGGTGAGCTCTGACGTAGACGATGGGTGCACCTGCCGGGTGCTGGACTTGACCGTGAGCCAGGCCAGGATGGGGCAGGCTCACAAGACACTGTCTGCTGCTTCTCCTCCTCCTCTCCACCCTCTTCCCCTTTAATGGTTCTCTCCTCTCCGCCACCAGCCTCTCCTGTCTCTAGTGCTATGGAAAGAATTACTCTTAAGTGTCATTTTGCCCTTCTCTGAAGGCTCAGGTGCTTTTTATTATTTTTGTGAGTCAAAACTCCAAATCATAGCTTTGCACTCATCAAGAAATGTGTTTGGTCAACCCCATGGCTCCTCTCAAATGGGCAGTCTCTGCTCAGTATCAGTGATCAAGACCAAAAGTCCCCATCTGCCTTCACCTCCAGGCGTTTCTCTGTACACCTTACTTCATGGAAATTCCCTCCCTCTTCCCACTCTGAGTAAGACTCGCTGCCTTCTTCATACCCTCTGAGGTCCCTGGACCTAACCTAGCAACCTCATTGTTGTGTCTGGACCATACCCAGATTAAAACCCAGAAGTTTCACCTTCGAGACCAACTCTGCTATGAGATGAAGCTCCTGTGCCTCTGTTTCTTTTCCCATGAAGGAGGAATAATGGCGACTCAGTGGGCCGTTGTTTAGTGCCAAGACCAGGCGCATACCCTCTGCTTCTCCCACCTCCATTTTTACACCTCTGCCACCTTGATTCTGGCCTCCTCCTGTCTAGACCCAGGGGACAGCTTCCCCACGGGGCTCCCTACCTCCCACACCCCCACCACACACAAACTCCCTGGACGTCATCTGACAGTTCTGAGGTAGTAGATGGGAAAGTGTGTTGAGCAGCGAAAGTCCTATGTAAATGCAAGGGGTATAGTTGGTATCAACAAAAAGGTTTTCCCTGTGGGGTGTCCATTCTGTTTTAAATATCTTCTCAGTGTGTGCCTCCCCATAGAGTCAGCTGCTTAAGATGACAGACACATGATATAACCGTGAGAACTTCTCTCTCCCCAGGAACTGAAGCTCTCTTCCCACGAGGAGGCCTTGTCCTTTGTGTCCCTGGTAGACGGCTACTTCCGGCTCACAGCAGACGCCCACCATTACCTCTGCACCGACGTGGCTCCCCCGCTGATCGTCCACAACATTCAGAATGGCTGTCACGGTCCAATCTGGTTGGTTCTAGAACCCTTTCATTTGCTGTTGGTGTGAAAAGAGCCCACATTTTAGTGACAGGCACTGTGGCCTCTTCAGACCCAGACGGTGGCAGTCGTTTAGGTTGGGGCCAGTTGACCATGTTGGCTCGTGCTTACTGGGTGTCCTCTCCTCCTCCTGCTGTCCACGTTCTGGTCAGGCCTTCCTGTCGTCTCCTACCCTGCTCCCTGCAGCAGCCGCTCTACTCTCCTCCTTTACTGCGGTCTCTCCTCATTTAACACCCTTACCTCTCCATCACTGGCCGAGAAGTGCTGCGCTTCCTCACCCCCTGCTGTGTCAAACCCTGTGGGCCATTCCAGAAAGACAGGACACCAGTCTGAGCATCAGGCAGTGTAGTGAAGGGCATCCTCAGGCAGCTTGTGCTAAAGTGCCAGCTGCACGGCGGGGACCGTGAGGTGACACAGCCCTAAGGCCAGAAGGGGCTGTGTGGGATGTTTTGTCCCACGTGCATCTCAGGACTGGTAAGCGGTGCTTGAATGCCTCTGGTGACAGGGCGCTTGGTACTGCATGAGGCAGCCAGTGGGTTGCAGCTGTCACCACGGCAGAGGCTCATGCCTTTCTGATGCGAAGCTGTAGTCGGCCTCTCTGTAACTTCTGCCTGCTCGTCTGCGTTCTGCCTTGTGAGACAACAAGGCTTCCACTGATAACTTCTTCCAGGTGACTGCCCTTCAGGCCAAGGAACCCAGCTGCTGGGTTTCTTCTGAGTCTCTTTCCAGACCACAGTATATCTGGGGGAACATCTTTTCAGCTGCCTTCCGCACAACGTGCTTTTCACCTTCCTCCCCATCCTGGCTGCCTTGAGGACAGGTAGCTGGTAACAGTGTGGTCCCTGACCCGGAGAGACTCACAGGCTTATGGGGAGACAGACACACAAAGAATTGCAGAGTAAGGGCTTGAGCATAGAAAAGCAACTTCCTCCAGTGTCCTGGTTGTGCTTCAGGGCCCTGGCACTGGCTCGCCCTTGGCGTGGAATCCCTTCCTCCAAAATCCGCACAGCCCACTTCCGTCAGGTGTCAGTGAGATAGCACCTTAGCTGGGAAGCCTTCCCTGACCAGCTTATGTAAAATAGCACTGCTTCCCCCTCTCCATCCCACCGTCTCTGGCCGCTTCACTCTGCTTTATTTTTCTTCAGTTATTCCCTCCTGACATACTGTGTTTATTTCTGTAACGTAACATTTGTTGCTGGTCTGCCTACCCTTACCTCCCGGCACACGGGCTTCACGCAGGCCGGGGCAGTGTCTGCGTCACTCACAGCGGGGCCTGGTGCATCCCAGCTAGTGTGTGGTGAATGAGTGCATATCTCACGTGTGGTGGGAGGCTGGGACTCATGGCCTGAGGAGCCTTCTCAGAGTGGCAGCGTGCAAATCAGATTAAACTGTGAAGGATCCGTGTTGGCTTGCCAGATTTAAAAAGGGGAGGGGATATTTTGCATGAGGGGTGTCAGCATGTACAGAGGCGTGGAGGGGTTAGAGACCACGGAGCTGTTGAAAGCACTTAATGTCTCTGCCTTAGAACCTGTTGGTCACATCAGCCTTCTTTCACCAAGTAAGCAGCGCCCACTAGGTGCCAGTAGCCTCGTACGTGGATTTGGTTAGCCAGTGTTCACTGTCCTCTGTGTGCCAGAACTCACTGGTTCTGGGATACAGGGAAGTGTGAGACAGGCCTGTTCCCCGCCAGCATCTTTCCTCATCAATTTATTCATTCAATGTGGAATTTATCGAGCAGCTACTATGAGCCATGGTGATATAATAATAAACAGAATGGCCTCAAATTCCTGCCTCCATGAGGCATGTGCTCCAGTTGGGCTGGTGGGGGATAGTGGGGAGGGGTGGGGTAAGACCCCCACCACTGCACCATTGGCAGCCCCTCATCACTAGCCGTGGGGGTGGCTCCTCTGGCCAGAGCTGGAGACGGCATCCGTGGGGACGTGGGGCTAAGCCCAGCTCAGTGCCTCGGGCAGCAGGCTGAGTCGTCTTCTAGACCTTGGAGACACTGTCTGTCCTGAGGCGTCTGTGTTTCCATGTGCCTGGCGTATCACACCAGAGGTCTTAGGATCCAGGCAGGTGATGCGATGGGCCTTGAGGCACTCAGGGAAGTGGATGTATCCCAGGGGTTTAAAGTGCTGTTTGGCGTGAGCTCTTTCTCCCTTTGCCTGCTTCTCTCTCTAGCACAGAATATGCCATCAATAAATTGCGGCAAGAAGGAAGCGAGGAAGGGATGTACGTGCTGAGGTGGAGCTGCACCGACTTTGACAACATCCTCATGACCGTCACCTGCTTTGAGAAGTCTGAGGTCAGTCAGGAGACTGGCTCGGGCCAGGCCATGTGGCCACGGGTGTGCAGTGCTGCCGCCGGGGTCCAGTGCAGCTCCTGGACATTTGGCCCTTGGCAGGGTGGGGTGGAAGCCAGCGTCTCTGAGAAAAGCCCTCGGAGGGCTGGCAGGGGCACCTGCTCTCCCGGAGGAGTCTGCCGCTGAGCAGCTGGACCCCTGTGTCATCTCTCCCTGTGGCCCTTTCTTCCTTCAAGGGATGGATGGCAGGGGTCCACTGGGGCTCTGGAAGGTAGAACGTGACCAGAAAAGCAATTCACACCAAACACTTGCGAAGTTCGGTATAATTACTTAGAGTGGTTTCTTTTAGACTCAGTGTCAAAATCATCACTCACTCAGAGCTATGTCTGTCTGTACCATTGCCCAAGATGCCACCTCATCAGCATGGCCTAACAGTTTTTTCCAAATGGCAGCTTCAGACAAATTGCCATCCCGTGTTTTGACAATGAATAGGGGTGTCTGTTGGAGATGGAGGCGCGTAGCTGGAAGCTGGGCATGAGGGGAGAACAATCCTAAAGCCTCAGCTACAAGCCAGGATCGTGGACTTGGCCTCACTAGGCCACAAATGCCTTTTTTATTCATGTAGTTTAAACATGTGAAGTGGAATATTTTAAAAGACGATGAGTTTTACAGAATTAGCCTACATAAACACACTAGCTTTGGTTAGGCTCGACAGAACTAGAACAATGGAGGGAAGGAGAGGGGCCTTTGAGATGAAGGTCAGGGCATTAGCATCCTGTGGACCTCAGACACGGGAAGGAGAAGTACTAGAGAGCCCCTGGGAACTGGGCTCGGTCAAGACTGGGAGGAGGAAACGCGCAAGGAGCTCAGCGCTGTCCAGTGTCCTGGGGCAGCTGTGTAGGAACACCACGGCCCGCCCGGCTGTCCCTGCACAGCTGAGCCTCGGCTCGTGTGGGCTCGCGGGCTCAGAACCTGCCAGGCCTGCTGCCTTCACAGGGTGCCTGGCCTCTTTATTCATCAGTCTTTGGAGGAAGTTTAATATTTTTAAGATGATGAGACAGCGCAGCACCTCCCGAGGTGGAATTGACCTGCACTATACCAGGAGTGCCAGGGATTCAGGAGCGTGGCCTACGTGACGTCAGATTACGGGGGGAAGATAGTAATGGCAGAGGTGGTTCCTCCTACTGCCTACTTTAGCTTGTCAGGCACTGTACAAAGCACGTTACCTACATGTTCTTGTTTAAGCCGTGTGATGGCCATATGAGACAGGTGGTATTATCCCATTGTACAGACGAAGTAACAGATCTGAATATCTTGTCCTAGTTGACATCTTAAGTCAGTCTTTCCGGCCCTGATTCTTAACTATTAAAATGGTTTACTTTGTACAAAAAGGGCCCATGAGGGGAAACCTTCTGCTTATACTTCCTTTCTGTGCACCATAGAGCCCTGAACCTGGACCCGCACGATTCTCCTCAAATAGATGCATGTTCTGGAAGGGCTTAGTTTGAGGGAGTTCCTGGATAGATTTTGCTATCATAATTATTATTTTGTACATAATATTTACTAGACTTTATAAAGTACTAAGTTTTTCAGTGCACCGTGTCATGTAATCCCAGGAACATTTCTGTGAGATTGGTATTTTCATGAACTTCATCTTCATCTTACAGGTCAGAAACCAAGTGACGCTTTTGTAGAAATAGGTACTCTGTAGTATTAACTCCCTTTTATTAGTGCCTTCTCCCCGACCCGCTTTTCTTATTTATTTATTCACAGGTTGGTTGGTTTATTGATAATAAACTTTAAAATTTTGAATAACTTAAAATTGACAGAAGTGTTACAGAGATAGTGCAAAAGTCCTATACACTCTTCACTCAGCTTCCCCCAAGCTAACAGCTGATATACCCACGGCTCATTTGCCTGACTCCGTTTTTAAACGGGCACTTTCTGGTCATCTTCCAAATGGCAGGTGCTGGGCAGCCAGAAGCAGTTCAAGAACTTCCAGATCGAGGTGCGCAAGGGCCGCTACAGCCTACACGGCTCAGAACGCCACTTCCCCAGCCTGGAGGAGCTCATGAGCCACCTCAAGAAGCAGATCCTGCGCACGGACAACATCAGCTTCGTGCTGAAGCGCTGCTGCCAGCCCAAGCCCCGAGGTTTGTCTCCCCGTGCCTCTCGGTGACGTGCCGAGACCAGATTGACCAGCATATGCTGGCTCGTTTAAACAAAGTGGCCGCTTCCTCCTGTTTCTGGGTATTTCTCGTTGAGTTTTATTATACTCTGTTCCCAACTCAAATCATATTCCTTGAATATCAGCACTTTCCATAGAAAAGACATACCCTTTGCTCAGCATCTGAGTTAGGCGACAGAAGGAGGCATGTTCAGGATTAGTAAGCGGAAAATTACTTCTTCCTTCTTTAAGATAAAATGTCTTGAGAGCTCCCTTGTCATTAGTTTATTTATCTGAGAAGTGTTCAGGACATCTTTTGTGGGCCAAGAACTATGTTAGATGCAAAGAGTCAGAAATGCATGAGACCCAGTCCCTGCTCTCTGACCATTTCCAGTCTACTGCAGAGCATGTTCCAGGGGAATGAGGCCACTGCAGTGTGTGATGGGCATTGTAACCACCTCGTATGTATCACGCCCCAAGGTCAAAAAGAAAAGCATGCTCAAGATCCCTGAGTCACAGGGCATGGGAGGCTGCAAGGAGGAGGCAGCTCTTGAGTAGAGTGTTAGAAGATGGAGCAGGAGGTTGCCAGTGAGGTCAGGGCATCCCAGCAGAGCCGAGAGCACGTGCAAGACAAAGCAGCGGGCACAGGCTGGGGCTGCAGGGAAGGCGAAGGCACAAGGAAGGAGGAGGTGAGGCTGGGGCTAAGGTTTGGAGCACGGGGGCCCTGGGGGCCACGCCCCGGAGCTGGGACTTTAACCTGCAGGCAGTGGGGGCTGTGGGAGCATCAGGGAGTGCAATGGAGACAAGGGACAAAGGACTCAGCTTCTCTATTTGAAGCTCCAGGAACAGCGTCACTGATGTCCTGCAGGTTCATCGCCTCTTAGAATGCGAAGACTGGAAGGACACGTAGGGGTCATGTGGTCTAGTGCTTTACTTTATAGGTGAGAAAACTAAGGCCCAGAACAGTGACATGGGTCTTGTTGAGGGTCAGGGTCAAAGAGGGGTTTGAGTCAGGTGTAACCTGAGTGCCAGATCTCTTGGATCGTGGTTTTCTGACGTTCCTTCACCTCAAGATGCCATCCTGCATGCGTCAGATCCTTCCCTGGAAGGGATCAGGCCTCGATGAAGGGGCAGCGCAGTTGCTGCTGAGGCCCCAGGAAGTGTGAGAAGAAACTCCGAGGAGTGTGTTTACCTGAGACACATCTTGTTCTTCTGGGCCTGCGTCTGTGAGTCTTTACGCCGGGAGCGGGCGGTGGCAGCAGCACCAGGACAGCAAGGGGCCTGGATTCCTGATGCTGGAATCACTCTTTGGTCTCTCAGCAAGGGGCTCGCTGCTGAATGTGGTGAAAGAGGAAGGCCTTGAGTTCTTGTTGATCAGATAGGGTTTCCTGCCAGCCTCAGAGAATAACTGCAGCCTTTGTTTTTATGCTTGAAGATTTTCCGCAAAAGTAAAAACACACCTACCACTTGGCCATGAGAACTCGGCACGAGTTAAAACCTTAAAGCCCAACTACTCAATTTACTCACGTAATCTCTCCCTGCAGAGACTAGAAGTGGTTTTTACTTTCCTAGGGCTTGGTGGTCTCTGGGTGAGGCCGGGGAAGGGAGAAGAGAGACACAGGAAGAAAGACGGTGGCGGCAGGTTAGAGCGGGGGCAGGACTGCTTCGCAGGCTGGGTGGGTGGTCTCTGCCGCAGACGCTGCCCCTCCTGCCCGGACCTGGGAGCCGGTGGCTGAGGAGGGAGATGCACAGAGCCAGGGCTGGAGCCCTGTTGAGGCTCCTGAAACTCTATGGCAAGTTAATGTGGCCCTTCCCACTCAATCGTGAATTCTCGAGACAGGATATGGGTCTTGCTTGCCACTCCGTGACTCATGGGAAGGACAGTGCCCCACACAGAATCAGCCCTCAGTAATGCCTGTCTAGCAGTTACTGGCTGCCATATTGGTGGGTACCTACTATGTCCCGGACGGTTTACATGCATATTTTTTTTTCTTTCATCTACACAAGCTCTTTTGTAGGTATTATAAAGGTGAGGAAATTGAGGCTCAGAGAGGTAAAGTGACTTGCTCAAGACCACACAGCTAGTAGTAACTAGGTATAATAATAGCAATTAATAATAATAATGGCTGCTATCATGTGAGTAATGCTTACAGTTTGCCAGGCACTGTTTGAAGATCTCTCATGCTTGAAGTTATTTAACCCTCAGAACAACCCAGAGTATGTTACTATCCCCATTGTACTTGCCCAGGATCACTTAGGTAGAAGAAAAGTGGGGATTTGAACTCACGTTGTCTGACTCCAAGTCTGGTGATTAATTTTTTTCCCCCTTTAGGTCACATTGTCTTTGCAAAAGTGCAGCTATGAGCCTAAGAGCCCCAGGCAAGGCCAGTTCTCCTGCCCTTGGGAGGGAAAGGAGGGGAGAGTAAGAACAGGCTCCTCGAAGCCCTCTGTCTTCCCCCTGCTGCCTGCCAATCAGAGAAGGGGTAAAATCATGAGAATTAGACATAAGAATGTCATTTTGGATTCCTCAGCTCTTCTGTCCTCCTAACTACAGCGTTCTCATAGCCAGACTCTGATGTGGGTTTGTTACTTGAAAATGCAACGAAGAAACTGCTCATGGGATAAATAAGCAGCAAAGTGAGAAAGCAGGAGGCCACCCAGTATGGGAGTGACAGTTAAGCAAAGCCCCATGTCTTGCCCTGTGTCCAGCCCCACCGCCAGCTCCAGGTCTGCGGGTGACTGTGTTAAGTGCATAAGGGCCACAGGGCTCACCGGCCCCTTCTCCACTGATGCTCCACGTCCCCATCTGTGCAGTCAGCTTAGGGCTTGTGTTCTACACCCTTCAGCGTTGACACTGAGGACTTCTGTAGTCCACTGCCCAGGGCTTGGGGACCCTGGTGATACAACAAGGGAGATGCTGACGACTAGGATGTGATACTGGTCGTAACCACAGTGGCTACTGATTATGGAGTGTCCACTGCACACCAGGCACTGGAAAAAGGCCCTGTGTACATTACCTTGTTCATCCCGCCTAGCAAACTGATGAGGGCACGACTCTTTTCTCTAGTGAGAAAACAGGTCCATGGAGGGGAAGTGGCTTCCCATTCACACTGCTGCACCCACGTTCCCTGAGGTGCCCGTGCGAGTAGTCAGCCCCCTCCGAATGGCCCCTTTCCCAGCCTTCTCTCAAACGTCCCACACAGCACTACTTACTGCCTGTCCTTCTCCCTGTGGACACCAGGCACGGGGCTCACGTGGTCCATCCTTGGTGCCTGCTCTCTCCCCCGGAGCCCTAAGTTGCTTGTTTGGGTCTTACTCCACCCCGGCAGCAGCGTGCAGTCAGTCAAGGGACAGAGGGCGCAGCCTCTGCAGAAAGGGGCACACAGGAGGATGTGGTGACAAGGGGAGCCCCTACCCGAGCCCATTTCTGGCACCCAGATTTGCACCCCTGACCTAGGGCCAGGTATGCTGTGGAAAGGTAACAGGTGAGAGCCCTCTCTGACGTCAGGGTGAATCTCATGTCTGGGGCTTATGAACTGCCTGACCTCGGCCAGACTGTTTAACTTCTCTGTGTCTGTTCTCTGATCTATCAAGGGGGATAAACATAGCGTGTGTTGGCCGGGCGTGGTGGCTCACACCTGTAATCCTAGCACTCTGGGAGGCCGA